>JBBDGP010001154.1:0-600000 GCA_037952835.1 Lithobates septentrionalis | reverse complement strand
TAACAGCATAGTGGACATTCACAATCTGAGCTTTGTATATGACCATATGATATATAAATTCACATTGTATAGTTGTATTGTATCGGAAAACATGAAACGAAAGAACCCAAATCGAATTTTAGAAACTCCAGAAGGTAATAGTATGATAGACATTAGGGATGAGCTTCGTGTTCGAGTCGAACCCATGTTCGACTCGAACATCGGCTGTTCGACCGTCCGTCGAATTGCGAACGCTATGGGCCGTTCGCGCCAAATTCGTGTGGCGCGTCACGGCCCATAATTCACTGCGGCATCGCAGTGCATTGCTGGCTGATGATTGGCCAAGCATGCACTATGACCCGCATGCTTGGCCAATCACAGCGCCGTCAGTAGAGAGAGCTGTAATTGGCCAAAGCCAGGGTGGCTTTGGCCAATTATGGCTCAGGGGATTTAGTACACGCCCCACACTATATAAGGCCGCCTGCACGGCGGCCCTGTGTAGTGTGTTCCGGTGTGCTGAGAGATAGAGAGAGAGACAGACAGTGTCATTTGATTTGAGTTAAATAGATTAGGCAGAACAGTCAGTCAGTTAGCTGCACTTACAGTGTATTGTGTATATATATGCATCCCTGGTGTTGCATATATATATATACACTGTATTCAGTTTAGCTAGATCCGTTCCTGTTATCTTCTATCTAGACTATTTACATTTGGTGCAGTGCGTCCTGCTCACAGTGTTCAGCTAGATCCGTTCCTGCTATTTACATTTAGTGCAGTGCGTCCTGCTCACAGTGTTCAGCTAGATCCGTTCCTGCTATTTACATTTAGTGCAGTGCGTCCTGCTCACAGTGTTCAGCTAGATCTGTTCCTGCTATTTACATTTAGTGCAGTGCGTCCTGCTCACAGTGTTCAGCTAGATCCGTTCCTGCTATTTACATTTAGTGCAGTCAGTGCGTCCTGCTCACAGTGTTCAGCTAGATCCGTTCCTGCTATTTACATTTAGTGCAGTGCGTCCTGCTCACAGTGTTCAGCTAGATCTGTTCCTGCTATTTACATTTAGTGCAGTCAGTGCGTCCTGCTCACAGTGTTCAGCTAGATCCGTTCCTGCTATTTACATTTAGTGCAGTGCGTCCTGCTCACAGTGTTCAGCTAGATCCGTTCCTGTTATCTTCCTACTGACAGGCAGGCTTGTCTGGTTACAGTATATAAAGCTACCTGAAGAAAATTACAGGTGTTCTATCCCAGCTTAGTGCAGCTACAGGCCATTAGTATGTCTGGAAGGCCAAGAAGGAGAGGCAGACAGTCACAAGCCAATAAGAGAGGGCAAGCAGGCTCTGTGTCTAGTGCTGGTCGTGGAGACGGTGCATCCTCATCAGCACGTGGCCATGGGACACGCTTGGCCTTTTTTTTGGCAGCTGGCCGTGTTGAGCCGCAACATGCGGAAGACTTGGTCGAGTGGATGACCAAGCCGTCCTCATCCTCCTCATCCTCTCTCACCCATGCCCAGGGTGCTTTGTCTGGCAAAGCAGCGGCCTCTTCCCTCAGCTCAATGTCATCAGTGACTCCTTCCCTAGCTCCACCATGTCCTCCTGAGGATTCCCTCGAACTGTTTGACCACAGTGTTGGGTACATGCTCCAGGAGGATGCCCAGCGTTTGGAAGGCTCTGATGATGATACTGAGCTCGATGAAGGCAGTAACATGAGCACGGACAGAGGGGGTGCCCAAGAAGGACAGCAATCTGGCAGTCATGCTCCCCCTGCTGCAGCATACTGCCAGGTTTGCTCCAGTGATGAGGAGGGAGGGGATGATGAGGTCACTGACTCAACGTGGGTGCCTGATAGGAGAGAGGAGGAGGAGGAGGAGGAGGAGGAGGAGGAGGCGGCACATCACCAACGAGGCAGGATGCCCTCCAGGGGCCAGCCTAAGGGCAGCACATTGACTGCATCACACCCCAAAGCTCCACATGTGCAGGGCGCTGCAGTCTCTGCGCGTTATTCAAAAAGTTCTTTGGTGTGGGCCTTTTTTGAGACAAGTGCATCAGATCGCACCGCTGCTATTTGCAACATATGTCTCAAGCGTATCTTGCGTGGCCAAAACATCTCCCGCTTGGGTACCACATGCTTGACCAGACATATGTTGACCTGCCATGCAGTTCGTTGGCAAGCATATCTAAAAGACCCACACCAAAGAACAAAGAGGATCTCTCCTTGCTCCTCATCAGCTGAGATTTCCAACCCCACTAGACCTTCAGTCCTCTCTGAGACCTGCAGTGAGAGGAATGAAGGTGTAAAATTAGGTGTGTCACAGCCAAGTACTTGTGGGCAATCTGCTTTTGGTACACCGACGTCAGATTGTACCAGGCAAATTTCCCTGCCCCAGCTGCTGCACCGCCGAAAGAAGTTTGCTCCCAGCCATCCACATGCCCAGCGGTTGAATGCTAGCTTGGCAAAATTGCTAGCACTACAACTGCTGCCTTTTCAGTTGGTAGACTCTGCCCCCTTCCGTGAGTTTGTGGAATGTGCGGTTCCTCAGTGGCAGGTACCCAAACGCCACTTTTTCTCACGGAAGGCGATTCCGGCTCTCTACCGGCATGTGGAAGGCAATGTCCATGCCTCGCTGGACAGGGCGGTCAGCGGTAAGGTGCATATTACCGCTGACTCATGGTCCAGCAGGCATGGACAGGGACGTTACCTAAGTTTCACGGCGCATTGGGTGACTCTGCTGGCAGCTGGGAAGGATGCAGGACAAGGTGCAGTAGTGTTGGAGGTTGTTCCGCCACCACACCTCCAAAATGCTGATTGTGACACACCTCTCTCCTCCACCCCCTCCTCTTCTTCTTCCTCCATGGCCTCTTCCTCGGAACCAGCGGTGCTCCGTAGGCGTTCAAGGGGCTACGCAAGTACGCAGGCCAAAAGATGCCATGCGGTGCTTGAGCTGGTGTGCTTGGGGGACAGGAGCCACACTGGGGCAGAGGTTCTGTCAGCTCTGCAGGGGCAGGTTCAGAGGTGGTTGACGCCACGCCAACTTAAGGCAGGAATGGTGGTTTGCGACAATGGCACCAACCTCCTCTCTGCCCTCCGACAGGGACAACTGACCCATGTGCCCTGTTTGGCTCACGTCCTTAACTTGGTGGTGCAGCGGTTCTTGGGCAGGTACCCGGGCTTACAGGATGTCCTGAGGCAGGCCAGGAAAGTCTGTGTGCATTTCCGCCGGTCATATAATGCCAGTGCTCGGCTGACGGACCTCCAAAAGGAGTTTAACCTGCCCAAGAACCGCCTAATCTGTGACATGCCCACCAGGTGGAACTCAACGTTGGCCATGCTCCAGCGGCTGCACACGCAGCAGAGGGCCATCAATGAGTACCTGTGCGACTATGGCACCAGGACAGGGTCAGGGGAGCTTGGTTTTTTTTCCCCACGCCAGTGGGCCATGATCAGGGATGCATGCACTGTCCTGTCACCATTCGAGGAGGCCACGAGGATGGTGAGCACTGACAGTGCATGCATCAGTGACACTGTCCCCCTTGTCCACCTGTTGGAGCACACGCTGCGTGGAATAATGGACAGGGCACTTGAGGCAGAACAGAGGCAGGAAGAGGAGGACTTCCTTAGCTCTCAAGGCCCCCTTTATCCAGACAGTGTTCCTGCGTGCCCGCCGATCACACAGGAAGAGGACGAGGAGGAGGAGGAGGAGGAGGAAGATTGTGTCAGTATGAAGGTGGAGCCTGGCACTCAGCATCAGCAGTCTTTAAGGGATCAGTCCCAAGGAACACATGGACTTGTACGTGGCTGGGAGGAGGTGGCTGCGGACGTTGTTGTCCTTAGTGACCCAGAGGACTCCGGACCGAATGCCTCAGCAAACCTACGCTGCATGGCCTCCCTGATCCTGCAAAGCCTGCGTAAGGATCCTCGTATTCGTGGTATCAAGGAGAAGGACCAATACTGGCTGGCAACCCTCCTTGATCCACGTTACAAGGGTAAGGTTGCGGACCTTATCTTGCCATCGCAGAGGGAGCAGAGGATGAAACATCTTCGGGAGGCCTTGCAGAAAGGTCTGTGCAACGCGTTCCCAGAGACTGGGAGGTTACAAACTCCTGTTTCTGGACAACGTGTTGCTGAGGCTTCGGTCAGTCAAAGAAGGAGCGGTGGAGAAGGTGGCCGTCTGACCGATGCGTTCAGACAATTTTTTGGTCCGCAGCCCCAAGGTATGATCGGTTCCAGCAACCATCGCCAGCGTCTGTTTTACATGGTGCAGGAATACCTAGGGGCAAGATCAGACTTGGACACCTTTCCCACCGAAAATCCTCTGGGTTACTGGGTCTTGAGGATGGATCACTGGCCAGAGCTTGCACAGTATGCAATTGAGCTACTGGCCTGTCCTGCATCCAGCGTTCTTTCGGAACGCACATTCAGTGCTGCTGGAGGCATGGTAACCGATCACAGGGTGCGTCTGTCCACCGACTCGGTCGATCGGCTGACCTTCATAAAAATGAATCAGTCTTGGATCACCACCAGCTACCAAGCACCTGATGCTGATGTAACCGAATAATTTTTTTTGAAATCTCAGATCCCTTCAAAGACTGCCTATGCTGATGCTGAGTGACTATCCCTGAGTAATTATCCTCTTCCTCCTCAATCATCACGCTGATAGCTTGTAAGAACATTTTTGGTTCTGGGCGCCACCACCAGTGCCTAAGGCACAATTTTTCAGCCCCTGTTTAACAGGGGCGTGTAATTACAATTTTTGATGTAATACTTTGCAGCAGGGCGTGTTCCTGCATTCCAACTAGAGTGTCTGTGAGGGGTTGCAGTGTTGTGGCACCAGCACCAGTGCCTAAGGCCCAATTTTTCTGCCCCTGTCTAACAGGGGCGTGTAATTACAATTTTTGATGCAATACTTTGCAGCAGGGCTCGTTCCTGCATTCCAACTAGAGTGTCTGTGAGGGGTTGCAGTGTTGTGGCACCAGCACCAGTGCCTAAGGCCCAATTTTTCTGCCCCTGTCTAACAGGGGCGTGTAATTACAATTTTTGATGCAATACTTTGCAGCAGGGCTCGTTCCTGCGTTCCAACTAGAGTGTCTGTGAGGGGTTGCAGTGTTGTGGCACCAGCACCAGTGCCTAAGGCCCAATTTTTCTGCCCCTGTCTAACAGGGGCGTGTAATTACAATTTTTGATGCAATACTTTGCAGCAGGGCTCGTTCCTGCGTTCCAACTAGAGTGTCTGTGAGGGGTTGCAGTGTTGTGGCACCAGCACCAGTGCCTAAGGCCTAATTTTTCAGCTCCTGTTCAACAGGGGCATGTAATTACAATTCTTGATCTAATATTTCACAGCAGGGCCCTGTGAGGGCTTACAGTGTTGTGGCCACAGCAACACCTAAGGCCCAAATTTCTGCTGAGTATATAGGGCAGGACCCTACTTTCAAACATCTAACTTACAAACGACTCCTACTTTCAAACGGAAGGAGACAACAGGAAGTGAGATGAAATCTACCCCTAGGAAGGGAAATTCTCTCCTGTAAGAGTTAATATGGGAAAACAATTTCTCCTTTCCACTGATGCTTTCCAATCCTTGTTCCACAAAAAAAAAACAAATTTTCAAAAAACGTTTTTCATTGGGACAAAAAAGTGAGGTGAAATCTTCTGAAGAGGAGGAAAGACAGCAAAACAAATGTCACAGGGGTGATAACCCTTCCCTATATTTTCCAAAAAGCTTAAAAAAGATTTTTTGGCTGGAGCTAAACACGTTAAAAATGTACCCGTTCAAAATTACAAAGAGATTCTACTTAACAACAAACCTACAGTCCCTGTCTTGTTTGCACCGCCTGTATACTGCTGTTCAGAGTATATAGGGCCTTTCCTTATTTTAATTTGGGTGCGGGGTTCCCCTTAATATCCATACAGGACCCAAAGGGCCTGGTAATGGACTGGGGGGGTACCCATGCCGTTTGTCTCACTGATTTTCATCCATATTGCCATGACCCGACATGACATTAAACCCGCAAGCAGTTTTAAATGAGATTTTTTTCCTTTAAAAATTACATTTGGTGCAGGGACTGTTCTAAACATGGGAAACACGCGTCACTTTACAGGCATACTATAGACACCCCCCAGGTACGATATTTAAAGGAATATTTCACTTTTTTTTTTTTTACTTTAAGCATCATTAAAATCACTGCTCCCGAAAAAACGGCCGTTTTTAAAAGTTTTTTTTGCATTGATACATGTCCCCTGGGGTAGGACCCGGGTCCCCAAACCCTTTTTCGGACAATACCATGCAAATTAGCCTTTAAAATGAGCACTTTTGATTTCGAACGTTCGAGTCCCATAGACGTCAATGGGGTTCTAACGTTCGTGCGAACTTTCGGTCCGTTCGCGGGTTCTGGTGCGAACCGAACCGGGGGGTGTTCGGCTCATCCCTAATAGACATACAAATGTATAAAATCACATTACATAATTGTTTAAAGTGCTCTAAAGTAGCTATAATCCTCATAAGTCTTCACTCAGGGAATATGTACAGTGATAAGAATAAAAAATCTAAAAAATCTAAAAGTTCCAAAAAATCTATTTATAGGCAGAATATTAAATTATAATTGTGTGTCTCTAATATCCTCTCTCCATAGCTTCCTTATTGGGGTAGGAACTAAAAATGCCGGTAGGGGGGGGGGGTTTTGGGGAGATTGGCTGATAACGGAGTAGGCAGGGAGAGGAGGCCCTAGGGGTTGGCAATAAAACAATTTAGATCTATATCCAAGTTCAGTCCTCTGGGGGCCAGGGACCCCAGCTGGTAAATCCAGCTGGTTTCGTTTTGGGAAATTGAGATCTCTCTGTTGCCCCCCCGCCAGTGAGCTGGTACAGTATCGATCCCGTAAAAGATAAGGCAGCTAGGATCCCTACCGTGGGCTTCATCAAAATGCCTGGACAGGCTATGGTTAGGGAACCCTTTCTTTATATTTTTGATATGTTCTCTAATCCGTACGAACAGGGGGCGGGTGGTCCTCCCCACATATTGGAGGTGGCAAGGGCATTCTATGATGTATGTAACATGCGTGCTTCGACATGTAATTAGTTGATTGATGCGGTATTCCTTATAGTCCGTGCATGATTTAAACATGGTCTTCTTTCTAGGCTGCCACTTAGCCACTTTACATGGTAAACACCTCTGGCATCTAAAAAATCCTTTCAGCAGTGCGCATGCGCGAGAGCTCCGACATGGCCGCCTGAGCCAAGAGCTCCGCTCCACCCCGGACCGACGAGCCGCACACTAGCCGCCTCAGCCCACTAACGGGCGATACAGCACCCCACCCAGGTAGGGGAACAGCCGGGGATCAGAGGGAGATGTCGGGGCCCCCGGCAAGACGCGATCTCGGCCCCCAATTTGTCTCGGCAGGAGCGGACGGGAGTCCCAAGATGGCCGCCAGCACGGACGGACCGCTGCATCAGGCAGGCATCCACTCCAGGATACAAGAGAACAGGCCAGTACTATCTCCTCCGACCCTGACCTACGCACAAGCAGCACAGGGACCCTCCCAAACCCCCCATTTTCCTCTGCAAGGCCATACGAAGCCCCAGGCCACAGCAAAGGCCCCCCCTCTGAGACGCTGTCCCTCTCTCAACAAGAGATACTCTCACAGGCCCTCCCTGCACAGGCCCAAATACCTTCCCCAGCTATGCAGCAATCTGGCTTCTCAGTATCCGACCTCACAGCAATACAGGAAGCCATGTTTGCAAAATTCTCATCCCTTTTGGAGAAAGGACTGGCTAATACAGCTAATCAGATCACCAACACTATTAAAGCAGACCTGTCCAATTTAGGCGCCAGAATTGAAGCCATTGAGGACAAAGTGGAATGCACAACCGCCAGAACCAACCAAAACGCAGCACACCTCATGACCATTCAAGAGCAATTAGATGTCGCCCTCTCCAGGATCGACGAACTCGAAAACCGGTCTAGGAGGTACAACTTTCGGATAAGAGGCCTCCCGGAAACCTTTTCGGATATACCCTCCATGGTTCAGGACATCATAGCAGCCCTTATTCCCAACATACCCCCCAACGTCTTGAACTTGACAGAGCACACAGGTCTCTTGGCCCCCCCAGACAAGATGGCTCCCCAAGGGACATTATCGTCAAGCCGCACTTTTATGCGGTAAAGGAAGAGGTCATGCGTCAATCCCGTCAAAAGCCTATGCTGCAGCACCAGGGTCACCAGATCCAAATTTTCGCTGACCTCGCCCCTACAACCATTCAAAGACGCAGGACACTAAAACCCCTTCTCACGGCCCTTTCTCAATGGGACATCAAATACCGTTGGACCTTCCCCTTCGCTGTAAAGTTCTCCATCCAGGGCAAAACCCACTCATTCGCTAGCCTACAGGAAGGGGAAAGGCTTTTACTAGGTCTCAGGCTGATTTCCCATGAGGCTCCAATGGACGTTTCGTCTGCTTCCTCGGGCTCCACTAAACGCCCACCTCCAGGCAGCCCGGTATCCCCACTCTGGTTGAAGGGCCCTTCCAAGAAGAGCAAGGAGGGAAAACCACCCTAAGACTGTCTTACCCATCTCATCTCTTCTCTCCAGTCTCCGCAGAGACATTTTTGGGACTGTTCTTCCCCCAAGTTGATGGAGCAGGTGCTCCAATACCTTCCCACGTCTTTCGGACATGACGTCCCCCACATCCACACTACCAGCGAGTCTCACTGTATTACACACCGTTTTCTACCTATGAAAGTTTTCCCAATGAAGAAGATCTGAATCATCCACTCACCTCCTTTCTCCCCAACATGCTTCCTGCAACAACCAGCTATTTTAGCTGACAACCTTCCCAGAAGAAGAGGACCTCTACAGAGAATAAAATTCTACATGAAGACCAAGCTACCTCTAACATAAAGGGCAGAATTCGGGACTAGAATTGTGGTATTGCCTATGCTAGGCCAAATCTTAGGCTACAGGCAAAGAGAGCCCTGAAAGTAGGGCTGTTATTACAGTTACTCTGTTAACTACTGTTGTGTGTTTACTTTATAGTTCAAATTTGACACACCTAGGGTCCGGGGTGGACCACTTGTGCCTCCATTCGATTCCAAAGAACCGTTAGTGTCATTTGGTGTCGGAACTTCTGAAGCCCAATAGGGCGATCAGAAGTAGTTCATTGGGGTTATAGCGGATTCTGTCCGCATAAACCCAAGGGTATTTATCTGGTACCCATGTCTTTGTTTTTGTCTTTAATGTTTAGTAAGTCTCTAATCTCTTTTTTCCCCATCTCACCCCTTTTCTCTCTTCTAGCCAACCCGGGGGGGGGGACTCCTCCAAGTCCCAGAGTTGATCCTGGGACGGCTCCGCACAACCTGGCCTAAATTCAGTATCAGAAGACTCCCAAGGGTAAGTGACTGCGTGATTTCCAGCTTCTATCCCCTCTGCTCCTATGGCTGACCTGTCCGTGAAGGATATTGACCTCAAGATAGGTTCACATAATGTCCAGGGCCTAAACTCTCCTAGGAAAAGGAGATTAGCCATGGATCATTATAAATCACTGAGAATTGATGTGATGCTCCTGCAGGAGACACATTTCCATACCCGGTACACCCCCAAGTTCCTACATGCACACTTTCCGACATTTTATTTAGCAAACGCCCCCAATAAGACGAAAGGGGTAGCTATTCTCTTCTCTAAAAACTGCAAATTTTCACACCTCTCTGACTTTAGGGATCCAGAGGGCAGATTCATTTTGGTGAAGGGTACCCTGGAAGGCGTTTTATATTCTTTTGTCTCATACTATGCCCCAAACAAGGGCCAAGCGGCGTTCTTCCAGGACCTGTTCTCAACTTTGGATCCGCTTCTGGAAGGCAAAGTTATTATGAGAGGGGACTCAAATGTTGCATTTGATCAGGGTCTAGACAAAACCAAGCCCCCTAAAGACCAACTCACACGCCCCACAAAACTTAGCACGAGGATCGCCAAAAGGGTCCACTCGCAGGGTCTAGTAGATGTATGGAGGGAATTGAACCCCAACAAAAGGGACTATACGCACTTTTCCGCTCCCCACCAATCGTACGCTAGGATTGATCACATCCTCACCCAGACGGCCCTCATTCCCTTATCAACTAAGGCAGCAATTCTGGACACAGCATGGTCTGATCATTCCTTGGTTGCCCTTACCCTGAGAAATGTTCTGTCTGGGCGAGGAGGTTTCTTCTGGCGACTAAACGAATCCCTTTTAGCGGACCCTAGCCTGGTACAGGAAATTGCTAAAGCTATCAAAGAATATTTCCAATTAAATGATGTGGAGAATATAGCCCCCGAATCCCTGTGGGCAGCCCACAAGGCTACCATTCGAGGAGTCATAATTAGACTAGCGTCCAAATTTAAGAAGGAACGATTGATAGACATTCAGAGGCTTGAAAAATCCTTCCTCCAATTAAAAGCAGAACATAAAAAACAACCATCCAGGACCCTTCTGGGTAAACTTGACGCCACCAGACTTGAGCTGAATCTCGCTTTAACGGCTAAAGCAGAGAAGAATCTTAGATGGTGTGGAGCCAAATTCTATTGCCATAGGGATAGATTCGGCTCAATGCTGGCTTCTAAACTTTCACCTAAATTTCGTTCTCTTTCCTTCCCCAAATTGAGGATAGCAGGTCAACCTCCAACAGCAAATCCAATAAGTATCATGTCTGCTTTCCACGATTTTTATGCCTCACTCTATAGCCCGCCCCAATCAGAGAAAGGCCCCCTAGTAAATGATTTTTTATCGCATATACAACTTCCCTCCCTCTCCAGGGACTTTAGAGACTTAATGGAAGCCCCCATTACAGAGGAGGAAATCATGGAGGTAATAAAAGGTCTTAAATCCGGCTCAGCCCCAGGGCCAGACGGCCTTTCAGTCCCCTACTATAAGGAATATAGCGCTATCCTAGCCCCGTATCTAGCAAAGTTTTTTAATTCTAAAAAGTCAGGATCCCCCCTGGAATCTCAACTAAACACAGCATTCATCTCAGTGATCCCCAAACCCAACAAAAACCATGAGGAAGTTGAGAACTACAGGCCCATTTCTTTAATTAATAATGACCTCAAAATTCTCACTAAAATTCTTGCCAACCGCCTCTCCTCTTTCATCAATCTCTATGTACACAAGGATCAGGTCGGTTTCATACCCGTTAGGCAAGGACCCGACCAAATTAGGAGAGCCATAGATATAGTATCCATCCTACAATCCAACTGGGAAGGGGGACCGAAACAAGAGGGTATGATCCTCTCGCTGGATCTCCACAAAGCCTTCGACTCGATCGAATGGCCTTATCTCTTCTCCATACTAGAAAAGTGGGGCTTTGGACCCAACTTTTTAGGGACCCTAAAATCATTATACTCCTCTCCCAAAGCGGTGATTCGCTTACAAGGCCAATACTCTAAAACCCTGACCATTGCAAGAGGAACTAGGCAGGGATGCCCACTTTCCCCCCTAATTTTTGCTATTGCGATCGAAACGCTAGCAATAGCAATTAGAGCAGATCCCAACATCCAAGGGGTTGCCTGTGGTGACCAGGTCCACAAATGTGGGTTGTTTGCGGACGATATGCTCCTCTTTATCACATCCCCAACCACCTCCCTTCCAAACCTATGCAGGCTCCTGAAAGAGTTTTCGAAGGTTTCTGGGCTGAAGGTCAATTATGCCAAATCTTCAGCCTTGAATATCTCCCTTAACCCAAATTTAATGGCATCCCTGCAGAGTGCTTTTGAATTCAAATGGAGCGAATCATACATTGATTACTTAGGGATAAGGCTCACAGCGAAAACAGAACTTCTTTATACAACCAACTTCCCTCACACTTACCGCAAACTAGAGACAGACTTATCCAAATGGGCTAGGGGGGGTTTATCTTGGTTGGGGAGGATTCATGCTGTCAAGATGAACTTGCTCCCCAGAATCCTCTACCTATTTAGAGCCATTCCAATTAACATCAATAAAGAACACTTGAAATCGCTCCAAAGGAAAATAGTAAAATTCATTTGGGGGGGGAAGGGGTACAGACTACAACAGAGCACATTATACTTAAGTAGACCACAAGGGGGATTAGGCCTTCCGCAGCTATTTTGGTACTACCAATCAGCCAGGCTAGCCCAGATTTCGACGGTATACGCGAAGGCGGAGAGACCGGACTGGATACTGATTGAGAGACAGGCAGTTCCTTCCTTTACTATCGATTTTCTTTTGTGGGTCCCCCCTAAGAAACGTCCCCCCATATTATCCCCAATCCTCTCGCATTCCTTTCAATTATGGGATTCTCTAAGAAACCTTCCAAACATAACTTCCCGCAAACAACCACTAGCTCATATCTTCAATAACCCTGACTTTCCCCCGGGAACCGTCATTAAAGCATTCCGATGGTGGCTGAACAAGGGGATGTACCGGATTGGACACTACTTCACATCAATGGGGCCTATAACCAGGCCCTTCTGTGTGAGTCAACTGGAGATGCCTGGCTCTGAGAACTTTCGCTTTCAGCAGATCAGACACTTCCTCACACATAGGGGAAAAGACAATCCATCAAACCACTCATTCACCCCTTACGAAATTTGGTGCGGTCGGTCTACGGAGCAGAGGGGTGGAATCTCCATCATTTACCAGTCACTCTCTAATCAAACAGCCAAGACTCCATACATGTTAGATTGGGAGTCAGACCTATCCCTGGAGTGGGACCTGGAGAAGTGGAGGGTCACTTATAATAGGGCGTACAAGAGCATTCTGAACATCTCACTGGTGGAATCCAGCGTAAAGGTCATCACAAGATGGTACCTTCCACCGGAGAGACTGGCCAAAATGTTCCCCTCCACGGACCCCAGGTGCTTTAGGGGTTGTCTTCTTAGGGGCTCATTGGCCCATATCTTTTGGGAGTGTCCACGGCTGAGGTCTTTCTGGCATAGGATTTTTCATATGATTAAAAAAGTCACCGGAGTACTGGTCCCAAGAACCCCCGCCTTGGCGCTTTTAAACGACCATTTACCCAAAACTCCCAAACTGTCCCATAGATTGATTCACTTCATTTTGCTGGGAGCTAAATTATCCATAGCCAAGGCATGGAAACAACCCAAGGTGTCCTTCAAAGCGGCTATCCGTAAAATTTCATGGATCATGGCCCAAGAGAAGTTGGCTAGTACCCTGAACAATACCACAGAGAAATTTGAAGCTATCTGGGAACCATGGGCTAATTTCTTGGGCATCTCCTTGATCCCAGGGGTTCAACCTTGAAGCATCAGGCTGTTTCTGGGTCTGGGGGGTCCCCTCCCGTGGTTTGGCTTTTGACTACTTTCTCCTATCTCTCTCTCCCCCCACTCTCACCTCTCCCTCTTCTCTTCATTTCCTATCCTTTGTTTTTTTAGCAGGTTGATCTACCAAGATGACGCTTTCCTGCCTTAATTTAGACCATTGCAGAGACCCCAGGGAGCCCAGCTCCCAAGGGCAGCATATGAAGTAGGTCATTACTTCCTGTTTTGTTGCCCAGAGACCTTTAGCAATAACTAAGGGGGTGTCAGGGGCAAGTTGGAGTGTTCCGCTCAGGCACAGTGTGTTCCCAGTAGGGGTGCAGACGGTCTCTCCTTCTTCCCCCACCCCAAACAAATCCTTGTCTTTGGGTCTTTTGATTTAAGCGAACTAATTTTGACATGTGTAGGTTTCAATGCAAGGTCGCAGATCATTCTATAGTTGTATCTAATGTCATAAGGTTTACTTGTAGCCCCTAAGGGGTTTGAATTATTCTCCTTTGTACGCCTGCATTCAACGCAAATGTTATGTAAGTTTTTCTTGATCTCATGAAAACTCAATAAAAATATTTTGAAAATTAAAAAAAATCCTTTCAGATCTGGCCAAATTTTAACGCTACGCGGGGGGTCTATGACATTTCTTACAAGGTGGTTTCTTAGGTTAGGTGCTTTTCTGTATACGAACCTAGGGTAGGAGTTTTGATAAGACTAGATCTTCTTTAAGGATCGGCCAATACTTCTTAATTATTTTTTCTAGATCTCTGTATTGGTTATTATATCCAGTAATGAAGGTGATGTCCGCTCCCTTATTGTCGTTCCTGACTTTCTTACTAAATAGGGAGGGTCTATCCATCTTCATAATATCCATTTTTAGTTTAAGGAGTCTTTCTTTTTCATACCCCTTTTCTTGAAATCTGTTAATCAAGACGTCTGCCTGGTTGCTGAAGTCCTCCAATGTGTCACAGTTACGGCGTATGCGTAATAGTTGCCCTTTGGGGACATTCGATTTCCATCGCGGGTGATGGCAGCTGGAGGTGGGGATGTACCCGTTCCGATCTGTCGTTTTGAAAAAAGTACGGGTTAATAACGAATCCCCTGCTTTAAAAATTTCCAGGTCCAGATAGTCGATTTGTTCATTGCTCCATTTTCCAGTAAACGTGATACCATATTTATTAATATTTAAATTCTCAAGAAAATTAGTCAGGCTTTCTGGTGTTCCGTCCCATAGGATGATCAGGTCATCTATATACTGTCTGTACATTTTGATCTGGGGTATATTTTTGTTGTAAATGTATTTCTCCTCCCACATGTCCATGAACAAGTTAGCTACGCTAGGGGCGTAGCGAGCCCCCATTGCAACCCCCTTTGTCTGCACATAATATTTTTTATCGTACCAGAAATAGTTACATTCCATGGCTAGCTTCAAGCCTTCTAGAATGTAACTAATCTGTTCTTGCTTCATATTGGTGTTTTTGTGCATTGCTTTCTCTACTGCCCGCAATCCATCTTTTTGCTCGATACTAGTGTAGAGCGAGTTTACGTCTACCGCCACCAGTAACCATTGTTCTGCTCCTTTCACCTGTTGGAGTTCCTGTATCAGTTGCATACTATCACGTAAGAATGATTTGCCTTCTTTGACCAGGGGTTTGAGGAATTTGTCTAAATATTCTCCTAATCTGGAAAATATAGAATTGATTCCGCTGACAATCGGTCTTCCTGGCAGCTTTTCCATCCTTTTATGGATTTTGGGCGTATAATATATTACCGGCGTCTTTGTTGAGTTTGATATCATATATTCAGCCTCTTTGGTGTTCAAGATCCCCTTGGTTTTCCCCTTTTCCACATATGTTCTCAGCTTCTTCTCATATTTTGCCTTCGGGTTGCCACCTAATTTTTTGTAGGTATTTTCTACATTCAGGAGATTATTCCTCCTGGTACTCTTTTTTGTTTAAGATGACCAGACCCCCCCCCCCCCCCTTATCTGCTGGTCTGATCACTACATCATGTTTATTGCCTATGTCTTTAATGGTTTTCCAAATATTTTTAGACCTCTTCTTGCTGCTCTTCAGTGCCTTGATGTCTTCCTCTACCATTTTCCTAAATGCATTGATGCATTGGCTTCCTGGGGTTTTGGGATTAAATATGGAGTTATTTTTGAGGTCGGTATGTGTGTATTCCGAAGGATCTCTAGTTGCCTCTCCTGGATTCATGGCGAAGTGTTTTTTTATATTTAATTTTCTTAGGAATTCTTGTAGGTCAATATAGGCCTCATACTTATCCAAAGGTTTGTCAGGAGCGTATTTAAGCCCCAATTCTAGTACTTCTAGTTCCTCTTGTGTAAACTGTGTGTAGCTGAGATTAAAAATCCCTTGACCTAGTAGTTTCTTGGTCTTTTTCTTCTTCCTACCCCCTCTTCTTCCTCTTGCCTGCCTTCTCTTTCCATGTGGCTGTGAGTGGCTTCCATTTCCTGTTGGTAATCCCTTCTGGTTCCATTTTGTGGGTTCATACCATATCGCTGATACGTGTTTGGACCCTCTGTTCTCCTTGGGCTCCAATGCCGATCTCTTGTCTTTGGTCCCCCATAGGTGTTCCATCCTCTCCATCCAGGATTCCTGTAAGGAATACGGGGTCTCCATTTCCCGGGGGGTCTGTCTTGGTAAGTAACTCTGGGAAAATCCCTGTCTTCCTCGTATCTTCTTCTGTATCCTGGGTGCTGGCCTCTATAATCATCCCTTAGTGGGGAATATCTGTTCCGTACAGGTATATTATACCTATTATACCTATTATTTGATGGAGTTCTATAGTTGGGGGATTCCCTATAGTCATTTCTCCTGTTCTCTCTTCTCCCTGATGTTATATTAGGGGTGGCAGGTCTTATTGAACTATGGGGTATATTATCCCCTCTCCTGGGCGTACCTCCCATCATCCCCATAGGGGGGAGTGATATTGGTTCCTCTGATTCTTCTTCCATAGAGGGATCGTCCAATAGTTCTTCCTGGTTATCTTCATGTGTTTGCCATTTGTACACATTAGAGTTTTTGTAATCCATGACGTCTCTTTTAAATTTTTTCTGTTTTTTAGCCTGTATGGTAGTGTCATATTTTTTAATGGATTCCTGTAGTTCTTTTTCTTTATCTTTATATTCTTTGAGGTGAGCAAAGGGTATTAGTAGGTTTTTTATTTCAGATATACTTGTTTCAATCATTCGCATTTTAAACTGCCTCCTTTTGATGATATGCTGGAGTAATTCCCCTTCACATTTATTGAAGAGGGAGTACCAGTCCCTCATGAGATCAGTATTGTCGATTCCATCATTATGTGGCCTGGTATGGTTCAGGAGGGGGGGGGGCGCACTCTTGTCCCCCCTCTTTTCCTGCAGCCTGCCAGGTTGCGTGCTCGGATAAGGGTCTGGTATGGATTTTTGGGGGGACCCCATGCCGTTTTTTGTTGTCTTTTTTTGGCGCGGGGTTCCCCTTAAAATCCATACCAGACCTGAAGGGTCTGGTATGGAATTTAGGGGAAACCCCACGTCATTTTTTTTAAAAATTTTGGCCGGGGTTCCCCTTAATATCCATACCAGACCTGAAGGGCCTGGTATGGAATTTAGGGGGACTCCCACGTCATTTTTTTTAAATTTTGGTTCGGGGTTCCCCTGTGGGGAATTCCCATGCCATTTTTATCAATGAACTTCTATGTGTATTGTCGGCAATGCAATAGCCGCGAGTAGTTTTAAATGGGTTTTTTCCTTCGAAATGTCATTTTGCTGTCAGACTGTTCTAAACACGGGAAACATGCGCCCCTTTACAGGCATACTATAGACACCCCCCATATAAGAAATTTAAAGGGAAATTACACTTTTATTGTTTGACTTTAAGCATTATTAAAATCACTGCTCCTGAAAAAACGTCCGTTTTTAAAACTTTTTTTTGCATTGATCCATGTTCCCTGGGGCAGGACCCGGGTCCCCAAACACTTTTTATGACAATAACTTGCATATAAGCCTTTAAAATTAGCACTTTTGATTTCTCCCATAGACTTTTAAAGGGTGTTCCGCGGCATTCGAATTTGCCGCGAACACCCCAAATTGTTCGCTGTTCGGCGAACTTGCGAACAGCCAATGTTCGAGTCGAACATGAGTTTGACTCGAACTCGAAGCTCATCCCTATCCACAGGTAATCCCATGGTGTGTGGCTACATACAAACAGTGGCTGCCACTGTCAGACTCTTATTAGTTTATATAAGTTGAGCGGCTGCTGCTATTCATTGAAATGGACTCAGGACTGGTGAAATCATCTAAACTGGCATGTGAATGGTTTAACACTAAACCAGCTACTAAAATCAATGCTAAACACTCAACCCCTAAAATGAACCTTAATTGATTCAAGGCTACAGTTTTTTGAAAGAATATCCCACATTTTGCTTTGTCCCCAGAACAGGAATAGACCAGAAATCTTCCAATGGGGAGACCAGTCGAGGATACCCTGATAACAACCAGGTATTCAATCACTTTTGAGCGATTTTCCCTAACTTCCTGCTTTGACCATGGGACAAGAAGCAGGGGCATACCTAGAGAATTTGGCACCCAGGGCAGATCCTATATCTGGCATCCCCGTCACTGATCATGCCTGTAGGCATTCAGCCCACTTCATACCTGTACGCACTCAGCCCACCCACACACCTATATGTACTGAGCCCCCTCATTCTTGTACGCACTCAGCCACCCTCATACCTGTACGCACTCAGCCCCCCTCATACCTGTACGCACTCAGCCCCCCTTACACCTATACACACTCAGCCCCCTTCATACCTGTATGCACTCAGCCCCCCTCATACCTGTATGATCTCAGCCCACCCACACACCTGTATGCACTCAGCCTCCCTCATACCTGTACGTACTCAGCCCCCTCATACCTGTACGCACTCAGCTTCCCTAATACCTGTACGCACTCATCCCCCCTAATACCTGTATGCACTCTGCCTTCCCACACACCTCTACACACTCAGCCCCCTCATACCTGTATGCACTCAGCCGCCCTCATACATGTACACACTCTGCCCCCTCATCCTTGTAGACACTCAGCTGCCCCCCCACACACCTGTAGACACTCAGCTGCCACCCCCACACACACACACCTGTAGACACTCAGCTGCCCCCCCCCCACACACACACCTGTACACACTCAGCAGCCCCCCCCCACACACACACACCTGTACACACTCAGCAGCCCCCCCCACACACACACACGTGTACATACTCTTATGCCCCCCTCACACCTGTACACACTCAGCTGCCCCCCCCCCCACACACACACATGTGCATACTCTTATGCCCCTCTCACACCTGTACACACTCAGCTGCCCCCCCCACACACACGTGTACATACTCTTATGCCCCACCCTCACACCTGTACGCACTCAGCTGCCCCCCCCACACACACACACACATGTACATACTCTTATGCCTCCCCCACACCTGTACACACTAAGCTGCCTCCCCTCACACCTGTACACACTCAGCCGCCTCCCCTCACACCTGTACACACTCAGCCACCTCTCCTCACACCTGTACGCACTCAGCTGCTCCCATAGGTATGCGCAGCCTATTGCATTAGGGTGTGCACCCCAAAGCTCAAACACACATGAACGCCACCTGCTGCCACATGGAGGAGGCTTTGATGGTGGGAGACAGTTGATTGGGAGCATATTATGCTACACTCTACATACCAGTGTAGAGTGTTCCTATAATTGAACCTAGCCTTTAATATAATTGGGGCATTTACACTGGCTACTGGTGCAATATGTACATGTGAGCGCTGCAATCAACCAATATAAAACAGTTGGAACCCCAAAAAACATATATATATATATATATATAGCTATATTACAGAGAGGATAACTGCTGAAAGGTATTTTCACAAAAAAAAAAAAAAAAAAATTATATTAATTGGTAAAAGCTATAAACAAGCAGACTCTGAACTGCTAAAGTCCAAATAAAACTAAATTGAATGAGTTAAAATAAAAGTCCATGAGAAGCAACTGTAGAAGGCAGCCCTGTGGATAAGGATGAAGCAATCCTCTGGATGCTGGAGAAAAAGAACAACAGTGGCGCCACTCTAAGTGCAGTATTAAAAACAAATTTTAATATATCTTTAAAATCTGGTACTCACAAAGGTACATGTAAACAAGCGTATAGAGTAAAGTTGATAGTGCCAGGTGTCCCAAATGAGTTGTCCAGTCATATCATGCGGTGGCGTTCTGACAGGCTGCACTGCAGGATGTTCGCTGTGTCCTGCCGCTGGAACGCACTGTTTCCGATCCGGGGGACGGAGTCACTTCCGGGTCCGTGCAGGGATAAACTTGATTGGCAGACTGATAGGCATAGGCGACGCGTTTGCGGAGCTACGCTCCTTCCTCAGGCCTAACGTGACCTGTGATAGGTCAGAACTAATATAGTCTAAAGCAAGCTTGTGATTGGAGGGAAGGGCCATCTGTCAAACTCAGGCTTACAACTGTGTGTTGCCGCTAGGTAATGAAGTAAATGATATGACGTAAATAGGATGCCTATGTGTTTGGAGAATGAGGGAGATAAAAAATTAAAAAAGAGAAAGAAAAAAAGGAGTGCAGAGAACAAAAGAAGATGATATATGGAAGATGATGAACATGCAATTGCGGATAAGAATGATAAATAATAAGAATGGTAGAGGAAATAGTAAAGATAATAAAAATAAAAATAAGAATAAATGAAATTGAGATAAATATAAAAATAAGATTTAAATGAAGATAAAAATGAAAATAGAGCAAACATGAAAATAAATATGAACTTAAAATTAAAATGAAAATAGAAAATAAAAATAATAATAAGTGTAAGAACAAAAATAAAAATAAAAATAAAAATAAAAATAATATTAATAATAATAAAAATAAAAATAAAAATAATGGTGAGAATGAATTGGGATGAAGTTGAATGATGTAAGGATGTGAATAAAAGTAAATTGAAATTAATTAAATAGAAAAATAATAATAAAAAATAACAAATGTTGGGAAATGAAAAATAGAGGTAGATATATGACGGGAATGATAGAATTTATATGGAAATAAATTTAGAAATGTATTAGGCAGTGTAAGTGGCATTGATTGTGCGCATATTTTTGAGAAATAAAAATTGATTAATAATTTATAATTATCAAACATTACCCTAAAAGTTGGCTACATGAGATTGGGCATAGCAAATGCATATTAGGCAAATCATTCTTATACACTAGGGGTTGTGCTGAGAAAAGCATGAGTATGATACACCTATGTATATACACACCTGCACACATACACATACATATTACACATGTGCACATGTAAATACATGCATAAACAAACACACACACATGCCCACCTAAAAACATGGACATACCTGTGCGTTTATTGATGGAAGTGGAATGATGAATAAGAAATGTTTAAAAAATAAAAAAATTTTATATAATAAAATAAAAATTAGTGAGAAAATGTACTAACTGGCTAGAAGGTGGTGCTCAAGCACAACATGATGACCACATCACAATGGCAAAGACAAAAAGCCTAAATTGTGATAATACAAGAATGCCCAACACAACCTGAAACGTAAGGAAGACGAGTATGTTGAGATTGTCCAGCAACCAACGGAGGGGACTGAGAGAGAAGTCAAATGAGACTACTCGTCTCTATCTCCTCGTTGAGTCCTCCAGGAGCCAGAGAGTCAAGGGTGTATATCCAGTACGTTTCCCTCTGGCAGAGACGTTTATAACGCTCTGCCAGTGGGAACGTACCAGGGATGGACTCAATGATCCAGACTCTGAGGCCCAATGAGGAATGATCATGTTTTTTAAGGAAATGGAGGGGAACACTGTGATGATCATCTCCTGCCTCAACGAGGCGGCGGTGCTCACCAAACCTCTTTCTCAGGGTGCGTATGGTGCGGCCTACATAAAGTAACCCACATGGACAAGTCAAGCAGTATATAACAAATTCTGTGGAACAATTGTAGAAGTTGCTAATCTGGTGAGACATACCAGATTGTCTCACCAGTTGTAAGCCTGAGTTTGACAGATGGCCCTTCCCTCCAATCACAAGCTTGCTTTAGACTATATTAGTTCTGACCTATCACAGGTCACGTTAGGCCTGAGGAAGGAGCGTAGCTCCGCAAACGCGTCGCCTATGCCTATCAGTCTGCCAATCAAGTTTATCCCTGCACGGACCCGGAAGTGACTCCGTCCCCCGGATCGGAAACAGTGCGTTCCAGCGGCAGGACACAGCGAACATCCTGCAGTGCAGCCTGTCAGAACGCCACCGCATGATATGACTGGACAACTCATTTGGGACACCTGGCACTATCAACTTTACTCTATACGCTTGTTCACATGTACCTTTGTGAGTACCAGATTTTAAAGATATATTAAAATTTGTTTTTAATACTGCACTTAGAGTGGCGCCACTGTTGTTCTTTTTCACTGGCTACTGGTGCCACTCCTTGATTAATGCACATGGGGTGATTAGGGTATGATTAGGGTGTGCCCAGGCACACCCAGCACACCCTGTGTGCACACCTATGGCTGCTCCCCTCACACCTGTACACATTCAGCTGCCTTCCCCTCACACCTGTAGTCACTCAGCTGCCCCCTCACACCTGTACACACTCAGCTGCCTCCCCCTCACACCTGTACACACACAGCTGCCCCCCCACACACTTCTGTAAACACACACTCAACTCTGCCCCCCCCCCTGTACACAAACCGCCCCCTCACTTGTACTTACAGCCCCCACTAGTAAGATGGTCTTCCTTGTCTGAGGTCTTGATTCCACATGTCCCTGGGAAAATACATTAAGTGTACAGCACACACGAGGGACGCACATACATGAAGCAGCCAGAGGTGGCAGTATAGAGTTAGATGTGAGCTCAATGACAGAGCAGCCGACTCACATGAATGAGAGCCAGCACAGCACATCTACAGCGCTGAGAGCACCTCTTGTACCCGCCACTGCCTTGTCCCAGCTCTGATAGCCAGCCTGACACCCCCCCATGTGTGGCACCCAGGGCAGACCGCCCCCGTGGGTACGCCACTGACAAGAAGTGAAGGAAAATCTACCCAATAGGGATACAGGTGGCAAAAAAAGACTGACAGGGGTTATAACCCTTTTTGCAAAAAAGGGGGTCCACTAACCCCACCTATGACTGGCCATTACAGCAAGCAGCATGGGAGGGCAAATAGATATAAACAAGGCCAAGGATAAACCCAAGGAAAAGTTCCAAGCCTACTTACCAACCAGCCCACAGACAACCTGAATGAACCTGTCTAACAGTATGCGTTAAAAGCATTTGCAAATACACGCGTAAGCTACAGGACTCTCCAAGGCACCCTGATATTTGTAGTTCCTATCACTGACTGATGAGTGACTCCGGAGTGGAAGCACATGCATTCTGATAAGTAGATGGAGGGCAGATGGACTAAAGGGAGCCCATCCCCTTCTTAAAGGTACAGGTGCCCACTGAGCATCCAGCAAATCGCACAATGGCTGCAAAGGTGTCAGTGCGTTGCCTGACCAATATAGCATTGTTGCAAAAAAGGGGTCCACTACCCCCCACCTATGACTGGCCATTACAGTAAGCAGCATTGGAGGGTAAATAGATATAAACAAGGCCGAGGATAAACCCTAAGAAAAATTCCAAGCCTACTTACCGACCAGCTCGCGGACAACCAAATCAAAAATTTGCAAATGTGCACAGACTAATCCCCTGTTTTTAACGCATACTGTTAGACAGGTTGATTCGGTTGTCCGCGGGCTGGTTGGTAAGTAGGCTTGGAATATTTCCTTGGGGTTATAACTCTTTTTTACTCTATCCAAAACGAAAAAATGGTTTCTATTATTTCTACTTTCTGTTAGTTCTACTAATATGTGAATGTATATAAAGAGGTAAAGTAGAGTAGAGTAGAGATTGATAGTACTACTAATGTGAAAGAGAGGAGAAGGAGGGAAGAACCCCCAAAAAGGATGGTCCGCTCAAGAACAAGCTAGTGTAAACCTAAATAACTTTATTCGTGTCACAATAGATACAGAACAACTATCCACAAACCATGTATTAAAAAATAGGACAAGAGTCCTATTATGTGCAGGTGGCCACCACAGACATTCCACATACATCTATCACTCATGCACTCGCACCCATATAAATCATTACAGAGAAGACCCGAGTTTGTTCAAAATTTCATAGAGTTCCTAAATAGGATTGAAAATGATTGAATATTAAGCCTTCGGTCTTTCCTCAATAAAGTGCAAATGCTGGTGATTGATGAGATTCCATCCAGATATAATTCCACTAACCAACTAAAGGTACATATGTCAAAACAACATAGGGAGCTGGGAAGTCCCGGTTTTATCAGCTAGATAGCGGCAAATCACAGGGCAAGTTCACATCTTATGCAAGGAAGGCAGACAGTGAATAGCCATAGACAGTGTACCTCCTATGTGTTGGAGTACTACTTAGCTCACCGTTTGACGTCTTCAGTGAAGGGATGGTGGAGCCCGAGAAAACTGATGATAGCCGCGCTGATGTGGTATGGGGGAGCGTTCATGCGGTGTGTTTGTCTGTTGCAGATATGAGCTGTCGTTTCCGGATCTTCCCCGAGGGGATGTACGGTGAGTCACAGGGTTCAGACGTTCAGGCGTTCCGCGCTTGATCTATCAGATGGTTGGAAGGAGCGCTCAGTCTCAGTGTCCACCGCAAGACTCAACCCAATATCCGAGAGTCAATCGGGATGTTCCCATACAATCAAAGGGGTTTCTTTATCGATGTGTGGAGGTCTATGTCCCACCTGTGCATGGGTTAGACGCTTACGCGTTTCGCTTGTTTCCAAGCTTCTTCAGAGCAAAAGTGGTGCCAGTGGCTGAATGCTTAAATAGCATTACGGCCAGTATTCAATATCCTGCTATTATAGCCAGCACCTGGACACCAAAGCCTAACCTTAATTTGCATTCATCAATTCGTGCAATCACACTCATGCATACAACTGTGTTACAAATTCAGACAGACCATTAATAGTAGTGGGTTCATAAAGATTCTCCAATCTAATCGGCTTATGTATAGTCAGGTTTTGATGTTCTGTTACTATTACCATTGTGAAGAATAATAAAATAGCTTGTTATGCAGTTGCTATTGGTATACAGAGCCCATAGTTAGAGGGTACTGCAGTTCCAATCTGATCGGCTAATGTATGGCCATGTGATGGACACAAATCTGATAGCTGGCCTGACACCCCCCCATGTGTGGCACCCAGGGCAGACCGCCCCCGTGGGTACGCCACTGACAAGAAGTGAAGGAAAATCTACCCAATAGGGATACAGGTGGCAAAAAAAGACTGACAGGGGTTATAACCCTTTTTGCAAAAAAGGGGGTCCACTAACTCCACCTATGACTGGCCATTACAGCAAGCAGCATGGGAGGGCAAATAGATATAAACAAGGCCAAGGATAAACCCAAGGAAAAATTCCAAGCCTACTTACCAACCAGCCCACAGACAACCTGAATGAACCTGTCTAACAGTATGCGTTAAAAGCATTTGCAAATACACGCGTAAGCTACAGGACTCTCCAAGGCACCCTGATATTTGTAGTTCCTATCACTGACTGATGAGTGACTCCGGAGTGGAAGCACATGCATTCTGATGAGTAGATGGAGGGCAGATGGACTAAAGGGAGCCCATCCCCTTCTTAAAGGTACAGGTGCCCACTGAGCATCCAGCAAATCGCACAATGGCTGCAAAGGTGTCAGTGCGTTGCCTGACCAATATAGCATTGTTGCAAAAAAGGGGTCCACTACCCCCACCTATGACTGGCCATTACAGTAAGCAGCATTGGAGGGTAAATAGATATAAACAAGGCCGAGGATAAACCCTAAGAAAAATTCCAAGCCTACTTACCGACCAGCTCGCGGACAACCAAATCAAAAATTTGCAAATGTGCACAGACTAAACCCCTGTTTTTAACGCATACTGTTAGACAGGTTGATTCGGTTGTCCGCGGGCTGGTTGGTAAGTAGGCTTGGAATTTTTCCTTGGGGTTATAACTCTTTTTTACTCTATCCAAAATGAAAAAATAGTTTCTATTATTTCTACTTTCTGTTAGTTCTACTAATATGTGAATGTATATAAAGAGGTAAAGTAGAGTAGAGTAGAGATTGATAGTACTACTAATGTACCAAGTTTCAATTAATGAAGTTCATTATAAAAATACATGGTATTTATTAGGAATGGAATGCATTTTCAACTAGGCCAAATCTGATGGGCAAAAAAATGGGCATAGCTTAACCAAATAATGTTGAATTATGAAAAAAAATAGTAAAGGTCTTGCGAGCTACCAAATCAAAGTTCTCCTATCTTATAATAGTACAATGACAGCTGCTAGCACTAATCACGTCCGATACTAACGTGTAAGAATCACAGATAAATAGATAAATAATGTGCTGCGCTATCCCCTTAATGATCTGCTGAACCTGCAGCAAAAACCTAAAAAACAAAATAGTTAATTAAAGTGATGTGCCTATAACTCAAATCCAAAAATATAATAATATATAAGTGACTAAAGTCATCATTCAACATCACACAGCGTGAATATATACACATATCATAAAATATAAATATTGATACAAAAGAAAACCATAAAGTGCTCAAGTGCATATAAGTCCGTGATATTCTGATCACCCAGGATCAGTTTAAGTGTCTTTAACCACAGAAAGACGGCTGCAGCATGGTTGGCTTATTCTGGGAGGGCGTCCATGGACGTCCTCCCAGAATCTTGCCCCCAGGCGCCTCCTGGGTTGCGCACCTGGGAATATCTGGGACCGACAGCGCACCGCTCTATAGCATGCCTTAATAGCACCAAGCTGTGGATGAGATCATGTGCTCCTACTCCATAAGGTAGACCAGCTGTCTCCTACACTGTCGACGGCGTATGGTCTACCTTATGGAGTAGGAGCACACGATCTCATGCACTAACACACCAGACCCATGTGAGTACCCTATAATAGGGCTTCGTTATTAGTCTGTAGTAAATAAAATCTTTTAAAATCTTTTAAAACGGTATCACACTATGGAGTTTAGTTTCTTTTTGATATTTAGTGAGGAGGCTACATCTTTGAGCAGTAGGGTTGCCACATCATCCCTTTCATCCAGGACACACATTAATTACACAGGTTCTGTGGCTGATTAAGGTGGTAATTAAACTCACTTGATGCCTTTTCTGCATTAAATCAGCCTCAGAACCTGTGGAATTCATATGTGTCCTGGATTAAAGGGATGATGTGGTAACCCTATTGAGCAGTGTTTGGACCTTGCAACCTGACCTGGAATCCATTTTGATGATTCAAAAGTGTGTATTGACCAAACTTAATTGCGAGGTCACACGCCCTGAGGTGAGCGGCCATTACCTTGGGGTGGGGGGCACCTGAGTGTAATCACTGCTGCAGATCGCTATATTTACAGTCACCTATCAAGTCACGCTTAATATTGCTGTATTAAGGACACTTAAACTGATCCTGAGTGGTCAGAATATCACAGACTTATATGCACTTGGGCACTTTATGGTTCACTTTTGTATCAATATTTATATTTTATGATATGTGTATATATTCATCAGATCATTAAGGGGATAGCACAGCACATGATTTATTTATTTAATGTTGAACTATGAACTGTGCTATTGTAGGAAATATGTGAATCAGTACTTTACTGTAATCAGTAAAAAAAAAAAAAAACAATTCTTTTATCCTGATGTGACGAAGGAAATAAAAATCACTCTGCAGCACCTTTAGGACTCTTAGATCCTAGGTAGTAGTAAAACAATATATGATATGTTACAATCTTGCATATAGCTGCTAAGTGTCCAACAGTCCTAAAGGTGACAGAAAAAGTGATCCTTCCTTCCCCTTTGTCATATCTGAATTAAAGAGCTTTGTTTTTCTTTATCGATTGCTGACAGAGTGACAGCTGCTTCACACACAATATTGTAACCTAAGGAGAGTAGATTTGAATCCTATCCCCTTAACAGATAAAGGTGTTGTTTTCTGCTGTGACTTTGGGGCTTTAACTTATTTTGCAGCTGAGAGCAGTAATACCATAATGCAGAATCAGTGGGAACCTGAGCTTGTCACTTGCCACCAAATGCAGCTTTTTACTTGCCACCGTCGCCTGCCGCCAGATGCAGCATGCCACATGCCATCTGTTGCCTGCCACCAGATACAATGTACCACTTGCCACCCACATCCTGCCACCAGATACAGTGTGCTACTTGCCACCAGCAGCCTGCCACCAGATACAGTGTGCCACTTGCCACCACCAGCCTGCCACCAGATGCAGTGTGTCTCTTGCCACCACCAGCCTGTCACCAGATACAGTGTGCCACTTGCCACCCACAGCCTGCCACCAGATACAGTGTGCCACTTGCCCCCAGCAGCCTGCCACCAGATACAGTTTGCCACCAGGTAGTGTGCCACTTGCCACAAGCAGCCTTCCACCAGATAGTGTGCCACTTGTCAGCCGCAGCCTGCCACCAGATACAGTGTGCCAGCCTGCCACCAGATACAGTGTGCCACTTGCCACCCACAGCCTGCCACCAGATACAGTGTGCCACTTGCCACCCACAGGCTGTCACCAGATACAGTGTGCCACTTGCCACCAGCAGCCTGCCACCAGATGCAGTGTGCCACTTGCCACCAGCAGCCTGCCACCAGATGCAGTGTGTCACTTGCCACCAGCAGCCTGCCACCAGATGCAGTGTGCCACTTGCCACCAGTGGCCTGCCACCAGATGCACTGTGCCACTTCTCGCCCGTGGCCTGCCACCAGACGCAATGTGCCACTTGTCACCCGCAGCTTGCCACCAAATCCAGTGTGCCACTTGTCACCCACAGCCTGCCACCAGATACAATGTGCCACTTGCCACCAGCAGCCTGCCACCAGATACAATGTGCCACTTGCCACCAGCAGCCTGCCACCAGATACAGTGTGCCACTTGCCACCAGTAGCCTGCCACTCCCTCCAGGGCACTGCTTGTGTATCTGCTGTTTTAGCTGTAGTCCTATTTTTTTTTTTTAGGTTACAGGTTTTTGCCGCATTTTCTGACAAAAGATGCGCCAAAGATGAAGCATGCAGGAATTTTGGTGCGCTTTCAGAAAATGCAGAAAAAAACACGCAACCTAATAGAAATCAATAGGACTTCGGGTAAAATGCAGGAAAACTGCGGATACACCAGCAATGGGCCAAAACATAGCAAACCAGTGTAAATCCACTTAAAAGCACAAGTAATCAAGTACTACCATACGCTGATGACACAATTCTAAACACTTTGGCTGCAGTTATAACAGCTACTGCTGAAGGAAAGAGTTAAAAAAAGAGGGAGAGGGAAGGGAGGTAAGAGTCCAATCACTCAGATATCGTGTTCACCTTGTATCTGCTGGCTGCTCTGTTTATAATTTTTCACCCACATGGCTCCTTCGCTGCATGGACTTCACAGAGGGAGAGAGGGGAGAGAGAGGGGAGGGGGAAGGCAGAGCCGACCCAACCTCTCTCCTCTCCCAATCGTGCAGGGGGGAACTGTACACTGTGACATTGTAATAACCACAGTGAGCCAACACAGGTGCAGCCAGACACCCCTACATGTACACATAGCTTCTCCTTTCCTGTACACATTTATGGAAGGAGAAAATCAAGCTTACACTGCTGGCTGGGTGGGCCGAATTTAAGGCAGGGGCCTGGAGCTGCAGCTCCAATAGCCCCTATGTTAATCCAGCCCTGTTTATGATGACCTACTCCCAAGAGGCTGCTCACATGCTTTGGTACACTTACTTTGCCAGGCATATTATGCATACAGTATTAAAGTGATCAAAAACCTTCACCTTGTAAAACAACCCATTCAGTTTAAGAAAGAAATGAAAGGCAAAACATTTGTGTATAGATACAGTGTATAAAAAACATTATAAATGCATGTTTTCCTTTTTTGTAAGTGATCCCATTCCCTCTGTTCTCAGCTGCATAAGAGCTGGGGGAAGGAGAAGCAACAGCACACTGATTTTCCCAGTGAATAGCTGTGCAGGGGGGGTGTCAGGGCAAGTCTGATCATTGGAGGGGAGATCACAGCTAGAGAACTTACCACGTTGTGCTCTCCTGATAACCAGAGGGACTGGCAGGAACACCAAGGATTTCACACAAAGCAAGCAACACAAAGAGAACAGGATATTTTCTCATGCAAGTACATGGTACAGCAGGCACATATCAGGAATATGAAATGTTGGGGTAACAAATGCTTTAAACTGATAGGTCAGATTTATGTTGCAAATGGCAGTGTTCAGATATATACAATTTCTGCAGTTCTTCAACTGGCTATAGATAGCTAGTGGTGAAAAGCCCAAAAATCTAACAGGTATGTAAGGGACCTGGATTAGACAGTGCTTCCCGCCAAGCTGGCCCAGGTCCCGCCCTGCTTCTTCTTCAGGTAAGACATACACATAACTGTCTTTTGGGTGAGACTCTGCCCTTTTGTGTCACCAACTCACCGGACCAGAGTCTCACCCTCTTTATGGCACTCACATATTCCCAGCCAAAAGAGTGTCCACACACCTATTCTGTTTCCCAGAACAAAAAGGGTCCACACACAGGGTGCCTTAAGAACATTTGCATAGCATTACAGTCCATAACTTGACTTCCTGAACAGTGTCTTTACAGTACAGAATACAGTACCTCCATTACACAACTTCATGAAAAGTTGTCGCTACAGTGTGGAACTCTGCAGCTATCATAAACCTATTAAGTCCAGCCATCTCTCCCCTTGCTCTTTTTTGAGTCCCCAGTGGTTGGTTCTCACCTAAGCAGTCTCTCCCAACCCAAGCCCCGAAGGGTTACTCCACTTCCAGCTACAGACATGCTAAACAAAGTTCAGGGGTAGCTACATCCTCCATCTTCCTCTCACTTGAATCATCCATTAAAGCCTCTCACCGGTTCAGCCCAGCAGAGGGCTCTTTTTGCTTAGCTACAGGTCACAAGCCTAAATGTTGTTGGCTAGGGGTGACCTGTTTTCATACTCATACTCACTGGGCCCACTCACTGAAAATAATGAAAAGGGGACAGACTCCACACATTATATCACTAGGGGAGTGGCACCACTTAAGATGAACTACATCTGCCAACAGGTACTGTACATGTGCTCACAGGAGCCATACATGGGCCCAGTCACTATCCCAGTTTACACATTACCTGCAATGACTGATTATCTTGAACTTTAGGGCTTCCTGAGATGCTAATAATAAGTGCTTCCAATGTTAAAAGTGCTTGTAATTCCACACATTATTTTCAGAGCAGAAAAATCTGCTCTTTTCTGTAGTCAGCTTTAGAAAAATGCAAATGCGTACATCATTAGCTTCTGCAGCTGCCCTTTTCTCAGCAGAAAGCTACATGATCAGTCTCTGATTGCCAACCAATCATCATGTAAGTTTAAGCACAATTCCAGTTGAAACTTTTTTCATTTTTGGACATATTGTGAAGAGTTAGAACCTCTGTTAGGTTTTTATTGCTGTATTTGTAGCCTTTTAGGAGATGTTCCATCAATTATTTTTTCATGGTCACCAGTCAGAAAATGAGCAACATCTCTAAAGTGTTGGTCCCTTTCATCATAACCTGCCAAGTTATATTTTCTCAGGGTTTCTGTTCCCTGGAAGCCACTGTTTCCATGCTCTGCATTAATGGTGGCCAATGTGCCTAAACAGCTCTATTTGGAATTAATGGCACAATAATATTAGCCTGCAGCTGTACTATATAGCAATGGTGCTGAAAATGCAAGTGAAGAACCCCCCCCCCCCCCTACTATTCACTCAAAATAAAGCCTTATCCCTGTTATTTTGGACTTCTGGCGGAATAACACATGAATAACTTTGATTCGAAGAAGGTTGTATGGAAAGATCTTTCAGTTCCTTGGCTTGCCTATTCATATAAGGCAAGCCATAAAGAAATATAAGTTTAAACATTTTGAAAATGGGTTATTATTATTTTTTATTATTTCATAAATGTTTTATACTTTTTTTTTTTTGAAAATCTTTTTATTGAGTATAAGACATACAAACAGAAAACAACAGTAAACCCGCTACAGCATTGGGACTAGACCCACACAGGGGTCAGTGCCAGCCGGCAACTGGGCTGTTTCCATCATTAGTGGCATACAGCTGTAGCACGTCTATAAGAAAAGAACAACAAACAACCTAGTGCTGTATTGGCTCCTGCTCAATTGAAATATCTAAGGATCAGATCATTCATTCGAGACCCAAGGGACAATAATAGATATCAAATAAACCCATATCAGAGATTACAATACAAAAGTGTCACCCAAAGTATCAAAATCACATCCACCCGTAGAGTGGTATTATGTACATGCTCAATCAGTCTGCGGTTGACGTGGAGGCCTCCGCCAGCCATTTGGCCCACACTCTACGGTATTTTTTGGGGCATCCTCTATTTTGGTAGGTTTCCTTATAAAGTGGTAGTACTTTATTGACATGTGTTTTCCATAGCAATATTGACGGTGGGGCACGTTTTTTCCAGCAGAGAGTGATCATTTTTCTGGCATAGAAAATCAGGAGTCCTATCAGAGTCCTCTCCGCTATCCTGGGGGCTAATGCTTCTACTAAGCCTAGAAGGCATATCTGCGGGGTTGGGGCTATATCTATTCCCACCACTTCTTTTATTACAGATATTACTTGTGACCAGTAGTTTTGAATTGCTGGGCAGGACCAGAAGATGTGTATAAAGTCGCCCGGATCCCCAGTACACCTCCAACACTCCGAGGACAGGGAGGTTCTCATTTTATGCATTCTATATGGGGTAATATATGCCCGGTGTAGTATTTTGTATTGTATGAGGCGGTCACGAAGTGAGATCAGGATTTTGAAGGGGAAGTCCCACATGTCCTCCCAATCCTCGGAGTCCAGTCCCGGGATGTCTTGTGTCCATCGCTGACAGAGCTTTGACAGATCTGGATAGGAAACTCTAAGGAGATGTGCATAGAGGACCGAAGTCGGTTTCCTGGTGCATTCATATCTTGTGACCCTCTCCAGATCGGATTGCACTATTTGCGTGTCATTGGGTAATATTTGGGCTTTAAACGCATGAGACAGTTGCATATAGCGAAATAAATGCGAGGGGGGAACATTATTGTGGCACACTAGATGATTGAAGGGGTGTATTGCCGTGCCGGTGGTGAGGTCAGATATCAGTTTAATGCCACATTTGGCCCATATTTTGGGGTCTGGTAGTGAGTAAAGATGGGGTAAGGTCGGGTTGTTCCATAGGGGGGCATGTGGGGATACTGCATTCCGTGGGAACTTCTCAAGTCCCAGTCCTGCCTTCCAGGCCCTTAGAGTCATGTGCATGGAGGTGGTCAAGTCATATGGAGCCTTGGGACCTCGAAGGGGTAAATGTGTTAGGGCCTCCACAGAACGGACCACCGCAGCCTCCAGAACTGCCGCGGGGTTGGACGCGTCCGGCACTAGCCACCAAACTGCCGTGACCAGCTGAGCTGCCAGAAAATATTTCTGGCAGTCTGGAAATGCCAACCCCCCCCTGCGACACTGGACGCATCAGTGTGGACAGTTTAAATCTAGGGGGGTTTGAGCCCCAGAGGAAGGAGGAGAACATTCGGTTCAATTTCGTAAAAAATGAGCAAGGTATCCATTGTGGGGAATTACTGAATAGGTATGTAAATTTAGGTATGATTTTCATTTTAATTAAGTTAATGCGGCCTAATAAGAATAGAGGAAGGTTCTCCCAGGCTTTTAGTTTGGCTTTGACTCCTTGGACCACCGGGTCTAGGTTAAGGGGGATAAAGCTGGATGCGTCTCTCGAGACGCGCACCCCCAAGTACACCATTTCGTCTACCCATTGCAGTTGGAGATCCGGCGGGGCTAGTCTTTTTGCCTCAGGGTCAATAGCTAGTAACTGGGATTTTGTCCAGTTCACCTGTAATCCTGTTATTTTGGAGAATTCCGTCAATACTTGCAGCGCCCCTCTAAGGGAGGAGTCCGTGTTGTTCAGAAAGAGTAGGAGGTCATCTGCGTACAGAGCTACCCTCTCCTCCAGCCACGCTATTTTTAGTCCTTTTATGTGGGGCGAGACCCGCAGTGCCTCCGCCACCGTTTCCATAGCTATTGCGAACAGTGGTGGAGAGAGAGGGCAGCCCTGCCTGGTACCCCTGGACAGTGGGAAGGGGGGAGAGACGTCACCTCCCAGTCTGATGGCCGCCCTCGGGGATTTGTATATAGTTTGCAGCCACCCAATAAAAACCAACGGAAATCCCATCCTCCGCAAAGTTTCCCAGAGAAATGGCCATTCGATCGAATCGAATGCCTTTTCGATATCGAAGGAGGCAACCGTTCTAGTGCCCACATTATCATGTATGGCATGCAAGTTGGTGAATAGTCTGCGGAGGTTAATATCCGTTGATTTATTGGCCATGAATACAGTCTGGTCTGTGTCTATAATGGAGGGCAGAAGTGGGTTGAGTCTAATGCCGCGTACACACAAGCGGACTTTACGGCGGACTTTGCCCGGCGGACTTTTCTACGTACTTTCCGACGGACTTTCTGAATGAACAGACTTGCCTACACACAATCCACCAAAGTCCGTCGAATTCGTACGTGATGACGTACGACCGGACTAAAACAAGGAAGTTCATAGCCAGTAGCCAATAGCTGCCCTAGCGTGGCTTTTTGTCCGTCGAACTAGCATACAGACGGCGGACTTTTCGACCGGACTCGATTTCAACGGATAAATTTTAAACAAGTTTCAAATCTAAGTCCGTCCAACTTCTGAGCAAACAAAGTCCGCTGGAGCCCACACACATCGAATTGTCCGACGAAATCCAGTCCGCTGGGCAAAGTCCGCCGTAAAGTCCGCTCGTGTGTACGCGGCATAACAGTAATTAATTTAGATAAGATTTTGAAGTCAATGTTGAGAAGTGCTATGGGCCTGTATGAGGCGCACTGTTTGGGATCTTTATTGGGCTTAAGGATTAGAATAACGTGCGTGTCTGCCATGGACGGTGGGAGCGCTCCCTCCTTCAGACATTGGGTATACAGGTCTGCCAACAGGGGGGCTAGGAGGTCCGCATGAGACCGGTAGAATTCGACGGGTAGACCATCAGGGCCCGGGGCCTTCCCAGTTGCCAATGAGTTAATAATAGCATGTACTTCCTCTGCAGTGATAGGCCTGACCAGATGTGACCTCTCCTCGTCTGAGAGCCACCCCAGGGCCAGGGGGTCCAGGAGAGGTGCCATCTCGCCAGGAGTCATATCCCGAGGGAGCGTGGTACTGTATAGTGTCTGATAGAAGGTCTGAAACTCCTTCAGGATACCCTTTTGGGATGTAATAGATTCACCTGTAGGAGAGACCAATTCGGGGATCAGAGTCATAGGGGTGTCGTGATGAGACATCATTGCTAGCAGTCTACCATTTCTATCACCCTGCTCAAAGAATCTCTGTTTTGTGTGGAATAACTCTAATAGGGCGTACACACGGTCGGACTTTGTTCGGAAATTCCGACAACAAAATCCTAGGATTTTTTCAGACGGATGTTGGCTCAAACTTGTTTTGCCTACACACGGTCGCACAAAGTTGTCGGAATTTCCGATCGCCAACCACGCGGTGACGTACACCACGTACGACGAGACTAGAAAAGGCCGGTTCAGAACCAAGCGCGGCACCCTTTGGGCTCCTTTTGCTAATCTCGTGTTAGTAAAAGTTTGGTGAGAGACGATTCGCGCTTTTTCAGACTCGTGGCTTTCAGATCGTTTTCTGCCGTTCAGTTTGTGCTTGTGGGTTTGTATCTGCTCTTCAGTGCGTGCAGCAAGTTCTGCGTGACTTTAGGTAGTCATTGTATTCTTGTTCGTTCGTTACTGGTTTTCAGGTCGCTCTTCACAGGCCTTGCTGTTCTTCAGTGCATTTTGTTCCTTCGTTCTGAGCAGCCGACCGTTTTCTAGCCATGTTTCGTATGCGTACTCCTTGTAGAGTTCGTGCTGTGCGGGGGCTTGGTGTTGGGGTCCTGACCTTGACACAAGTCCAGTCCATGAACAGAGTGGGGAGGAGTTCATGGACCAAGAATTGGTTGCTTCAGCGTGACCAGTTCTGTCATATGCCTTTGCTCCGTGAGATCTGTGAGAATAATCCTGATGATTTCAGGAACTTTCTCCGGATGACGGACCCCGTGTTTCACCGTTTGTTGGCTTCGCTGACCCCCTATATCAGCAGGCAGGATACCTGCATGAGGCAAGCCATCACTCCGGAGCAGAGGTTGGTCACTACCTTGCGGTATTTGGCCACAGGGAGAAGCCTGCAGGACTTGAAGTTCTCGACAGGCATCTCCCCCCAGGCTCTGGGGATCATTATCCCAGAGACCTGTTCTGCCATCATACAGGTCCTGCAGAAGGAGTATATGAAGGTAAGATTTTTATCCTTTAATATCACATTTTATTGTATTGAATGTTTGCTAATATATTGTATTTCTTTCCTCATTCTCTAATTCCCATGATTGTAATATGCTGTGAATGTCCCCTTTGTCCTCATGCATGCTGGATTTTTATGTAATTATTATTTTAGGTCCTTCATACATATTTGCCCTTCACTAACCTCCCCAGCATGGTGTCTCCTGGCCTATATTCACCTCATGTAGTCACTTAACAATGTATTTTATCTGCTCCATAGTAGTGCTTTACCCCAAATACCCCCTAAAATGTTTGGTAATGTTATTTTTGATTTAAATTCAGGCAGAGTGCCATAGGCTTTTTTTTGTGGTGTCCCCAAATTTTTTGTAACCCTCCCTCCCCCCAACTGCTAAGTCAGCTGATCCCAATTCTCTATCCTCAATCATCTATCTGCTGACTTTGCCAATCCCATACACACTATACCCATCTCTTTACTGGTCAGATTTATGGATGAATTCCCCAAAGCATGTAGTGCAAGGGCCTGCCTGTATACTTTACAATGGTACTGTTTAAAGTTTTTGTATCCTATTATTATCTTGATAGGTAATAGCAGAATGTTCAAATGTGCTCAAATGTGTACAGTGTGTATTTATATCTTTGTATTCAGACACTTCTTACCTGTCCAGTGGGCTGCCAATAGTGTAACTAAGGAGGGGCTGTTCCAAGTAATACCCATTATTTAGGCATTCATCTCTCAATGAAGTGAAGAGGGTTACCTGTCCAAGAGTTCCCGCCCCTATAATGTTAGAAATGGCCCATGAGAGGGGGGAGGGGGAATATGATAGGTGTACCTTATACTTTGGTGTTGTTAAATTCCCCTTAATAAATGCTATCTGGAGGTTGCCCCATAATGTTTGTGTCTAATCTGCTTTCCATGTTTCTGTGAAAAAATAGTAATGTTGATTGTTTTTTCCTCAACAGTTTCCTTCAATGCCACAGGAATGGCAGACTGTGGCCTCCCACTTTGCCCAGCGGTGGGACTTTCCTAACTGCGGAGGGGCAATTGATGGGAAACACGTCCACATCGTCCCACCACCCAACTCGGGGTCGTACTATTATAATTACAAGGGGTTTAATAGTATAGTGATGTTGGCGGTGGTGTCGGCTAATTACGAGTTCCTGTATGTGGATGTGGGGAAGAATGGCTGGATGTCCGATGGTGGAGTCATCGCCCAGACGGAGTTCTACAGGCGTCTCCAGAATGGCAGCTTGGACTTGCCAGCTCCAGAGGACAATGTTGAAGGTCTCCCATTTGTGTTCGTTGCTGATGAAGCGTTTGCGCTGGGGGACCACCTGATGCGGCCATTCCCGATGAGGACCCTCACCCCGGAACAGAGGGTTTTTAATTACCGGCTGGCCAAAGCCCGAAGAGTGGTGGAGAACACATTAGGAATCCTGGCCAGCCGTTTCCGACTATTTCTGACACCCATCCATATGGCGGAGTATAAACTGAACCATATAATGCTTGCCTGCTGTGTTCTCCATAATTTTTTAGGAAAACATTCAGCCAACTATGCTGGCTCAGTTGGGCCTGAGGCCGGAATCCAAAATCCATCAACACTGACGGTGCTTGAAAGTGGCCGTCCTGGCTTGCCCTCCCTGAATGCCCGTGATGTCCGGTTACGATACCTGGAGTTCTTTGCGGGTAGGGGGGCTATCAATATGCCAGACAATCTGTGAAACCTTTTTCAAATAAAAAAACAACCAAAAGAAATTCTTTGTGGACATTTACTGCTTGTGTTTGTTTTAGCTGACCCTGACAGAAATGTGTTGAGTGCAAAAAATGTCGTGATTGGATAACCTTATAAAAAACACTGTTGGCTGGTACTTCCTAAATGCAAAAACACATTTCACTACAAGTGCACTTGCAACTGCACTGAAACTGCACTTGTAGTGCAAAGTGTATTTTCCCTTAGGAAATAGCCCCCATGTTTGCATAAAACAGCAATTACATCACCCCAAAAGTGTTGTAGTGTTGAGACAATAATCCACACATTCTTGAGTAACCAACTTTTTTATAGCTGCACAATCACATGTGCATTTACCAAAGGTTTTTAAAACAAACCAACATGTTTGTTGTATAACAATTTTTGCTGTAGCATAATCAAAAATTGAAATGTCCTTTTCTGATAAAACAGGCCTGTGTAAAACCAACAAGAAAGCCAAAAAACTTGAACTTACAAAGTTCACATATGGTAAAACCTGAAGGCTATATCAGACATGAGTATTTAGGAACTGTGTTTGATATAGTGTTCAGATGGGGGGAAATCACCCCTGGAAAAGCCAAATTTGGAAGATGCACACCAAGTTCAGAATGTCAACATGTGCTATCTGCCATCAGGGGGGGATCAAGGGACGTGTTTTGGGGGAGCAAGCCCTTCCTCACCGCTACTTTATAATTGAGGAAGGTGTTGCACCCCCAAAACGTGTCCATTGATCTCCCGTGATGTCAGATAGCACATGTTGGCACACTGTGCATCCTCCAAATTTGGCTTTTCAAAACATTGCAAAAAGATTTAAAAGATTGGACCACAATCCAAAAAGTGATTTTGTGGGCTTTTAAATTCGCCCCAAAACATCAATGATGTTATTATTTTTTTTAATAACATCACTGATTTTTTGCTGTATGTTGTGCAATTCGAGATTACACCCCATGATCTCCCCGATCAGGATCTGGGCACTTTCTGAAGTAAAGCGTTCTGGATCCCTCACATCATGATCACCTAAAAAGAGATAAAGAAAACAAAAACATGTATCAAAAATCTGCCACCATCCATCTCTTTTACCTGAGCCTGTGGTCGCAGACACTCACCTGTTGTGGTGCCAATCTCCACCACATCTTCTTCTTCCTCCTGCTCTTCTTCTTGGGTTGGGGGTATTTCACCTTCTTCCATAGGTGGGGGGTCTGTGGTCTCCTGGGATGAGGGGTGTCCTCCGAGTCTTTTCTCCCCTATGTAAAACAAAAATGGTATAATTAGCACACAGATATTTGATGGCAGAACTAGAAATAGGAAACATTGCTTGGAAGTGGGGTAAAATTATCGATTTTAGCCGAGTTCCAAGATGTAATTTTCTTATTGCCCTTTGTCAAGCTGCAATACTTTACCGGTTTAGTACAAAGTTCACAGATGGAGACCCCCCTATAGTATACACTGGAGCACCTGTGTGGCCCCCCTAATAAAAATGGTGTTCTTGTGTCCCACACTAGTGCTCCAGTGTCCAGATGTGAAAACAGCTGCTCAGTGTCCTCTCCTTACACACAATCTAGTTGGCATTTCATTCTAGTAACAAACCCATCTACACAAACAAATATTTGGCATCCAAGTAGGCCCAAAAAAAATGTGGGAAAATGCATATGGCCTAAACAATGGTGTTTTAGAGGCCCAAAGAAAAATGTTTGATACGAACGAATAATGGGCCCATGAACATTAAAGTTGCCCTTTTAAACGTTACAATTACTAAAAGCATATGGAGCAGAACAAACGGAATAAAGACAGAAAGAATAGGAACACAGCACAACTACTTACTTTTTTGCAGCACTCTCCGGATCTTTCGGTACTGCTCTGGCTCTCTTAATTTCAGGTCCGACCACCGCTTCCGGAGCTGATCTTTTGATCTTCGGACCCCGAAATTCCTCTCAAGACTCCTGACCACTTTCGCCATGATCTTGGCCTTTCTGATGTTGGGGTTGGGGTAAGGCCCATACTTCCCGTCATAGTCGGACTTCTTCATGATGTCCACCATCTCCAACATCTCCCCAAAGGACATATTTGTGGCCTTAAAATGTCTCCTTCTGGATCGGGACGTGTCTGGATCCGGGCTTTCCTCCTCCTCCTCCTCGTTCCTGCAATTAGCACGCACCTGCTGTGACTCCGCCATGTGCTCTTCCCCCACTGCCCCGAACGAAAAGGGGCGGGGAATAGACTGGAAAGAACGTCAGGGGCAGGAGGAGTTACACGCATGCGCAGTGTATATAAAGCGTAACACCTGTGCGTATTACGTACGATCTGTGAGAGGAGGAAGGAGCATTGGAGGCGCCGATCGTAAGAACGAAGGTAAGAGACAAACTTGTGCCTATACTGCTTCTACATTGAGGCCTATATTTTAACAAGATTAGGAGAGTTTTGTCTGACATTAGGCTTTGTCTTGTGTTGTATCTTGCAGTGAACATGGATATGGTACTCAAAGATAATGACTTCATGTCAGTATTCATAGATATGCTAAGGGAGCTGCCCTGTCTGTGGGAGATTAACAACCCCCATTTCAAGAACCAAGCAAAGAGGAAGGCAGCACTGGTGCAATTGTTGGTAATTGTGAAGCAGGTGATCCCCAGACATAACTTATTTAAAGATCTTAATTGGTGGCCTGAGGAGTACATATCTGAGGGAGCGCAAGAAAGTCCTGGATTCACAGAGATCCGGAGCAGCAGATGACATCTATGTCCCCAGGATGTTGTCCTACGACAGGCTGCATTTTCTGGCAGGCCAGACTGAACCCAGGCCATCCCTCTCAAGTCTTCCTTCCACGCTTCCTTCCCCCCCTGGCTGAGGCTTCTGACGCCCAACCTGGGCCTTCCAGGCCACATGTGGAGGAGCCCAGATTGAGCCAGGTATAGCATTCTTCTAAATATTTCTTCTTGTCCAATCAATGATGTTAACTAGATGTTAGTTTGGAGTACTAATTTATGATTGTGATTGATGAAGCAAAAACTAAAACCATGTCCCTTTTTCATACACAGGGAAGTCTCAGCCAGGAGGTGGCCGGGCCGAGCCGGCTGGCTGATCTGCAGGTCCCTCCACCCCCCCTGAAAAGAGAAAGTGGCAGTAGGAGGAGTGCCCTAGAGGAGGCTACCGGAGGAGTCTTTTGGAGGGCTACAGAGGTCCTGGGAGCACGACACACCATGGAGGAGGACATTGCTGCCATCATTGCATATAAAATGCAGAGGATGGAGGAGGGCCAACAAGTAATGTGTGAGGCCCTCATATCGGAGGCTCTGAAGAAAGGTATGAGGGGCCAAATTACACCTGAGACACACCTTTGTGATGGTCCTCCTCCTCCTCCTGCAGGTCCTCCTCCTCGTCCTCCCTCTCCTCCAGGTCCTCCCAGTCCTCCTCCTCCTCCAGGTCCTACTCCTCCTCCTGCCACATCTCCAACTGCACAGCCACAGCCCGGAAGGAAGCGTGAAAGGAAGACCAGAAAGTGAGGACCCTGGATCCAGTCTGGTCGGCCAAAAGATGCAGCCTCTTGTGGTACCACAGCCTGGGGACACAGATGTCATCTGCTGCTATCTGGATCTCTGCGAATCCCGGACCAGACTGCCCTCCCTTATATATGGACTCCTCAGGCCACCAATTTTGATGTTGAAGAATTGATGTCTGCCATGGGGGTCCCAGGCTTCACTAATTTATCATGTTGATCCAGTGTTGCCTTCCTCTTTGTTTGGTTCTGATACCTTAATAAAGGATTTTTGTTTTGAATTATACTTTCCTATGTGTTTTACTTCAAAAATGATGGTTTGTTTGTGAGGATTCAGGTACATTTCAAATATACAATGTGAAATGAACAAGGGACACCAACAACAAACAATCTCCCTGAGATGAAATAATACAAGATATCAATGGTGTTGGGGTAACTTGACACACAAAACACACACAAAAATATTCTGGAGTAAAAATAAAAATAACATTGAACAAAGATCAGCCTTGGAAAAAATCCAAACATTACAGAAAAAAAAAAGGCGTAAAATAAAAAACAAAAAAATATATATAAAAAAAAAAACTGTCAGGTGTGACAACTAATAACAATATATTGAGGGAATCCCAATAAAAAAACACAAAGAAAACTTTGTGAGAAGTGTGTGTGAATATGAGCAGCAAAACTACTTATTAAAGTCCGCTGTATTAAACCATTTTTAACATTGCAGCGTGACGAAAGTGCTGTATCCATTGCGAACGCTAAGTTTACCAGAACGAGCTGTCCCGTGTCGGAATTTCTTCTGAGCATGCGTGGCACTTTGTGCGTCGGAACAGGCCACACGCGGTCGGAATTGACGTGATCGGATTTTGTTGTCGGAAAATTTTATCTCCTGCTCTCCAACTTTGTGTGTCGGAAAATCCGATGGAAAATGTCCGATGGAGCCCACACACGGTCGGAATTTCCGACAACACGCTCCGATCGGACATTGTCCATCGGAAAATCCGACCGATGCCTCTTCAATCTCCCCCTCCAACCGTGTTGTGCTTGCTTGTTGATTTAACTCTTACCGCCTTAATTGCTGACATATAGTGTCCTCTAGTAAACGCCTTGAAGGCATCCCAGACTGTGGGAGGAGAGGATGACCCCGCGTTATGTTCCCAAAATTCACGTAATGTTTGTGGGGTCTGCTCTGATATCTCGTCATGGGAGATCCAGTGGGCCCCAAGGCGCCACATGGAGCCACTGCGTTTTTCTCGGGTCAGCATAGTGATCTTGAGTGGGGAGTGATCAGAAAGTCCACTAGATAGGTAGGTTGCCTCCACTATGTCCGTTAACATAAGTTGATTTGCGAACGCATAATCAATTCTGGAGGAGGTTTTATATGAGGTAGAAAAACATGAGTAAGCTTTGAATGTTTTATACTTTTAGCTTAAATTTTCACCTTCACTAGATCACACACATTATTCACAATAACAACATGCTTCATATAAAGCAAGACATTGTTCTGTAAATTGAGTAAATGTTATTTATGTTCAACATAATTTTATTGAAAAATTTGAAATTTAAAATACAAAATATCAAAACACCAGACATAAGCAAATAAATACATTTATTTATATGCGTCAAAATCCTGTAATATACTATACATGGTTTTATACTTTCAATGTAGACAATTTTCTGGTTAGACTGCTAAAATGTGAAAAAAGTCTAAATGGACAAAAGATACACCAAGTGATTTCTGGATTTGACATTTCTCTCTAAAGTTATTAGCGGGTGAAAAACAGTATTTAACATTAAATGGATCACAGACCCACAACTTTGTCTTCTCGACCTCACAGGAATAATAACAGAAAAAATACTTCCATCAAGGAGAAAATTGAGTTTCATGACCTCATGTGTAACACTGTGATTTTATACATCATTTAAATTGACTTTCAGTGAACAAAGGGAAGGAGCAGTTAATGTGTAGGAATAGATAACATTCCATTTGTATAACGTATACATAACGTAATGTATATGTGTAAATAGTGTTTTGTTTTTGATCTTAAATATGTATTAAATATCATGGTGGAAAATGCAAAAGTGTTAAATTTGAGCTGTTCATTTATCTTTAGCAACATTTCACAAAAAGATAACTCACCCAGGTGCGTGAAACATTATAAGCAGAAGTCATAAGGAGATACAAGGATGACATTTCCCTTGAAAAAACAAGACTTACTACCTAGGTTAGAGTCTTTGAGGAGTTTGATCATCTGGTTCTATTATGTAAGTCAAAAGAATAAATGTTTATGGTAAGATTTCAGTTGACATCATTTGTAGACATATCATGGGAGAAAAGGCCATTTGTTGTACTGTTAAATTTAGTAATTTAATGTTCGTGTGAGGCAAGACCTAAGCAAGAACTGTATAAAGTGTGTCAGTTGTGCACATAGACAGCCATGCTTCTAGGATGCAAGTATGCACAGTTATTAAAACTATCAAGATGCATCATTGATGGGTTTGCTGGCAAACACTCAACATCTATCTTGGGTTTAAGGCTAATGTTAGACTGGTCTCAGAAATACAGTGATGCAATGACTTTTCCCCCAGCAAATATATAGAATCAATGTAACAAAAATGATCATCACTCAAAATGATCAGCCATCTACAAGGGTTAATTTGAGGGTAATCATGACCAATTTAGACCCTGCCAGAGAGAAACTAAGGTGAATTGAATCAAAACCAAGTGTTATCATGATGTATACAAAGTTGGCCAGATATCTCAACACTGAGGCTACTTTCACACTGAGGTGTTTTTCAGGCACTAAAGGGCTAAAAATAGTGCCTGTAAAGCGCCTGAAAAATGCCTCCCCTGCAGCCCCAGTGTGAAAGCACGAGTGCTTTTACAATGCAGCGGTGCGCTTGCATGACTTTAGAAAAAGTACTGCAAGCAGCATCTTTTGGGCAGTCTGGGAGCGGTGTATACACCACTCCTCCACCGCCCCTGCCATTGAAATCAATGGCCACCGCTGCCAAAGCGCCTGCAAAGGGCTTCTGCAGCGGCACTTTGTGGGCGCTTTTAACCCTTTTTTCGGCCACTAGTGGGGGCTAAAAGCGCCCCGCTAGCAGCCGAAAAGAGCCACTATTACAGCTAACGCCCCTCCGCCCCAGTCTGAAAGTAGCCCGAAACTCTCAGTGAGTCATGTCAGGTTTTTTTCTTTGTGGATGTCGGCTTTTGCTTTAGTAGGTAGAAAACACACTTTTTTTCTATGTCAATAGTTTCTGAGTACTTACATTTGATCAAAGCCAGGGGAATAGCAATAACTTTTCATAGAAGCTGCTTCTTCTTAATGTAAGACCACCTTTTTGGCCCCTAGGGTCACTGTCTATTCTGTCTATACACCAAAGAAGAAATCATAGTACACATTACTGTGATTACAAAGAAAGGTAAGATCATGCTTTATGCACAAACTATTGCCCGTTGTCTTTGCTGAATATAGACACTAAAATCCTCTCCAAAATCGTGGTGAACCAACTTAAGATTTTCCACGTAGCCAAAATATACTTGGACCAGACTGGAACCACACCAGGTAGAGAGGTTAGAGATAATTATATTATAGCTCTGCAGATAGCTCAGAGAACAGCCCACAGAAGAAATCGCACATCTGCTAATGCCCAGCAAAATCATAGATTGGCACATAGAAATTCGCCATTGGCTCATAGAAATTTGCCACTGCTGATACGCATGCACACATGGGCACGAACGGCCGGGAAGATTCATGTACCAGCGCGCACGCAGTGTGTGACAGATTCTGGTGCCCAGTGGTCTATTTAAAGCCAGCGCCTCAGCCACTAGTTGCTGGATGATCTTCAGCTCCTCCGTGTGTTCATGTGTTCCTGTTTTTCATACTATTGGATTTCCTGTTACTGACACAGTTTGCCTTTGACCTGTCTTGTCTCCATTCCCGGCTTTGACCCTCGGCTTGTTCCATTGACTCCGCTACTGTCTGCTGTACCCGTGTATGACCTCTGGCTTGCTCTTCTGGATTCCTCTGCTGTCTGATTATCAGTGTATGACCCCGGCTTACGCCTGACCTTGCTTGCTGCCTTACCCCTGGCCGATATGTATGACTACTGGCCTGGCTCCTGACCTTGCTTCTGTCTCTCACTTCGGAAAAGTCTCATCTGGTACATCTGAGAGACCCCTGCCCAGCAGTGCATCCTGCTCATCCAGCCGCCATCTAGCAGACATTGCTTTTTTGTGCATAGCACTCCCTGTCACCACCTTCAGGGGTGTCCTGCACTCAGCCGCACTCAGCCACAAGGGAAGCCCTCTCAGCACCTTGGCCTACAACCAAGTACGTGACAGCTCACTGGCTACAAATCTGGACATTTTCCAGTTCTTGTCTACTTCTCTCTACAGATACTGAAAAGGCATTTAATAGGGTGGATTGGTTGCTACCATAAAAGTGCCCCGCTGCCCAAAAGCTGGGCAATTTATTGGCAGATGAAGTTGTGTTAAGGCACCCATAAACATCAGTCATTGCAATGCTGGTCTATTTCCTACTAGAATGAGCAACAATTCTAGGTCCATGGAAACCATAATACTGTAACTAACAGCCTTGGATGCTCAATCTGAAAACAAAGTCAGTTAGCTAGGTTGGAATCTATTACCAGCTGACGTGTAGTATTAATTCATTGTGACAGGGCCTGATCCAGGGGGACTACAAAGAACATAGGCACATATACCTGGCCAATACATGTTCCCATTAATCAACTGCACAATTTAAATGTTTGCCTTAAAATTGTCTGTTTCTTTTTTTCTGTTTATACCTTGTTTTATTGTTTATAAACTATTACCCAACAACAAACCTTATTACTCTGTTTATGGGATTTTTAAAACATCATATATCAGTATCTAAAGGGATTGATTTATTAAAACAGGAGAGTGCTAAATCTGGTAAAGCTCTGCATAGAAACCAATCAGCTTCCAGGTTCTTTGTCAAAGCTTAATTGAACAAACTGAAGTAGAAAATGATTGGCTGCCATTTATATATTTTATAAATGGTGTTTATTAAAGTCTCATGAAAAAATTACAAAACAGAGCCTCTGGGCATTCCCCGGATTGACATAAACAGATAACAAAAAACCCTAACTGCAGTACCTCACAGTGAAGAGAGAGATACCGCATGTAAAAAAAATTACATACAGTATATTGCAGCCAAAACAATAATCACAGTGAAACTGGACAAGTAAGTATAATGGTGCTACAGACAGGTATGCTGAACAAGGCAGGTACTGATGAAGTGCAAAATTAACTTCCCCTCGGGAGGGAGAAGCAGAGAGGGAGGAGGGGTGGGGGCATGCAAAGGACTAATTAAAGATCATATCAAAGTTGCTTTAAAAATCATATAAAAAAAAAATCATATCAAATTTCAACAATAACCCGAAATATGGGCTTACTAAAAATACATTATGCTTTTCCATTTACACCTGTAGGAGTTTAGCTTACATTAGTTTTGAATGGTTATAAAAAAAGGGGGGGTTTATTTGTTGATGTGTTTTACTAAATTTATGAAATAAACTCTGTCTTCCTGGAAATTTAATTTTACGTGTATACTGTTTATTATATTATATGATAGATAGATAGATAGATAGATAGATAGATAGATAGATAGATAGATAGATAGATAGATAGATAGATAGATAGATAGATAGATAGATAGATAGATAGATAGATAGATAGATAGACACTTCTTACACATTGGTTTTACGAAAAAAAAAACCCACGGAAAATATAACCTGAGCTGAACTCATACAGTATCAAGCTCAGAATCTCCAAAAGCTGGTCCATTCAACTTGCTCATTCTGTGAGAAGGCTGCTATCTGGATCTCGACTGCTCTTTTTCATTCATTCCTTGATCTAGCATTGTCAGTACAATTGGTATTTAAAAGCACACCACCAAAATAAAGCATTATAACCATTTAATGAACTTATATACCCTAACCCCATAATACCATATTGAAATTAACAAGCAAAGTTAATTTGCCTAGGATCAGAGTTTTTCATCTAACTCTGCGAGAAGGCATATTTTGCAAAAGTAGCATATTTTAAAAGCTCTATTCTATTCTTTGATAGTTTTTCATGCCGTCATATTTTTCCTTTAATGTCTTTGTCTGTGAAAAGAAAAAAGATGCAGTTAATGTGGAATGAATACATTCTTTTAAGCATTATTACAAGTATTTCCAAAAAGAGCCCTTAGCGACCCCAATAGTCCTCTGTTGATCACTTGTTCTTGTTGTAGTACGAAGGCAAACATAAGTCTGAAAGTGTTTTTGAACAGAAAGCCCTTCAAAAAATGCACTGCTCCTTTGTATTCAGGTTGCGGAGCAGTAGGGGGCCCCCTTTGCAGAAATCATACTTACGCAAGCATTAAGAACTGACTGAGATAAGAAGCAAAGCTTCTGAGACATTCATCGTTAGCTGCTAGTGGTGGAGATTAGTGGTTCTACGATAGGATTAGGGATGGAAAGAGTGCCAGTGTTGGTTAATTGTTCATTAATGCTTCTCAAATAGGCTAGCTGTAGTGAAAATTATTTTGGTGTGTTCTCACAATGCTGACTCTTTGTATGCCCTTATCAATGCCTATTTTGAAGAGAAAAGAACATCACTTTTAATGCAACATCTTAGGCCTGTCCTCAGTAGCATCTGCGACAGCAGGTGAACTGATTTAAATCTACTGTATATGTAGGAGTAAGAAAAGAGATGCACACAAAAGGATGGACAACATATAAAAAACCTTTTATTTGATCACTTTATAATTTCCTCTTAGAAATGATGGTTGCAATGTACAGTTCAAGAGTAAAGGGAGAAAATTAAGGCATCTCCTTATTTTTATTATAGCAGAAAAGTTGTACACTGAAGAGGCAATTCTCTACTAGCTTACTAAAAAAAAAAAAAAAAAAAAAAAAAAAAAACAACAACCCAAAAAATTCCCCTAGAAGCATGAGGACCTGATTTATACTCTGCTTCCCGCAAGACCAACTGTCTTGTGATGCTCTCAAGACATCCAGATCTTAAAATTAAAGGTATAGGTTAAACCGTCACCCTACTCTGTTAGCAGTTCAGTTCTAAGTGCACAGATACAGGGTGAGTGAACTGTAAGTGCACAGTACACTATTCCATCAACAATACAAGCAAATATGCAAGCAGTGCATTACCAGCATCATTGAGGACTGATATGCCCCGTACACACGGTCGGATTTTCCGATGGAAAATGTCCGATTGGAGCGCGTTGTCGGAAATTCCGACCGTGTGTGGGCTCCATCGGACATTTTCCATCGGATTTTCCGACACACAAAGTTTGAGAGCAGGAGATAAAATTTTCCGACAACAAAATCCATTGTCGGAAATTCCGATCGTGTGTACACAAATTCGACGGACAAAGTGCCACGCATGCTCAGAATAAATAAAGAGATGAAAGCTATTGGCCACTGCCCCGTTTATAGTCCCGACGTACGTGTTTTACGTCACCGCGTTTAGAACGATCGGATTTTCCGACAACTTTGTGTGACCGTGTGTATGCAAGACAAGTTTAGGCCAACATCCGTCGGAAAAAATCCTAGGATTTTGTTGTCGGAATGTCCGAACAAAGTCCGACCGTGTGTACGGGGCAATAGACAGATTATCGTCATGGAACCTCTTATGATGTACAGGAATGTTTATTGACAGTTAGAAATATGGCAGTGTGCCACCCATGGCTGTCCTGTCATCCTAAGCCATGGTCTTTGTTGACCATGCAGACATCCCTTTTCATGTAAAAAACTGGTTATAGAAACAGGTCAAGTTTATATATAGCTAAAACATTCTTTTTGGTTTGGATAAATTAGGGAAGTATTTGCAAGAGTTTATTGTGGATGGACAAGTGACTGTGAGATTTTAGAACTCAGGAGCCTCCTCATGATTATGATCACCCAAATTGTCCACCCAGATGTACTAGTTAGCCAGGGGTACCACGCATTTCAGCCCTCTGGCTACCCTTGATCTTGACTATGTACTGTGGCCCAGAACCTGCAGTGTGGAAGTGATGGGCAGGCTACTAACAGATGTACTCCTCTGTAATGACTTTTGTCACTTTTTTGGTGCAGTCACAAAGTACCAAACCCCCCACAAAGCTGCTAGGAGAGCAATATACTTCCTTTTAGTGGGTGAAACCCTACATCTTGAGTGAATGAACCTCTCCCTGTTTCTGTCACTATTATTATTCTATTAGAGTGCTTTATAGATAAAAGGGAGACAGTGAAGTTACAATACAATTCAAGGCAATTGGGTTAGGAAGGCTGAGAGCTTGCATTCTAAAGAAAAGGGGAAGTGATAGAAAATGTAACTGTGTGGGGATGAGTTGTTTGAAAACGTAAGATTCAGTTGCTAGCTAGAGGCTAAATAGGCTTCTCTGAAGAGATAAGTTGTTAGGGATTGTCCAAAGGTGGGCAGAATAGGAGCTAGCCATATTGGTTGGGAGTTCCAAAGGATGGAGGAAGGTCTGGATGAGTCCTGTTCACAAGCAGGAGAGGAGGTGGAAAGAAAGCAAGAGAGCAGGAGCTCTTGACAGGAGTAGTGTGAATGGTTTGGTTGATATTTTGAGATGAGGTTTATGATGAAGCTTGGGCCAAAGTTGTGAATGGCTTTGCAAGTTGTTGTTAATATTTTATTTTATTTTTGGGCAATCAGAAGCCAGTGGCTGGATTGACAGAGAGGAGGGGCAGACACAGCCTTTGGTAAGGTGGATGAGTCTGGCAGCAGCGTTCACTATAGCCTGAATGGGGAATAGCTTGCGTAGAAGTAGACCAATGAGGAGGCAGTTTCAGTAGTTAAGGCGAGCAATAACAAGAGAGTGAATTAGTAGATTAGTGGTGTCATTGGTTAAAAAAGGCATATTTTGGAAATGCTGGCGGTGAAGGCAACAAAATTTTGAGATTGTTAGGATGTGGGGTTGAAAGGAAAGGTTGGAGTCCAGAATTACACCTAACACCCTAGTATAAGGGGTGGATAGTTGTGCTATTATTCTTGATGGAAAGATTTAGGAGTGGTCACAAAATGAAGAAAATATTATGAGCTCATTTTTTGAAAGGTTGAGTTTTAGAAGTGATTTGGAGAGTAGAGAATTCTCCCTTTTGGACTATTCCTCAACATACCCTGTTTAATGAACAGTGACCCTGCCACCTTCCAGCAAAATGTTGTTCAGCTGTTTAACAACTGCCAAACACTTTGCAAATGCTTATCTTGATGACATTGGCATCTTTATTGAAATTTAAGAGGATCACCTCTCTTATGGTAATATTGTCATAGACAAAATTGCAGATGGTAAACTCGCCATCCAACCAGATAAGTGTCAGATAGCAATGGCAGAGGTGCAATGTTTAAAACATTGGAAGTGTGGAATGAAGTAGGATGCACCCAGAGCCTGCTAAAGTAGAAGCAATTATGGACTGGCCTATTGCTCAGACTAAGAAACAAGTACTTGATTTTCTGGGCAATGCCAAGTGCTATTGAATATTAATTCATCATTTTAGGACAATAGCAAAACTTTTGATGGACCTCACCAAGAAGATGATGCCCAGGATGTTGACTTGGACCCCAGGCTCTTAAACAGCCTTTGAACAGCTCATAAATGCCATTACCAGCAACCAGTTTTGACAGCTCCAAACTACAATTCCAAAGAGTCCTAGTGCTGGCCACTGCATCTACCTACAGATTAGGGTCTTTCCAACCAGATAAACATGGCAGGGAAGGAGCACCCTGTATGTTTTGTTAGCGTAAATATATATATATATATATATATATATATATATATATATATATATATATATATGTATATATATATATATATATATGTATATATATATATATATATATATATATATGTATAAATACATAAATAAGTCCCCAGCTGCTATAGGTTTCCACTGGAGAGTTGGGAAGCACAAAGAAACGACAAACAAACCCTCAGCGCAAGGACTTAAAGGGTGTGAGTAATAATCTCACTGGGCTATAAGGCTCCTAAAGGAATGCATGGGGTGTGTTCCTATTAACAGATTGTCCAATCCATGCAAAAAAATCATAAACCAAATCATGGGATAGGGGTTTGGGAGCCTGGTCCCCAGCCAAGGCTCACCAGAAGCAAGAAAGCAAGTGGACTATGTTGGTACAGTATAGGAAAAGTACAAATAAAATATATGAACAATCGTAATAACTTACGAAAAATGTATTAATACAAAATACATGACAATAGAATTAGAATTAAAACAGAGGTGACTTGACATACATAGTACTTCGACTAGTTTTGCGGGATAAAACGCTTCATCGGGAAATACATCTGTAAATAGACACAAGATCAGTGACAATGTAGTCAATATATAAGGAAATTATATAAATAGTACAATTAAGTAAGAGAGGGGAAAAAAGTAATAAAAAGTATAAGGCTGCTTACCCAAGTCCCGGTGCAAACAGAGCACAGGGCATCACCAGTAGAGCCTCCCGCAGCGACTGGGGGAAATTGACAAGTCAAGGGGCTGGAGTCTCAGTGGAATAGAGTACATAAGGTGAAAATACCAAAACTATAGGGTGCCAAGAGGGGAAGTGTCCCAGTGATGTCATGAAAAATTAGGGTTGAAATTGGGGTGATAAAAAATAATGAGTGAAGATAAGAGGAGAACAAAGAAGGAAGTGGTGCAACCTGCAGGGCTGGACTGGCCTACCGGGATAGCGGGAGATTTCCCGGTAGGCTGGTTGCCTTGTGGCCGCTGTCAGCTAGGAGCTGTGAAGAGGATGCGAGGCTGGCTGAGGAAATCAATTCTAGCAGCGGAGGGACAGAGGAGCACGTGGCTATTGTGCGGCAGGCAGGTCTGTGGTGTGGAGGAGGATAATGCAGGTGGGAGGGAGCATGGACACTGTGTGTTCTCTGGGCAGTGGACTAATCATTTCTCGTAGGAGGTTTAGTAGGGAACCCACAGCCGTCAGCCAATAACGCTGCTTAGGGGAGTACAAGCGAGGACTTGCTTTTCTCCTCCCGTCCATCCACAGCCAATCAGCAGGCAGTGTAGCCCTTCCCCGCTCACACTGACTGTAAGTGCTGGAGTGAGACTGAATGGGGACGGCAGGAGGGAGATACAAGGAGGTATGACTACAATAATGCAAGTTCTCCAGGACACACAACTCTGGCTAAAAGGAAAAAACAGGTTCGTTTGGAGCACAGTTACATGTTGCTGGCCAGCTGCAGTGTATTCCAGATATCTATGTGATCAGGCAGTGTGCAGGTTACCCATCAGCCTCCCCTCATTCTTGTCTCCCTGGTTACTTTTTTTTTATCTGCCTAACCTGACCTGCACATTGTCTGATCACACTGATAAGATCTCTGGAAGACACTGCAGCAGCATTCTATGAGACCAGGGACACATGGCTGTTAACTATTTCAGCTTATAATCAGCTATTTAGCCAGAGCTCTGTGTGTGCTGCACAGATTGTTTGATGGGTTTTTTTTTGGTTTTTTTTGAGGATTTACTGCTGGATCAGGCTAAAAGCTTCACAGACCTATTAAATGGTTACTGTCCTCATCTAATCTTGAGCAGTTCAGTGTTTGCAAGAAAATTCGTATTTTGGACACTGGATGTGATGTTTTCTTCTGTCACTTACTTGTACTTTCAAAGGAAAATAACTGACTTGATCTTGCAGAGATGGTTTAAATAGAGTGGAGCAACCCTGCAATACTATATACCTGTACACTGAATTCAGCTTTAAATGCAGTCTCTAACCATCTCCTGAATCAATCATGTCTGCAATCCCTAACCGTCTCCTGTACTATGTCTGCAGTCTCTGACCATCTCCTGTACTATGTCTGCAGTCTCTGACCATCTCCTGTAATATGTCTGCAGTCTCTGACCATCTCCTGTAATATGTCTGCAGTCTCTGACCATCTCCTGTGCTATATCTATAGTCTCTGACCATCTCCTGTACTATGTCTGCAGTCTCTGACCATCTCCTGTACTATATGTGCAGTCTCTGACCATCTCCTGTACTATTTGTGCAGTCTCTCACCATCTCCTGTACTATATGTGCAGTCTCTGACCATCTCCTGTACTATATGTGCAGTCTCTGACCATCTCCTGTACTATTTGTGCAGTCTCTGACCATCTCCTGTACTATATGTGCAGTCTCTGACCATCTCCTGTACTATATGTGCAGTCTCTGACCATCTCCTGTACTATGTCTGCAGTCTCTGACCATCTCCTGTACCATGTCTGCAGTCTCTGACCATCTCCTGTACTATGTATGCAGTCTCTGACCATCTCCTGTACTATGTCTGCAGTCTCTGAACATCTCCTGTACTATGTCTGCAGTCTCTGATCATCTCCTGTACTATGTCTGCAGTCTCTGATCATCTCCTGTACTATGTCTGCAGTCTCTGATCATCTCCTGTACTATGTCTGCAGTCTCTGACCATCTCCTGTACTATGTCTGCAGTCTCTGACCATCTCCTGTATTATATTTGCAGTCTCTGACCATCTCCTGTACAATATCTGCAGTCTCTGACCATCTCCTGTACAATATCTGCAGTCTCTGATCATCTCCTGTACAATATCTGCAGTCTCTGACCATCTCCTGTACTATGTCTGCAGTCTCTGACCACCTTCTGTACAATATCTGCATTCTCTGACCATCTCCTGTACAATATCTGCAGTCTCTGACCATCTCCTGTACAATATCTGCAGTCTCTGACCATCTCCTGTACAATATCTGCAGTCTCTGACCATCTCCTGTACAATATCTGCAGTCTCTGACCATCTCCTGTACTATATCTGCAGTCTCTGATCATCTCCTGTACAATACCTGCAGTCTCTGACCATCTCCTGTACTATATCTGCAGTCTCTGATCATCTCCTGTACAATATCTGCAGTCTCTGACCATCTCCTGTACTATATCTGCAGTCTCTGACCATCTCCTGTACTATATCTGCAGTCTCTGACTATCTCCTGTACTATGTCTGCAGTCTCTGACCATCTCCTGTACTATGTCTGCAGTCTCTGACCATCTCCTGTACTATGTCTGCAGTCTCTGACCATCTCCTGTACAATATCTGCAGTCTCTGACCATCTCCTGTACTATGTCTGCAGTCTCTGACCATCTCCTGTACAATATCTGCAGTCTCTGACCATCTCCTGTACTATGTCTGCAGTCTCTGACCATCTCCTGTACTACTGTCTACTATGTGTTATTTCCAGGGCTGGTTTTTATGACCAGTCCGGCCCTGGCAACCTGTGAGTGAAAATCAAAATGAGTTTATTGGGTGTGAACAAGTCAATGACCACAAAAACCGCAAAGAGCAGGTGCACTAATAGCGGATATGAACAGGAATGAAAAAAGGGGGAAAAAAAAGGAAAAAGAGGGGAAGAAGAAAAAAGAGCAAGAAGCAAAGGGGAAGGGAAAAAGGAATGAAAAGGAAAGAAGGGGAGGGAATGGGGGGGAAGGGAGGGGAAAAAACAGGAGGACATGGACAGGAATGAAACAAGGGGGAAAAAAGAAGAAGAGGTGAAGAAGAAAAAGGAGCAAGAAGCAAAGGGGAAGGGAAAAGAAATGGACCAGAAAAGAAAAAAAAAGGGGGAAAAACAAATTAGGGGGAAAAACAAGGCTAGGGAAAAGAACACAGGTTGAATGGGATGAAGTTGAAAAGGAAAAGGAGGGAGAGGGGCCACAACCGAAAAAAGGGGAAAAAAGGAAAAAGAGAAAAGGGGCCAGGGGGAGGGCTGGAAGGGAAGGGAGGAGGAAAAGGAAAAAACCCCAGTGGAAGGGGGAGGGAAAAGGAGAGGACAGGGAGAGGGGGAAGAAAGAGAAGGGGGGGAGGGGGGAGGAAAAAAGAAGGGAAGGGGAAGAAAAGCAGGAAAACAGTGGGCGAAGATGAGGGGTGTGTGGGAAAAACACCCTAAGTGAGAGGACAAGTGCAGGTGTAGCAAGTAATATAGTATGTACCTAGTTGACAAAGTACCAAGGTACAGGAACCCAGAGGGAGATGTCCCACTGTTAGTAAAATATGCCAGTGGTAGCGATGGAGACGGTGCTGGATGGAAGAGATGAGAAGTGCACAATCTCATAGGTGCACAACTCACAGGCGCCTGTCCTATAAGGAAAAGGTAACATGTCCAAGTTAATAAGGGGTAAACAATCAGGCATGGTAGCCATTACATACAGTGGGGACGGAAAGTATTCAGACCCCCTTCAATTTTTCACTCTTTGTTATATTGCAGGCATTTGCTAAAATCATTTAAGTTCATTTTTTTCCCTCATTAATGTGCACACAGCACCCCATATTGACAGAAAAACACAGAATTGTTGACATTTTTGCAGATTTATTAAAAAAGAAAAACTGAAATATCACATGCTCCTAAGTATTCAGACTCTTTGCTTAGTATTTAGTAGAAGCACCCTTTTGATCTAATACAGCCATGAATCTTTTTGGGAAAGATGCAACAAGTTTTTCACACCTGGATTTGGGGATCCTCTGTCATTCCTCCTTGCAGATCCTCTCCAGTTCTGTCAGGTTGGATGGTAAACGTTGGTGGACAGCCATTTTTAGGTCTCTCCAGAGATGCTCAATTGGGTTTAAGTCAGGGCTCTGGCTGGGCCATTCAAGAACAGTCACTGAGTTGTTGTGAAACCACTCCTTCATTATTTTAGCTGTGTGCTTAGGGTCATTGTCTTGTTGGAAGGTAAACCTTCGGCCCAGTCTGAGGTCCTGAGCACTCTGGAGAAGGTTGTTATCCAGGATATCCCTGTACTTGGCCGAATTCATCTTTCCCTCGATTGCGACCAGTCATCCTGTCCCTGCAACTGAAAAACACCCTCACAGCATGATGCTGCCACCACCATGCTTCACAGTTGGGACTGTATTGTACAGGTGATGAGCAGTGCCTGGTTTTCTCCACACATACCGCTTAGAATTAAGACCAAAAAGTTCTATCTTGGTCTCATCAGACCAGAGAATCTTATTTCTCACCATCTTGGAGTCCTTCAGGTGTTTTTTCAGCAAACTCCATGCGGCTTTCATGTGTCTTGCACTGAGGAGAGGCTTCTGTCGGGCCACTCTGCCATAAAGCCCCGACTGGTGGAGGGCTGCAGTGATGGTTGACTTTCTACAACTTTCTCCCATCTCCCGACTGCATCTCTGGAGCTCAGCCCCAGTGATCTTTGGGTTCTTCTTTACCTCTTTCACCAAGGTTCTTCTCCCCCGATAGCTTAGTTTGGCCAGCTCTAGGAAGGGTTCTTGTGGTCCCAAATGTCTTCCATTTAAGGATTATGGAGGCCACTGTGCTCTTAGGAACCTTAATTGCAGCAGAATTTTTTTCGTAACCTTGGCCAGATCTGTGCCTTGCCACAATTCTGTCTCTGAGCTCTTCAGGCAGTTCCTTTGACTTCATGATTCTCATTTGCTCTGACATGCACTGTGAGCTGTAAGGTCTTATATAGACAGGTGTGTGGCTTTCCTAACCAAGTCCAATCAGTATAATCAAACACAGCTGGACTCAAATGAAGCTGTAGAACCATCCCAAGGATGATCAGAAGAAATGGACAGCACCTGAGTTAAATATATGAGTGTCACAGCAAAGGGTCTGAATATTTAGGACCATGTGATATTTCAGTTTTTCTTTTTCAATAAATCTGCAAAAATGTCAACAATTCTGTGTTTTTCTGTCAATATGAGGTACTCTGTGTACATTAATGAGGAAAAAAAATGAACTTAAATGTTTTTTTCAAATGGCTGCAATATAACAAAGAGTGAAAAATTTAAGGGGGTCTGAATACTTTCCGTCCCCACTGTAGATAGAGGGGCTATGCAGGGGCTGTTGAAAGTCCAAAGCTGAAAGCCTTACCGTCAGATGGAATAATCGGAGCCTCCTCCGGGTCCAACATGCAGCCTGCTGATCAGCTATTTGTATTTCCCAACCCTGTGACGTGAATCCGATGCTGGTCTCTGCCAGTGTACGGCGTCACAGGGTCAAGGGTCAAGGGTCCCGCAGTGCGCGTGTGTGAATATGCCGCACACGCATCTGCGCACAAGCCCCAAGGCTACTGGCCAGGGCCCTAGCCAGTGCGTGCGCAAGTAGGCGGACCGGCCAGATGGGGATGGCCGTCTTACCACCAGGGAACCTACCAAGTCGCCGCAAGGAGACACGGATCCAGGGCACCCATGCACTACTGAAGAACACCAGAACAAGGGTAAAAGAGAAACAGCCAAATGAATTGACGTAACTAGTAAAGCAAAAAATATTTGTTAATACAAGCATTAAAGATTTAATGCATACAGTACATAACAATGCAAAGTAAATACATACAATGAGAAAGAGTGTTAGATGAATCCTCAGCATTGGCCAATGCAACCAGGACAGTAGATAATGAACAGATGATAGCCTGGGTTGGCAGCTACAAAGTTTACATACATAACAGATGAAATGCATATGATCAGTACAAAAATAGGTATAACACAAAATTATTATTTAAAGTCACAGCAACTGGACTGAATGGATTATATTTGGAGAATAATTGAGAGAAGAAAACGCAGGGAACATAGTATGTAACGTCTTCCATTTAAGGAATTATGGAGGCCACTGTGCTCTTAGGAACCTTAATTGCAGCAGAATTTTTTTTGTAACCTTGGCCAGATCTGTGCCTTGCCACAATTCTGTCTCTGAGCTCTTCAGGCAGTTCCTTTGACTTCATGATTCTCATTTGCTCTGACATGCACTGTGAGCTGTAAGGTCTTATATAGACAGGTGTGTGGCTTTCCTAACCAAGTCCAATCAATATAATCAAACACAGCTGGACTCAAATGAAGCTGTAAGAACCATCCCAAGGATGATCAGAAGAAATGGACAGCACCTGAGTTAAATATATGAGTGTCACAGCAAAGGGTCTGAATATTTAGGACCATGTGATATTTCAGTTTTTCTTTTTCAATAAATCTGCAAAAATGTCAACAATTCTGTGTTTTTCTGTCAATATGAGGTACTCTGTGTACATTAATGAGGAAAAAAAATGAACTTAAATGATTTTTTCAAATGGCTGCAATATAACAAAGAGTGAAAAATTTAAGGGGGTCTGAATACTTTCCGTCCCCACTGTAGATAGAGGGGCTATGCAGGGGCTGTTGAAAGTCCAAAGCTGAAAGCCTTACCGTCAGATGGAATAATCGGAGCCTCCTCCGGGTCCGACATGCAGCCTGGTGATCAGCTATTTGTATTTCCCAACCCTGTGACGTGAATCCGATGCTGGTCTCTGCCAGTGTACGGCGTCACAGGGTCAAGGGTCAAGGGTCCCGCAGTGCGCGTGTGTGAATATGCCGCACACGCATCTGCGCACAAGCCCCAAGGCTACTGGCCAGGGCCCTAGCCAGTGCGTGCGCAAGTAGGCGGACCGGCCAGATGGGGATGGCCGTCTTACCACCAGGGAACCTACCAAGTCGCCGCAAGGAGACATGGATCCGGGGCACCCATGCACTACTGAAGAACACCAGAACGAGAGTAAAAGAGAAACAGCCAAATGAATTGATGTAACTAGTAAAGCAAAAAATATTTGTTAATACAAGCATTAAAGATTTAATGCATACAGTACATAACAATGGAAAGTAAATACATACAATGAGAAAGAGTGTTAGATGAATCCTCAGCATTGGCCAATGCAACCAGGACAGTGAATAATGAACAGATGATAGCCTGGGTTTGCAGCTACAAAGTTTATATACATAACAGATGAAATGCATACGATCAGTACAAAAATAGGTAGAACACAAAATTATTATTTAAAGTCACAGCAACTGGACTGAATGGATTATATTTGGAGAATAATTGAGAGAAGAAAACACAGGGAACATAGTATGGCCACAGTCCTTATATCAGATAGGTGGACTTCAGCAAACATAAACACAACAACAGCAAGGTGAGGAGGGAATTCAGCGACAGAATCTAGGAGTGGCCTGATTTATAAAAATGGTCTAAATGAATTAACCTAATTTAGGCCGGGTGGCATTGAGCCTTTCAATCCAGAGGGTTTCCCTTTGCAGGAGTACTCTATCGCGGTCCCCACCCCTAATATTGGGGGGCACCACTTCCAAGGCCAAAAATTTAGCAACTTTGGGGTTAAATTTGTGATGAAGGCCTATGTGTCGGCCAATGGTGGTGAGTTTACCATTAATTGAATGATGTACATGGTCTCCGATTCTCTGTCTAAACTCCCTGATAGTCTTGCCGATATAAAACGCCCCGTAGGTGCAGAGTATAAGATACACAACTCCAGTAGTGCCACAATGAGCCGCAATATGGGGAGTAAATATTTCTCCATTGGGGAGTGTAAAGGTGGTAGCTGTGAGGGGCAACGGGGACACTGCCCACATGGAAAGGTTCCCCTGGGTCTCAAAGGACCACTTGTGTCAGGTCTATAGTGACTGATGGTTAAGCGGTCCCTAAGGGAATTGGCCCTATGAAAGACCAGTTCAGGGGTACTACGGATGTGCTGATTAAGGATATGGTGGTCTGTTAGGAGATGCCAATGCTTGGAAAGAATATTCCTAAGTTGGTCATGATGTGCTGAGTATTTAGTAATGATCTTAACAGTGTTAGTACAATTGGTACGTGAAGGGGGATAAAGCAAAGAACTTCTGGTAGTGCCTTGTTATAGGCCTTTCTCAGGTTGGTCCGAGAGTAACTCCTCGAGAGGAGTCGTTCCCGCAGGGCAGCTGCCTGAGGGTAAAAATCCTCCTCTCATGCGTAGTTCCTGCACAGTCGTAAATACTGCGCATAAGGGATACTGCGCACGTGGGGCTTGGGATAGGCACTAGAGGCGTGCAGCAGAGTATCGCCTGCTGTCGGCTTGCGATAAAGGTCTGTACCCAATGTTTCATCAGGATTCTTGACAAGCAACAGGTCCAAAAATGGGATCTGTGTATTGTCAAAAGTAACTGTGTAACGTAGGTTCATAGAATTAACATTGATGGGCTCAATGAATTGGTTTAGTTGGGATGGGGAGCCAGTCCAGACCACAAACAAGTCATCTATGAATCTGAACCAACAAAGTACCGACTGTAAAAAAGTTAAGTTAAGATCGTTGGCGAAGATAAATCTCTCCCAGGCCCCAAGAAACAAATTAGCATAAGACGGGGCACACGAAGTGCCCATGGCCATGCCTTGGGCCTGTAAAAAGTGTTGATCTTCAAAAATGAAGAAATTACGTGTGCGAATAAAGGCTAATGCCCCGTACACACGGTCGGACATTGATCGGACATTCCGACAGCAAAATCCTAGGATTTTTTCCGACGGATGTTGGCTCAAACTTGTCTTGCATACACACGGTCACACAAAGTTGTCGGAAAATCCGATCATTCTGAACGCGGTGACGTAAAACACATACTTCGGGACTATAAACGGGGAAGTAGCCAATAGCTTTCATCTCTTTATTTATTCTGAGCATGCGTGGCACTTTGTGCATCGGATTTCTGTACACACAATCGGAAATTCCGACAACGGATTTTGTTGTCGGAAAATTTTATAGCCTGCTCTCAAACTTTGTGTGTCAGAAATTCCGATGGAAAATGTGTGATGGAGCCTACACACGGTCGGAATTTCCGACAACAAGGTCCTATCACACATTTTCCATCGGAAAATCTGACCGTGTGTACGGGGCATAAGAGTTGTAAAACAAACTCATTCAAAGGCCAGTGTCAGGTCACCTTGAGGCTAGGTGACAGATGCACTCTGTAGGAGTCAGAAGTGCACCGCTAGGTAGTGGAGCCTAGGACTGACTGCTGCGGATTGAACCCTGGGAGGTTCAGGAAGCAGGTCTACTGGATCACTGACACAGATCCCACTGGGAGCTAGAGCATAGATTCCCCAGGGTGCGGAGTCTAAGAGCCAGCAGGTGTTCACCAGAGCCTCTAGTGGTAAGGATGGACTGCGCTGCAGTCTGGCTCCAGGTCACGGCCCCCAGGATCTCACAGCTCACGCTCACGGTAGACTACAGGAGAAGAGGAAGGAGGCAGCAGGCTGGAACAACAAAGAAAGTAAGGGACAAGCCAAGGTTGGGGCCACAAGCAGACAAGGACAACAGAGTTCACGCCAAGGTTCAGGGTCACAGGCAAACAGAGATGGTCGGGGACACACCAAAGGTCAGGGTCACGAGCAGACAGGAATAGTTAAGAACAGGCCAAAGTCGGTAACTGGAATCAGACGTAGGAAACACAGCAGGTACACATGAAAGCTAACACACAATGGTTGATCAGCACTGCTGGCTTGCAGTGCACAGGTTAATATAGGGTTCCCTGATAGGAGCTGGGGTGGAGTCATGCTAGAGGAGAGTTTACAAAAGCAGTCAGGTGAGGGTCAGCTGGTCTCTAGAGATGAACACATGGAGACAGGTAAGCTGACAGACAAACTTTAATGCATAACCGTGACAGCCAGGATGTACGTTCCTGTTCCATCAGGAACTGGATGCTCGAGTATTGCAACTCAACATCAATAGCCATGAGAAGGGAGTCCTGGATCCCCTCAATGTGTCTGAGAAGATCTGATGTATCGCTAATATATGACGGTAAACTCGATACATGGGGCAATAGGAAGCTATCCACGAATTTGCTAGCGTTGTCAATCAAGGACCCAATGCCGGAGACAATGGGTCTCCCTGGGGGCCGGGAGAGATTTTTGTGCGTCTTGGGCAACGTATAAAAAGTAGGGGTACGTGGGTGTTTGGGAACCAAATAATTAAGAGTGTCCTTATCAATCAAGCCCTGCCAAAATGCCCCTGTGCAAAGTTCTCTAAATTTGTTAATGAAGCCCGTGATTATGGTGGATGAAATGGGTTGATACCAAGTGGAGTTGTTTCATGACACATTGTCTGATATTGGGTGTGTGACATGACAACAATGTTGCCACCCTTATCGGATGGCTTAATAATAACGTTGTGTTTTTGCAAGCGTTTAAGAGCTTGTTGCTGGTTACAGGTAAAATTTACTGAAAAATCCTGCCAATTGCTGCACTTTGGATTTTTGATGGATTGATGCAGGAATGCCTAAATAGCTGGGCAAGTCATGAGGTCAGGGAAATTGCGTGATTTTGGTTTGAATTTGTTTGAAACTATAGGTAATATAGGTGGTGAGGTGACCGTGGTGACTGAGGTGTCAGTGGGGTTAATTGTTGGGTCAGGCTGTGAACCCGGGACATCCCCAGTGGCACCCTCGTCCTATAGGAGCATTACATTGCGTAGTGCACGGAATTCCTCCATGGTAAAATGTCTGGTACGTTCAGTGAGTTTGCGTTCTAAATTAACATTTTGATGATTTTTGTCAAACATAAATTTGAAAGCTAGGTTACGTGCAAAAAGATATAGATATTTGATAGTTTCAGTGATATGTATAGGGTCGAGGGGACAAAAACCAAGACCGAGTTGCAAGACTGATAACTCGTCTGAGGACAATGGACTAGATGACAAGTTAACTACATTCAAGTTTGATGAGTGGAGGTGCTGGGTAGGGGCGTGAGAGGAGGTTTGCGAATGAATGTGTCTATATTGGTTTGTTGGGGATAATATTGTGCAGTGTGGAGGGGCCTACCCCACCAACCGATTGACTGGGTGGTGGGGAGGGGTCCCCTGGTGTATGTGCCGATTGGTGTTTGGAGGAGGTCTTTTTACCCTTCCTAGGTGCTGCAAGAGAAGTGCCACCACTGTAACGAGATTGTTTACATGTGAAATTAGGAATGGAGGAACCCGTGGGACGAGAGCCTGTTGGATGAGTAATAGATGAGGAAAGTGATGAATCAGATTCTGATTGTTCAGTAACTATGTTAGAGGGGTGCCCCATGGGGCAGCTCTCCTCCCCCTCATTATGCCTGACCATTTATATGTGAACCCTTCAGAATAGGCAAAATTGTCCTTGACAAATCTGGTCTGCTTATTCTTAATGATTTCCTTATTCATCTCCTCCAGGCGCTCTTTAACCTCCTTCCATTTATTGGAGAAGGACGGGGCATCTAAGAGGTGCTGATACTGTGTGTTAAGTCTATCGATTTCACTGTCCAGTGAGATCATGTCAAGGACGTATTGGGTAGTTAATATTTTCATGAGTTCTAGGCTACATTCCCTGATCTTGTGTCTATTTAAAGATGTATTTCCTGATAAAGCGGTTTATCCCACAAAATAGTCGAAGTACTATGTATGACCAAGCCACCTCTGTTTTAATTCTAATTCTATTGTCATGTATTTTGTATTAATACATTTTTCGGAAGTTTTTACAATTGTTCATATATTTTATTTGTACTTTTCCTATACTGTACAGAGGTAGTCCACTTGCTCCCTTGCTTCTGGTGAGCCTTGGCTGGGGACCAGGCTCCCAAACCCCTATCCCATTAAGTCTTGGATGATGGTTTAACCGTTGGTCTAAATTTTACACTCATTGTTATCACTTTTAGGCCACCCATTCCTTTTCAATAAACCAAATCATATTGAACTTCAGGGAATAAAACTGGGAATCCATAATATATGACACAAAAGATCAATAAGCAATCCAATTGCACAGTTCATGGTATAAGGCTAATTGTGCTTACTAGACAAGTGCAGAATGGCAAAATTTGTTTAGTTTTGTTCCAGGTAGATTCGCTATGTTACTAATTTGTTTTGTTATGGAATTAGTTTAGTTTGGTTTCAAAATTAGTTTTGTTTAGTTTTTGTTAAATTTTGTTTTGTTTTTGTTAAAATTTGTTTTATTTATTAATTTTTTAACGTCCTTAACAACCATGAGTCATCATCTGTCAGCAGGCTTCTCCACTAACAGATGAATATAGAAATAAAGAATGATGGCACTGCCCGGCAATAGAAAAATGTAAAAAAAAAAAAAAGGCGTAGGGTCCCTCCCAAAATCCATACCAGACCCTTATCCGATCATGCAGCCTGGCAGGTCAGGAAAAAGGGGGGATGAGCGAGTGCCCCCCCTTCTAAACCATACCAGGCCATATGCCCCCATATGGCTCTGCAACCCCCCCATCTTAAAGCACCTTGTTGCCATGCATGGTGTGTGTTCCTATTAACAGATTGTCCAATCCATGCAAACAATTATAAAAAAAATCATAAACCAAATCATATTGAACTTCAGGGAATAAAACTGGGAATCCATAATATATGACACAAAAGATCAATAAGCAATCCAATTGCACAGTTCATGGTATAAGGCTAAGGGTGCTTACTAGATAAGTGCAGAACGGAAAAATTTGTTTAGTTTCATTCTAGGTAGATTCGATATGTTACTAATTTTGTTTAGTAACATTAGTAAAGCACCTTGTCGCCATGCTGAAGGGGACAAGGGCCTCTTCCCGACAACCATGGGCTGTGGTTGTCGGGGTCTGCGGGTTGGGGATTTATCGGAATTTGGAAGCCCCCTTTAACAAGGGGGCCCCCAGATCTCAACCCCCCATGTGAATTATTCACCAAAAAAGTAATAAACGCAGGAAACAATTTTTGATAAGTCCTTTATTAAAAGAAAAAAAATAGTGTCCCTCAATGTACATCCTTTGTCCATCACGACACCCGCTGACCGGAAAAATAGAAAAATGGCAAAAAATGCTTCGCCTCATACAAGGCTACCTGCCGACTGCCCTCTCTTTGCTTTGAAGCTGTTATATAGGCAAGGGGCGGGCATCCCGGTTACGTCACCCGGTGGCACTGCCCCTTCTGACATCATGTGACGGCATGTGACATCAGAAGGGGGTGGTGCCACCAGGTGATGTAACCAGTTGGCCCGTTCCTTGCCTATATACCCTGTTTCCCCCGAAAATAAAACCTAGCGTGATTGTCGGTGATGGCTGCAATATAAACCCTACCCCCCAAATAAGCCCTACCCTGTTTCCCCAAAAATAAGCCCTACTCTGAAAAGAAGACCTACAAGGACTTTAACTAGGGCTTATTTTGAGGGTAGGGCTTATTTTGCAGCCATCACCGACAATCACGCTAGGTCTTATTTTCGGGGAAACAGGGTAAGAGCTGTCAAAGAGAGGGCAGTCGGTAGGTAGCCTCTTAGGAGACTAAGCTTTTTTTGCCATTTTTCTATTTTTTGGGTCGGCGGACTTCATGATGAACGATAGATATACATCGAGGGACACTATTTTTTGACTTGTCAAAAACTGTTTCCTGTGTTTCTTACTTTTTGTCACTTTTTTAGGTGAATGGATTTTGACTAAATTCATTACGTTTTCATTCGGAGATTCGGATATATCCGAATCTCCGAGTAACCAAAAATTTGTCCGAATTTGTACTCAAACTGAAACGAAATGCATAGGTATAGTGCTTATGTAGGCATCCGTGGCATGAGTAACAATCTCACTGGGACATAAAGCCCCTAATGGAATGCATTGTGTGTCCCTTTAACAGACTATCCAATTAATGCAAATGATCATAAAATGCTTTATTGAAGTTCAGGGAATAAAATTAGGAATCCACAATATATGACACCAAAGATCACTAAGCAATCCAATTGCACAGTTCATGGTATAAGGCTAAGGGTGCTGTAAAGTACAGGGAAATAGCCACAGTGATAGCATTGGTATCATGTAAAAAGCCATTTGTCTTATGCCGCGTACACACGGTCGGACTTTCTAGAAAGCTAGGTCCGACGTACTTGCCGCCAGACTTCCGGCGGACTTTCTGAACGGCCGGACTTTCCGGAATCCGGTCTTCCCGACGGACTTCCGCCGGACTTTCAGAATGAACGGACTTTCCCACACACGGACAAGTCCGTTCATTTTGAACGTGACTCGGGTACGACGGGACTAGAAAAGGAATTCAATCTCGCCGCTTTTTTTGGCGAGATTGAAACCTTGCGAGCCCCGTCGCAGGCCCTTAGGTCTGGTATGGAACTTTAAGGGGAGCCCCCTACGCCGAAAAACCGGCGTGGGGGTCCCCCCCAAAATCCATACCAGACCCCGATCCGAGCACGCAGCCCGGCCGGTCAGGAAAGGGGGTGGGGACGAGCGAGCGCCCCCCCCCTCCTGAACCGTACCAGGCCGCATGCCCTCAACATGGGGGGGTGCTTTGGGGGAGGGGGCGCCTTACGGTGCCCCCCCACCACAAAGCACCTTGTCCCCATGTTGATGAGGACAAGGGCCTCTTCCCGACAACCCTGGCCGTTGGTTGTCGGGGTCTGCGGGCGGGGGGCTTATCGGAATCCGGGAGCCCCCTATAATAAGAGGGCCCCCAGATCCCGGCCCCCCCACCCTATGTGAATGAATATGGGGTACATGGTACCCCTACCCATTCACCTAGGTAAAAAGTGTTAATAATAAAACACAACACAGGTTTTTAAAATAATTTATTAAACTGCTCCGGGGGGGGTCTTCTTCCGTCTTCGGGGGTCCCTCCGCTTCATCTTCTCCCGGGGTCCGGTTGGTTCTTCTCCGCTCTCTTCTCCCGGTGTTCCAGTTCTTCGGCCGGCTCCTCTGCTGTGTTCAGGTAGCTCTCTTGCCAGCAGAGGTCCGGACTTCTGAGCTGCTGGGCTTCTTGTCTTCTCTTCTCTTCTCTTCTCTTCCCCCAGATGTTGACACGACGCTCTCTCCGGCTGGACTGGTCTCTGAGGGCTGCGTTGTGACTTATATAGGCGGAGACCCCGCCCCCATATGATGTCACAGTCCCTGGGCATGCTGGGACTGTGACGTTTTAGGGGGCGTGGTCGACCACGCCCCCTAAAACGTCACAGTCCCAGCATGCCCAGGGACTGTGACATCAAAAGGGGGCGGGGTCTCCGCCTATATAAGTCACAACGCAGCCCTCGGAGACCAGTCCAGCCGGAGAGAGCGTCGTGTCAACATCTGGGGGAAGAGAAGAGAAGAGAAGAGAAGAGAAGAGAAGAGAAGAGAAGAGAAGAGAAGAGAAGAGAAGAGAAGAGAAGAGAAGACAAGAAAAGAAGCCCAGCAGCTCAGAAGTCCGGACCTCTGCTGGCAAGAGAGCTACCTGAACACAGCAGAGGAGCCGGCCGAAGAACTGGAACACCGGGAGAAGAGAGCGGAGAAGAACCAACCGGACCCCGGGAGAAGATGAAGCGGAGGGACCCCCGAAGACGGAAGAAGACCCCCCCGGAGCAGTTTAATAAATTATTTTAAAAACCTGTGTTGTGTTTTATTATTAACACTTTTTACCTAGGTGAATGGGTAGGGGTACCATGTACCCCATATTCATTCACATAGGGTGGGGGGGCCGGGATCTGGGGGCCCTCTTATTATAGGGGGCTCCCGGATTCCGATAAGCCCCCCGCCCGCAGACCCCGACAACCAACGGCCAGGGTTGTCGGGAAGAGGCCCTTGTCCTCATCAACATGGGGACAAGGTGCTTTGTGGTGGGGGGGCACCGTAAGGCGCCCCCTCCCCCAAAGCACCCCCCCATGTTGAGGGCATGCGGCCTGGTACGGTTCAGGAGGGGGGGGGGCGCTCGCTCGTCCCCACCCCCTTTCCTGACCGGCCGGGCTGCGTGCTCGGATCGGGGTCTGGTATGGATTTTGGGGGGACCCCCACGCCGGTTTTTCGGCGTAGGGGGGTTCTCCTTAAAGTTCCATACCAGACCTAAGGGCCTGGGATGCCCCCCGCGCTCGCCGCAATGGGAAAATTTGTTTTTCCTATTGCAGCGAGCGCGAGATGCAGTAACCTGCTCCTCCGTCGTATCTGGTCCTTCGGACCAGCATACAGACGAACGGGCTTTCCGTCAGGAACTGAGTCCGGCGGAGGTACGACGTAAAGATTTGAAGCAGGCTTCAAATCTAAAGTACGTCGGATTTCCGCCCGAAACGGTCCGTCGGAAGTCCGATGGAGACCACACACGGTCGGATTTTCCGCCGGACTTGGTCCGGCGGCGTCCGTCGGACTTTTGCAGGTGAAAAGTCCGACCGTGTGTACGCGGCATTAAACATAAAAGTCTGTATTTTTCTATAAAGCAAATGAAAAAAGAGCTTCCAGCAGAAAAACAGAGCTGACTTAACTACAGAAAACAAGTCCAGGTATCTTCAACACAATCAAAGATAATGCATACAAGGTTCATGTAAGGGATTTACCCCAAGGTTAGGAAAGTTCACCCTCACTTGTTTACCATCCTCCAGCACACATGCAGCACTCAGACAGCTCTCCTCTCCCAAACTCCTACTATGCCACACCCAGCACTGGGAGCTTCCTGTCTTAAGTGCTGCTTCCTGGAGGCTGCTTAATCCTGTCAGGACTGGAGTCCCCATAATCAAGGGTGGGAGTTCTTTCACACCCGAATATCTCTCTGAACCTGCAGAATTCTGGGTCATAAATAGGCAATTAAAAATGCAGAGACAGCTGCAAGTCAGTCCTCTACTTATGCTTGACAGTTCCTCACCCTGCACGGAGGAGACCCCTGAGTACACCAACTGCCAGACCAGACATTTCCCTTAAAGGAACCCCAACCTAAATATAGGTGACAAATAGAACCCGTCCAGGACCTATCCTTATCATCCTGTACAGTGCCTACAGTACATAGACATCCATGGTGTGCAGCATATGGATTTGTGTAGTCTGCCTCAGTGGGGGTGTTTGTGAAGATGTGCCAGCCAACACCTGACCTGCAGATGTCTCATGGTCCATGGTGCACATGGATGTGGAGTCAGAAAGGAATCTGGCCGGCTGGGACACTGAAAGTGAACTGGATGTGCATCACCGCAGAACCGGACGTGACTACACCAACACCAATGGAAGATCCCTGAAAAGCTACAGCTTCTCTGATCTCCAAGATAACACGTTTGGACGTGTATCTGTTAAAGGCACACACACCATGCATTCTATTTGGACCCTTATGGCCCAGTGAGATTATTACTAGCACCCTTTGAGTCCTTGCACTGAGGGTTTATTGGTTAGACAGGGAAGTGTCCTATATCACCATAGAAAAAGAATGCCTGGCTGTGGTATGGGCTTTCAAGAATGTGCAGCCATACCTGTTTGGCCATGAGTTTATATTTGTGAGCAACCATATTCCCCTTACTTGAGTTGGTTTTAAGGGATAATTAATGCTAACTATGGAGGAGCCTATCCCTGTAGCCCTACAACTCTAATTTTCTAATTTAAGCGAGGTTGGCAGGGTCTGTGCAATGGTGAACAGTCAAACTAAATAGTCACCAATGACATATCTTTGGCCCCATTTGCCTGAATGGAAACAGTGGGGCCAGGGATGCTGACTGACGTCATTGACCAAATATGGTTGTGACACTGTCACTATATACTGAAGTAGCCTGCCACTATAATACCCTATACTGCCCTGACCAGCCGTATACTGTCACTATACTGCCCTGACCTGCTATATACTGTCACTATACTGCCCTAACCTGCCATATACTATCACCGTACTGCCCTAACCTACCATATACTGTCACTATACTGCCCTAACCTGCCGTATACTGTCACTATACTGCCTTAACCTGCCGTATACTGTCACTATACTGCCCTAACCTGCCATATACAGTAACTATACTGCCCTAACCTGCCCTATACTGTCACAATACTGCCCTAACCTGCCATATACTGTCACTATACTCCCCTAACATGCCATATACAGTCACCATACTGCCCTAACCTTCCCTATACTGTCACTATACTGCCCTAACCTGCCATATACTGTCACTATACTGCCCTAACCTGCCATATACAGTCACTATACTGCCCTAACCTGCCCTATACTGCCCTAACCTGCCATATGCTGTCATTGTATTTATGAAAGAAATTGCCCCAGCATGGACTTTATCACTTTATGGACTGAAAAATGTTTTCCATAATTGCATTTGGGATGTTGGCAGGTGTATTGGGGTTTCTACAGTGGTTCATTAGATCATCCTCCTTCATTTTATGCTGTCATTGTACTGCCCTAACCTGCTGTATACTGTCACTGTACTGCCCCAACCTGCCGTATACTGTCACTGTAGTGCCCTAAACTGCCTTATACTGTCATTGTACTGCCTTACACTGTCCGTATACTGTCACTACACTGCCATAACCTGCCACTATACTGCCCTAACCTGCCACTATACTGCCCTAACCTGCCACTATACTGCCCTAACCTGCCATATACTGTCACAATACTGCCCTAACCTGCCAAATACTGTCACTATACCACCCTAATCTGCCACTATACTGCCTAACCTGCCAATATGCTGCAACTATACCACCCTAACCTGCCACTTTATTGCCCTAACCTGCCATATACTGTCAATATACTGCCCTAACCTGCCGTATAATGTCACTGCACTGTCCTGACCTGCCATATACTGTCACTATACTGCCCTAACCTGACATATACTGTCACTATACTGCCCTAACCTGCCAATATCCTGCCACTATACCACCCTAACCTGCCACTATACTACCCCAACCTGCCAATATGCTGCCGCTATGCCACACTAACCTGCACCTATACTGCCCTAACCTACTAATATGCTACCACTAAACCACTCTAACCTGCCAATATACTGTCACTATACCACCCTGACCTACAACTTTACCCCCATAACCTACCACTATACTGCCCTAACCTGCCAATATGCTGCCACTATGTTACCCTAGAATAAATTAAACCTAAGGCTAAAGTGGGACTTTAATTGAGGCAGTGAACTACACATACGCCTCTATCCCCGATACATTAAACAAAAGGGAAAACTAAATGGTGGGACTTTAAATGAAGCAACCACTACATAATATAAACCAATCAATATACCAATGTTTATTAATTGCAAGGTTTGTACATAACCCAAGGGGTAATAATTAGTAAATAAATATAGCAATGCACTAATGGGTCTAAATGAGCGGATCTGGACAATACAAAGTAGTACACGGTAAGTTCATTAACAAGAAAGTAATATATAACAGTATAATATGTTAATGAACAGTGGTTGACAAGATCAGGACATTCCACATCAATGTAAGGCTGATATAACAGTATACATAATTTTAACTTAGGTCTGTGAACCCCAATAATAGCAAAGGCAATCTTAGGGTATAAAAGCAAGGGTAGATTGATTCATAAAAATAAATAAAGTAAAATACAAATATTGAACATAGATACTGTGACAACGCATCATAGGAAAGCTCTACGCGTTTCGTGGTTATACCACTCGTCAGGAGCAGATGCAGTAATAGGGGGTATCTATAATGAAATAATTACCAGAATGAGTATAATATAAAATATACAATTGTAAAAAATGTATAAGAAGGGGAACAAAAAAGGGGGGGTCCCAAACATTCTCACCTTATTGTAGTATAAAAATATATATAAATGTCAAAAGTATCCCAGGTAAAAGACATTATAGGCAACGTCAAACCCGGAAGCTGAGATGGATAACCTCAAGGCACGGCAAGAGAACAGTGACCAGTTGTGAATGTATGATAGGATGTCCCAATTTTTAACTGTGGTACATATGATGTTTAGTATAGATCGTCTTGTAGCTAATTCCCAAGGGCATCTGTGGGAGTCAATACGTAAAAAATGGTAAGATAATAGGGTAAACCAGTTCCACAGTTAGAAAAATTGGAGAACAAGCCTCCCCAAGATTGAAGTGTGTGAAAAGGTAACAAGGTGGATGAAAAAGAAAAAGTGTGGAAAGTATGGAAATAGGAAAGAATAAAATTGGGATAAAGTATAAGAATGTGATTAGGGTATATTTTTAGAGTGTAGTGTAGCATAGGTACCTGCATCTAAAGGTATAAATAGTTTAAAATCCGAAAACCGTGCAGTAAGAATTGCTTGGTGAGAGAAGCCGTTGCTAGTGTCAGCGTGAAGAAATATAGGAGGTTTAAATAGCAGCCGTGCTCTGGAGGCAACCATCAACGTCACGCAGCGTAATCAGGGGGGGGGGGCGGCGCCGCCTTCCGAGCCACAATGTGTGCTCGGCATTTGGCGCCAGAATGACCCCCGTGGAATGCGCGGATGGACAAACGTGTCGACGGAATGGCGTCCGGAAGTGACGTCACCCGTAAGACACGTGGGCGTGGCGTCGACCCACAGCGGGTGCCTATCCCGCCCCCCACGGAGGGAGGGGAGGGGGAGGTCGCGGTGCGGGTCGCAGCTTCCGGGTGTGACAGGGCATACCTCACCCCAAGTTAGTAAACATGGTTCCTGATGGAGGAATTGGTGTGGTGGCTAAAAGGTCACAGATTGTAATAAAGTAGATGTAATGTTTTAGTGATCTGCTCCCATCCCTGGTTGTATACAAGAATAAATTAAACCTAAGGCTAAAGTGGGACTTTAATTGAGGCAGTGAACTACACATACGCCTCCATCCCCGATACATTAAACAAAAGGGAAAACTAAATGGTGGGACTTTAAATGAAGCAACCACTACATAATATAAACCAATCAATATACCAATGTTTATTAATTGCAAGGTTTTTACATAACCCAAGGGGTAATAATTAGTAAATAAATATAGCAATGCACTAATGGGTCTAAATGAGCGGATCTGGACAATACAAAGTAGTACACGGTAAGTTCATTAACAAGAAAGTAATATATAACAGTATAATATGTTAATGAACAGTGGTTGACAAGATCAGGACATTCCACATCAATGTAAGGCTGATATAACAGTATACATAATTTTAACTTAGGTCTGTGAACCCCAATAATAGCAAGCCCTAACCTGCCACTATGCTGCCACTATATCACTCTAACCTGCCACTATATTGCCTTAACCTGCCAATATGCTGCAACTATACCACCCTAACCTCCCACTATGCTGCCCGAACCTGCCAATATACTGTCACTATACCGCCCTAACCTGTCAATATGCTGCCACTATACCATTCTTTTTTTTTTTAAACAATAGATTTTTATTGAATTTCACTTTGTACATTACAGAGCATTCAATATAGGCATTTCTTAAGGTTATATACAACACTTACTACTTATGTAATCAAGAATGTACAACATGTATTCAAGCTACCGATTGGGTTATATGTTTGACCTCCATAAGAGGTACAGCCTGCCACCCCCTTTGGGTTCACACTGTGACCAGGCTTATTGCTGGGTAACCGCATAGTAGCTTGCCATGGGTCCTATGAGGGATCCATGGGAAGGTAGGCTGTGAGCAGTAAGTGCTATTAATTCAGGGTATAAAACACAAACAAAGATATATAGTTGTCATAGATGCAGAGTGCAGAGTCATCCCCACACACCCAACACACCCCAGTTGGTTGCTCCTTGGTAAATATCCAATCTATGCATGTTGAAAGATGCTGTTAGCATACCACCGCACCAGAGGCATTCATTGTACTTTATTGTATCAGTAAAATGAGTTTATCAATGTGAGGAGGCGTATTTGGAGGATTTCCAAATTTCCCACTGTTTATGGAAATTCGGGGATCCTCCTTTAGCGTAGGCCAGAGCTCTTTCCTGCCACTATACCATTCTAACCTGCCACTATGCCACCCTAACCTGCCAATATGCTGCCACTATACCACCTTAACCTGACACTATACCACCGCTATACTGCCCTAACCTGGCACTATACCACCCTAACGTGCCACTATACTGCCCCAACCTGCCACTATAACTTCCTAGCCCGCCACTGTACAGTCACTATAATACCCTAACCTGCCACTATACCACTACTATACCACCCTACTTGCCACTATACCATCCTAACCTGCCACTATACAGCCACTGTACCCTCCTAACCTGCCACTATACTGCCCTAACCTGCCAAAATACTGCCACTATGCTACCGTAACCTACCATATACTGCCCTACCCTGCCGTATACAGACACTATACTGCCTTAACCTGCCGTATACTGTCACTATACTGCCCTAACCTGCCATATACAGTAACTATACTGCCCTAACCTGCCCTATACTGTCACAATACTGCCCTAACCTGCCATATACTGTCACTATACTCCCCTAACATGCCATATACAGTCACTATACTGCCCTAACCTGCCCTATACTGTCACTATACTACCCTAACCTGCCATATACTGTCACTATACTCCCTAACCTGCCACTATAACTTCCTAGCCCGCATCTGTACAGTCACTAGAACACCCTAACCTGCCACTATACCACCACTATACCACCCTAACCTGCCACTATACCCTCCTAAGCTGCCACTATACAGCCACTGTACCCTCCTAACCTGCCACTATACTGCCCTAACCTGCCAAAATACTGCCACTATGCTACCATAACCTGCCACTATACAGTCACTATATTGCCCTAACCTGCCAATATAATGCTACTATACCACCCTAACCTGCTACTCTACAGCCACTATACTGCCCTAACCTGCCAATATACTACCACTATACCACCCAAACCTGCCATGATACCGCCACTATACTGCCCTAACCTGTCACTATACTAACACTATATTGCTCCAGCCTGCCACTATACTGCTCCAGCCTGCCACTATACTGCCACTATACTGCTTTGGCCTGACACTATACATTACTGCATCCTATATTGAGTGGGAGCAGTGTGTGCAGGGAAAAAGAGAGTCAATGTATACAAGGGAAAGTGTGTAGAGAGGGCGGGACAGCATGTACAAGAGGTGAATGTAATTCCCTAAAAAGCCATGCCCAATATGTAGTGTAGCGCTGACAGATTTTTTGATCAAGCGCTTATATGTAAATTTAGTGGGTCATCTGTTTTGTACATAGTTCAGATTTAATCTACGGCTAAATTAGCCTCTGTTCCATCATTGGCTGTGTTGCATGCCGTTTCACACTGTCGCCCTGTAGGTGTCGTTGTCACCATAGGTCAGTGTTTAAAAGCAACAAGCTGAAGTGTATTGAGTGCTCTTCTTGCCCAGAGATAACTCAGCAGAGGTGGTCCAATGCTATGCATTCTGGGGAAGAGTATTTAAGGGACAGATGCCATGTGCTAGGAGTCAGTTCTACCTCGTGGCCCTCCAGGCCGGAGGGCTGCATTACTGCAGCCGTGCAAGTAGGCCCAGAAGCCTGTCTGGGGCCTACTACTACAGAGATGGTCCTGTGCTGTCTGTCCTGCGGGAAGAAGCCAAACAATTGAGAAGACCCAGGGAAGGACCCATCTTCAAGAGGACCGTGCAGAAGGCTGGTGTCTCAAGAGGGGCCTGGTGACTCAATTGGAGGATGCATCCTAATTTAATCTACCGCACAGTACTGCTGGGTCTGCTTAAAGGTTCTGGTACTGTGTTGCTGTTCATCTAAAACTACTATGTCCTGTGGTAGAGGATCGTACAGTTATATTGCTCTTCTCAAGTCTGTGGCAGAGACTTTCTTTTTGTTCGTGCTGCACTCCGGCTGCTAGGTCAGTGAGAGAGACCTATCCGGGTGGGCAAAGATTTAATCTTGGACTGAAGGTATATTCGTCCCTGAGATTTCAATTCCTCAGTGACCTAAAGAAAAGGTATTTGAACTTTCCTGCAACTCCTCTTCTACCGCTTTCCTGCTACTTCTTCAAGTTATTTCTCATTAAAGCATTGGAAAAGTACTAAAGTGACTGGTGCCTACATTGTCAGATACAAAGATAAACATGGACTCTAAGTTCTGGTATTGGTGAAACTACGGGTAAAGGGGTGATGGTAACAATCTGATATAAATCAGCAGCTCCTTCAGGGGTTAGTGCTACATGTGGGGGCATCGTCCGGGATTGTTTGCCATTGCCCTAAGCAACTCTGAGAAGTATTTCACAGAGAGTCTATGCTAAAGGAGAGGTTCCTGGACTTTGTCACTTTCTCCAGGAAAAAGAAGGGGTTAAACCGCAGGATCACATTTCTGACTGCGTAGGCTATGGGTGAGAAGTAAAAGCCCGGGAGCTATGTGATCAGAGGAGCAAGTGGGAGAAGCTACACCTGCTTGTTGCTGCGTGAGACACGAGTGTGTGTGTCTGGTGCCAAAGGAGAAGAGAGGCCTCGTGATCATACTGAGAGGATCAAAGTGCAGCCATGTCTTCTTTTCCATTGATACCGTGGGGAGACCAAAAGTGCATGGAAGATTAAAATCAGTGCCAGGACCATCACCAGAAATTGTGGAGGCTTGATGACTTTTTAGTTGAAACATGTCGGGTGGACCCCTCACGACTGCCGCTATACGATTTACATGCTGTTTCTTATCTTCTGAAAATGTGAGTTTGTTTTTTAATTTTTAATAAATCCAAGTTTAAACGTTATCACGCTATGTGAGTGTTTTTTACTCCTCACATGCAATACGAATTTTTCGCTTGGCTTATGGTGGTGTATCCATTGATGAGGAAGCCATGCTGTTATTTCCCCCTTACCGTGTGGTGATGACATCTGACCAGATAAAATATCCAGACCTGTTGGTCATCAAGCCTTTTTGACCTGTATGGCATATGCTATTTCAGGCCACTAATTCTGGTAAGCCTCCACAAATTCTGGTGATGGTCCTGGCACTGATTTTAATCTTCTGTGCACTTTTGGTCTCCCCACGGTCCACTTACCTGCCAAGTTGGGTCTAACAATCCCTCTGCACGTTCAGGAGACATCTGTCCATCATTGCCTATGCACTGTTACCACAGACTTTTTGTTTTTTTCACTAATATTTCACTTATTTTGATATGGACTCTATATATAATTTTTGATGTTTTTTCACTTACCATTCGAAGTGGTGAATGTATATAAGTGTTACTGCTTTGTTTAATAGTCACTGTTATATTTGCTTACGTGGCACACTCTGGTTCACACTGAGAAGTTTTTTTGAAGTTACTAATTTTTATATAATTTCTGTATTATTTTGATATATTTATTCATCACATATATTTACGGAGCTTATAGCGCCACACTTTGAATTTTCTGGCACTGATGGGTGGCACTGATGGGTGGCACTGTGGGCACTGATGGGTGGAACTGTGGGCACTGATGGATGGCACTGATTGATGGCACTGATGGGTGACGCTGGTGGGCACTGGTAGGAGGCACTGCTGCCTATTGCTGTGTCACAAATGATCGCCGTGATCGGGACTTATGTCCCGATTACGGCCGCCGGTGATTGGGTTTTTTTTCCCCTCCTCACGCTGTCAGCGCGAGGAGGAAAAATAGCCGATTACCGGCTCTGTTTACATCACATAATCAGCTGTCATTGGCTGACAGCTGATCATGTGGTAAGGGGTCGGGACCGACCCCTTACTCTGATCTGTGATCAGGCGAGTCTCATAGACTCATTGATTACCGAGCGCGCCACGCGCACCCTGCAGGGGGTGCGCAGGCTGTTCGTGCATGGGACGACGTCAATAGACATAGTCCCGCCAATGTAGATCCGTGCTGTTGCTGTCATTTGGCAATGGCCCGCATCTGAAGTGGTTAAACAAGCTGTAAGTGCCAATAATATGGGGGTGATGTGGGGAAGTGTAGTACTAACTGCCCAAGTCACAAATATGGCCAAAATAGAATGAGAAAGTGACTTTCTCTGAACAAGCTGGCAGCGCCGGCAAATACATTTAAACTGCGGGAGGTGAATTTATGCACTGCGCATGCTCAAACGGCATTTGTACTTGTTCAAATGCTTTGGTTCACTGCGCCGGCAAAATATTAGTAACTGTCAGGCAACGTAAAAGCATTTGCATAGGTTGAACGGGCGCACCTCTAGACTTTTTTTTTTTAACGCTGGTTCACTTCTTGCGGCTATAATGAAATGTCGGTCCGGCAAAACACATAAAAGTTCATTGATAAAAACAGCATTAAGAAAACAAACAAAATTCTTTAAAAAAAATGCGTGGGGTTCCCCCAAAATTCAATACCAGGCCCTTCAGGTCTGGTATGGATATTAAGGGGAACCCCACGCCAAAAAAAAAAAAAGTCGTGGGGTGCCCCTCAAAATCCATACCAGGCCTTTCAGGTCTGGTATGGATTTTAAGGGGAACCCCACACCAAAATTAAAAAAAAAATGGTGTGGGGTTCCCCTAAAAATCCATACCAGACCCTTATCCGAGCACGCAACCTGGCAGGTCGCAGGAAAAGAGGGTGGACGAGAGAGCGCCCCTCCTGAACCATACCAGGTCACATGCCCTCAACATGGGGAGGGTGCTTTGGGGGCCTCATCCCCACAACCCTTGGCCGGTGGTTGTGGGGGTCTGCGGGCAGGGGGCTTATCGGAATCTGGAAGCCCCCTTTAACAAGGGGACCCCCAGATCCTGGCCCTCCCCCCTGTGTGAAATGGTAAGGGGGTACAAAAGTACCCCTACCATTTCACAAAAAAACTGTCAAAAATGTTAAAAATGACAAGAGACAGTTTTTGACAATTCCTTTATTTAAAGTCTTCTTCTTTCTTCTATCTTCTATCTTCCTTCGGTATCCGGGAGGAAAAAGTAATTTTAGCCGGGATCAACCACAAAATTATGTTAATTAATTGAAAGTGGGCAGATATTCATCCAAGAATTAGTACAAAATTAATGGGTGCAGTCTGGGTCGCCTTAAAAACTTAATGATGAACGCCCCATCTCCCTACATTTTGCTAAATTCCATAACCGGGACCCTAGTGGTCTATTGGTAAAAGGCATATATAGGCTGAATGTACCTATAAGACGTGGCGATTTTGACACCATTCTCCTTCAGAAGGAAAAGATGTGGACCTATTATTTGGAGGCGATGGCTCCGAACGGGTTAAACATTGAATGTAGCCTCCAGCCTTTTTTGGAGAAATGATCTAACTGACCAACCATTTATAATTCATGCTTTTTGCTGCATTTTGCCTCTAAGCGATTTCCTAGCGCTATACTGGTGCGTTAATGCTTTACGTGTTTTTGTTTTTGTTTTTATGTTTGTGTTCTTCGTTTCACTTGGTCTCCATGTGAATAAATTTACCCACCACCATCAAAGGCTCTCTCACATCATGATACACCTTAGTTCAATGCTATTTACTGACTAGGTTATTGCAGCCATCCTTGTGAAGCCATATGCGAGTTTTTTGCTTCTGCTGAAATGTCTGTGATGAGTGGTGACTGTGTGCGACATCTGGTGGACATTTGCTGTAATTACACCCCATATTGGTTAGTCTATTTAACCTTCGCCCACAGACCCCTCCTTCGCTCTGAGGAAACCAGCGGTGATTGGCTGGTGAAACGCGTCAGCACGTGACGTCAGCACGTCATCTCGGAGCCGCGAGCACAGGGCGTTTGAATGCTTTCCCGGGAATCAACAGCTGACAACTGGCTTATACCATCTGACAGGAGGCACTAACATCAACTCAGCGGGACTTTCTTTATCGGACGGCACAAGCGAATGCAACAGCTTCTGCCTACAAATGACCACTCGGGGTAGAGCCTGTGATCCTGTGAGCTGATGATCGATTTGGTGAGAGATGTATTTCTCCTATTTATGATACCAATGCAGCTTGGCCGCACATGCTCCCCCTACTGCCTGCTATCCATATGAACTGCCTTGTTGGAAAGTCCTGAGCTATTACTGCCTTAATAGGTTTTGTCGGTTCTCCTGGTCAGCCTATACATATCATTGTTTTGTTCCCGGGTTGTTACTATATGTTCAATTGTGTTCAAGTCATTGAACCTCCCTGCAAAACTATCAAGTTACCATCTACATTCATCCGCCCCACCCCCACACCGCCACACCGATTTTGTATCTGGACTTACTTGAAGCCTTACATTACCCAATACTAGTTGATCTAGCTAGATCTTGCTGCTGTGATTGGTGTGTGTATGGGGTATGTTTGGCCGCGGCTCCGTTGTTTTTAATGATAACGTTATCAATTTTAATCAGTCATTTGATATCTTCCCTGATCTGCCCTAATTATCCATTTTTGTATTTTTGTGTGGTGTGCATAGCCTAATAAATATATTGTTTTTTGACAGATTGTGTCTGGGTTTTTGCCTTTCTTTGGGGAACCTCTTGTTCCTTGTTATTTTTGTATTCCTTCGGTATCCTCCTTCATCTTCATCTTCTTCTGGTTCTTCCTCCGGTGTTCTCGTCCAGCATCTTCCTCCGCGGCGTCTTCTTCCCTTCTTCTTCTCGGGCTGCTCCGCATCCATGATGGCATGATGGGAGGCTCCCGCTGTGTGACGCTTCTCTTCTTCTGACGGTTCTTAAATAACAGAGGGCGGGGCCACCCGCCCAGTGACCCCACCCCCCTCTGACGCACGGGGACTTCCCTGTCCGCCCCCTCTGACATCACGGGGAAAGCCTCGGGGAAGTCCCAGTGCGTCAGAGGAGGCAGAGTCACCGGGTGGCCCCGCCCTTCGTTATTTAAGAACCGTCACAAGAGGAGAAGCGTCACACAGCGGGAGCCTCCCATCATGCCATCATGGATGCGGAGCGGCCCGAGGAGAAGAAGGGAAGAAGACGCCACGGAGGAAGATGCTGGACGAGAACACCGGAGGAAGAACCAGAAGAAGAAGATGAAGATGAAGGAGGATACCGAAGGAAGATAGAAGATATAAGAAAGAAGAAGAATTTAAATAAAGGAATTGTCAAAAACTGTCTCTTGTCATTTTTAACATTTTTGACAGTTTTTTGTGAAATGGTAGGCCCTTACCATTTCACACAGGAGGGAGGGCCGGGATCTGGGGGTCCCCTTGTTAAAGGGGGCTTCCAGATTCCGACAAGCCCCCTGCCCGCAGACCCCCACAACCACCGGCCAAGGGTTGTGGGGATGATGCCCTTGTCCTCATCAACATGGGGACAAGGTGCTTTGCGGGGGACCCCAAAGCACCCTCCCAATGTTGAGGGTATGTGGCCTGGTATGGTTCAGGAGGGGGGGGCGCTCTCTCGTCCCCCCCTCTTTTCCTGCAGCCTGCCAGGATAAGGGTCTGGTATGCATTTTTAGGGGGACCCCATGCCATTTTTTTTTTAATTTTGGCGCGGGGTTCCCCTTAAAATCCATGCCAGACCTGAAGGGCCTGCTATAGATTTTGAGGGGGACCCCACGCCATTTTTTTTATTTTGGCGCGGGGTTCCCATTAAAATCCATACCAGACCTGAAGGGCCTGGTATTGATTTTGAGGGGGACCCCCACACCATTTTTTTTAAATTTTGGCGCGGGGTTCCCCTTAATATCCATACCAGACCTGAAGGGCCTGGTATGGAATTTCGGGGGAACCCCACACATTTTTTTTCTTAATTTTTTTTTTTTTTTTAATGCTGTTTTTATCAATGAACTTTTATGTGTATTGCCGGACCGACATTTCATTATAGACGTGAGTAGTTTTAAATAACTTTTATTCCTTAAGGGCCAGTCCACACCACATGCAGTCCAGTGCGTTTTTTTTCTGCATCAAAAACGCACGGAAAGTAGGTTATATGGTTTTCAATGGCATAGTTCACACCAGTGCTTGCAGTTCCAGTGCGTTTCCAGTTCCCCAAAAAAAAAAGTAGAACATGCTGCATTTTTTATGCACTGGACTGTACTGGAACGCTGTAAAATGCATCAAAAACACACTGGAATGCACCTAAATGCACGAAAAACGCACTGCAACACACTTGTCCTTATTTAAGGTTAAGAAAAAAGAGGGGGGGGGGGAAGCACTGGACTGCGTCAAAAATGCACCAAAAACACACTGGTACGCATAAAAAACATGCATGCAGAAAAGCACCTGGAACGCATCCGGACTGTGTTTCTATGGTGTGATCTGGCCCTTAGGGCCCTTAGGCCTTGATGCGTTCCAGTGCGTTTTTGGTGCATTTTTGATGCAGTCCAGTGCTTCCCCCCCTCTTTTTTATTAACCTTAAATAAGGACAAGTGCATTCCAGTGCGTTTTTGATACGTTTTACAGCTTTCCAGTACAGTCCAGTGGAGAAAAAATGCAGCATGTTCTACTTTTCTCCTTTTGGGAACTGGAATGCACTGGAACGGCAAGCACTGGTGTGAACTATGCCATTGCAAACCATATAATCTGAATTTCCGTGCATTTTTGATGCATAAAATATGCACTGGACTGCATTGGTGTGAACTTAAGCAATTTGGCATATTTAAAGGCTTTTCTCCTTGTTTCGTTTTTGGGGTTGTCCAATTGGTGACATTGATATATGTCCCTTAGGGTGGGACCTGGGCCCCATACTCATTTTAAGGCCAATAACTAGAAGATAAGCCAGCGAAGTGGGGACTAGTAAAATTGCCAAGTCAGTTCCATTAGACTGCAATGGTATTTGTTGTATAACTTTTGCACATGTTAGGCTCTTTAGTTGCCCCCCTGGACTGGGGGGTGTTTTGTCCCATCTGTAATTGTGGTGCATGCTGGATGATGTGCTTAATTTTGGACAGTGGGGTGGCTTATTTTTGTGCTAGCTGCATTTGGGTTGTTCTGGGCATGCTCAGGGACTTTGGGTTTTTTTGGTGGTGCTTTTTGTGTGTGAACAGCACTTGGATGTTTCTGGGCATGCTCAGAGTGTGTTTTTTGGGTTAGTAATTTAAGGACATCCTTAATAGGTGTACCCACTTTGAAGTTCAGCCTCTACATTGGGTGAACTTGCATTTTGTGTGTTTCATGGACTGTCCATGTGTTTGCAATTGCCTCATTAGCACACAAACCTATGTTATATAAAGCTTGCAGATAGCAATCTTTACTTTGCCCTGAAAAGAGACAAGATTGTGTGTGTGGCGGCCGGCAAGAGAGTACATTTGGGTGTCCTTATCAAGTTTCTAACACATGTATTTTCTATTTGTATTTTGTTTGTTATGTTGTTGCAAAACAGATGTGTTTTTATGCAATTTATTTGTTACTTTGGTTTGTTGTTTTTTTTTGGGTGGTGTTTTTTTTACCATGAAATATTTTTTATGTTGGCAATTTTTGTTGTTTTTACTTTTTTCACTTTGATTTAACTGTCTGTGCTGCCTTATTTTTAAAATTCTTTCTCAAGATGTTGTGTCTAATGTTTTAATCCTTAATAGATGTCCATTTGTGGGTGCACTCCTTTTAACTCCTGTTAATTTATACTGTAAAAGGGTCAAACCTCAAACCTATTCTGTTAGTGTCTCAAATTAACATACATGTGTGTATTTTGCTTTCCTTGCTTCTTTTCCAAGTCCTGTGTTTTAAAACTTAAAAAAAAAAAAAAAACCTTACCTTCCTGGTGCCTTCATGGTAGCACATGCATGGATTGTGCGTATGCTGCCATGGATAGTGACCAGGAAAGTAACATTTCAGAGTGGTAAGTATTCAATTTTCTTTTTGAGTAGAGTTTTTCAGCCTCAGTACTCAAGTACCCCCCCCCCCCCATGACATGTTTAGGAAATTTCATCTTATCTAAAATAGCTGTCCAAAATACAAAGCCATTGACTTTGATTTAAAGCACCTGTGCAAGATGAAGGAAAACCTGCAAACATGGCCTATTAGGGGGTACATGAGGACAGGGTTGAGAAGCACTGAACTAAAATCAAGCTGAAGACAATCCTATTCTAATTGTGGACATTTGACTTTTTTTATTTATTTATTTTTTTTAGGTTGGGCTTTGTGTCCCTTTTCTTAAAATTGGCTTCACTTCCTGTCACATAGCTAAACCGGAAATGAGAGTAAAACCCTAATTTTCCTTGGTTGGGATTCGAACCAGCAACCCTTCTTACTGCTCGGTGAGTGTGCTACCCACTACACCACTGTCACCTTGAAAAAAAATGTGTGTGGAAGAAAGTGTCATTCTCTTGGGAGTGAGGCTTTGCTCCCAATTGATTAGTGATGCTAATGTATATTTTTGTGTGTTTAACTTTGTTTTCTTTTTAGAAAAAAAAAAAACAGATCTCCTATCAAGCTGTTAGGGGCGCTACCGTTAGATAGATAGTGGGGTCCTTGTAACACGACTGATGTGAATATGCTATTGTATTAATGTTTGAAATTGTAACCTTCTTCTTACTGCCTTTCTTCTTCCCTACCCAAGTTTTTAGTTCAAATACCTACTCTCAGGCTTGAGAGTCATATTTTTGGCAGACGTTGAGTACATAGTCTATTCTAGTGGGGGGAGTATGTAGCGCTGACAGATTTTTTGATCAAGCGCTTATATGTAAATTTAGTGGGTCATCTGTTTTGTACATAGTTCATATTTAATCTACGGCTAAATTAGCCTCTGTTCCAGCATTGGCTGTGTTGTGTGCCGTTTCATACTGTCGCCTGTAGGTGTCGTTGTCACCATAGGTAAGTGTTGAAAAGCAACAAGCTGAAGTGTATTGAGTGCTCTTCTTGCCCAGAGGTAACTCGGCAGAGGTGGTCCAATGCTATGCCTTCTGGAGAGAGTATTTATGGGACAGATGCCATGTGCTAGGAGTCAGTTCTACCTCATGGCCCTCCAGGCCGGAGGGCTGTGTTATTGCAGCCGTGCAAGTAGGCCCAGAAGCCTGTCTGGGGCCTACTACTACAGAGATGGTCCTGTGCTGTCTGTCCTGCGGGAAGAAGCCAAACAATTGAGAAGACCCAGGGGAGGACCCATCTTGGAGAGGACCATGCGGAAGGCTGGTGTCTCAAGAGGGGCCTGGTGACTCAATTGGAGGATGCATCCTAATCTCATCTACCGCACAGTACTGCCGGGTCGGCTTAAAGGTTCTGGTACTGTGTTGCTGTTCATCTAAAACTACTACGTCCTGTGGTAGAGGATCGTACAGTTATATTGCTCTTCTCAAGTCTGTGGCAGAGACTTTCTTTTTGTTCGTGCTGCACTCCGGCTGCTAGGTCAGTGAGAGAGACCTATCCGGGTGGGCAAAGATTTAATCTTGGACTGAAGGTATATTCGTCCCTGAGATTTCAATTCCTCAGTGACCTAAAGAAAAGGTATTTGAACTTTTCTGCAACTCCTCTTCTACCTCTTTCCTGCTACTTCTTCAAGTTATTTTTCATTAAAGCATTGGAAAAGTACTAAAGTGACTGGTGCCTACATTGTCAGATACAAAGGTCAACATGGACTCTAAGTTCTGATATTGGTGAAACTACGAGTAAAGGGGTGACGGTAACAACCCGATATAAATCAGCAGCTCCTTCGGGGGTTAGTGCTACAGTAGCATAATTTAGCCACACCCACTTTTTGCCATGGCACGCATAGCATGCCGCAGGTCACCATCTCCTTGGTAGGGGCCCCAGTGCAGTACTTTGCCTAGGGGCCCATAATGCTATTAAGATGGCACTGGGCCCGGGCAGCCTCACAGATGATCAGTGCAGCAGTGGGGGAGCTACAAGCACCGATCTCCCTGTGTGGCTTTCAATGAAGCAGCTGACAGCAGCTTATCCTCTCCCTCCGGCTGCTGTCAGCTGCTTCATTGAAAGCCATACAGGGAGATGATTGTAACTCTCTCTACTGCTTCACTGATCATCCCTGACTGCCATCAAATGTTTCTTAATCTCTGGGCCCTCATGCCCTTCTCCGGCTCCCGGTGTCCTCCTCCTCTTCCGACTCCCTGTATCCTCCTCTGACTCCCCGGGTCCTCCTCTGGTCCCACTCTGTGCTCCTCCCTCCGTGGGCTCCTCTGGTCCCCCTCTGTGCTCCTCCTGGAGAGTGGAGGATGCAGCCGGTAAATATGTAATTTACTGGCTCCCTCTTTTTCTGAATGAACAGAGTCAGTGATCACTGATTGTCCATTTATAACTGAGCATCGTAAATTGTGTTTATTCCGCTTCAGTTTATGAATGAACAGGAGCCTCTGTCTCCTGTCCATTCATCGTCAGCTGAGGCTGCTGAGAAAGGGACTGGGAAATCTCTGTCCTTAGTCCCTTTCCCTGGCTTTTTTTATAATTCATTCTTTATTAAACATTTTCTTTTCCTTTATAACAATTAAAATTTACATGGCATATCCACATGGAAAAAATAATCAATATCATAACCTGTATATCTATATCAATAACAGAAAATGGCTCCCTCCTCACCTCCACATACTTCCCCCCCAAAAAAAAAAAAAAAAAAAAAAAGGAAGGAGGGGGGGGGGGGAGAAAAGAAAAGAAACCAATCCATAATGTGCTATACAAATAAAATTAAATAATATTCAAATGTTTGTGTTCTGTGTATATTATTAAAGTATTGCGTGAGTTATAAAGTGCTATACAAATAAATTATTTAACTCTTCAAATATCGTGCCCTATGATGTTATTTACTTGGTACACCTCCCCTCCCCTTCTCCCCTTTCCCTGTCTTAAAGGGGAGATGTCAGTGGTCCGTTTAGACCCCTGATATCTCACCAAAGCCCCCCCATAGGGCTGATAAAAAAATAAGGGGGAGCATGCACAGAGCCGACCTAGCAGGACATGCCTGACTAGAGCTCCGCTCCTCACGTACTCCTGCGGCCACTAAAAACCAGAACCCAGCAAGCCTCCTCGCACCCGCTGCACCGCTGAGTAATAGACATCCGCCAGCCCCGACCGGGATGGTATACGGCAGCACCAAATAGAAGTACAAGAAAAAAACATCCGCAAAAAACATCCGCGAGGTCATAGCACAGGCCTCTTCGCTAGGTCATACAACAGATGGCCGCTTATTCTTCCTCCTTACAGCCGAGCACGTCCTACCAGCATAAGCAGACACTGCAGATGGCAGCAGCAGATGGTGAGTCTGACACAGACCTCGGTATCACACCCCTAGCTTTTCACTCTGACACCTCCCAACCAGATCTGATCCATCAATTTGAGTGGATGCTTAACAAAGCCCTAAAACAAACATCCACATAACAGAGAGACTGTCGCAGGAAATATGTGAACATGGACACCGCACAGCAGCTCTGGAACAACGCACAGACGACCTGGAGGTCATGATGGCCAACCACTCTGATGACCTTGAAGCCCCCTGTGACAAAAACATCACCCTCCAGGTGCGCCTCAAAGACTACGAGAATAGGGCCCACCCCTCTAACCTCCGCATTTGCGGCCTACCTGAAACTGTTACAGACCTCCAAGCAACTGTGACTGTGTTGTTTCAGGAGCTGGCTCCCTCCATCCCCTACGAAAGCCTGACAATGGACAGAGTCCACAGAGCCCTGGCTCAGCGAAAACCAGAGGGCCCTCCTCGGAACATTATTGCTAAGCTACATTTTTTTCATACTGAGGAACAGCTTATGACAGCAGCCTGGAAAACAAAGACGTTCTTACCTTCCAGAGCGACACCTATCAAATGTTCCAGGATCTTTCCCCCTGACCATTTCTAAGAGGAGCGCCATGAAATCCCACTTGCAAGTACTACAACAGCGCCACATAACCTACAGATGGAGATTCCCCTTTTCTGTCAGTTTCTCTTACCAAGAAACCCACTACACGTGCAGATCCGCAGATGACCTCCAAGCTACCCTGCGTGACCTTCGTCTACTTTCAGCTGACTCGACTCCTGAAGGATCCCATCACCGTTGTTGCCTTATGAGGAGTTTATGAGTAATCTCCATTAGCAACTGAGAATATCTGTATATAGATGTGTATATATATATATGTTTTGGATAAGAAATAATAGTTGTGTGTATGTGACAGGGTTTCAGTAAAGGGGTAATTTAGCTAGATGTAAATATGCGACAGGATTTGGCTGAAAATAGCTAATGCATTTAACAGCTACTTGTAGTATGCGAGAAGGATGTGCTGGGAAGACAATCAGCTGATTACGTATATTTGATGTTCAAAGGGTCAAGGACAGATACCATCTGAAGTGTAGTTGTTACAAGGCCAAATTCATTAGCTCAATAAAGGCCTTTGTATTCCTCCATGCTAATCAACCATTTGTCCATTTCAAAGGGGTGGTTGAGAGGATGACAATATTTCTTTCATCTGTTCAGGAAAGGAGGTTTTGCCCTGGCTAAGGCCATGCATAAGTTAAGTACCCCTTTCAAGAGAAGGTGATGACTTTCACCTTAATCCCTCTTCAAACAACTTATCACCAGCTCGTTACCACAACAGGAGGAAGTTGCCCAAATTAGGAGATATGCCTGGTGGGAATAGAGGGCTAACAGAATAAACCAATCAGATTGGCCCTATTCAATTCAATGAGAGATGGGCCTATAAGAAGGTATTCCAAAGAGAGTAGTAGGGAGATGAAAGCTGACCTGGGCCCAGGAACATTCATAATATAGGTAATTATCAGAACATCTTCCAGCACTTAAAGGTATACCTGCTTGTCGTGTTTGTTTGTTTACCATTTGTATTGTGATGATTATACTTTGTCTTCTTGTACGATAACCTAATATTTTCTCCCTTAAGACTATAGATATTGTCTGTGTATTAGGTAGACTTTTAACGCTTCTTTAATAAATGTTATTATATTTAAGCTTTCACTTCTGGTTTTAAGAATCCTTATTTAACCAACCTCATATCTTATGGTTAACAATTCATAAATGTACGTTTAGAACGGCAAGACCGTTCTGCATCCTGCTCCCCTTCAGAAGCTCCACGCCTCCCCCAGAGCCAAGAATAACGCGGGCACCCACAAACAAGGATTCTTCAACTCACCAGCACCTGCTCCGGCAGATTCCATGGACTGAATGACTCTCGCCTGAACTGTGAGCTGTCTTCTCAATTTCCCTTACACTTGTTCCTGAGAGAGTAGCGGTTGTTTCACCTCTCTCTCTGTTTCCTCATACTGTACTTTCAGCATTCCTGGACATTGGTTAATTAAACCCAATGCCAGTGTCTTTTACCTCCACACCACGGAACTGTAAAGCAGTACCTTTTATCAGGGACTAGACACTGTCCTATAAACAGCCCCTCTCCCTCACTTTCCCTAGCTCCTCTCCTCTCCCACGTCCCACCCTCTACCCCCCACCCATACCTGGCTTTAAGTATTCTTCACCACCAGGCCCTATGGACCCCAGGGGCACGCCCTCCAATTAATGACCATTCCCTCACCTCCTAGCCCCTTTTTAAGTAGACCACTGAATTCCCACCCCCCCCTCTTTTTACAAAACGATTTGCTCCTGGCGCCCATATTGGCATTATGTTTCTAGGCAGTCTAACTTCAACACTGAAGTCCTTCTCATTGGCTCACTAATATAGACTGCACTATGTAATCTGTTATAAATGGTTAAGTTATTCCAATAACCACTGTCCTCTATGTTCTTTTTTGACTCAGTAATCCTCCAACAACTCTCCCTTCCTCCATTGAGCTGAGTCACCTACTGATTGATATAAAATTTCCCAGGTCTATCTGAAAATGTTCATTTTAAGCTTCAGCTGAGTTTCAAAACACAGTTAACACTCCCACCAAACAAGGGGTTTTCTTACTGTTAAATAACAGATACGCAATACTCCTACGTAATACCTGAATAGGGAGTTCTTGAGTTTTTTATGTTTGGTTTCCATCACATTTTCTTACCCACTTATGCCCCGTACACACGGTCGGACATTGATCGGACATTCGGACAACAAAATCCTAGGATTTTTTCCGACGGATGTTGGCTCAAACTTGTTTTGCGCACACACGGTCGCACAAAGTTGTCGGAATTTCCAATTGCCAAGAACGCGGTGACGTCAACCACGTACGACGAGACTAGAAAAGGCCATTTCAGAACCAAGCGCGGCACCGTTTGGGCTCCTTTTGCTAATCTCGTGTTAGTAAAAGTTTGGTGAGAGACGATTCGCGCTTTTTCAGACTCGTGGCTTTCAGATCATTTTCTGCGGTTCAGTTTGTGCTTGTGGGTTTGTATCTGCTCTTCAGTGCGTGCAGTCAGTTCGTATCAGAGTTTACTGTGCGATCTTGTCCGCTCGTTGCTGTTTTTCAGGTCGCTCTTCACAGGCCTTGCTGTTCTTCAGTGCGTTCTGTTACTTTGTTCTGAGCAGCCGACCGTTTTCTAGCCATGTTTCGTATACGTACTCCTTGTAGAGTTCGTGCTGTGTGGGGGCTTGGTGTTGGGGTCCTGACCTTCACACAAGTCCAGTCCATGAACAGGATGGGGAGGAGTTCATGGACCAAGAATTGGTTGCTTCAGCGTGACCAGTTCTGTCATATGCCTTTGCTCCGTGAGATCCGTGAGAATGATCCTGATGATTTCAGGAACTTTATCCGGATGACGGACCCCGTATTTCACCGTTTGTTGGCTTCGCTGACCCCCTATATCAGCAGGCAGGATACCTGCATGAGGCAAGCCATCACTCCGGAGCAGAGGCTCGTCGCTACCCTGCGGTACTTGGCGACAGGGAGAAGCCTGCAGGACTTGAAGTTCTCGACAGGCATCTCCCCCCAGGCTCTGGGTATCATTATCCGAGAGACCTGTTCTGCCATCATACAGGTCCTGCAGAAGGAGTATATGAAGGTAAGATTTGTATCATTTAATATCACATTTTATTGTATTGAATGTTTGCTAACATATTGTATTTCTTTAATCATTCCCTAATTACCATGATTGGAATATACTGTGAATGTCCCCTTTGTCCTCATGCATGCTGGAATTTTATTTTATTTTTTTTAGTCCTTCATGCATATTTGCCTTCACTAACCTCCCCAGCATGCTCTCCTGGCCCTATATTCACCTCATGTAGTCACTTAACAATGTATTTTATCATCTCCATAGTAGTGCTTTACCCCAAACACCCCTAAAATGTTTAGAAATGTGGTTTGTGCTTTAAATTCAGGCAGAGTGCCAGAGGCTTTTTTTTGTAGTGTCCCAAATCATTTTTAACCCTCCCTCCCCCCAACTGCTAAGTCAGCTGATCCCAATTCTCTATCTATCCTCAATCATCTATCTGCTGACTTTACCAAACCCATACACACTATACCCATCTCTTTACTGGTCAGATTTATGGATGAATTCCCCAAAGCATGTAGTGCAAGGGCCTGCCTGTATACTTTCAAATGGTACTGTTTAAAGTTTTTGTATCCTATTATTATCTTGATAGGTAATAGTAGAATTACCAAATGTGCTCAAATGTGTACAATGTGTATTTATATCTTTGTATTATGACACTTCTTACCTGCCCAGTGGGCTGCCAATAGTGTAACTAAGGAGGGGCTGTTCCAAGTAATACCCATTATTTAGGCATTCATCTCTCAATGAAGTGGAGAGGGTTACCTGTCCATGACCCCCCCCCTATAATGTTAGAAATGGCCGATGAGAGGGGGGGGGGAATATGATAGGTGTACGTTATACTTTGGTGTTGTAAAATTCCCCTTAATAAATGTTATCTGGATGTTGGCCAAGAATGTTTGTGTCTAATCTGCTTTCCATGTTTATGTCCAAAAATACTATTTTTTTTTGGTTTTTCTCAACAGTTTCCTTCCACTTCACAGGAATGGCAGACTGTGGCCTCCCACTTTGCCCAGCGGTGGGACTTTCCTAACTGCGGAGGGGCAATTGATGGGAAACACGTCCACATCATCCCACCACCCAACTCTGGGTCGTACTATTATATATACAAGGGGTTCAATAGTATTGTGATGTTGGCGGTGGTGTTGGCTAATTACAACTTCCTGTATGTGGACGTGGGGAAGAATGGCCGGATGTCCCATGATGGAGTCATCGCCCAGACGGAGTTTTACAGGCATCTCCAGAATGGCAGCTTGGACTTGCCACCTCCAGAAGAGAATGTGGAAGGACTCCCATTCGTCTTCGTTGCGGATGAAGCCTTTGCGCTGGGGGACCACCTTATGTGGCCATTCCCGATGAGGACCCTCACCCCGAAACAGAGGGTTTTTAATTACCGGCTGGCAAGAGCCAGAAGAGTGGTGGAGAACACATTTGGAATCATGGCCAGCCGGTTCCGCCTATTTCTTACACCCATCCATATGGTGGAGTATAAACTGAATCATATAATCCTGGCGTGCTGTGTTCTACATAACTTTTTACATCAACATTCTGCCAACTATGCTGGCTCAGTTGGGCCTGAGGCCAGAATTCTAAATGAAACAACCCTGACGGCGCTTGAAAGTGGCCGTCCTGGCTTGCCCTCCCTGAGTGCCCGTGATGTCCGGTTAAGATACCTTGAGTTCTTTGCGGGTAGGGGGGCCATCAATATGCCAGACAATTTGTGAAACCTTGATCCAATAAAAAAAAAATTAAGCAAATCTTTGGTGACATTTACTGCTTGTGTTTGTTTTAGCTGACCCTGACAAATGTGGTGAGTCCAGAAAATGGCGTGATTGTGTAACCTTATACAAAGCACTGTTGGGTGTTTTTTACTAAAGGCAAAGACACTGCACTACAAGTGCACTTGAAACTGCACTTAAACTGCACTTGTAGTGCAAAGAGGATTTGCCCTTAGGAAATAACCCCCATTTTCACAGAAAGCAGCAATTACATCACCACAAAAGTGTTGTAGTGTTGAGACAATAATCCACACATTCTTGATTATCAATCTTTTTAATACCTGCACAATCACATGTGCATTTAGAAAAAGTTTTTAAAACAAACCAACATGTTTGTTGTATAACAATTTTTGGGGTGGCATTATTAAAAATTTAATTGTCCATTTAAGATACAACAGGCATGTGTAAAACCAACAAGAAAGACACAAATCTTGAACTTACAAAGTTCACATTAGGTAGAACTTGAAGGCAATATCATACATGAGTATTTAGGAACTGTGTTTGATATTGCGTTCAGATGGGGTGAAGTCACCCCCAGAAAAGCCAAATTTGGAAGATGCACACCAATTTAAGAAGTTCAACATGTGCTAGCTGCCATCACGGGGGATCAAGGGACGTGTTTTGGGGGAGAAACACCTTCCTCTCAGCTACTTTATTATTGAGGAAGGGGTTGCACCCCCAAAACGCGTCCATTGATCTCCCGTGATGGCAGATAGCACATATTGACACACTGTGTGCATCCTCCAAATTTGGCTTTTCTAAAAATCGCTACAACATTTTGAACATTGTAGCACACAAAAAAACAAAATGTTTTGGAGGGGTTTTAAACTCTACCCAAAACATTAATGATGTTTTTATTTTTTTGAATAACATCATTGATGTTTTTCTTGAGGTTTTCCAATGCTAAATTACACCCCATGATCTTCCTGATCAGGATCTGGGCACTTTCTGATGTGAAAGGATCTGGATCCATAACATCACGATCACCTAAAAAGAGAGAAAACAAACAAAAATAGGTATAAAAAATATGCTGGCATCCATCTCTTACCTGAGCCTGTGGTCGCAAACACTCACCTATTGTGGTGACTAGTTCCACCACGTCTTCTTCCTCCTGATCTTGTGTTGGGGGGATTTCCCCTTCTTCCAGAGGGGGGGCTCTGGTCTCCTCGGATGAGGGGTGTCCTCCGAGTCTTTTCTCCCCTATGTAAAACAAAAATGGTATACTTAGCACACAGATATTTCAGGGAAGAACTATAAAGATGAAACATTGCTTGGAAGTGGGGTACAATTGTCTATTTTGGCATAGTTTCAAGATGTAGAATTTTATTGTCCTTTGTCAAGCTGCAATACTTTACCTGTCTTGTAGGGATGAGCTTCGTGTTCGAGTCGAACCCATGTTCGACTCGAACATCGTCTGTTCGCCCGTTCGCCGATTTGCGAATGATATGGGCCGTTCGCGCCAAATTCTTGTGGCGCGTCACGGCCCATAATTCACTGCGGCATCGCAGTGCATTGCTGGCTGATGATTGGCCAAGCATGCACTATGACCCGCATGCTTGGCCAATCACAGCGCCATAAGTAGAGAGAGCTGTAATTGGCCAAAGCCAGGGTGGCTTTGGCCAATTATGGCTCAGGGGGCTTAGAACACACCCCACACTATATAAGGCCGCCTGCACGGCGGCCCTGTGTAGTGTGTGTTCCGGCGTTGAAAGAGAGATAGATAGACAGAGAGACAGTGTCATTTCATTTGAGTTAGCTAGATTAGGCAGGACAATCAGTGAGTTAGCTGCACTTACAGTGTATTGTGTATATATATGCATCCCAGGTGTTGCATATATATATATATATACACACTGTATTCAGTTTAGCTAGATCCGTTCCTGTTATCTTCTTACTGACAGGCAGGCTTGTCTTGTTACAGTATTTACAGCTACCTGAAGAAAATTGCTGGTGTTCTTTTGATCCTATTAGTACCACAGTCAGGCAGCTAGACTATTTACAGTTAGTGCAGTGTGTCCTGCTCTGAGTGTTCAGCTAACACTACAAGTTAGTGGGGTGCGTCCTGCTCACAGTGTTCAGCTAAAACTACAAGTTATTGGGGTGCGTCCTGCTCACAGTGTTCAGCTAAAACTACAAGTTAGTACGGTGCGTCCTGCTCACAGTGTTCAGCTAAAATTACAAGTTAGTGGGGTGCGTCTTGCTCACAGTGTTCAGCTAAAACTACAAGTTAGTGCGGTGCGTCCTGCTCAGTGTTCAGCTAAAACTACAAGTTTCTGGGGTGCATCCTGCTCAGTGTTCAGCTAAAACTACAAGTTAGTGCGGTGCATCCTGCTCACAGTGTTCAGCTAAAACTACAAGTTAGTGTGATGCGTCCTGCTCACAGTGTTCAGCTAAAACTACAAGTTAGTGTAGTGAGACCTCTGCACAGTGTTCATCTAAAGCTACAAGTTAGTGCGGTGCGTCCTGCTCACAGTGTTCAGCTAAAACTACAAGTTAGTGGGGTGCGTCCTGCTCACAGTGTTCAGCTAAAACTACAAGTTAGTGCGGTGCGTCCTGCTCACAGTGTTCAGCTAAAACTACAAGTTAGTGCAGTGCGTCCTGCTCACAGTGTTCAGATAAAACTACAAGTTAGTGTAGCGAGACCTCTGCACAGTGTTCATCTAAAGCTACAAGTTAGTGCAGTGCGTCCAGCTCACAGTGTTCAGCTAAAACTACAAGTTAGTGTAGTGAGACCTCTGCACAGTGTTCATCTAAAGCTACAAGTTAGTGCAGTGCGTCCTGCTCAGTGTTCAGCTAGAACTACAAGTTAGTGGGGTGCGTCCTACTCACAGTGTTCAGCTAAAACTACAAGTTAGTGCGGTGCGTACTGCTCACAGTGTTCAGCTAAAATTACAAGTTAGTGCGGTGCGTCCTGCTCACAGTGTTCAGCTAAAACTACAAGTTAGTGCGGTGCGTCCTGCTCCCAGTGTTCAGCTAAAACTACAAGTTAGTGCGGTGCGTCCTGCTTACAGTGTTCAGCTAAAACTACAAGTTAGTGTAGTGAGACCTCTGCACAGTGTTCATCTAAAGCTACAAGTTAGTGCAGTGCGTCCTGCTCACAGTGTTCAGCTAAAACTACAAGTTAGTGTGGTGCGTCCTCCTCACAGTGTTCAGCTAAACCTACAAGTTATTTTTTTGCGAGCTCTGCACAGTGTTCAGCTAAAGCTACCTGTAGAAGGTTGGTGGTGTTCTCATACTACAGGCATGCCGTTGATTTTGCTAGCTGCAGTATCAGTACATATATATATATATATCCCAGCTTAGTGCAGCTACAGGCCATTAGTATGTCTAGAAGGCCAAGAAGGAGAGGCAGACAGTCACAAGCCACTAAGAGTGGGCAAGCAGGCTCTGTGTCTAGTGCTGGTCGTGGAGATGGTGCATCCTCATCAGCACGTGGCCGTGGGACACGCTTGGCCTTTTTTTCGGCAGCTGGCCGTGTTGAGTCGCAACATGCGGAAGACTTGGTCGAGTGGATGACCAAGCCGTCCTCATCCTCCTCATCCTCTCTCACCCATGCCCAGGGTACTTTGTCTGGCAAAGCAGCGGCCTCTTCCCTCGGCTCAATGTCATCAGTGACTCCTTCCCTAGCCCCACCATGTCCTCCTGAGGAGTCCCTCGAACGGTTTGAACACAGTGTGGGGTACATGCTCCAGGAGGATGCCCAGCGTTTGGAAGGCTCTGATGATGATACTGAGCTCGATGAAGGCAGTAACATGAGCACGGACAGAGGGGGTGCCCAAGAAGGACAGCAATCTGGCAGTCATGCTCCCCCTGCTGCAGCATATTGCCAGGTTTGCTCCAGTGATGAGGAGGGAGGGGATGATGAGGTCACTGACTCAACGTGGGTGCCTGATAGGAGAGAGGAGGAGGAGGAGGAGGAGGAGGCGGCACATCACCAATGAGGCAGGATGCCCTCCAGGGGCCAGCCTAAGGGCAGCACATTGACTGCATCACACCCCAAAGCTCCACATGTGCAGGGCGCTGGAGTCTCTTACTTGGTGGTGCAGCGGTTCTTGGGCAGGTACCCGGGCTTACAGGATGTCCTGAGGCAGGCCAGGAAAGTCTGTGTGCATTTCCGCCGGTCAAATAATGCCAGTGCTTGGCTGGCGGACCGCCAAAAGGAGTTTAACCTGCACAAGAACCGCCTAATCTGTGACATGCCCACCAGGTGGAACTCAACGTTGGCCATGCTGCAGTGGCTGCACACGCAGCAGAGGGCCATCAATGAGTACCTGTGCAACTATGGCACCAGGACAGGGTCAGGGGAGCTTGGTTTTTTTTCCCCACGCCAGTGGGCCATGATCAAGGATGCATGCACTGTCCTGTCACCATTTGAGGAGGCCACGAGGATGGTGAGCAGTGACAGTGCATGCATCAGTGACACTGTCCCCCTTGTCCACCTGTTGGAGCACACGCTGCATGGAATAATGGACAGGGCACTTGAGGCAGAACAGAGGCAGGAAGAGGACGACTTCCTTAGCTCTCAAGGCCCCCTTTATCCAGACAGTGTTCCTGCGTGCCCGCCGATCACACAGGAAGAGGACGAGGAGGAGGAGGAGGAGGAGGAGGAAGATTGTGTCAGTATGGAGGTGGAGCCTGGCACTCAGCATCAGCAGCAGTCTTTAAGGGATCAGTCCCAAGAAACACATGGACTTGTACGTGGCTGGGAGGAGGTGGCTGCGGACCATGTGGTCCTTAGTGACCCAGAGGACTCCAGACCGAATGCCTCAGCAAACCTATGCTGCATGGCCTCCCTGATCCTGCAAAGCCTGCGTAAGGATCCTTGTATTCGTGGTATCAAGGAGAAGGACCAATACTGGCTGGCAACCCTCCTTGATCCACGTTACAAGGGTAAGGTTGCGCACCTTATCTTGCCATCGCAGAGGGAGCAGATGATGAAACATCTTCGGGAGGTCTTGCAGAAAGGTCTGTGCAACGCGTTCCCAGAGACTGGGAGGTTACAAACTCCTGTTTCTGGACAACGTGTTGCTGAGGCTTCGGTCAGTCAAAGAAGGACCGGTGGATGTGGTGGCCGTCTGACCGATGCGTTCAGACAATTTTTTAGCCCGCAGCCCCAAGGTATGATCGGTTCCAGCAACCATCGCCAGCGTCTGTTTTACATGGTGCAGGAATACCTAGGGGCAAGATCTGACTTGGACACCTTTCCCACCGAAAATCCTCTGGGTTACTGGGTCTTGAGGATGGATCACTGGTCAGAGCTTGCACAGTATGCAATTGAGCTACTGGCCTGTCCTGCATTCAGCGTTCTTTCGGAACGCACATTCAGTGCTGCTGGAGGCTTTGTAACCGATCACAGGGTGCGTCTGTCCACCGACTCGGTCGATCGACTGACCTTCATAAAAATGAATCAGTCTTGGATCACCACCAGCTACTAAGCACCTGATGCTGATGTAACCGAATCATTTTTTTTGAAATCTCAGATCCCTTCAAAGACTGCCTATGCTGATGCTGAGTGACTATCCCTGAGTAATTATCCTCTTCCTCCTTAATCATCACGCTGATAGCTTGTAAGAACATTTTTGGTTCTGGGCGCCACCACCAGTGCCTAAGGCCCAATTTTTTAGCCCTTGTTTAACAGGGGCGTGTAATTACAATTTTTGATGCAATACTTTGCAGCAGGGCTCGTTCCTGCATTCCAACTAGAGTGTCTGTGAGGGGTTGCAGTGTTGTGGCACCAGCACCAGTGCCTAATGCCGCGTACACATGAGCGGACTTTACGGCAGACTTTGCCCGGTGGACTTTGACGGACTTTACGACGGACTTTCTGAATGAACGGACTTGCCTACACACACTCCACCAAAGTCCGTCGAATTCGTACGTGATGACGTACGACCGGACTAAAACAAGGAAGTTCATAGCCAGTAGCCAATAGCTGCCCTAATGTGGCTTTTTGTCCATCGAACTAGCATACAGATGAGCAGACTTTTCGACCGGACTCGATTTCGACGGATTGATTTAAAACATGTTTCAAATCTAAGTCCGTCCAACTTTTGAGAAAACAAAGTCCGCTGGAGCCCACACACGATCGAATTGTCTGATGAAATCCAGTCCGCCGGGCAAAGTCTGCCGTAAAGTCCGCTCGTGTGTACGCGGCATAAGGCCTAATTTTTCAGCCCCTGTTCAACAGGGGCATGTAATTACAATTCTTGATGTAATATTTCACAGCAGGGCCCATTTCTGCACCCACCAAGAGCGAGTGAGGACTTACAGTGTTGTGGCACCAGCACCACCACCAAAGGCCCAATTTTTCTGCCCTTGTCCAACAGGGGCATGTAATTACAATTCTTGATCTAATATTTCACAGCAGGGCCCATTTCTGCACCCACCAAGAGCGAGTGAGGACTTACAGTGTTGTGGCACCAACACCACCACCACCACCACCAAAGGCCCAATTTTTCTGCCCTTGTTCAACAGGGGCATGTAATTACAATTTTTGATCTAATATTTCACAGCAGGGCCCATTTCTGCACCTACCAAGAGCGAGTGAGGACTTACAGTGTTGTGGCACCAGCACCACCACCACCAAAGGCCCAATTTTTCTGCCCTTGTTCAACAGGGGCATGTAATTGCAATTCTTGATCTAATATTTCACAGCAGGGCCCATTTCTGCGCCCACCAAGAGGGAGTGAGGACTTATGCCGCATACACACGGTCGGACTTTTCGTCTACAAAAGTCAGACAGCCTGTCCGACAGACTTCCGGCAGACTTTCGGCGGACTTTCGACGGACTTGCGGCGGACTTTCTAACGAACAGACTTGCCTACACACGATCACACAAAAGTCCGTCGAATTCTTATGTGATGACGTACACCGGACTAAAATAAGGAAGTTCATAGCCAGTAGCCAATAGGTGCCCTAGCGTGGCTTTTTGTCCGTCGGACTAGCACACAGACGAGCGGATTTCGGGGTCCGTCGTAGTTACGAAGTAAAGATTTGAAGCATGTTTCAAATCTAAAGTACGTCGGATTTGAGGCTAAAAAAGTATGTTGAAAGTCCGGAGAAGCCCACACACGATCGGATTACCAGCCAGCTTTAGTCCGTCAGCGTCCGTTGGACTTTTGTAGACGAAAAGTCCGACCGTGTGTACGCGGCATTACAGTGTTGTGGCACCAGCACCACCACCACCAAAGGCCCAATTTTTCTGCCCCTGTTCAACAGGGGCATGTAATTACAATTCTTGATCTAATATTTCACAGCAGGGCCCTGTGAGGGCTTATGCCGCGTACACACGGTCGGACTTTTCGTCTACAAAAGTCCAACGGACGCTGACGGACTAAAGCTGGCTGGAAATCCGATCGTGTGTGGGCTTCTCCGGACTTTCAACTGACTTTTTCAGCCTCAAATCCAACGGACTTTAGATTTGAAACATGCTTCAAATCTTTCCGTCAAAATCTAGTCCGGTCGAAAAATCCGCTCGTCTGAATGCTAGTCCGACGGACAAAAACCCACGCTAGGGCAGCTATTGGCTACTGGCTATGAACTTCCTTATTTTAGTCCGGTGTACGTCATCACGTACGAATTCGACGGACTTTTGTGTGATCGTGTGTAGGCAAGTCTGTTCGTTAGAAAGCCCGCCGCAAGTCCGCCAAAAGTCCGTCGAAAGTCCGTCGGACAGGCTGTCGGACAGGCTGTCGGACTTTTGTAGCTGAAAAGTCCGACCGTGTGTACGCCCCATTACAGTGTTGTGGCCACAACAACACCTAAGGCCCAAATTTCTGCTGAGTATATAGGGCAGGCCCCTACTTTCAAACATCTAACTTACAAATGACTCCTACTTGCAAACGGAAGGAGACAACAGGAAGTGAGATGAAATCTACCCCTAGGAAGGGAAATTCTCTCCTGTAAGAGTTAATATGGGAAAAACATTTCTCCTTTCCACTTATGCTTTCCAATCCTTGTTCCACAAAAAAACCCAAATTTTCAAAAAACATTTGTCATTGGGACAAAAAGTGAGGTGAAATCTTCTGAAGAGGAGGACAGACAGCAAAACAAATGTCACAGGGGTGATAACCCTTCCCTATGTTTTCCAAAAAGCTTAAAAAAGATTTTTTGGCTGGAGCTAAACACGTTAAAAATGTACCCGTTCAAAATTACAGATTCTACTTAACAACAAACCTACAGTCCCTGTCTTGTTTGCACCGCCTGTATACTGCTGTTCAGAGTATATAGGGCCTGGTGGCCCCACACCTTTCCTTATTTTAATTTGGGTGCGGGGTTCCCCTTAATATCCATACAAGACCCAAAGGGCCTGGTAATGGACTGGGGGGTACCCATGCCGTTTGTCTCACTGATTTTCATCCATATTGTCAGGACCTGACATTACATTAAACCCGCAAGCAGTTTTAAATGAGATTTTTTCCTTTAAAAATGACATTTTGTGCAGGGACTGTTCTAAACAAGGGAAACACGCGCCACTTTACAGGCATACTATAGACACACCCCAGGTACGATATTTAAAGGAATATTTCACTTTTTTTTTTTACTTTAACCACTTCTATACCAGGCACTTAGACACCTTCCCGCCCAGCCCAATTTTCACCTTTCAGCGCTGTTGCAATTTGAATGACAATTGCGCGGTCATGCTACACTGTACCCAATCAATTTTTTCATCATTTTGTTCCCACAAATAGAGCTTTCTTTTGGTGGTATTCGATCACCTCTGCGGTTTTTATTTTTTGCGCAACAAATAAAAAAAGATCGAAAATTTTGAAAAAAAACAAGTTTTTCTTTGTTTCTGTTAAATTTTTTTGTAAATAAGTACGCTTTCTCCTTCAATAATGGGCACTGATATAGCTGCACTGATGGGCACTGATACGGCGGCACTGATGGGCACCGATGAGGTGGCACCAATGAGGTGGCACCGATGAGGTGGCACTAATGGGCACTGATAGGCGGCACTGATGAGCACTGATAGGTGGCACTGATGGGCGCTGATAGGTGGCACTGGTATGCGGCACTGATGGGCACTCATAGGTGGCACCGATGGGCACACATAGGCGGCACTGATGGGCACTCGTAGGTGGCATTGATTGGTATATATGGGTGGTACTGATGGGTACTTATGTGTGGCACTGATATGTGGCACTGATGGGCACTGATAGGTGGGCACAGATGGGCACTGACAGGTGGCACCGATGGGCAGTGACAGGTGGCACAGATAGGCAATGACAGGTGGCACTGATATAGCATTGCTGGGCATTGCTGGGCATATCATTGGCATAATAGTGCCAATCAGTGCCCATTTGTGGGCACTGATTGGCACAGATTGGGCACATGTGGATGGCCATGGGGTACATACCTGGCCATCCACGTTGCCCCTTCCCTGGTGGTCCTAGTGGCATCCCTGGTAGTCCAGTGGGGTGATCTGCGGGGGGTCTGCGCTGATAAACAATCAGCGCAGACCCCCCCTGCCAGGAGAGCCGCCGATCGGCTCTCCTCTACTTGCGTCTGTCAGACGCGAGTGAGGAAGAGCCGATCAACGGCTCTTCCTATTGACAGCGTGATCAGCCATGATTGGACACGGCTGATCACGTGGTAAAGAGCCTCCGCCGGAGGCTTTTTACCAAGATCAGTGTAGCGGTTTGTCAGACTAACACACCGCTCCACCGATCGCCGCGTTGCGCGCCCCCGGGGGCGCGCTGCGGCATGTTATCCTGAAGGACGTCATATGACGCCCAGTCAGGATAACAGAACCACTTCCCGGACGTCAATCCGCTATAGGGCGGGCGGGAAGTGGTTAAGCATCATTAAAATCACTGCTCTCGAAAAAACAGCCGTTTTTAAAAGTTTTTTTGGCATTGATACATGTCCCCTGGGGCAGGACCCGGGTCCCCAAACCCTTTTTAGGACAATACCAAGCAAATTAGCCTTTAAAATGAGCACTTTTGATTTCGAACGTTCGAGTCCCATAGACGTCAATGGGGTCCTAACGTTCGTGCGAATTTTCGGTCCGTTCGCAGGTTCTGGTGCAAACCGAACCGGGGGGTGTTCGGCTCATCCCTACTGTCTTGTACAAGCTTCACAGATGGAGACACCCCTATAGTTTACACTGGAGCAGCTGTGTGGGCCCCCTAATAAAAATGGTGTTCTTGTGTCCCACACTAGTGCTCCAGTGTCCAGATGTGAAAACAGCTGCTCAGTGTCCTCTCCTTACACAGAATCTAGTTTGCATTTCATTCTAGTTACAAACCCATCTACACAACAAAATTATTTTCATGCAAGTAGTCCCTAAAAAATGTGGGCAAATGCATATGGCCAAAACAATGGTGTTTTATAGGCCGAAAGAAAAATCTTTGATACGAACGAATAATGTGCCCATGAACATGAAAGTTGCCATTTTAAACTGTACAACAGTTCCTAAAAGCACATGGAGCAGCACGAACATAATAAACAGAAAAAGAATAGGAACACAGGACAACTACTTACTTTTTTGCAGCACTCTCCGGATCTTTCTGTACTGCTCATGTTCTCGTAATTTCAAGTCCGACCACCGCTTCCTGAGCTGATCTTTCGATCAACGTACCCCGAAATTCCGGTGCAGACTCTTGACTACTTTCGCCATGATCTTGGCCTTTTGGACATTGGGGTTGGGGTAAGGTCCATACTTCCCATCATAGTCGGCCTTCTTCAGGATGTCGACCATCTCCAACATCTCCCCAAAGGACATATTTGAGGCCTTAAATCGTCTCCTTCTGGATCGGGACGTTTCTGGATCCAGGCTTTCCTCCCCCTCCTCCTCGTTGCTATAATTAGCACGCACCTGCTGTGTCTCCACCATGTGCTCTTCCCCCACTGCGCCGAACGAAAAGGGGCGGGGAATAGACTAGAAAGAACGTCAGGGGCGGGCGGAGTTCCACGCATGCGCAGTGTGTATAAAGCGTAACATGCGTGCGTATTACAAACGATCTGTGAGCAGAGGAAGGAGCATCGGAGGCACCGATCGTAATAACGAAGGTAAGAGACAAACTTGGGCCTATACTGCTTCTAGATTGAGGCCTATATTGTAACAAGATTAGGAGAGCTTTGCCTGACATTAGGGTTTGTCTTGTGTTGTGTCTTGCAGTGAAAATGGATATCTTGAACGATACTGACTTCATGGCAATCTTCATTGACATGTTCAGGGAGCTGCCTTGTCTGTGGGAGATAACCCACCCACATTATAAGAACCAAACAAAGAGGAAGGCAGCGCTGGATCAATTGGTGGAAATTGTGAAGCAGGTGATCCCCACGGCAGACATCACCTATTTGAAGATCCTAATTGGTGGCCTGAGGAGTACATATCTAAGGGAGCACAAGAAAGTCCAGGATTCGCAGAGATCCGGAGCAGCAGATGACATCTATGTCCCCAGGATGTGGTACTATGACAGGCTGCATTTTCTCGCAGGTCAGACTGAACCCAGGTCATTACTCTCCAGTCTTCCTTCCACGCTTCCTTCCACCCCAGTTGAGGCTTCTGATGCCCAACCTGGGCCTTCCAGGCAGCAACATGTGGAGGAGCCCAGCTTGAGCCAGGTATAGCATTCCTCTAAATATTTCAGGTTGTCCAATCAATGATGTTAACTAGATGTTAGTTTGGAGTACTAATTTATGATTGTGATTGATGATGCAAAACATAAAACCATGTCCCTTTTTCATACACAGGGAAGTCTCAGCCAGGAGGTGGCCAGGCCAAGCAGGCTGCCTGATATGCAGGCCCCTCCCCTACACCCGCAAAGAGAAAGTGGCAGGAAGAGGAGTACCCTGGAGGAGGCTGCCATAGGCCTCTTTTGGAAGGCTACAGAGGCCCTGGGAGCCCCCCACACTGTGGAGGAGGACTTTGCTGGCATAATTGCCTGTAAAATGCAGCAGATGGAGGAGGGCCAACAACTCATGTGTGAGTCATTAATGTTGGAAGCTCTCAATAAGGGGTTGAGGGCCCAAATAACATCTGCTACCCACATTTGTGACCTCACACATGGTCCTCCTCCCGGTCCTACTACTCCTCCTCCTCCTCCTCCTCCTCCTCCAGGTCCTACTAGTCCTCTTCCTCATCCAGGTCCTACTCCTCCTCCTGCTACATCTCCAACAGCAGAGCCACAGCCAGGTAGGAAGCGTGGAAGGAAGACCAGAAAGTGATGGCCCTGGATCCAGTCTGGTCTGGCAAAAGATGCAGCCTCTTGTGGTACCACAGCCTGGGGACACAGATGTCATCTGCTGCTTTCCGGATCTCTGGGACTTCTGGACCAGACTGCACTCCCTTACATATGGACTCCTCAGGCCACCAATTTTGATGTTCAAGAATTGATGTCTGCCCTGGGGGTCCAAGGCTTCGCTAATTTCTGCTGTTTCTCCAGCGTTGCCTCCCTCTTTGTTTGGTTCTGAGCCCTTAATAAAGGATTTTTGGTTTCAATTATACTCTCCTATGTGTTTTTTACTTCAAAAAGGACAGTTTGTTTGTGAGGATTCAGGTACATTTCTAAAGTACAATGTGAAACTAACAAGGGACACCAACAACAAACAATCTCCTTGAGATTAAATAATACAAGATATCAATGGTGTGGTGGTAACTTGACACACAAAACACACACAAAAATATTCTGGAGTAAAACTAAAAATAAAATAAAACAAAGATCAGCCTTGGAAAAAATACAAACCTAAAATAAAAAAATATCTGCCTTTAAAAAAAACCCAAAAAAACAACAACATAAAAATATTTTTGCCAGATGTGACAAATCAAAATATATTAAGGGAATCCCGATAAATAATAAATAAAGAAGTTTGTGAGAAGTCTGTGTGAATATGAGCAGCAAAACTACTTCATTCTTCTCACATTATAAAGAAGAAGAGAGAGCGCAGTATTAAACCATTTTTAACATTGCACCGTGACTAAAGTGTTGTATCCATTGCGAATGCTAAATTTACCAGACCGAGCTGTTCCGTCTCGGAATTTCTTCTGAGCATGCGTGGCACTTTGTGCTTCGGAACAGGCCACACATGGTCGGAATTGACGCGATCGGATTTTGTTGTCGGAAAATTTTATAGCCTGCTCTCAAACTTTGTGTGTCGGAAAATCCGATGGAAAATGTCCGATGGAGCCCAAACACGGTCGGAATTTCTGACAACACGCTCCGATTGGACATTTTCCATCGGAAAATCCGACCGTGTGTACGGGGCATTACACTCATCACAACATCATGTTTGATGTACATAATGCAAGTTGGTCACGAAACCCCTGAGGTGGATCACTGCTTCCCCCACTTTGTCCGTGCATGCAACGCTGTGGATGCTTTACAGACTGTTTTTTGTCCTCTGGTAGGGAAATTATTTTCCCTCTCATAGGACGCCCTCCACACTGCAAACACATTACACACAACTAAATCAAACCACTTACTCTCTCTTTTCTTGCTTCCCTAACTTTCCACCCCGTTTGCTACTTATAGCTTTCCTTTCAATCCCTGTGGCACTCTTATAATCGTCAACACTACGCACTACAACCATGGTGAAATGATCCATACCAGCACCTATGGCCCCCTTAAACATTTTTACTCTTGATGTCCAAGAGCTCATTTCCCCTAACAAACATACTAAAGCTTTTTGCTCTTTCACTTCTGTTAAGGCTCATGTGGCTTGCCTGCAGGAAACACATTTTGCAACCCGCTCCACCCCTAAATTGTTCAGCTCTGCATATCCCCAAGTCTTCACAGCCTCTGTGTCCTCCAAACAAAGAGGAGTCTTCATAGCCTTCCACCACTCTTCACCTTTTACTCTCTTGGCGGAGATCAAAGACCCTGAAGGATGCTATCTAATTCTCACAGGCACACTTCTAGACAGCTAGATCACAGTCATCTCCTATTACGCTCCCAATAAAAATCCAACTCCTTTCCTATCCCTCTTACTAACGACCATTGACACCCACAAAAGAGGCACATGGCACAGCAATATATGGGGCACTTTAGCACTGTTTATTCATTTGGAGCACTTTAGCACATTGCAAGAGACTGTGTGTTTTATATTGACTTTTTTGTTTGGATGTTTTGTAGCACTATCATCACTGTAAGTGCTGTATATATATTTTTATTTGACAATTGAGGTTGTAGCACCCTGTGGACAGCTGCTGCAGGTTTTTATCACTTTTCACTTCTTATATATATCACATAGCGCAAGTTTTTATGTTTTTTTTTATAAACCTAGACAAAACCCGGTTAGAACTGGGGCTTTGGAGCACACTTTCTTACCTGGGTCTCCTCCCTCTATGCCGACCCAAAAGCCTATGTCCATTACGCCAGGTCGGATCTCCATTGCTAGAGGCACTTGATAGGGGTGCCCACTCTCACCCTTAAGCTGGCCATACACCATACAATTTTCCTGTTCAATTTTCTTTAGATTTACCTTCAACTATGTAGTATAAGGGCCTGCCTGATTGCATCCAAATTGAAAGTGTTTAGGTTTGACCTCCTATTATATGGTTTTGGTAAATCTAAAGGAAAGTTGAACAGGAAAATTGAATAGTGTATGGCCAGCCTTACTCTTTGCCTTAGCCATAGAGCCCCTAGCTCACTTGATCCGGTCTGAGTACCCACCACAAGCTCTGCCTCTTTGCAGATGACGTTTTGCTCTTTATGATGTCCCCACTCATATTTGCTCCTAACCTCCTCCACATCTTGGAGCAATTTGGATGTATCTCGGGCCCGGAGATCAATCCCCACAAAACGACGGCAGTCAATGTCTCGCTACCACCCCCTCTTCAACACTAGTTATGTGAGATACTACCGTTCTCATGGTCCTCATACCATATCCACTTTATAGGAATCAAACTCACTGCCAACCCCTCTGATTTATACTCTGCAAACTACCCCCCCATGCTTTCTCACCTCACTTCTCTTATGACCAACTGGATCTCCCTACCCCTAGCCTGGCTGAGTCGAATCACAGTCTTCAAAATGACCATTCTACCCCAAATATTGTACCTGTTTTGCATGCTTCCGATACAGGTTCCAGCACATTACCTCTGCATCTTACAACGCTGAATCTTAGCCTTCATTTGGGCCAAAACGAAACCCTGCATCCCCAAAGCGACTCTCTATACCCCAAAACTGCGAGGCAGACTAGGACTACCCAACCTACGAGCCTACTATCAAGCTGCACAGTTGGCGCCTACTCCCTAAATACCATGCCACCAAAAAAGTACCCCTGTAGGTGGCGCAAGAGTCCATCAACTGCGATCCCCTATTGGTGGCCAACCTTTTATGGCTAACCCCTATACACTGCCGCATCCTCACTAACCCAATAACACGCCATTCCCTCTCATTGTGGGACAGGCTTAAAATACGGCATGGCTTACAATCTAGCCATAATCCCATGCTCCTATTCCTTCAGAACACGACGTTCTGCCCGGCTTGGCCTTCTCTCTCATCTTTTTCGGCATGATCCACAGCAGGCTTGATCTGAGCTCACAAATTTATATCTGCAGGTAAAATTATTCCATTGCCATCTTTATGCAAGACATATGGCATTCCCCTTTGGAATTTTTTTTTTTTGCTATATCCAAGTTAAACACTTCTCCTCTGATTCCCTCCAACACCTCCACCCCACAATTATTGCTCTTTGAGCGTACCTGTAAATCCGATCCTCACAGGAGGGGATTTATCTTGGATTTATACAAACTATTGTTGTAGCCAACAACTACAAATGCCCCTTCCTACATTGTAAAGTGGGAATGGGACCTTGGCCTTATCCTAGACCTCGTTGACTGGATCTACATCTGGGAAGCCACTAAGTCAGAGTCACAAAACATTGTAGCCTTAGAAACTAACTATAAGGTCCTCACTAGGTGGTATTTGGTCCCTGCCAGGATCTCCAAATTTCTACCACTATACCCTCCCCATTGATTCTGGGGCTGCAACTCAGCGGGTACACATTTACATATTTGGTGGTAATGCCGGGTAGTACAAGTCTTTTGGTCGGACATCTTAGGCATCCTATCTAAACTGTTTGATACTCAAATGACACTTGACTCCATAGTGGCACTTCTGAATATGAAACCACTGGCTATTACCCACTGTCAATTCAAACTATGCAGTCAGGTAACAAGAGCAGCCAATCAAACAATAGCGAGAGCCTCGAAAACCCCCAACCTCAGTGTTCTAGCAGCCCAAAATAGGGTCACACAAGCTATGATTCATGCCAAAATAGAAGCTGTGTTGCTGGATAGGATCCCTAAGTAGGAGAAACTTTGGAACCCTTGGGTTGAAAACTATTTACCCTCCAACTTTGATAGTACACTTCTACTTCCATAATTTCTCCTATAAATACATATGGAGCAAATTCCACAGCCCCCCCCCCCCAGACGTCCCAACTCCTCCCCCCTTCTTGGGGATACTCCTACCCAGCTCCTTCTTCTATCTTCCCACTTTTCTCCTGCTATGCTCTTTTCCCTTTACCCAAAACTCCTTAACATGTCTCCTACTACTCTCCTATAGTTTACTGAAGCCATTACATATCTTAACTTCAATCATCCCCCAAGTTGACATTCACCACACAATTCTTGGCTAGTCCTGATACTTAGGATTGAGGCATACAAGTTAAGCCCTTCTTAACCTTACACTTAGACCCAGGCAACCCATTGTTCCACCCGGTTATGTTTTTTATAGACTACCTGGACTTACTTCACTATTTAGGCAACACTTGTCTAACGAATTTTGAACAAACTATCCTTAATGTGAATGTTTCACCATGTTCTACGGATGCTTAGATTGTTCTCATTCTCGATTCAAAACTGGATGATTGTACTGATATTTTAAGCCACAAAATTTCATTGTGACATGTTTTTTGTCTTTCGTCCATCTTCATTTCAATAAAATATTTGAACAAGAAAAAAAAAAGAAAGAAAGAATTGTAATAAATAATTATTTAAAAATTAAATTGTAAAAATAATAAAAAAAAAAAAAAAAAACACTGACACCGTCCAATCCCCCCCCCCCCCCCTCCAAAAAGATAGCATTGTAAAAAAAATTACTAAGCGAAATATAAATTGTAAAAATAATTTAAAAAAAAGAAATTGTAAAATATAAAAAATTGTAAAAAAAATAAAAATAAAAAACAACTGACACCGTCCACATCTCTATTGACACCATCCACTACCCTACTGATATGATCCACTGCCAACCTCCTCCCCCCAAAAAAAAAAATTGTGAAAAAAAAATAAGACAAAATTAAATTGTAAAAAAAATAAATAAATACATTTGTAAAAAATGTATATATATATATATATGTCAAAAGGGGTTGTGACCAATCCACACTATTTTGGTAGAAAAACACCCATATGCCTCCATCCCAAATATATGTAGCAAAATGGGGGGACAGAAGCGGGACTTTATATGAGGCATGTGGGTGAATATGTTGGGCCAATGATGAGGGTGGGGTGTGAAAAAATGAACAAAAAATATAAATTGAAAATTATATGGATGGAGTAAGAATAAGATATATAAGGTCAACATGGATAATGATGAAAAGTAATAATAGTAAAAAAGTTTATTAGCATGGATATTCGAATCAGATACAGTCAATGAGGGAAAGGGCACATATAAAACCAAAATAAAACATGTTAGCAACAATGTATGGACCAGCAGGGTTCATAAATAGATATACAGTTGCAAGGACATATATACATTGTACAGTCAGTGTATACATGAATGGATCTGGACTCTAAAACATATTGACAGCAATATATGGACAAGCGAGGTACATAAGTAGGTAGTGCATTGGCAAGAACACACATGCATAGTACAGACAATGAATGCATCAATAGATCTAAACTCTACGCGTTTCTTGGCTTTAAACCAATCGTCAGGAGTCCGATGCGATTAAACTATAACAGAAGCAATAGAGTATCTGTTATTGTATGGATAGGTATTTGTGGAGAACATATGCTGAAAATATGATCTTCTGCATACTCACAAATTGTGCAATAGTTGGTTTGTGATGACCTGTGTGTGGCAATGTGATGTTGGTATGGGTCCATGGAGTCTCCCCCGGGGTTGAGGCAGTGCTTGACAGTCCTCTATACTGTTTCATCAAGGTCCACTCCTTGCAAACACCTTCCTCTCTCTTCCATTCTGTCATTTCCATTACTCATCTTCTTGTAGACGGAACCAACTCTCGCCTTCTCTAACTCCCCATTTTCTCACTCCTCACTTTACTCGTTTATTTTGTTTTTCTTTAGTCAAAGAAACACTGATTCAATTCAGGGCTAAAGTTTTCTCTTTTTCATTCATTTTTTATTTAATTTTGTTTATTTCTTTAGCTAAGGAAATGTACTGATTCAATTCAGGGCTAAAGTTTTTCATTTTTATCTATATCTGAAATTTTTCCTTTTTTATTTTTGTCTCTGTTCATTTCTTTAGCTAAGCAAACTACTGATTTAATTCAGGGCTAAAGTTTTTCATTTTTTTACCTTTGTTCATTCCCCCTTCCCTCTTCTTAACTATTTTGATTTTTCGCATCGGACTCCTGACGATTGGTTTAAAGCCAAGAAACGCGTAGAGTTTAGATCTATTGATGCATTCATTGTCTGTACTATGCATGTGTGTTCTTGCCAATGCACTACCTACTTATGTACCTCGCTTGTCCATATATTGAGTTTAGATCTATTGATGCATTCATTGTCTGTACTATGCATGTGTGTTCTTGCCAATGCACTACCTACTTATGTACCTCGCTTGTCCATATATTGCTGTCAATATGTTTTAGAGTCCAGATCCATTCATGTATACACTGACTGTACAATGTATATATGTCCTTGCAACTGTATATCTGTATATATCTCTATCTATATATCTCTATATCTCATATATATATATATATATATAATCTATCTATCTCTCTATATATATATATATCTATCTATCTCTCTATATATATATATCTATCTATCTCTCTATATATATATATATATCTATCTATCTCTCTATATATATATATATCTATCTATCTCTCTATATATATATATATATATCTATCTATCTCTCTATATATATACACTACCGTTCAAAAGTTTGGGGTCACATTGAAATGTCCTTATTTTTGAAGGAAAAGCACTGTACTTTTAAATGAAGCTAACTTTAAACTAGTCCTAACTTTAAACAAATATACTCTATACATTGCTAATGTGGTAAATGACTATTCTAACTGCAAATGTCTAGTTTTTGGTGCAATATCTACATAGGTGTATAGAGGCCCATTTCCAGCAACTATCACTCCAGTGTTCTAATGGTACAATGTGTTTGCTCATTGGCTCAGAAGGCTAATTGATGATTAGCAAACCCTTGTGCAATCATGTTCACACATCTAAAAACAGTCTAGCTCCTTCCAGAAGCTACAAAACTGACCTTCCTGTGAGCAGATTGAGTTTCTGGAGCATCACATTTGTGGGGTCAATTAAACGCTCAAAATGGCCAGAAAAAGAGAACTTTCATCTGAAACTCGACAGTCTATTCTTGTTCTTAGAAATGAAGGCTATTCCATGCGAGAAATTGCAAAGAAATTGAAGATTTCCTACAACGGTGTGTACTACTCCCTTCAGAGGACAGCACAAACAGGCTCTAACCAGAGTAGAAAAAGAAGTGGGAGGCTGCGTTGCACAACTAAGCAAGAAGATAAGCACATTAGAGTCTCTAGTTTGAGAAACAGACGCCTCACAGGTCCCCAACTGGCATCTTCATTAAATAGTACCCGCAAAACACCAGTGTCAACATCTACAGTGAAGAGGCGGCTGCGGGATTTTGGGCTTCAGGGCAGAGTGGCAAAGAAAAAGCCATATCTGAGACTGGCCAATAAAAGAAAAAGATTAAGATGGGCAAAAGAACACAGACATTGGACAGAGGAAGACTGGAAAAAAGTGTTGTGGACGGATGAATCCAAGTTTGAGGTGTTTGGATCACAAAGAAGAACGTTTGTGAGACGCAGAACAAATGAAAAGATGCTGGAAGAATGCCTGACGCCATCTGTTAAGCATGGTGGAGGTAATGTGATGGTCTGGGGTTGCTTTGGTGCTGGTAAGGTGGGAGCTTTGTACAGGGTAAAAGGGATTCTGAATAAGGAAGGCTATCACTCCATTTTGCAACGCCATGCCATACCCAGTGGACAGCGCTTGATTGGAGCCAATTTCATCCTACAACAGGACAATGACCCTAAACACACCTCCAAATTGTGCAAGAACTATTTACAGCAGAAGCAGGCAGCTGGTATTCTATCGGTAATGGAGTGGCCAGCACAGTCACCAGATCTGAACCCCATTGAGCTGTTGTGGGAGCAGCTTGACCGTATGGTACGCCAGAAGTGCCCATCCAACCAATCCAACTTGTGGGAGCTGCTTCTAGAAGCGTGGGGTGCAATTTCTCCAGCTTACCTCAATAAATTAACAGCTAGAATGCCAAAGGTGTGCAATGCTGTAATTGCTGCAAAAGGAGGATTCTTTGATGAAAGCAAAGTTTGATGTAAAAACAATGTTATTTCAAATACAAATCATTATTTCTAACCTTGTCAATGTCTTGACTCTATTCTCTATTCATTTCACAACGTATGGTGGTGAATAAGTGTGACTTTTCATGGAAAACACAAAATTGTTTGGGTGACCCCAAACTTTTGAACGGTAGTGTATATATCTATCTATCTCTCTCTCTATCTCTCTATATCTATCTATCTCTCTATATCTATCTATCTCTCTATATCTATCTATCTCTCTATATCTATCTATCTCTCTCTCTATATCTATATCTATCTATCTCTCTATCTATATCTATCTCTCTATCTATATCTATCTCTCTATCTATATCTATCTCTCTATCTCTATCTATCTCTCTATCTCTATCTATCTCTCTATCTCTATCTATCTCTCTATCTCTATCTATCTCTCTATCTCTATCTATCTCTCTATCTCTATCTATCTCTCTATCTCTATCTATCTCTCTATCTCTATCTATCTCTCTATCTATATCTATCTCTCTATCTATATCTATCTCTCTATCTATATCTATCTCTCTATCTATATCTATCTATCTATCTATCTATCTATCTATCTATATATATGACTGACATTGTCCACTGCTCTACTGACACCGTCCAGCCATAACTGTCCACAGTCCCCTTCCTCCCCTCAACTGAAGCACTGTGAAAAAAATAAAAATAAATACAATTTTAAAAAATAGTCAATTAAGCCAGCCATACTGTAGACGATTAGAATGCTGCCTGGTTTTAGCAGGGACCAGCTAAGACTCAAACAATCTATGGGTGCACCCCTGAACTCTGCACTAAGCGGACCCTTGAACTCTGCACTCTGTACATAGCGCACCTTTGCGCTTCTTTGGTAAGTATAAAATGCAAAATATGCATTGAAGTCTTTTCTGTATCATATTTTCTTAACATTTGGTAGTTATATTCCAAAAAATTCTAAGAAGTATCTTTTTTTTATCTCATGGATGAAATGTGAGAAATAACGTATATATCATACATTCATCCCATAAACACATACCACATTCACTGCATATATAATTTGAGGAAATTATGCTTATAAAATAGTTTACCATTTGCCAAAAAAAAAATGTCCCCGGATTTCATTTTAAAAATCTGGTCACCTTACTGTAGTTCCCTCTTGTGTTCTCTTGAGGACTGCTGAGACCTGCAGTTTCTTCCTGTTGTGTGGTTCTGGGGACTGCTGGAAATTGTACATGCTCACTGCCCCCTTCTTTTCTGGTCGGGCTACATGCTCAAATAAGAGTCTTGTATTGATTTTGATATTTTTTCTCTGCTTTTTTTGCATGAGGTATACTCTCAAAATGCAGTCCAGTCCTCTAGGGGGAGATATACTAGAACTGGTGCACACAGAATCTGGTGAAGCTATGCATAGTAACCAATTAGCTTCTAGGTTTTATTGTCAAAGCTTAATTGAACAAGCTGAAGTTAGAAGTTGATTGGTTACTATACATAGCTGCACCAGATTCTGTGTGTACCCATTTTAGTAAATCTCCCCCTATGAGTCTGATATGCATTTGAGGTGCTCTTTTTTGCTTTTCTTTGTATGGGGTCCCCCTTATTATCAATACCAGACCCTTATTCTGGACAAGGACCTGGTATATATGTTGAAGGGAATCCACAGCCAGCTGCTTAAAAACAGAACAAAGCATCCAGGAAATGTCATTTACATACAATTTAGATGCAATATAGTACATAACCATTTAAGTGCTGATACCTTTCAAATAGTATTTTTTAAATACTTTTTTTTGCATCGACACACGTTCCCTCTTGCAGTGTACAGCTTTCAATGCCCTTTGCTTGACAATTTCTTTCATATCAGTGTTGCCAACCTTCCAGATTGAAATTTACTGACACGACACCCAAAATTTACTGGGACAGCCAGTAAATTTGATCTATATTGCCGGGATTCAACAATACATTACAGCAGCGAGCAGTTTTAACTACTTCAGCCCTGGAAGATTTTACCCCCTTCCTGACCAGAGCACTTTTTTGCGATTCGGCACTGCGTCGCTTTAACTGACAATTGCGCGGTCATGCGATGTTGCACCCAAACAAAATTGACGTCTTTTTTTCCACAAATAGAGCTTTCTTTTGATGATATTTGATCACCAATTTTGAAAAAAAAAAACAATATTTTTTACTATAATAAATATCCCCCAAAAATATATAAAAAAAATTTTCCTCAGCTTAGGCCGATATGTACTCTTTTACATATTTTTAAAAAAATCGCAATAAGCGTATATTTATTGGTTTGCACAAAAGTTATAGCGTCTACAAAATAGGGGATAGTTTTATGGCATTTTTATTATTATTTTTTTTTATTAGTAATGGCGGCGATCTGCGATTTTGATCGGGACTGCAACATTATGGCGGACACATATAAAAACTTCACTGATTACTGTGTAAATGACACTGGCAGTGAAGGGGTTAACCCCTAGGGGGCAATGAAGGGGTTAAGTGTGTCCTAGGTAGTAATTCTAACTGTGGGGGTGATGGGCTACTAGTCACATGACAACGATCGCTGCTCCCGATGACAGAGAGCAGTGCTCTCTGTCATGACACAAGCCAGAACAGGGAAATGCCTTGTTTACATTGCACTTCCCCATTCTGAGGCTCCGTGAAACAATCGTCCGGAGACTGGCAAACATCGAGTCCGCCAGTCCCGTGAGCACGGTCATGCTGTACGCAGCAGGTGGTGTGCCTGCTATCCCCACCTCTTAAAGGGGAGGTACAGGTACGCCCATTTGCCCACCGCTGCCATTGTCCTGACGTATATCGGCGTGCAGCGGTCGGCAAGTGGTTAAATTACATTTTTTCCTTTAGAAATGTAATTTTGCTGTGGTACTGTTCTAAATACGGGAAAGATGCGCTACTTTACAGACACACTAAGGAGACCCTCAGGCACGATATTTAAAGGAATATTTATCTTTTATTGTTTGATTTTAAGCATTATTAAAATCACTGCTCCTGGAAATATGGCCATTTTTAAAACTTTTTTTTGTATTGATACATGTCCCCTTGGGCAGGACCCAGGTCCCCAAACACTTTTTATGGCAATAACATGCATATAAGCCTTTAAAATTAGCACTTTTTATTTTTCACACTGTCCCATAGACTTTAATGGTGTTTGTACAAATTTTTGCAAGTTTTGGTGTAAACCGAACCTGGGGGTGTTCTGCTCATCCCTAGAGAGAAACCTAAAATAAGACTATAGCAGCTAAATGTTGAAAAAAAGATCACTTTCAGACTGCTTTGCCCCCATAGAGAGCAAGGCTACTTTGCCCCCACAAAGAGAGAGAGGCTGCTTTGCCCCCACAAAGAGAGAGAGGCTGCTTTGCCCCCACAAAGAGAGAGAGGCTGCTTTGCCCCCACGGAGAGACAGAGACGGCTTTGCCCCCACAGAGAGAGAGAGAGACCGCTTTGCCCCCACATGAGAAAAGCTGCTTTTCCCCCACATGAGAAAAGCTGCTTTGCCCCCACAGAGAGAGAGGCCACTTTGCCCCCACAGAGAGAAAGAGGCTGCTTTGCCCTCACAGAGAGACCGCTTTTCCCCAACAGAGAGAGAGGGAGAAAGAGAGAGAGACTGCTTTGCCCCAACACAGAGAGAGAGAGAGACTGCTTTGCCCCTACTGCAAGAGCCAAGAGAGACCTTTTGCCAGCCTGCAGTGCCCAGCAGGCTGCTGCTCCCCCCTTTCCCACCTCACAAAGGGCATGATATTTGGCCTGACGCACAATATGAATATGACTGCCTGCCTAGCCACTTGGTCTCTTGATACCCAGCACGTGTGCACTAATTTCTCAGCAGTCAGTCAGTCAGTCTGCAGCAAATAGAAATGGTCTCTCACATTTAAGGGCACCATGCAAAATATTAGTCTTTTCCACTGATTCTGGAGCAATTCAGTCTCAGGCAGCTCCACTGCCTAACTTCCTTATCAATCCCCACTCCCCGAGTCCCTCAGCCAGACAGCAGCTAAACCCTAACCAACATCTCCCACTGGAAGCGAGCACTCACAGGTATGGGGGCCTGGAAGGGGGCAAGGGGGCTCTGTCTGGGGCTGAGGGGGAATATCCCACCCACCTGAGAGCTCTGCCTCTGAGTCTGCAGGTTTGCCTTGCTTGTGTGCCTGCCCTGGGCTTGTCCATCTGTGCTGTGGATGCCTAGGCAGCTGCTGGGCTGGTCTGTGACTCAGTCTCCATGGATGGTCCATCCAACTCCATCTGCCTGCAGGCTGCAGACAGTGTGCAGCAGCAGTTTCTCTCACACACTCCACCAGACCACCACAAGGGCTCCTCTGTTGCGGCCGCTCAGCTCCTGGCTTTTTGATAGGCTGGCATGACATCACTCACTTTGCGTGTAGTGCCACGCACAGCCTCTGCCATACCCGCCCCCCAAGTGCAAATACAGGATCAGGTCAGCTCAGGCAGCAGACTACAAGTTCCAGCTGGCTGGGAGAGAAAGAAGAATGTTGGGGGAGGACATAAATAAAAATAAAAACAGAAAAATAGTCATGGACTTTAAATTAGGTGGGTCACAGGGTAAATTGATAATTTTATTATGACTTTCAAAAATAGGCAGAAATGCATTGCGAAAAATATTTATACATCCATCCACAATAGGAATTAAAAAAACAACACCCGATTTTTCACAGATGTAACACCCTGCTGGGTGGTTATCCACCTCCATCACATATTTCCCCATTCCATGCACCTTTTGATTTGCCTCTTTGTTTTTTCCCTTTTTTTGTGCCTGGTTGATTTTCAACAATCACACTATTGCCCATGCTACACCTTCACCCTACCTCACTATTTTGGTGTCCCTTCTGGACCCATCGAACACACCATTTAACATTTACTACATCACATATTCGCATACTGTATATCTCACAATTTCTTTTATATATTTATTGCAGTATCCATTGGCTCACAGATATCTACACATTTTATGAGCCCCATTGTATTCTGGGCTGTGCTTCCCCTTTTGCTTTGGGCGCTTTACTGCCTCAACCCGGGACAGGCGTGCCTCCAATTCTCCTTCAACATGCTGAGCCCTCTCTCTGAGTCGACATGTGAGTAGCTAAGTACTTATTGTTGATATTCTCCCTTTGACTGGTTGGAGAATTATTTTTTTATATATTTTTTCTTTTTATACAGATTTATACAAGATTACTATCTCTATTTACTTGCTAACATTTTTTCATCAAACTTCTGATGAGTGGACATTAACACGATCCACAGATGCTACAGAATTTGTTGTTGTCAGAAACCATGAAATCAGACCGAGACAGAAGTACAGTTAAATCACACTTGTTTAATAATAAAAGAACAAAACGTAGTCAAAACATAGCCAAAGTTCCGTAACCGGAACAGATAGTCAGCCAAGCCAGAAGTCAGGGATCAAAGTAGTGGAAAAGGAAACAGGATCTGGAGCCAGTAAGGATGTCAGCAAAGCCAGTCTTTAAACAGGAATGCAGGAGATAGTTTCTTGTGATGTGACCAAGGCGAAGGCAGAGCTCCTCTGGACTGGACGGCTTAAGTAGGCAGGACTGACGAACAGGATCATCAACAGCTGAGTAACTGTGGAGAGAGATGGGAGCTGGCAATTCGCTGACAGCTGAGCAGCCAGTTCAGAGAAGAAGGGGCTGAGCCCAGCCCTGACAGTACCCCCTCTTTAACGACCCCTCGGAGGACCACCAAGCTTGAGGGGAAAATGTCTATGGAAATCACGGAGGAGGACAGGGGCATGTACGTCCGAGGATGAGACCCAAGAGCGTTCCTCTGGACCATACCCTTTCCAATGCACCAGGTATTGTATATGCCCACTAAACCTACGGGAGTCAACAATGGACTGTACTTCATGCTCCTCATTGTTCTCAACCTGTACAGGGTGAGGACGTGGCACCGAGGTGGTAAAGTGGTTGCAGACCAAAGGTTTTAATAAGGAGACACATACATTTGAAATACGCATATTAGAAGGAAGGTCTAATGCGTAAGCCACTGGGTTAATCCTGCGAAGAATATGGAAACGCCCAATAAACCGAGGTGCGAACTTCAGTGAGGGAACACGAAGTCGGAGGTTGCGAGATGACAGTCAGACCTGTCCCCAACATGGTAGGAAAGCGCAGGCAGGTGTCTGCGGTCAGCATGGAGTCTGTATTATTAGCATGTCGCAAAGCCTCCTGGCTTGTGCCCAACTGAAATGAAGGCCACGGAGATGCTCCTCTAATGCAGGCATACTCTGCAGAACAAATGAGGCAGGCAACATGGAAGGTTGGAAACCATAATTCACCATAAATGGGGACAATCGGGAAGCAGAATTCAAGGCACTGTTGTGAGCAAACTCTGCCCACGGTAAAAGGTCTGACCAGTATATAGCAACATAGGAATTGCATAAAAGGACTGATTGGCTCATTCTGCGGCCACATTAGACTACGTGTGATATGCAGAGGAGAAAGCAAGCTGAATTCCCAACTGTGCACCAAAGGCTCGCCAGAACCGGGACACAAACTGACTACCCCTGTCCGAGACAATCACCTTGGGTAACCCATGTAAGCGAAATATCTCCCGAGCAAAAATGGAAGCCAGTTCCTTAGAAGTGGTCAAGGTGAATACAATGACACATCTTTGAGAACCGGTCAACCTCCATAAGGATAACAGTTTTGCCTTGGGAGTTGGGTAACTCCACACTGAAATCCATAGGCAGGTGGGTCCAGGGCCTCTCTCCATTGGGTATGGGTTGTAGGAGGCCCACTGAAAGGTGTCGTAGAGTCTTACTCTGAGCACACACGGAACAGGAAGCTACCAAGGCAGTTACATCAGCACGTAGACTAGGCCACCAGAATTTTTGGGAAATGGCCCAAACTAGTTGATTCTTTCCAGGGTGGCCAGCAGCCTTGGGAGAATGGTAAGTCTGGAGCGCGGCAGTATGGAGACTCTCTGGGACAAAGTATCGGTCACAAGGTTTCCCAGGAGGAGCATGGACCTGAGCAGCAAGAATTTTGTCACCCAAAGGAGAAGTGAGACTGGTGCGAACCGTAGCCAGAATACGATCAAGAGGAATCACAGGAACTGGAACCGACTCAAACTTGGAAGTGGAGGAAAATTGTTGTGACAAGGCGTCAGCCCTTACATTCTTAGTACCAGGTAAGAATGAAACAATGTAATTGAAACTTGACAAGAAAAGAGCCCATCGCACCCTTCTGGGAGAGAGGTGTTTAGCCTCAGACAAGGATGTGAGATTCTCATGGTCAGTAAGAATGAGACTTGGCACAGTGGTACCTTCGAGGCGATGTCTCCATTCTTTTAGGGCTAAAATGATGGGCAAAAGCTCTCTGTCAGCAATCTTGTAATTGGACTCCGCAGGTGACAATTTCTTGGAAAAGAAGCCACAAGGATGCATAGCACTCTCAGAAATAGGACGTTAAAACAGAAGGGTGCAAACACCAGTCTCAGAAGCATCAACCTCAAGGATAAAAGGTAACATAGGATCAGGATGTGCCAACACAGGAGCAGAAACAAAGGCAGACTTGAGACTCTCAAAGGCCTTAATGGACTCCAGAGACCAACTCTGTGGGTTACTGTCCTTTCTGGTCATATCAGTCAGGGGCTTGACCAGAGATGAGAAGTTACAAATAAACTTCCGATAATAGTTGGCAAAGCCCAGGAAACGCTGCAGAGGATGTAAACCCACGGGTCGGGGCCACTGTAGGACTGCAGAAAGTTTCTCTGGGTCCATCGAAAAACCAGCAGTGGAAATTACATAACCCAGGAATTTAATCTGTTCGCGATGGAACTCGCACTTCTCCAGTTTACAATAGAGATTGTTCTCTCTTAGTTTCTGAAGCACATGACAGACATCTGTGTGGTGACTCTCCAGGGACTCGGCAAATATGAGGATATCATCGAGATAAACCACCACACATAACTGCAATAAATCTCGGAGGACATTGTTAATAAAATTTCTGGAAAACTACCGGGGCTTTATAAAAGCCAAAAGGCATTACAAGGTACTCATAATGGCCTGTTCTGGTATTAAACGCAGTTTTCCACTCGCCACCCTCCTTAATCCTCATGAGATTGTATGCCCCTCTCAAATCAAGCTTCATGAAAACCGTTGCTCCCTTGAGTCGGTCAAATAACTCTGTAATCAATGGAATCGGATAGGCATTCTTAATCGTGAAACGATTGAGACTTCTATAATCAATACAAGGTCTCAGGTTCACCACTCTTCTTCACAAAGAAGAAACCAGCACCTGCAGGAGACGAGGATTTGCGGATGAAACCTCGAGAAAGTGCATCTGCAACATACTCCTCCATGGCCTTATCCTCCAAGACCAACAAAGGGTAAACCTGGCCACGAGGGGGTATGGCACCAGGTTGAAGGTCAATTGCGCAATCATATGGCCGGTGGAGGCAAACTACTGGCTTGACCTTTGTCAAAGACATTGCTAAAATCACGGTACTCCTCCGGCAGGGAGGAGAGTGAAGAGGTGCACAGGACCTTGGCTACCTTTAGGAAGCATGTCTCACTGCATTGTGGTGACAAGGAGAGAACCTCAGCATGGAGCCAATCAAAAGAGGGGTTGTGCCTCTGTAACCAAGGATAACCAATAACCATCGGAAACATAGGTGAGGAAATAACTTGGAATTGGATTATCTCATGGTGAAGAGCCCCTATGGCCATGAACAATGGAACCATCTTATGAGTCACTTGGGCAGGCTGTAGAGGTCTCCCGTCAAGAGCCTCAATGGCAAGTGGAGTGTCACGCAGCTGCAGTGGAATTGAGTGCTTCGATACAAAGGCATCATCAATGAACAGGCCTGAAGCCCCACAGTCAATTAGAGCCTGTATCTCGATGGACGACTCAGCCTAAGAAAGGGTGACCGAAACCAGGGGCTTATCCTTCTGGATAACTGGGGACTAAACAACGCCACCTAAGGTCTGTCTATGACAGGACCTCAAGGTTTGGGCGTTCCCTGGACGGGTAGGACAAGACTTCAAAAAGTGACCTGCCTGGCCGCAATAAAGGCACAATCTCTCCCTCCTCCTAAAGGTTCTCTCATCCTCAGAGAGACGTGTGAAGCCCAAGTGCATGAGTTCATCTTGACTGACCGACTCGGTACCAGGAGGCATGGGAGGTGAGGGAGGCACAGGTGGGACTGCAAAGCTCGGAGGCAAATGTACAGGAGGCTTCCGCAAGCGCTCCTTAAAAGAGAGTCTCTGAGTCTGGAATCAATGAGGATGGCAAACGTGATTAACTTCTCCAGCTCAGTGGGTATATCTCGGGCTGCTATCTCAACCTTGATGGAATCCGAGAGACCATGAGAAAAAGCAGCCACAAGGGCCTCATTGTTCCAAGCAACCTCTGCTGCCAGAGTACGGAATTCAATGGTGTAGTCGGCAACAGTTCTCATACTCTGTTTAATGGACATGAGGCACTTGGCAGCAGAAGCGGAGTGTGCGGGAATGTCAAATACCCTTTAAAAGGAGGCCACAAACTCAGGGTAACTCAAGACAACAGGTTTTTGCATCTCCCATGGAGGGTTTGCCCAGGCCAAGGCTCTCTCAGAGAGCAAAGATATAACGAAACCTACTTTGCTTCTGTTCGTGGGAAACGCCTGGGGCAGCATCTCAAAGTATATCTCAACCTGGTTGAGAAATCCTCTGCATTGAACTGGATTGCCCCCAAATTGCTGGGGAAGCGGAGCGGAACCAGACATACCTTTTATAGAGGTAATACTCAAGGTGGGTGCCTGCACAGAGACTGGCGCAGAAGCAGGGACGGCCTGCAACTCAGGTTGTACCGGAGCAGCCACAGTGGGAGGCGACTCAGGAGCATTTGTAACGCTATGGCAAACTGATCCATGCGGTGATCTTGCTCATCCAATCTGGAAAAAATATTACCAACAAGTGGATTGACTGTATCTTCAGAATTCATGGCCTTCGCCTACTGTCAGAAACCATGAAATCAGACCAAGACACAAGTACAGTTAAATCACGCTTGTTGATTAATAATAGAACAAACATAGTCAAAACATATCCAAAGTTCAGTAACCGGAACGGATAGTCAGCCAAGCCAGAAGTCAGGGATCAAAGTAGTGGAACAGCAAGCAGGATCTAGAGCCAGAAGGGATGTCAGCAAATCCAGTCTTTAAACAAGAATGCAGGAGATAGTTTCTTGTGATGCGAGGCAGGACTGACGAGCAGGATCATCAACAGCTGAGTAACTGTGGAGAGAGATGGGAGCTGGCAATTACCCGACAGCTGAGCAGCCAGCTCACAGAAGGAAGGGCTGAGCCCAGCCCTGACAGTTGTTTTATACATCATCATTTATTTTATTATGTTTTATTATTATCCCAACTTGTCTAAATAAATCCATCCTGGGCTGAATTGCTTAGGAGATATTTCCTGTACCTACAAGTAAGTCTTATTTTCTTCTTACCTGTAGGTACAAAGTAAACAAGCATCTCTAGTTTGCCATGAGAGGAGCGTTCCCGGAGAATATCTGGAGACTACAGGCAAATCTTCCTGTGCAACTGGCAGAACTTCTATAGAGTTTTCCTGGGAGATATCTTGTGGATCCATACATCCCTACTGAGCCTGTTTTGACCCCCCTGAATAAGGGCGGTCGCAGGCTGTCCGGTAAGCCTCCAGCTTTATTCCCTTGGTGGTGCGCAACACCTGCGGTGGAACACTGAACCAGGATTCATGTTGGAATTTCACCACGCTTTGGGACTTTAATTTATAGCATAATAATTTTTGGGACTGTCCTAATTAATTTTCCTGTTGTATTTAATTTTTTAAGGATATTATGTATAAGGATCAAGCAACGTTATATTGGTTGACATGGTTCCTCACTACATGTGGATATTGAAAATCATCACTTTATTAATTTTTATCTTTGTGCTGATATATTGGTTTACACAATTCACTCAAGTCATATATTCAGCCCTGCGTTTCATTTAGTGGTTTATATCACTTATCATCCTCAAACACATATATGTGCACTTGATTATTATAAATTAGTGTCACAATGATTTATATATCTATATATGTGCACCTGATTACTTTAGATTAGTGCCACACGGATTTTTTGTTCTATATCACTCACTTACCCATAATTTTGTGGGTTCTGACATAATCGCATATACTAACACATGCGTTTTTCTTATTAGTCCAGCGCTACACTGTCCTTTATATTGTTTAGTAGGGATGAGCCGAACACCCCCCTGTTCGGTTCGCACCAGAACATGCAAACAGGAAAAAAGTTCGCTCGAACACGCGAACACCGTTAAAGTCTATGGGACACGAACATGAATAATCAAAAGTGCTAATTTTAAAGGCTTATATGCAAGTTATTGTCATAAAAAGTGTTTGGGGACCCGGGTCCTGCCCCAGGGGACATGGATCAATGCAAAAAAAAGTTTTAAAAATGGCTGTTTTTTCAGAAGCAGTGATTTTAATAATGCTTAAAGTCAAACAATAAAAGTGTAATATCTCTTTAAATTTCGTACCTGGGGGGTGTCTATAATATGCCTGTAAAGGGGCGCATGTTTCCCGTGTTTAGAACAGTCTGACAGCAAAATGAAATTTCGAAGGAAAAATTACATTTAAAAACTACCCGCGGCTATTGCATTACCGACAATACACATAGAAGTTCATTGATAAAAACGGTGGGGGAATTCAACACAGGGAAACCCCGAACCAAAATTTAAAAAAAAAAAAGACGTGGGAGTCCCCCTAAATTCCATACCAGGCCCTTCAGGTCTGGTATGGATATTAAGGGGAACCCCGGCCAAAATGTAAAAAAAAAAAAAATGACGTGGGAGTCCCCCTAAATTCCATACCAGGCCCTTCAGGTCTGGTATGGATATTAAGGGGAACCCCGGCCAAAATGTAAAAAAAAATGACGTGGGGTTCCCCCTAAATTCCATACCAGTCCCTTCAGGTCTGGTATGGATTTTAAGGGGAACCCCGCGCCCCCCAAAAAAAAAAAACGGCGTGGGGTCCCCCCAAAAATCCATACCAGACCCTTATCCGAGCACGCAACCTGGCAGGCCACAGGAAAAGAGGGGGGACGAGAGTGCGCCCCCCCCTCCTGAACCGTACCAGGCCACATGCCCTCAACATTGGGAGGGTGCTTTGGGGTAGCCCCCCAAAACACCTTGTCCCCATGTTGATGAGGACAAGGGCCTCATCCCCACAACCCTGGCCGGTAGTTGTGGGGGTCTGCGGGCGGGGGGCTTATCGGAAACTGGAAGCCCCCTTTAACAAGGGAACCCCCAGATCCCGGCCCCCCCTGTGTGAAATGGTAAGGGGGTACTCACCCCTACCATTTCACTAAAAAACTGTCAAAAATTTTAAAAATGACGAGACAGTTTTTGACAATTCCTTTATTTAAATGCTTCTTCTTTCTTCTATCTTCCTTCATCTTCTTCTGGTTCTTCTGGCTCTTCTGGTTTTTCCTCCGGCGTTCTCGTCCAGCATCTCCTCCGCGGCGTCTTCTATCTTCTTCTCCTCAGGCCGCTCCGCATTGATGGCATGGGGGGAGGCTCCCGCTCTTCTCTTCATCTTCTTCTTCATCCTCTTCTCTTCTTCTCTTCTTCATTTTCTTCTCCGGGCCGCTCCGCATCCATGCTGGCATGGAGGGAGGCTCCCGCTGTGTGACGGCATCTCCTCGTCTGACGGTGCTTAAATAACAGGGGGCGGGGCCACCTGGTGACCCCGCCCCCTCTGACGCACGGGACATGACGGGACTTCCCTGTGGCATTCCCCGTGACGTCACAGGGAAGTCCTGTCAAGTCACCGTGCATCAGAGGGGGGCGGGGTCACTGGGTGGCCCCGCCCCCGTTATTTAAGAACCGTCAGACGAGGAGACTCCATCACACAGCGGGAGCCTCCCTCCATGCCAGCATGGGTGCGGAGCGGCCCGGAGAAGAAAATGAAGAAGAGAAGAAGAGAAGAAGGAAGAAGAGAAGAGGATGAAGAAGAAGATGAAGAGAAGAGCGGGAGCCTCCCCCCATGCCATGGATGCGGAGCGGCCCGAGGAGAAGAAGAAGATAGAAGACGCCGCGGAGGAGATGCTGGACGAGAACGGAGGAAGAACCAGAAGAACCAGAAGAAGAAGATGAAGGAAGATAGAAGAAAGTAGAAGCATTTAAATAAAGGAATTGTCAAAAACTGTCTCTTGTCATTTTTAAAATTTTTGACAGTTTTTTAGTGAAATGGTAGGGGTAAGTACCCCCTTACCATTTCACACAGGGGGGGGGCCGGGATCTGGGGGTTCCCTTGTTAAAGGGGGCTTCCAGATTCCGATAAGCCCCCCGCCCGCAGACCCCCACAACCACCGGCCAGGGTTGTGGGGATGAGGCCCTTGTCCTCATCAACATGGGGACAAGGTGTTTTGTGGGGCTACCCCAAAAGCACCCTCCCAATGTTGAGGGCATGTGGCCTGGTACGGTTCAGGAGGGGGGGCCGCACTCTCTTCCCCCCTCTTTTCGGTTAAGGGTCTGGTATGGATTTTTGGGGGGACCCCACGCCGTTTTTTTTTTTGGGGGGCGCGGGGTTCCCCTTAAAATCCACACCAGACCTGAAGGGTCTGGTATGGAATTTAGGGGGAACCCCACGTCATTTTTTTTTTAAATTTTGGTTCGGGGTTTCCCTGTGTTGAATTCCAATGCCGTTTTTATCAATGAACTTCTATGTGTATTGTCGGCAATGCAATAGCCGCGGGTAGTTTTAAATGTAATTTTTCCTTCTAAATGTCATTTTGCTGTCAGACTGTTCTAAACACGAGAAACATGCGCCGCTTTACAGGCATACTATAGACACCCCCAGGTACGAAATTTAAAGGGATATTACACTTTTGTTTGACTTTAAGCATTATTAAAATCACTGCTCCTGAAAAAACGGCCGTTTTTAAAACTTTTTTTTTGCATTGATCCATGTCCCCTGGGGCAGGACCCGGGTCTCCAAACACTTTTTATGACAATAACTTGCATATAAGCCTTTAACCACTTCAGCCCCGGAAGGATTTACCCCCTTCCTGACCAGAGCACTTTTTACAATTTGGCACTGCGTCGCTTTAACTGCTAATTGCGCGGTCATGCAATGCTGTACCCAAACGAAATTTGCGTCCTTTTCTTCCCACAAATAGAGCTTTCTTTTGATGTTATTTGATCACCTCTGCCGTTTTTATTTTTTGCGCTATACACGGAAAAAGACCGAAAATTTTGAAAAAAAATTATATTTTCTACTTTTTGTTCTAAAAAAAATCCAATAAGCTCAATTTTAGTCATACATTTAGGCCAAAATGTATTCGGCCACATGTCTTTGGTAAAAAAAATGTCAATAAGTGTATATTTATTGGTTTGCGCAAAAGTTATAGCGCCTACAAACTAGGGTACATTTTCTGGAATTTACACAGCCTTTAATTTATGACTGCCTATGTCGTTTCTTGAGGTGCTAAAATGGCAGGGCAGTACAAAACCCCCACAAATGACCCCAGTTTGGAAAGTAGACACCCCAAGGAAATTGCTGAGAGGCATGTTGAGCCCATTGAATATTCATTTTTTTTGTCCCAAGTGATTGAATAATGACAAAAAAAAATTACAAAAAGTTGTCACTAAATGATATATTGCTCACACAGGCCATGGGCATATGTGGAATTGCACCCCAAAATACATTTAGCTGCTTCTCCTGAGTATGGGGATACCTCATGTGTGGGACTTTTTGGGAGCCTAGCCGCGTACGGGGCCCCGAAAACCAATCACTGCCTTCAGGATTTCTAAGGGCGTACATTTTTGATTTTACTCCTCACTACCTATCACAGTTTTGAAGGCCATAAAATGCCCAGATGGCATAAAACCCCCCCAAATGACCCCATTTTGGAAAGTAGACACCCCAAGCTAGTTGCTTTGAGGCATGTTGAGTCCATGGAATGTTTTATATTTTGACACAAGTTGCGGGAAAGTGACAATTTTTTTTTTTTTTTTTGCACAAAGTTGTCACTAAATTATATATTGCTCACACAGGCCATGGGCATATGTGGAACTGCACCCCAAAATACATTTAGCTACTTCTCCTGAGTACGGGGATACCACATGTGTGGGACTTTTTGGGAGCCTAGCCGCATACGGGCCCCCGAAAACCAATCACCGCCTTCAGGATTTCTAAGGGTGTAAATTTTTGATTTCACTCTTCACTGCCTATCACAGTTTCGGAGGCCATGGAATGCCCAGGTGGCACAAACCCCCCCCCAAATGACCCCATTTTGGAAAGTAGACACCCCAAGCTATTTGCTGAGATGCATGGTGAGTATTTTGCAGCTCTCATTTGTTTTTGAAAATAAAGAAAGACGAGAAAAAACATTTTTTTTTTCTTTTTTTCAATTTTTAAAACTTTGTGACAAAAAGTAAGGTCTGCAAAATACTCACTATACCTCTCAGCAAATAGCTTGGGGTGTCTACTTTCCAAAATGGGGTCATTTGGGTTTTTTTTTTTCCCCCTGGGCATTCCATGGCCTCCGAAACTGTGATAGGCAGTGAAGAGTGAAATCAAAAATTTACGGCCTTAGAAAGCCTGAAGGCGGTGCTTGGTTTTCAGGGTCCCGTACGCGGCTAGGCTCCCAAAAAGTCTCACACATGTGGTATCCCCGTACTCAGGAGAAGCAACAGAATGTATTTTGGGGTGTAATTTCACATATTCCCATGGCATGTTTGAGCAATATATCATTTAGTGACAACTTTGCGCAAAAAAAAAAAAAAAAAAAATTGTCTCTTTCCCGCAACTTGTGTCACAATATAAAATATTCCATGGACTCGACATGCCTCTCAGCAAATAGCTTGGGGTGTCTACTTTCCAAAATGGGGTCATTTGGGGGGTTTTGAACTGTCCTGGCATTTTATGCACAACATCTAGAAGCTTATGTCACACATCACCCACTCTTCTAACCACTTGAAGACAAAGCCCTTTCTGATACTTTTTGATTACATAAAAAAATAATTTTTTTTTGCAAGAAAATTACTTTGAACCCCCAAACATTATATATATTTTTTTAAAGCAAATGCCCTACAGATTAAAATGGTGGGTGTTTCATTTTTTTTTCACACAGTATTTGCGCATCGATTTTTCAAACGCATTTTTTGGGGAAAAAACACACTTTTTTAAATTTTAATGCACTAAAACACATTATATTGCCCAAATGTTTGATGAAATAAAAAAGATGATCTTAGGCCGAGTACATGGATACCAAACATGACATGCTTTAAAATTGCGCACAAACGTGCAGTGGCGACAAACTAAATACATTTTTAAAAGCCTTTACAGGTTACCACTTTAGATTTACAGAGGAGGTCTACTGCTAAAATTACTGCCCTCGATCTGACCTTCGCGGTGATACCTCACATGCATGGTGCAATTGCTTTTTACATTTGACGCCAGACCGACGCTTGCGTTCGCCTTAGCGCGAGAGCAGGGGGGACAGGGGTGCTTTTTTTTTTTCTTCTTTATTATTTATATGTTTTTTAATCTTATTTTTAAACTGTTCCTTTCATTTTTTTTTAAATCATTTTTATTGTTATCTCAGGGAATGTAAATATCCCCTATCATAGCAATAGGTAGTGACAGGTACTCTTTTTTTGAAAAAATTGGGGTCTATTAGACCCTAGATTTCTCCTCTGCCCTCAAAGCATCTGACCACACCAAGATCGGTGTGATAAAATGCTTTCCCAATTTCCCAATGGCGCTGTTTACATCCGGCGAAATCTAAGTCATAAAATGCTCGTAGCTTCCGGTTTCTTATGCCATAGAGATGTTTGGAGCCACTCAGGTCTCTGATCAGCTCTATGGTCAGCTGGCTGAATCACCGGCTGCATTTTCAGGTTCCCTGTTGAGACAGGAGAGCCAGAGAAAAACACGGAAGACGTTGGGGGGGGCATTCCTTCCCACTGCTTGTAAAAGCAGTCTAGAAGCTAATTAGCCGCTAGGATTGCTTTTACATGAAAGCCGACCGCTGGCTGAAAAGAATGATACCAAGATGATACCTAAACCTGCAGGCATCATTCTGGTATAACCATTCAAAGTCGTGAATGGCGTTGTCAGGAGCCAGGGAGCATCTCCGCTCGCCGGGCTCCGGTGCGCATGCGCGGGGGATTGGCGCTTCGCCGCACACCCGTCCGCGGCCTGATGGTGCGGCGCGCGCGGATGCACGGCGGACGTCGTGTGCGCGCCGTCGCCCGTGCGGGTGCCCGGTAGCGCGTCACACTGACGCGCTCGCCGGGCAGGGAGACTATATCTGACGGCTCCAGCGCCCAGTCGGGTTGCTGGTTTGTCGTCAGCTCTCCCTGTTCCCTGTGCCTGTTTAAACCTCTGATATCTGCCTGCCTGTGTACTGAACCTTGGCTTGTCTAAACTACTACTCTTCCGGATTGCCCTAACTACCTGCCTGATCTGTGTACCGAACCCTGGACTGTTTAAACCACTACTCTGCTGGACTGTCCCAATTAACTGCCTGATCTGTGTACCAAACCTTGGCCTGTTTAACCACTACTCTGCTGGACTGTCCCAATTACCTGCCTGATCTGTGTACCAAACCTTGGCCTGTTTAACCACTACACTACTGGACTACCTGATACCCTGATCACTACCTGCTAGATACCTAACCTCTGCTTATTTTTCCAGTCCTGCCTCTGCCTTACTCCGCCCTGATCTCCGGTCTCTCCTGCGGATCCCAGGACCCTCGCTTCCAGTTTAGGAACCTGCTATCTACCGGAAGCCCGTGCCTCCGCATGCCCTCAGCTTCCTGTACCCATTTCAGGGGTCTGGGTGCGCGTGGTCGTAAGGGCGAGCCGCTCTCGGCATCTCGGCCTCGGTGAGTATTAGTCCGTGACAGGCGTACCTGAAGACAAAAAAAATGGTTAACAATAAAGCACAGTAAACGGTAAAGTATAAAAAATTGCATACCTGAAAAACAAACATGATAAAACATAATAACAATAAAACATTGCAGAATAGAATACAGTAAAAAAGAGCAGAACAATAGAGAGAATAGAGCGAGAGAGAGAGAGAACAATAAAACGACAACTATTTTTTTTTATTTTATATTTTTGTTTGTGTTTTTTTTTTTTTTTTTTTTTTTTACACTTTTTTTTGTAACTGTAACTTTTATAACTGTAACCGGTTCCAAGTTCGGGTCTCTCAAAATGCAATGGCATCTTGGCAGACCCTGTGAAAGTGTGCCTAGTCTGTGGAATGCTGTACCCTACGCTAATACTCAACTAGTGCATGGTAGCGTTCAAAACATTCACCAATGCAAAGACCAGGATTGTCAGGACAGGAGGGACAATAATAGCGGGTGTCACGCCTATATCCGCGCTTGCTGCAGACACAACATCTTTTTTGGGGGGGTTCATTGGGTAGGGGTACTCGGGAGGACATAAAGAAAATGCCTCTCATGCAGCTGACTGCATTTAGTTTAGATGTGAATGGGGGAAGTACGGGCACTGCAGAAGCGGTGGGTTCCCAATTAGGATTGGCGAATGCAGCAGGAAGGGCACTATGGGCACGACGGGCCTGTGTTTGTCTTTGTGGTGGCAGCGGGACACTACTTGTGCTTGCCACCTCACCAGCTTGAACTGCACTTATGGGACTCGCCACGTCACCAAGTGTTACTGCAGTGCGGGTTTGACTACGACCGGGGTGTACTAGGCCGCTGGTGCTTGCCAGTTCACCAAAACGCTACCAAAAAAAACTGTTAGCGATCGCAGGGATCAGGCCTGACTCTGCGAACGCTGCAGTTATGCGTTTAGTGTTTTGTAAGTGACAGCGATCGATCGATACTGCACTTGGGTGGGCTAGGCCGGGCGGAGGGGCAAAACGCAGGTGCTAGCAGGTATCTGGGCTGATCCCGCTAACACTGCGTTTGTGGGAACCCTAAACTGCTGGGGACGCTAGTATAGATCTGATCAGATATTGATCCGTTCAGATACTATACCACTAAGGGAGGTGAATGCTGCATGCGTGGGTGTTAGCAGTACTGGCGCTAACCTGACGCTGCCTGGGGCAGGTGCTTGCCAGTTCACAAAACACTACCAAAAAAACTGTTAGCGATCGCAGGGATCAGGCCTGACTCTGCGAACACTGCAGTTATGCGTTTAGTGTTCTGTAAGTGACAGTGATCGATTGATACTGCACTTGGGTGGGCTGGGCTGGGCCGGGCGGAGGGGCAAAACGCAGGTGCTAGCAGGTATCTGGGCTGATCCCGCTAACACTGCGTGTTTGGGAACCCTAAACTGCTGGGGACGCCAGTATAGATCTGATCGGATCAGATATTGATCCGTTCAGATACTATACCACTAAGGGAGGTGTACAGTGCGTGCGTGGGTGTTAGCGGTACTGGCGCTAACCTGACGCTACCTGGGGCAGGTGCTTGCCAGTTCACCAAAACGCTACCAAAAAAACTGTTAGCGATCGCAGGGATCAGGCCCGACTCTGTGAACGCTGCAGTTATGCGTTTAGTGTTTTGTAAGTGACAGTGATCGATCGATACTGCACTTGGGTGGGCTGGGCCGGGCGGAAGGGAAAAAACACAGGTGCTAGCGGGTATCTGGGCTGATCCCGCTAACACTGCGTTTTTGGGAACCCTAAACTGCTGGGGACGCTAGTATAGATCTGATCGGATCAGATATTGATCCGTTCAGATACTATACCACTAAGGGAGGCGTATGCTGCGTGCGTGGGTGTTAGCGGTACTGGCGCTAATCTGACGCTGCCTGGGGCGACGCATATCACCGCCGGGCGATCAGGGGGCTAAACCTTTATTCGGTAATAAACGGCGGGTGCCCTGACACTATACAAAATAAACGAACTAACCAGCGTCACCCGCAACGGTTATACGGTGATCAGGGGTGAAAGGGTTAACTAGGGGGCAATCAAGGGGTTAAAACATTTATTAGATAGTATATGGGGGTCCCTGACGCTATAAAATGCTGACGGCGAACCTAAATATTTACGTTCCTAACTAGCGTCACCAGCGACACTAATACAGCAATCAGAAAAATGATCGCTTAGTGACACTGGTGACGGGGGGTGATCAAGGGGTTAAAACTTTATTAGGGGGGGTTAGGGGGGTACCCTAGACCTACAGGGGGCTAACACTCACTGCCCCACCACACTAACTGTCACAAACTGACACCTAGCAGTAATCAGAAAAAAAAAAATACTGCTTGGTGTCAGTTTGTGACAGGGGGGGTGATTGGGGGGGGGATCAGGGGCGATTGGGGGGGGGGGGGTCAGGGGTGTTTTATGTGCCTGGCATGTTCTACTGTGTGTGTGTAGTGTTTTGTGCACTCACATGTCTTCTCTCCTCGGCGCCGGAACGGAAACTGCCGAGCCGAGGAGAGATGACATCACATCCTCTGCCTGTGTGAAACTACACACAGGCAGGGGAGGATTCCCATTGGCTGGGAGCGATCGCAAGCGGGGGGCCACGATCGAATGGTCTCCCCCTCGCCTCTCAACGCTCCCAGTCACAAGCCGACTGCCGCTGGCACCGGGGGGGGGGTCCGATTGGACCCCCCGCCCGCGGGAGGCAGATCACATATGGGTATGTGATTCTGCCTGCCCGTGCCATTCTGCCGCAGTATATCTGCGTTAGGCGGTCGGCAAGTGGTTAAAATTAGCACTTTTGATTTCTCCCATAGACTTTTAAAGGGTGTTTTGCGGCATTCGAATTTGCCGCGAACACCCCAAATTGTTCGCTGTTCGGCTCATCCCTATTGTTTAGGATTTGAAGGGAGCCCTCTGACATAAAAGGTCGTTCTCTTCCCTTTTATGCCTGGGGTCATAGGTTATTTTAGGACTTACTGGTTACTACTTTTTGGACGTATTGTGATTTTCTTTGCATTACATACCCTTTGCTATTTACCAAGAGTAAGAGATTAACACTGAAAGATACCGTGGGGGTAATTTACTATAGCACCAGGAAGTACTGGGCACTATTGCAAATAAAAGCCCATTTTAGCCAACTAAAAATTTTAACAGGCGAATGTGTGAATGAAAAAGAGTGCTATTAGCGGCACGCAAACGTTAGTAAATTCAAAACCAGTGCTAGTTAGTGATTCCGCTTATATGCAAATGCCAATTTCTACCAAGTTGTTATATAGCACTGCACTCTAACCATGATCCATGTATGTGAAAGAAACATTTTTATGTGAGATGCGCTCTACCCCATGTGCATCTATTGATGTATATTGCAATTAGTAGTCCTAGTTTTTTTCCTTCTTTTGCTAACGAATGCAGTTATGAATGATTATTACATAGTAATGTCTGCTATTCTGCAAAGTTACATGCATAGGTGTGCGCAGCCTAATGCATTAGGGTGTGCACCCTTAAGCTCAAATACACATGCATGTGTATGTAACTACATATATCTGACTCTGGCACATTGATCTCCCTGCTGGCACAGTGAAAGCGAAAAGGATAAACACTTCTCTTATGGCAGAGCTGGTAAGAGGGAGATCTTTCCCATGTTCCTGTTACTACACAGAACGATAACACTAATGCGCATGGGGGGATTAGGGTGTGCCTGGGCACACCTGGCACACCCTGTGCGCACGCCTATGGTTACATGTAATAAACATTTAGGTTACCCATTTGTTGTATGTTGTTTTTTATTTTTTATTTTAGGTGACTATAAAGCGGTAATTATTTATGTTTATTCTTTAATCATACTACACTAATATGCAGGTCTCATACTTAGCACAATGGCTTAGTGGTCTGCTCAGATGTCTCCACAGCACTCAGGGTACAGGTTCAAATCGCAGCCAACTTACCATCCACCAGCTGTGTTTATTTTTTCAGTGCACAAGTGAATTAAAATAAACAAAGAAATGTAAACTGCCCGTTAGCTAGTGTGTGGTGCTTGGATTTTCACACTATAATATTATTGAATACTTACATACCATTGCATGCATTTGAAGAGTTGCATGCATTAGAATCAGCCATATTAACCACATGCCGACCGCCTCACGCAGATATACTGTGGCAGAATGGCACGGGCAGGCAAAGTAACGTATGGGTACGTTACTTGCCTCCCGCGGGCAGGTGGTCCGATCGGACCCCCCCGGTGCCCGAGGTGGTCGGCTTCTGTCCCCGAGCGATCAGAGGTGAGGCCATCCATTCGTGGCCACCCCCTCGCGATCGCTCCCAGCCAATGACAATCTTCCTCTGCTGCGGAGGAAGTGATGTCATCTCTCCTCGGCTCAGTATTTTCCGTTCCGGCGCAGAGGAGAGAAGACATCTGAGTGAGTGCACCAGGCACACTTTACACCCGCCATCACCCCCCCACCCCCCTGTCACAGTGACACCAAGTAGTTTTTTTTTTCTTTCGTATTACCGCATTGGTGTCATTTGTGACAGTTAGAAGTGGTAGGGCAGTTAGTGTTAGCCCCTTTAGGTCTAGGATACCCCCCTAACCCCTCCTAATAAAGTTTTAACCCCTTGATTACCCCCCATCGCCAATGTCACTAAGCGATCGTTTTTCTGATCGCTGTATTAGTGCCACTGGTGATGATAGTTAGGGAGGTAAATATATAGGTTCGCCGTCAGTGTTTTATAGCATCAGGGACCCCCATATACTACCTAATAAAGGTTTTAACCCCTTGATTGCCCCCTAGTTAACCCTTTCACCAGTGATCACCGTATAACTGTTACGGGTAACGCTGGGTAGTTAGTTTATATTTTATAGTGTCAGGGCAAACGCCGTTTATTACCTAATAAAGGTTTAGCCCCCTGATCGCCCGGCAGTGATACAACTTAGGTTTTAGGGTCATATAGGGTCTGCGTCGCCCCAGGCAGCGTCAGGTTAGCGCCAGTACCGCTAACACCCACGCACCCAGCATACACCTCCCTTAGTGGTATAGTATCTGAACAGATCAATATCTGATCCGATCTATACTAGCGTCCCCAGCAATTTAGGGTTCCCAAAAACGCAGCGTTAGTGGGATCAGCCCAGATACCTGCTAGCACCTGCGTTTTGCCCCTCCGTCCAGCTCAGCCCAGCCCACCCAAGTGCAGTATCGATCGATCACTGTCACTAACAAAATACTAAACACATAACTGTAGTGTTCGCAGAGTCAGGCCTGATCCCTGCGATCGCTAACAGTTTTTTTGGTAGTGTTTTGGTGAACTGGCAAGCACCAGCGGCCTAGTACACCCCGGTCGCAGTCAAACCAGCACTGCAGTAACACTTGGTGACATGGCGAGTCCCATAAATGCAGTTCAAGCTGGTGAGGTGGCAAGCACAAGTAGTGTCCCGCTGCCACCAAGAAGAAGACAAACACAGGCCCGTCGTGCCCATAATGCCCTTCCTGCTGCATTTGCCAATCCTAATTGGGAACCCACCACTTCTGCAGCACCCGTACTTCCCCCATTCACATCCCCAACCAAATGCAGTCGCCTGCATAAGAGGCATTTTCTTTATGTCCTCCTGAGTACCCCTACCCAACGAACCCCCCCCCCAAAAAAAAAAAGATGTCGTGTCTGCAGCAAGCGTGGATATAGGCGTGACACCCGCTATTATTGTCCCTCCTGTCCTGTCAATCCTGGTCTTTGCATTGGTGAATGTTTTGAACTCTACCATACACTAGTTGAGTATTAGCGTAGGGTACAGCATTGCACAGACTAGGCACACTTTCACAGGGTCTCCCAAGATGCCAAGATGCCATCGCATTTTCAGAGACCCGAACCTGGAACTGGTTACAGTTATAAAAGTTACAGTTACAAAAAAAAGTGTAAAAAAAAAAAAAAAAAAAAAAAAAAACACTAAAAAAATATATATAAAAAAAAAAAAAAAAATAGTTGTCGTTTTAGTGTTCTCTCTCTCTCTCTCTCTATTGTTCTGCTCTTTTTTACTGTATTCTATTCTGCAATGTTTTATTGTTATTATGTTTTATCATGTTTGCTTTTCAGGTATGCAATTTTTTATACTTTACTGTTTACTGTGTTTTATTGTTAACCATTTTTTTGTCTTCAGGTACTCCATTCAGCTGCAGCGCGGATTTATTTATCTTGACAGCAACAGCGTTTGCTCGCATGATATAAAAAGCCGTGACTCCAGCGGAGGTAATATATGCCGAAGCATGGGGGCAGCAGGGGCGGAGGAGCGATTTGCTCCTAACTTTTGGGGCAGATGCCCCCATGCTTCGGCATATATATATATATATATATATATATAAATGGTGCAAGTATGCCCATCATTAGAAGTGGGTGGATGAAGGGAGGTATTTTAATGGTGGGCATACCCACCGATCAATCTCTTTTTTTCCGTTAAGCCCACAGGCTGCATGAAAAAAAAAAAAAAAAAAAAAAAAGATTACAATATATGCCCAACAAGGACCAGCAACGTACTGATATGTTGCTGGACTTTGAGTGGTTATACCAGAATGATGCCTGCAGGTTTAGGTATCATCTTGGTATCATTCTTTTCAGCCAGCGGTCGGCTTTCATGTAAAAGCAATCCTAGCGCCTAATTAGCCTCTAGACTGCTTTTACAAGCAGTGGGAGGGAATGCCCCCCCCCACCGTCTTCCATGTTTTTCTCTGGCTCTCCTGTCCCAACAGGGAACCTGAGAATGCAGCCGGTGATTCACCCAGCTGACCATAGAGCTGATCAGAGACCAGAGTGGCTCCAAACATCTCTATGGCCTAAGAAGCTGGAAGTTACGAGCATTTCATGACTTAGATTTCGCTGGATGTAAACAGCGCCATTGGGAAATTGGGAAAGCATTTTATCACACCGATCTTGGTGTGGTCAGATGCTTTCACGGCAGAGGAGAGATTTAGGCTCTAATAGACCCCAATTTTTTCAAAAAAAGGAGTACCTGTCACTACCAATTGCTATCATAGGGGATATTTACATTCCCTGAGATAACAATAAAAATGATTTAAAAAAAAAAAAAAATGAAAGGAACAGTTAAAAAAAAAAAAAGCAAAAAAAGGCGAGCGCAAGCACCATGCATGTGAGGTATCACCGCGAAGGTCAGATCGAGGGCAGTAATTTTAACAGTAGACCTCCTCTGTAAATCTAAAGTGGTAACCTGTAAAGCCTTTTAAAGGCTTTTAAAAATGTTTTTAGTTTGTCGCCACTGCACGTTTGTGCGCAATTTTAAAGCATATCATGTTTGGTATCCATGTACTCGGCCTAAGATCATCTTTTTTATTTCATCAAACATTTGGGCAATATAGTGTGTTTTAGTGCATTAAAATTTAAAAATAGTGTGTTTTTTCCCAAAAAAATGTGTTTGAAAATCGCTGCGCAAATACTGTGTGGAAAAAAAAAAATGAAACACCCACCATTTTAATCTGGAGGGCATTTGCTTTAAAAAAAATATATAATGTTTGGGGGTTCAAAGTAATTTTCTTGCAAAAAAAAAAAAAAAAAAAATTTTCATGTAAACAAAAAGTGTCAGAAAGGGCTTTGTCTTCAAGTGGTTAGAAGAGTGGGTGATGTGTGACATAAGCTTCTAAATGTTGTGCATAAAATGCCAGGACAGTTCAAAATGACCCCATTTTGGAAAGTAGACACCCCAAGCTATTTACTGAGAGGCATGTCGAGTCCATGGAATATCTTTCCCGCAACTTGTGTCAAAATATAAAATATTCCATGGACTCAACATGCCTCTCAGCAAATAGCTTGGGGTGTTTACTTTCCAAAATGGGGTCATTTGGGGGGGGGGGGGGGGTTGTGCCATCTGGGCATTTTATGGCCTTCAAAACTGTGATAGGTAGTGAGGAGTGAAATCAAAAATTTACGCCCTTAGAAATCCTGAAGGCGGTGATTGGTTTTCGGGGCCCCGTACGCGGCTAGGCTCCCAAAAAGTCCCACACATGTGGTATCCCTATACTCCCCATAGAAGCAGCTAAATGTATTTTGGGGTGCAATTCCACATATGCCCATGGCCTGTGTGAGCAATATATCATTTAGTAACAACTTTTTGTATTTTTTTTTGTCATTATTCAATCACTTGGGACAAAAAAAATTAATATTCAATGGGCTCAACATGCCTCTCAGCAATTTCCTTGGGGTGTCTCCTTTCCAAAATGGGGTCATTTGAGGGGGTTTTGTACTGCCCTGCCATTTTAGCACCTCAAGAAATGACATAGTCATAAACTAAAAGCTGTGTAAATTCCAGAAAATGTACCCTAGTTTGTAGACGCTATAACTTTTGCGCAAACCAATAAATATACGCTTATTGACATTTTTTTTACCAAAGACATGTGGCCGCATACATTTTGGCCTAACTATGACTAAAATTGAGTTTATTGGATTTTTTTTTATAAAAAAAAAGTAGAAAATATAATTTTTTTCAAAATTTTGTCTTTTTCCATTTATAGCGCAAAAAAGAAAAACCACAGAGGTGATCAAATACCATCAAAAGAAAGCTCTATTTGTGGGAAGAAATGGACGCAAATTTCGTTTGGGTACAGCATTGCATGACCGCGCAATTAGCAGTTAAAGTGACGCAGTGCCAAATTGTAAAAAGTGCTCTGGTCAGGAAGGGGGTAAATCCTTCCGGGGCTGAAGTGGTTAAAGTACATTGGCTAATTGGCATTCACCTATTTTCAGCATATGCTGCTTTGGTTAATTGGCTAATAGTCATTTGCCTTTTTTTCACCAATTCAATCTTTTAGTAGCACAATCATACATAGAAAATACATTTACTAGTGTTTGATGTTTCTTCTCCCCAAGCTGTCTCTCCTGCAGCCACCGTCTTCTCCCGCCGATGTGTTCTTTCACGCAGCCGGTTACCCGCTAATAAAAAACAGCTGCTCTTCTTCTGTGGCCATCTGATAACGTCAACCGGAGAGTCCGCTCCATGGCTATGTAAGAGACGCCATACAGCGGTTGACAACACAGCGGAGGAAGATCACCACAGAAGAAGAGCGGCTTTTTTTTTTATTAGCGGGTAACCGGTGGTGCTGAAGAACACAGCAGAAGGAGAAGACGGCAGCGGCAGCAGAGACGGCTCTGGGAGAATACAGCTCGGGGAGAAGATGGAGGAGGGAGAGACAGCATTTGGAGAAGATGGTTCAGGGAAGAAGACAACTCTGAGCCATTTTACAATAAAGGACTTGTCAAAAACCGGCTATTGATTTTTTTACATTTCACTGCTTTTTTTTGGTGAACGGGTAGAGGTACGATGTGCCCCATGCCAATTCACATACGGGGGCAGGATCTGGGAGCCCCTTTGTTAAAGGGGGCTTCCAGATTCAGATAAACCCCCTGCCCGCAGACCGACAACCACTGACCAGGATTGTCGGGAAGAGGCCCTTGTCCCCATCAACATGGGGATAGTGTGCTTTGGGGCATGTGGCCTGGTACAGTTGAGAAGGGGAGGGTGTTCACTCGCGCCCCCTATCCTGACTTCCAGGCTGCATGCTTTGATAAGGGTCTGGTATGGATTTTGGGGGGCCCCGCATCAATTTTATTTTACATTTTGGTGTGGGGTTCCCCTTAAAGACCATACCAGACCCGAAGGGCATGGTATTTACTGGGGGGACCCTACAATGTTTTTTTCCTTGACTTTTGGAATTTCCCACCATAGTACTATTAAATAAGTACATACCATTGCATGCATTTGAAGAGTTAAAATATGGAATAAACCAAACTGGTGCGCATTGGCTAATTATTCTGCTAAATACAATGCACACTTTCAGGAGGTGATGTTGTCAGTGTGATTTGAACTCATGGCGTGAACCTTTGAGGGCAGCCCGCTATGCTACAGAGCTGAGCACATACCTACAGAGAAAATACATTTACTAATGTTTGATTCTATACAATAATGTTTTGCATTTCAGGCATTAATATTATAGTAACAACCATGCTCCTGCTGATGTGGCATTGGCTAATAGGTGTTCACCTCATTTCAGCATATGCTGCTGAGTCTAATGCAATCTTTCAGTAGGTGATACCATCTGTGTGATTTTCAGCCATTTGAGCACAATTATATTGAGAACATATGTTTACTAGTGTTTGGTGGTGGGACTACTTTATATTCTAGGCATAATAGTACTCAGCACAGTGACTTATGCCCCTTTCACACTTGTGCAACTGAAAAGTTGCACGGTTTTGATGCCACTTTAAGCAATGCCTGTGTAATCTTGAGGTCTATGGACGCAGGAGTAGCAGGGTAAGGCGTGCAATTTTCTCACGATTTTGCGTTGGCAATTTTGCAGCGATTCCAGGGAATGCCTGTGTAAACTTGAGGTCTATGGACCTCAACTCGCATCAAAGTTGGACCAAAGTAGTACAGGGACTATGGGGTATGACTTGTCATGCGACTCTAATGTCTAAAGTCGCACAAGTGTGAAAGGCGCCTCAGCCTGACTTTGTGAGCAATTTCAGAGACATCAGTGCACTTTCCTACACAGATGTCTAGTGTAATCACATAGGTCCTAACTGTCCCTGATTTGGAACAAAGTCCCTCTGTCCCTCTTTCCTCCTCATTTGTCCCTCATTTTGTTCTGATCTGTATAGTTGTATATAAAATGCACTTTTTATCTTTCAAAAAGGGTTTCCCAGCGCTAAACCTTTCATCTAAGTTCTAAATTGTTTTGTGGGTAAATTTCCAAAGCCAATCTAAAGGAAGATTATTGGTTAAAAAAAAAAAAAAAGCACTTAGAGGTTTAACTAATATTTTTTTTTGGAATAATTCGCCCCCTGAAGTCACCCAAAGTAGGGCAGGAACTACTTTTGGGAATCGTTGTGGCGTCAAACCAATTCGGACAGTTCCATTGCCGTCAATAGGCGCCGATTTGGCCTGCAATTTGACAAGTCAATTCAGAGCTATTTGAACATGAGTGAAGTTGCATAGATATGAATGGAAATCATGGGGGACAACTTTTCATGTGACTGAGGTCCAAAGCTGCATGAAAAGTCACCCAAGTGGGAAAGTAACCTAATGAGATTTATTGATAACACCTTTGAATAAGGCCCCTTTTGCAATTGGGCGACCTTAAAAATTGCACAGCTTTGCCATGACTTGAAGCAATGTATGTGTAATCTTGTGGTGTATGGACCTCAAATCGCATCAAAGTCAAACCAAGGTAGTGCAGGGACGAATTTGCCACACTTTCAGAATGCACAAGTGACAATAGGGCCAAATTCAAAGGTGTTTTCCTTGAATCTCATTTACACTGCTGCGACCTGAAAGTCACACTATTTTGCTGCCACTGCAACTTGGCCCCATTTCTGGGAATGCCTGTGTAATATTGCGCCCTATGTACCTCAAGTCACACCAAAGTAGTACAGGGACTACTTTGAAGTTGGTGCGACTTAAAGTAGCACAGATATGAATGGATATCATTGAGAATCATGAGGTACAACTTGTCATGCAACTCAGAGGTCCAAATTTGCTGGAAAAGTCACCCAACTGTGAAACAAGCCATATATATTTTAATAGAAAGGAGCTCTCATTTAGATTTGCATAGTCCTTACTGATTTTCATCAGCAGAACAAATGCAGGAAGTGATGTGTGCACATGGGCCTGAAGCAAATGTGTGGTGATGTCAAACAAATCAATGAACCCCACCCACATCAAATCTAACTACCACAATCGAGTAAGCACAACTACATATCCTACATTTACCCTGAAAATCAACAGCACCTCCTCTTTGCTAAAGAGGAACCTCACCATGTCCATCTAGATGAAGATCCTGACCAGCACAGGAACTTCCGGGTGATTACAATGACTCATTTCCAGGTCAGAAGGTGAAACCATGCTCTTTTGATCGCAACCGCGATTAGTATTATTTATTTTAGTTTATTTGCAGATATGCAAATTTGTATTTCTACATATGATATTTGAAGGTAAACTTAAGGGAGTTCGATAAGAAATGGTGTCCCTGGGATAGCAGCAGGTGCATTATAAAGACAAAAGGCTCAGTTTCAGCCCTGGTTCACACTGACAGCTGGAGGAAATCGTTCAGCAGAACTTACACAATTTCATTCCTGCATATCAGTCCCGACTGCGGGGGCAATAGCAGACATCTGTGCAGGTTTGTGCACTGATATCAATATAAATCGCACCCATTAGAACGGTGCAATTGCCACCGATTTAACATGTCAAATCGCACCAATGTGAACCAGGGCTGACACATACAACACTGCCTATCCACCAGCTGAATTCATTACCTGCAATTCTCCACAGCTGTTATAAATATTCCACCTTTATCACTTACTTGCATGTGTGCTGAAGCCTAGGTTTACATCAGAGCGATTTGTCATGCGATTTGAGAGATCAAGTCGCAGCCTATTGGCAGCAATGGCACTGTTCCAAACAATGTGACACCAATTTTGCGGCGCTGCGACGATTTGCAAAATCAGTTCCTGCACTACTTTTGCTGATTTCAGGTGTGACTTAAATAGAAATCTGTATGTAAGTAACATGAACCAGGGCAAAGAGACTATTTTTTTTTGGGTGCACAAATGCATATAGGGATTATAAGAAGATATTGCACTTCCCCGAAACCACCACCCCCAAAACAAATGAAAAAACGAACAAAAAAAAACACACACAAACACACCAAACCAGCTCAATAATGTACTTTTACTTTGCCAGCAGAAACAAAATTATACAAAGAGGGGGTTTGCTCGGGCCTGCAGCACACCACTCAGCGCCAGAAGGATAGGTCGGCGTCCAAAATTATGAGAGCAGAACTAGAGAATAAGGGAGGTAAGACACTCAGTTTCTACACTAAGTGACCAAAGAGACAGCAGCCGTTTAAAAGATAATAAAAATACAGAAAAATAGTATATATAAATAGTACATGTAAACATACACTACAAACAGCGCTAATGTTGAGCAAAAAATAGATAACATAAGTACATCAGAAAGATAAATATTAAAAAATATTTTTTGAACAAAAATTCCCAACCAGTCAGTACTATGGCTGTGGCTTCGGTGCCAACTGATAGTGGATTAAGGAATAAGTCCCTGTTTAATCCCTTGAATAGTGCGAACCAGAATATTGATGTTTTTAAAGGATTAGTGATGCGAGATCTAGAACGTATAGTACCGAAAAAGAATGTAAACCCTCAGCATATACTGGATGGGATTACTATGTTGGAAAAAAGGAAGGAAATTGTTATAAGGCCTGCCGACAAGGGAGGAGGGGTAGTGATCTTAAATAAACAATTTTATCACAACCAGCTCACTGAAATGCTGAATGACAATATTACTTACGTGAAATTGGCAAAAGATCCTACCGTGCAGTATGAGAAGGATTTAAGAAATTTGGTTGAAAGTGGTTATTCTTCAGGGGTACTATCTAGCCGGGAGAAAAAGTATCTTGTGCCGAGCAGTAGCAGGATCCCTACGATCTACACTCTACCGAAGATACATAAAGATTTGAATAATCCCCCAGGCAGGCCAATCGTGAACGGGATTGGCTCAATTACATCCCGCATGGGCCAATACCTAGATCATTTCCTGCAGGGCAGCGTCATACATACCAAGGCATATCTTAGGGACACTAAAAGTCTCTTACAGATTCTTCAACAGATTGACTTAACAGGGAAACAAGAAGTATACCTAGTAACTGCTGACGTTGCATCACTTTATTCAGTTATCCAACATGACGACACGCTCTTAGCCCTTAATTGGGCTTTGTCCCAACGTGATGACTTACCACATAGTCATAAAATCTTTATTAGAAATGCCTTAGATTTTTGTTTAGGCCATAACTTTTTTTGGTATAATGGCCAGTTTTACTCCCAATGTAGAGGTGTAGCTATGGGGGCAAAATTTGCCTCTAGTATAGCAAATTTGTTTATGGGTGAGTGGGAGGACAAAACTATTTTTTCAGTCGCCCGCACCCAACTATTGCTATACAAAAGGTATATCGACGATCTATTCTTTATTTGGGAGGGCACTAGTGATAGCCTCCAGGAATTTTTGAGAGAACTCAATTCTAATGCTAATAATATTGTACTGACCAGTGAGGCTAGTCAGAGTGACATACATTTTCTGGATGTCACTATTTTCAGGCAAGGGAATTGTTTAGGAACTAAAGTATACTTTAAGCCCATGGATTCCAACAGTTACTTACCCACCAATAGCGGGCATCACCCGATGTGGCTAAAGAACATCCCTAAGGGGCAACTTACGAGAGTGAAAAAAGGAACTGTTCGGAAGATGTTGATTTTTTGATGCAAGCTCAAATTATAAAGAAAAAATTCATGGAGAAGGGGTATCAAGAGACTGTGTTGGACTCCATTATCCATGAATTAGCTTTACAACCTAGATGTGCCTTACTAGACGAAGCTCCACTTGCAACGTCTAGAGAGAGTCATGAATGGAGCTTTATTTTGGAATTCCACTCCCAATACAGGGAGGTGGAGGATATCATTTCGGCCCATTGGCATATTTTGCTGATGGATAAAGTTCTTCATTCAGTTTTGCCATGTAGGCCCAAATTTATTTACAGAAGGTCGCTAAGTTTTGCCGATTAAAATAGTGTAGAAAGTGCTGGATCCTCCGTCTAGGCTACCCACTTTTTGGGATAGAAAAGGCTTTTTTAGCTGTAGAAGATGTTGGGCTTGCAGAGAGGTTAATAGGCCACTTAGGGCTGTGGAAAATTTTGTGTCGACCTCCAATGGCAAGGAATTTGCTATTGGAGAATTCATCACATGCAACACCCCTTATGTGGTCTACGCTCTGCAATGTCCATGTGGTTTGATCTATATTGGACGCACTAAAAGGCTCCTGAGAATTAGAATTGCAGAGCATATAGCCAATATAAAACTGGGCTTTAAAGACCACAATGTGTCGCTCCATTTTAAGCTGATGCACAATCAGGACCCGTTGGGCCTTAAGTTTTGGGGTATTGACCACCTTAAGCCGAAATGGAGGGGCTCCAATCTTGTCCGTGATCTCTCAAAAAGAGAGACCCAGTGGATATTTTTGGTGGATACTTTATCGCTGAAGGGGTTAAACGTCGATTTAGACATTAATTGTTTTATAAGTGATTCTTAATTTTCTTAATTTTCTTGTAGTAATTTTAATGATTACAGTTTTTACTATATTGGCGATGATCATTTTCTGATCAGAGTTTTTAATAAATGTATAATTATCTAATATGACCCCCATTACTATACCGAACATCTATTTGTGTTATATTCTACCATCTGCTTTTTTAAATTTGTATTCACGTATACTGTTTAATGGTTTTAAGCCTGAAATAATTAGTGCAAATATAACCTGCATGTTTTGTTATGACAATGCTATTTTTATTATTATGTATTATGATATGCGATCTGTCATTAGGTTGCAGCGACTAACGCATACTGTTCAATGGATGTGTGCCTGAAATAATTGGTGCAATTATAGCCTACAAGTTTAGTTATGCCAATGATAATTTTATTACTATGTATGATTTGTTGGTTTCGCTGTAGTGACTATAACCATGACTATTTTAAATAGCTGAAGCGGCATCCACATATATATTATGGAGTATGCCGGTTGTTGATGTTATGGGCATGTGCAATATGTTTGGGTTTGTGAGATGAGTGATCTTTCATGGACTCAAGCATCTTGTTTTATTTTTATGTGCAGTGAGGCTGATTACGTCCCTTCTTTGTCCCTGTCTGGCATCGAGCGCCTGACGTCAGGCGGAGTGTTCAGTGATTGGCGGTTAAGGATTGGGGCGGATAATATAAGCCTGTCTTTACGTCGTGTAGCCACGCCCTCTGTCAAAGTCAGGATATCATGAAACGCGTCAGGGCGTGGCTTACACGACGCCGGAAGTGAGGTATGCGCTCCACCACAGCCTGGATCCACAACCAGGAAGTGCTTTGCTCCTTCGGTTACTGAGCCGGCTGATCTTCGGAACGGTGATGTGCATTACTTCTATCTGCTTGATTGACTGTTCTTTTTTGTAAGTATATTGATTGAGGGGTATCTTGTGAAGATTGTGGGGTTCATTTGAATAAATAGAATTATGCTATGTGCGCTTTCTCTTTGTCATCTATTTGGAGCTGTGACCCCCCCTGAACCCCCTGGAGTGGTGCTGATAATGATGTGATTGGGAGATTTCTTCTCTTGGAGGCTTATTTAATTTGCAGCTCTGGTGAGTTTGACCCCCTAGGGGGAGAGTGTCAACACAGGGTGAAATCCAACTGACCGGTGGAAGGTGCACACTGTGATTCGGCTGTATTATCATTTATGGACATTTTCCTGATCACCTCACAGACTCTGTACCTCTCTGTTTAATCACCTTTGTGCGTAGTTGGCCGCATGATATTTATTTATCTATTTTTTGCTCAACATTAGCGCTGTTTGTAGTGTATGTTTACATGTACTGTTTATAGAAACAAAATTATGTACATTGATTTACTAGCTTCAAAATAAAAAAAATTATACCAGGATATATATTGCTACATTTAGCAAAACAGATAGTAATTGGATTTTAAGGGCCTTGCTCATAGGAGCTTACAATCTAAGATTTGTCTAAACCTTAGAGTGGACACAGCTTTACTTTCAGTGTATAACGGGCAACACATCACATTTTTAGCTGCAAGATTATAGAAACAGTCATTATTCTTACAAAGCATTCGAACATAATATTAAAAAAGCCATATGTTCAAAATATAACACCCACCACCAGCCCACAATCCACACACATACATTGGTGACCATTTTCTGCTGGAAGCTGCATTTCTGTGTACATGATTAAGCAATGAGATCAAAGAGTAGAAGGTCAGCACATGCTCCCAAACTTTGTTTGCATGGTCAGACAGGAACAATACACACACAGAACATTGACAGCATGGCCACATAAACCAACTTTTGATGGAAAAAATGCACAAGCAAACAACCCTAGTTGGGCTTTTGTCAATATACACTCGATCATTCCTTCTCCACCACCACAATTTATTTTTTTTGTCAATTCAGTAAATGGACAACACACATATACTGTCAGTACTTAGTGACTGCGTCCTTCACATCATATGACCAAACAAATTAATAATACAGAGCACATCTTAAATATGCAAATATATCAAAAGACATTCCACTTATCCCTCTTCCAATATCTCCCAGCTTCTTCCTCCCCCATACCTTTCACATCAAAAAGATAAACAATATACATCCTAGCCAAAAATATCCTCACCGCATCTTCTACAGACATCAACCTCTTCCTTCCTACCCATATATTCCTAACATCCCACATTACTTCCTTGTAGACAACAGAAAAGCACCACACCTTCCTGACTGCATTTTTCTCCAATCTCCACAAACCCAGAACCACCATTTCCTCCCTTACAAAAACCACCCCCACCACCTCCCTCAGGAAGCTCTTCAACTTTCCCAGCATTTCTTTAGCAAAGACACAGTTCCAAAACACGTGGAACACTTCCTCCACTCCCCCACAGCCCTCCCTTGGACACAACTCCAATCTTACCAAATCCCTACTTTTCATAAAACTCATGGTCGTCAGACACCCCATAAAGGTCATCCAGGATATGTCCCTTTGGGGGTTAGTCACTCCTCTTGTGCTCATACTCTTCCAGATTTGCACACTTTCCTTCTCTCTTAAGAGGAGTTCCACCCAGGGGGGCCGTCAAAAAAAAAAAAAAATTAAAAGTCAGCAGCTACAAATACTGCAGCTGCTGACTTTTAATTGGACACTTACCTGTCCCTGGGTCCAGCGATGCGGGGGATCGAAGCCCCGCTCGTCCCCCCCTCCGCTCGTTCGCGCCGGCATTTCAACTGTGGGCGCCGGGCTGTGGCTTCACAGCCTGGCACCCACTGCGCCGTGATTGGCCGCTCAATCACCTGGGACCTGTAATGGGTCCCAGATGATTGACAGGAGGGAGGGAGCAGAGCAGAGCCCTTCCTGTGCCGAGGGGGAAGTAATGTCACCAGCCCAGGCAAAGGAAGGGGCAGACTACGAGGGACCACCTAGCAACAGGCATTTAGAGGTAAGTGAAAAAAAAAATCCAAATTTTTTTTGGGTTTTTTTTTAGAATTTTTGGGGTATTTTTGTTTTTTTGGGTGGAACCCCACTTTAAGTACTGTATCCCATTAGGAAAAATCTCCCCAGCAATCCAAGCTTTAAGTTTCTTTTTATCACCAACCTCCATCCTTCCCAGATCTTGGTTAGGACCAAAAAATACTGAGGAACGACCCATGCCTGTGGCTTTTCCAGGGCCCGCCTATAGAGTCCCCATCTTGTAAACAATCTTCCTCCAAGGTACTGCATCATCTCCTTCCCGATTCCGTTACCTCTTAGGGTCCTTATCAACGTCCCCCAGTAATGCAGCATCAAATAGTCCCCGATATTTGGAAGTCCAAAGCCACCTTTGGCCCTTGGTTTAGTAATCTTCTCCCTTGCACACTTCTCCATCCTCCCTCCCCAAAAGAACCAGAACAGTAGCCTCGTCATCTTCCTCACTCAATCATCAGGAGGCGGGAATATAACAGAGACATACAACATAATCGGAAGGATCACTGACTTGATGATCAGAACTTTCCCGGTGCAGGACAATTCACGCATCCGCCACATAGACAACTTTTCCTCCACTCGCTCAGTCACCTTCTGAAAACTGCGACTTCCCCTCAACTCCCTGTCAAAACACACACCCAGCACCTGCATCCTCTCCACCTTCTGACTGCGTCCCTCATTCCCCTCCACCTCACGGCCCACACTACACACCTGACACTTACTCCAATTCACACTCATCCCAGACACACTGCAGAACAGACTCACCTGCAATCTTCCACGCCGCACATCAGCCATTCCACCAGCCACCAACACAACATCATCCATGTACCCCAACACTTTCACACTCCTTCTACCACTGCCAGGCACAAACACACCCTTGAATGCCTTGTCCTTCTTCACTGCACTCAGTAATGGCTCCATCACGCAGATGAACATCAAAGGCGATAGGGGGCACCCCTGCCTAAAAACAGACATCACAGGGATACTCCCCCCTAGGGTACCGTTGACCAAAACCTGACTTGAGACACCTTTGTAAAGTCCTCTGATAACCTTCATCAGCTGGTCCGGAAACCCTAGGACCTCCAGAATCTGAAACAGAAACTGATGGGAGACTTTGTCGTACGCCTTTTCAAGGTCAATCGACTCTAGAAGGCACGGCAAGTTGTTATATTGCGCGTAGTATACGACATCCCTCAATAACGATAGATTGTCGGAAATTCGTCGACCAGGAACCGCACACACCTGCTGCTCCCCAATCACTTTGCCAATCACAAGCTTGACTCGATCGGCAATCAATCTTGCCACAATCTTGTAGTCAATGTTCAACAGTGTAATTGGCCGCCAATTCCGAATGTCTCTCTTGTCGCCCTTTTTATAGATGAGGGTAATCACCCCCTCCCTTAAGGACTTTGGCATCTCGCCCACTTCAAACACCAGCCTCACCAACTCACACACCTCATTCTTCATCACCTCCCACGCTTTACAAAAGAACTCAACAGTCAACCCATCTTTCCCAGGTGTCTTATTCCGGTTCATCCCATCTATCACTCGCCTCACTTCCTCCTCAGACACAACCACACACATACCAAACCTATCCTCCTCAGACAATCTTGCATCCACTTTCTCGCAATACTCTCGCATCTCCTCAGCACTTACTCCACGTACACCTGCAAACAAATCCGTATAAAACTCACTCACCACCTCCATCACCTTCTCACCATTCACTTCCTGTCCCTGCACCATCACCGATTTCATCACATTGCGTCCCCTCAAGAGTTTCTTGAAGAAGAACCGCGAACATGTCTCCCCTTCCTCCATGTCCTTCACTTTAGCTTGGAAGATTAGCTTCTTCCCTCTCATCACCCAAGCTTTCTTTATCTCCTCCCGAAGCTTTCCGATCTCCTCTTCTAACTCCCAGCCTCCCTGCCTTAATTTAAGCAGGAGTCTCAACCTATGCTGGAGAGCCCTCCCTTCTTGTTTCTCTTTCCTTGCCTTCTTTACACCTGCTTGAAGAAAGAAGAGCTTGATTCGCTCCTTCAGCCAGTCCCACCACTCAAAAAAGGATTCAAAATCCCCCTTCCTTCCCAACCACACTTTATATTGCAGAGCAAACTTATCAAAAATCCCTTGGTCTTCCAATAACAGATTTAATTTCCAGATTCCTCTCCCAGTCTTGACATCTTGATCAAAAATAAACTTTCCCACCAAAACCTGGAGGTCGGAGAAAGACTTCTCCCATTGCTTCCACTCTGCGACCTTCAGTGCCCTGGAACCTAAAATAAAGTCAATTCGGGATTTCACACTTCCCTTATCTGAAAAAAAGGTTGCTGGGGCTTTACCATTTCCATAGTAGCAAACCGCTCCATCCTGCAAAAAAAATCCTGCAAAAAAGCTGTGCTGGTGACATCGGTCTGGCTTTTACCTTGGCCTACTCTATCTTCAGCAGTCCTAATAAGATTAAAGTCTCCAGCAACAATGGTCTTTCCTCTCCCCACAAGGTGGAGCCTCAAAATTTCCAACAAATCCATCCTGGCATTTTTCCGCACTGGTGCATTAACACATACCAACTTAAAGGATTCTTCCAGGTAGGTAAACATTACACTCAGGACTCTTCCTATCACCACTTCCTCCCATGATTCAACTTTAATTTCTGGGTTTTTAAAGAGCACCCCCACCTCTTCACTTCTATTTTCCGCAGCACAAGACCAAATTGCTGGTCCTGCAGACCAGTCCCCATGGCCTGGAGCATACCACAAACCACACTCTTGCAAACACAAGACATCACACTCAATCTTAGCCAACTCAGACAAAACAGCTGGACGACGATAGACAGATCCAATCGAACGCACATTCACACTACATATAGACAAAGCCATGAGAAGGATCAAAAAAATCCTGCAGAACACACTAAACCCCTCCATCAGGAAGCTGTTTTCCACTTCTGTTCCCTGTACCTTTTACAAGAGCATCAACTGATTCACTCTCCAAATATTGCATGGCAGGAGAACCTACCAAGCCCAATGGAGATGTTGCTGCACTTGAATCATCTGACACTTGTGAATCCATACGTAAACTTGGCAGTACACACCCACCACTACCTGGGCTCGAACCCAGAGACAAGTCCCATTTAGGCTTCTTTCTCCGTGCCTCACTTTCCTGCTCCACCTCAGGTCCTGGTCTTTCAGTAGGCCTTAAAAAGTCTTTTGATCCTGACCCCTCCTCCCTCCTCACCTCCAGCACCTCCATATCCTCAGCCTACTCACCAAGCTCCTCATCTACATATTGACTCTCCTGTTCTGCCTCCACCTGTTTTATCAAAGCGATCAGTTCTACACACTCCATTCACCTCCTCCCCCCCCCTCCATGCCTTCATCCGCCACAGCTTCTTCCGCCTCACCAACCTGCATCTCATTATCCCCCTCTGTCAGATTAATATTCACTCCACTTTTACCCATTCTCCCTTGCAGTTCCTGTCCGACACCCTCCTTGGAGCTACTACCGGGGTTTTCAGCGTCTGGGGGGGGGGTCGGCGCCTTTCCACCTTCCATGCCGGCCACCTGCTCACCCCGTCATCCGCCTGCTCAATCTCCTGCTCCTCCGGTTCTCGGCTCACATTCTGCCCTGTAAACCACCATCTCTGCACAGCCTCCGCATACGAGAACATCTTCCTCCCCACTATTTCAGTTTCTGACCATATGCTCCCCTGAACCACACAGATCTCATTTCTTTTCCTTGCACTCCGCTGCATTGTGTCCCGGCTTCAAGCACACTCTACAGCAAAGCTTAGAAGGGAAGTCCTCACGAATATGTCCATATGCCGGGGGAGGATGATAAACTCCACAAAAACCTGATGCGTCCCTCTTCATGTGTACTTTAAAACGCAGTTTACCTCTATACATGCCATACTGGTTATAAAGCTTCTCTCCTCGATCAGCCCCCACGCAGCCCCCAAAAAAGGATTATAACAATGTACAGTCATGGTCTTCAATCCAGGATCAAACAATAAACTGACGTCCATCTTCTTAGTTAGCAAATTTCCTCCCAGATGCGCCTTCACCCAATTCTCATATGCAGCTTGGCAGGTATCCTCAGTATGAAAAGAAACATCGTATTGACCACTGACCACAAAATCTTGAAGAGCAAATATATTACTGACCTGTAAATTCAGCAACTTCTGTAAAACATCCACAGCGATCGTCTTCAGACCCACTTCACCACGATATTTAGGCTTTACCTGGATTCTCATAGAATTTTGCAAACGCATCGGACCTCGCGACATCCTTTTTTGGTTCTGCCTTTCTTTGGCCTCTCATTTATCCGGGGGTCCCCCCCAGAAGAGGGGCCCCCAGAACACCCCCAACTCAAAACCTAGGCAAATATGTCACCTGATCTTAAGTTAGGAAGCCGAGCAGCACTCCGTAAGGAAGATTTTAGCCCTCCTCCCCACAAATCACAGCGAAAAACCTGACCTTCTCAGGCCAAACAAAACCCCCCCCCCCCCCCACTGCAGCCCTTTATATAAGAGAGGTTGTATTGTTAGCACGCTGAAACACGCTCAATACAAGTACACACCCACCCGTATCTTTCAATTTGTCTCTTCATGTATGTCTAAAGTAATTGCACCTGATGGGCAGGAACATATAGTACTATTTACAACTGTGTTAGCCCTTGGCTATGTGCATCAAATCTCCAACTACAGTCCAAAGATCGAAGTCCATTTGCATCCGCATAAACAAAGCAACAGTTTTCTAAGCATATGTATCTGTGCAGTGTAAACCCTACAATTTTAAATGTCCAAGTCCCTGGACATGATTAGGGCTAACAAACATTGGGGTTATTTACGAAAGGCAAATCCACTTTGCACTACAAGTGCAAACTACAAGTGAAAAGTGCACTTGGAAGTGCAGTCGCTGTACATCCAAGGGGAACATGCAAGGAAAATAAAAAACAGCATTTTAACTTGCACATGATTGGATGATAAAATCAGCAGAGCTTCCCCTCATTTCAGATCTTCCCCTCAGATCTACAGTGACTGCACTTCCAAGTGCACTTTCAGTGCAATTTCAAGTGCATTTTGCACTTGTAGTGCAAAGTGGATTTGCCTTTCATAAATAACCCCCATTAACATCAGTCCCTGGCTGCAATGAGTTTCCAATCTAAAGTCCAAAACTAACTTTCTTACATTAGAGACTATTTCAACAGAAAACAAATAAAATGCCAGCATGTCTTTGGATTGTGGTGAGAAACCCACACAGGGAGAACATATAACCTCGACACAAGAATTAGCATGTTGGGGAATTGAACCAGCAACCCCAGTGCTGCTAGATAGAATTGCTACCCACTTAGCCAGCCTACACATAAATACTACATTTAGACAGTTTTAGGACCTGGGAGAGGAGACAACGTCTCTACATGAAGCAGCATGTTTGGGAATTAAACCCAGACCCCCAGAGATGCCAAAGCAGAAGGTCTAACCTCTAAGCCACGGAGCTGCCACATGTGAGAACTTCCTACATATAAATAAACATAAATACTGCATTTCTTTGGACATACAGGTGATGGAATTACATCACACAAGAGTTATTCTTCTTGATTTATTCTGTGATATTTGGTGGTTCTTTGTGGGTGAGTGTATAGTGATATTAGTAGTGAATAGTGATATTACCCTCAATTTTTTGGGAATTACATTTTGATTTCTGATGTTGGTACACATATCACATTTTTTGGGCTCAAATTATAATTATTTGGAAATAATAAAAAGCACAAAAAAATGTTACTCATTTTAAATTTGCATCAGCAATGGTATTGTTTGTGCTTTGTAAAGACACCTGTGTGAGTTTGGGTAAAGATTGTTGTGAGATGGAGAGTAACAAGTGAAAGTGACAGAGAAAAATATATTTTACCAAAACATTCCACATTCTAGCATTCTTAGAAACAAAATAGATAAGAAAAAACAAAATAGAAGCAGCAACATTGTTGCAAGGAACATTCATTTCAGAGAAAGATACATTTCATTTCAACATTAAAAGTATTTATTTATTGTACCATTAGAATCAATGGCTGAAACTTGCATTGGACTATAATAGCGCTGATTTTCATTCTCAAAAACGCATTTTAGCCAAGTGCTCATTTTCGTATTTACTATAGCGCCTGGTAAAAAAGACACTTGAGCTAAAATGAGAGCTATTTGCAGGCCTGAGCATGCTCAGTTGTGTTGGCATCTAGCTGTACAAAAATGGGGAATTTATTTCTTCTCAGACTTTTAAAGATATTTCAGTTTAGAAATTATTTTGTCACACAGTTTAAAATCAGATTATCTTTAAATAATATACTGCACATTTTAGTACTATTTAGAAAATTATATCATGCTCCAAACATTGTTTCCATGTGCAATTCCCCAGGTTTTAGCAGAGTAAAGCCCTGTACACACGACTGGTTTTGCCGTCGGAATAAACTCCGAAGGTTTCTCCAACAGAACTCCGACGGAAGTTCGTTGTTATTCGTGTTTATCTCGTGTTAGTAGAAGTTTGGCGAGAGACGATTCGCGTTTTTCAGCTTTCGTGCTTTTCAGTAACAAAAGACTAAAGGTCAAAAGAGATTCTTCAAAGAGGAACACTCAGGTTTAAGAATATACAAAACGGTATACTTTATTGAATACTATAAATACCGGACATGTGATACATGAAAGAATACATTTTCCTCCACCAATATTAAAAATAAATAAATTATGTCTCAACAGACACACCATCAAGAAACACTGCTGATTCACTCCAGTCTACCCCATGAAATGGCAAAAAGCCTAGATACTATTCCCGGGCTGAAAAAATAGAAAATGTCCTGAGTAATCTATGTGTATCAAAAGTAGATGTGATGAAAATGTAGCAAGTTTCCCACATAGCGGCCGTTTAGATAATAAAGAAAAACATACAGTTCTTTTATGTACAGCGTAATTGAATGTCAGTACAGAGTATGCCACTGTGAGGAAAAAAGGTTCTTGAAAGACTACAATTGTAACATAACATGTATGCAGCCAGGTGGATAATCACATCAATGCTATAAGGGAGATTTTCAATGAAAGTGAAGGATCCGCTTGTCTCACCTGATCGTGGTCATCTGCTCCCTGGATGAGCAGTGCATCAAAGGTGGGAACACTGGATGATCCAGAGTCAATAGATGTCCTTCCAAATAGAAAATATAGTTGGCGTTTCTCTGTGTCCAAAGATCTGGTCGTTGTAAAGAAGCTCGTGATACTTCGCTGAGCAATGGCTCCACACTGTTCAATGAACGCTACCAACGGGACCAGCTGAGCCTTGCAGCCGTGCAGCACTTGGAGCGGAATAGTGGGCAGGTTCTAAGCGGAAGTCAGAACAGTCTTGACCTAGAAGGATATCCTGGATGGTGGAATCTCCACAGCAGATATGTCTAGCTCAGACACAGACTATGAATGGACTTGCATAGAGAAGCACAGAGTCCAAGTGATGTGATCACCAAAAAACATCTGTGGAATAGTGATGAGGGAATGGCTGGAGGGTGGGAGATGGTCAGGAAATCATATCCAGATGGTTGCTGTGTATGTGGGGGCGTCCAGCTGATGCGTTTCAATAGTTAGACGATTTTCTTCAGAGCTAGATGTGTTGTGGGTCCTACCAGGCTAAATACCAAGTTAATTGGTTTAATTGGCTACTTGGAGGACCTAACAGACTGCCCACATTTGAAAATTTAACCCTAAGTGCTCAAAGCTGTGTAAAAAACAAAAAAAATATGTATCCCAAACACCCAAGGAATTTACACATATATACACACACACACACACATTGCACCCTTCCAAGGCAGATGGAAGGAAAAAACACATCTTATAAGCCTTTAAAACAGGGGTCTCAAAGTACCGGCCCGCGGGCCATTTGCGGCCCGTGGACCGGTTAAAAATGGCCCGCAGGCAGGGCTGATCCAGGACGTCTTTTTACGCTGACAGAGGAGGAGGCGCCGAAGAGCGTCACCTCTTCGTCTGCTCTGTCCTCTCCGCTGCACGCTGCTACAGCCCAGAGAGAGAACAGAGCAGAGGAAGGATCCACCCATCGCCCCGCCCACCTAGGCACTGACCTCAGGGCGGGAGATTGTGTTCTCTGGGTCCCCTGTCACTAGGCATGTGTGGAAGCCAGGAGGAGAGGACTCGGGAGGCGGATGGTCCTGACTGCCAGGAGAGGTGAGTGAGCCATCACATTGAGGCAAAGTCCTTAGTGGGGTGACTGGGGTAGAAATGTGTGCAGTGTGGGGGGTTTTGTGCAGTGTGGAGGTTAATGCTGGGGATTAATAATGCCTTTGCTGACATCAGTGTTGGGGGTTAATAATGCGTTTGCTGACATCAGTGTTGGGGGTTAATAATGCATTTGCTGACACCAGTGCTGGGTTAATAATGCGTTTGCCGACATCAGTGCTGGGGTTAATAATGCGTTTGCTGACATCAGTGCTGGGGGTTAATAATGTGTTTGCTGACATCAGTGTTGGGGGTTAATAATGCGTTAGCTGACATCAGTGCTGGGGGTTAATAATGCATTTGCTGACACCATTGCTGGGGGTTAATAATGCGATTGCTGACATCAGTGTTGGGGGTTAATAATGCGTTTGCTGACACCAGTGCTGGGTTAATAATGCGTTTGCCGACATCAGTGCTGGGTTAATAATGCGTTTGCCAACATCATTACTGGGGTTAATAATGCGTTTGCTGACATCAGTGCTGGGTTAATAATGTGTTTGCTGACATCAGTGTTGGGGGTTAATAATGAGTTTGCTGACACCATTGCTGGGGGTTAATAATGCGTTTGCTGACATCAGTGTTGGGGGTTAATAATGCATTTGCTGACATCAGTGCTGGGGGTTAATAATGCGTTTGCTGCCATCAGTGCTGGGTTAATAATGCGTTTGCTGACACCAGTGCTGGGGGTTAATAATGCATTTGCTGACACCAGTGATGGGGGTTAATAATGCGTTTTCTGACATCAGTGTTGGGGGTTAATAATGCGTTTTCTGACATCAGTGTTGGGGGTTAATAATGTGTTTGCTGACACCAGTGATGGGGGTTAATAATGCGTTTGCTGACATCAGTGCTGGGTTAATAATGCGTTTGCTGACACCAGTGATGGGGGTTAATAATGCGTTTGCTGACACCAGTGCTGGGGGTTAATAATGCGTTTGCTGACATCAGTGCTATGTTAATAATGCATTTGCTGACATCAGTGCTGGGTATAGTATATTATTGCTGGTATAGTTTATTGTTTTTTGAAGTTTTGAAAGTTTGCATGCGGCCCCCATGGGATATGAAAACTTGTCATGTGGCCCTCTGCCAATTTGAGTTTGAGACCCCTGCTTTAAAGAAAAAAGCTCTCATCAAAGTCTTGAAAGTAAAGAAATACAAGAATAAACACAATAATGAAATATAGTTTTGGACTTCTAATGCATAAAGAATGGAATCAAGGGGACAGATCTAAACGAGAGAGAGGGAGGTAAAAAAATTAAATTAATTAAACAGCCCCATCTTGCAGATAGAGGAGTAAAAATCTTAAACAGATATCAAACAAATCTCGGATTTTACGTGTCCAAAAACAATGACAGGTTACATTCATTGTTCAAGCCTGATGGTTGAAGACTATTTAAGAGATAAATCCACATTTTTTCTTTTTGGTATAAAATTTGATTGTAATCCCCCCGCCTCAAAGGCAAATTAAGTCTGTAGATACCTTTGAACCGTAGACCTGAGGGGTCTACTCCCATATGAGACAAAAGTGGGGGAAGATGGTAGTTGCGCTGTGATGAAGGGGGGGGGGGACTAATGTGGCAAAGTGAACTGAAAAAAGAAACGGGCCAATGCATGAATGGATCCTATATTCTAAAAGAACATGGTAAGTATGCAGTGCAGTGCAACATAGCTGATCAACATGACTATAATGTTGCGGGCAGACAAAGCCTAATATATAAAGGTAACTGTGAAACAGTGACTGCTTGAATATAGCAAAGCAAAAATGCATATACTAACACAAATAGGATAAATAAGGACACAATGCAAAAAAATATATAATGCAAGAAAAATACATGTGGGCTAGTGCCCCATTAGCAAAAACATGCCAAATCCTGGTGGACTACACGTGACAAATCCCTAGGACAAACACGAATATTAGTTCTATCATCCAGTCCAAAAACAAAAACCGGTGATGAGAAACACAAAACAATTCCAATCGTGAAGGGAGGGGAGATCTTTAGTGAGGACACCTCCGTGTTTGTAAGTCGCTTACCTTACAGCTGTAAGGTGTACAGCCTGTGTTGCAAATGACCCGCAGGTGTAGACGTTCCGTGTATAAGGTAGTGACAATGATGAACATGCCAAGCGAAATATAAAAAATAAAACGTATACAGCATGTAAAATAACTCTACGACGACCACAGTGGAGGGGGGGCAAGACACACACGGGGGGAGGTTGCATTCACTTTCATGAAGTGAGTGTGGGCATCAATCCATGAGCGCCGAGCTCATATGCCTCCAGGGGTATCACCAATTTGGAATCTGTCCCCGTGCCTGGAAACTGGAATATGTCCCCGTGCCTCTCTCCTCAGTGTTTGTCAGGTAGAGTAGTGATGTACAGTGTGAGAGGGAAAGAGACGCACATAGCGTGATCCCATATAAAAGTTATATTTATTTGATAAAACAAGTCCAATCAACTTACATTTAAAACAATGCTGCAGTGTGTAGTAACTACGAACGCCAAGCTCGTCTCCTTTTGTTTGTCTGTGGCAGCGTCCCGTGCTCCAATCCTCCTCCCTGCTCCCTGCATCCTTACCATGTTCTTTTAGCATGTAGGATCCATTCATGCATTGGCCCGTTTCTTTTTTTAGTTCACTTTGCCACTTTAGTCCCCCCCCCTTCATCACAGCGCAACTACCATCTTCCCCCACTTTTGTCTCATTTGTCCTGCTTTGGATCAGTACTTAGGTGTTGCAGCAGTGTCCTTTTAGCGTAGGCCCCCCCGACAGCGCAGTAGTTTCCACTTTCACATTGTCTACTCCAGTGTTTCTCAACCTTTTTCCAGTCGGGGCACCCTTAAAAAGTATTTTCAGTCTTGAGGCACCCCAGTCCAAGGCTTAGTTCACGTTACTGTGTGTCGCGGAACATGCGCAAAATCGCACTCGTTCCTGACACACAGACAAATGCTCTGCTCTTTAGGGGTGCCATTAATTCTTAATGGTACCTCACACATTGGAAAATGTGGGGTGCTTTTGGTGCAGTGCAATTTAAAAAAAAAAAAAAGGTTGGGGATTTCCTTCCCTGAATTTTTGTGGTTAGGGAAGCCCATTGAAATGAATGGGCTGCACTACACGCAGCATGCAGCAACACAGATGTGAACCAAGGGCTTGTTCACATGTCGGGTTGGAGGGGTGGTAAAAGCACATGGTTAAGCTGTTTTTACCACCCCCAAATTCTTCCCCTTTAGCTGCAGAGACAACAGCTGGGGGTGTACACACGTTGTGGCTGCAGCTGGAGGTATACCCAGGGTGAATGGGGCTGAACTGCAACTACCCTGCAACTGTGTGCATTGCACGGTTGCAGTGTAGTGATGCTGCATTAAAACAGGTGGTGAGGAGGCAGCATAATGCCTCTTTACCGCCTGTCAAATGCCTCTGAAAAGCGATCTGTGCATAGGTTGCTTTTCAGAGGAGAAGCAGTCCTTGCTGCTATCACAAACAAGACCTACAACAGCAGTTCTGATGGTACAGGAATGGGGGGGTGTGTGTCAGGATTAAAAGTAGCATACACACATATACAGACACATACACGTGCACACACGCATACAGACACATGCATACAGACACTTGTACATACGCACATGCAGACACGTGCACACACACATGCAGACACATGCAAACACACATGCAGACACATGCACACACACACACACATGCACACACACACGTACAGACACATGCACACACACACATGTACAAACACACATACAGACACGCACACATACAGGCAGACACATGCACACACACACACATACAGACACATGCACACACACACACATGTACAAACACAAATACAGACAGACACTCACATGCTCACGCACATACAGACACATGCACACACATACCAGACACATGCACACACACATACAGACACATGCACACACACATACAGACAGACACTCACATGTACACACACACATGTACAAACACACACACACAGACGTACACACAGACATACAGACAGACACGCACACATACACACACATGCACACATACAGACACATGCACACATACACACACACATACAGACACATGCACACACACATACATGTACAAACACACATACAGACACATGCACACACACATACATGTACAAACACACATACAGACACATGTACACTCACACACACACACAGACAGTCAGAAACTCACATGCACACACACAGACACATGTATAAAGTCCTCTTAAAACGAATCTAGCTTCTAGCACAGTACCTTTCCAGTTTCCTCATTCAGCCAGGTACTGCACTGTAGGGGGAAGCAGAGAGCACAGCACAATCCCCTGCACTTTACTTTCACTTTGCTGAGGTTGACGGAGCTTCTCACAGTGCCGATGTACAGTTCGGCAGGGGATCGGGAGATCGGGCTCATCTGACAGCCCTTCTCTCCCCTGATCCCGCGGCACACCTGAGAACCTCTGACGGCACACCAGTGTGCCGCGGCACACTGGTTGAGAAAGGCTGGTCTACTCCCATATGAGTTAAGAAAGTGCAAGGGAAGGGGCCGTTCATCATTTTTCTTTAAGATCCCTTGTATGTGTTCACTGATTCTGATTTTCAACTGTCTTTTAGTTTTGCCTATGTAGATTTTTTTACATGGACAGGTGATTTTCATTAAAGGCTTATAAGATGTGTTTCTTCCTTCCATCTGCCTTAGAAGGGTGCAATGTGTGACTCAGTATATATGTGTAAATTCCTTGGGTGTTTGGGATATATATTTTTTTGTTTTTTACACAGCTTTGAGCACTTAGGGTTAAATCTTCAAATGTGGGCAGTCTGTTAGGTCCTCCAAGTAGCCAATTAAACCAATTAACTTGGTATTTAGCCTGGTAGGACCCACAACACATCTAGCTTTGAAGAAAATCGTCTAACGATTGAAACGCGTCAGCTGGACGCCCCCACATACACAGCAACCATCTGGATATGATTTCCTGTTCATCTCCCACCCTCCAGCCATTCCCTCATCACTATTCCACGGATGTTTTTTGGTGATCACATCACTTGGACTCTGTGCTTCTCTATGCAAGTCCATTCATAGTCTGTGTCTGAGCTAGACATATCTGCTGTGGACATTCCACCATCCAGGATATCCTTCTAGGTCAAGACTGTTCTGACTTCCGTTTAGAGCCTGCCCACTGTTCCGCTCCAAGTGCTGCACGGCTGCAAGGCTCAGCCGGTCCCGTTGGTAGCGTTCATTGAACAGTGTGGAGCTATTGCTTAGCGAAGTATCACGAGCTGCTTTACAACGACCAGATCTTTGGACACAGAGAAACGCCAACTATATTTTCTATTTGGAAGGACATCTATTGACTCTGGATCATCCAGTGATCCCACCTTGGATGCAATGCTCATCCAGGGAGCGGATAACCACGATCAGGTGAGACAGGCGGATCCTTCACTTTCATTGAGAATCTCCCTTATAGCATTGATGTAATCAATCATCCACCTGGCTACATACATGTTATGTTACAATTGTAGTCTTTCAAGAACCTTTTTTCTCCCTTCGTCTTTCAGGACAGCACCTGGAGAGAGCGCAGCTCCACCCACTTTCCCAGGAAACACTGCAGTCAGTTTCTTTAAAGACCGGACACTTCCACCATGGCCTCAGTTGTAGTGTTTCCTCCGCCATGGTGGAAGCGCTGCAGGGAGCCAGGGGTGTGCTGCGCTTTCTCCAGGTGGTGAAAGTATTGGGCATACCGGTTGAAGTTGTTTTTTCTTTCTCAAAAACAGCCCAGCATCCTCCCTTACGTGTGGGGGGTTCTCCGGCGCCCCCTCCTCTTCATGCTCGGCGAGAGCCAGGCTGCTGTGGGTTCCGCTCCTACAAGACCGGCGGCAGGGCTGCGGAGAAGCGAACAGCGTCTACTCTGCAGTACCGCATGCCTTCCAGGGTTCGGATGACGAGCGCGTCATTCTGACCGGGGGCAGGGCCTCGAGCAGCACGACGCGGCTTCCGGTTCCGGCCGCTGGAACGCAGGAGGAGGGGGCGGTCTCTTTGGCTGATGTAATTTCCGGCCCTCACAGCGGTGAGTGGCCTGGGAATATCTAAATAAAGGAGCACAGACGCCGCTGTAGTCCTGTCAGCAATGGAGGACGATCAGACGGCAGTGGCAGGAGCAGGAGCCACACCAATCAGCCAGGCCCAGGTAAGCAGGGACATTGGTCACTGTTTTTTCTCTTACTCTATGGGCAATTGTTATATATATATTCCCTTCCTAAAAAAAAAAGGGGGGCCTGCAGATCACTTTTCCTGAGTACTAGAAGAAGGATAAGTGATGGATTACTTGGTTGGAAGTGGATATGTGGGGTGATTCACTGGCTGTGGAACAAGACATAGGGGTTAAAGGGTTAACTTCCCTTGTGTTTTTTTTGTGTTTCCTTTGTACAGTATGTAATCTGTTTGGTGAAATGTGGTTCAGCAGATATCTTTTTTTCCCTTGGGATATTGCAGAAGGTTAAAGAAAAGACCAAGCATGTCTCCCCTATTATTAAGAGGAAATGTCCATCATGTAAAGGTTTACTGAGGGATTCCTGGACCAAGATATTATGCAAGTCATGTATTGCATTGCAGCAAGGAGAATTGCCGAGCTCTTTCAGGAAGGAACTGGCGGACACCTTTGAATCCTTCAGATCCTATCTGGATAGGCGCCCAACGGCGCATAGCAGTACGGTGCCCCGTTCTCAATCCTCTGTTTCTGCATACAGAGGGGGCAGTGACTCAGAGGAGGAAGAATGTAACGCTTTACCAAACTCTGACGAAGTTGAATGAAGAATGCTACTTTTACTTCTTCTTCTATGTACAAACTATCCCTTGAGGAGGTGGATGATCTACTAAAGACAATACACACTACCTTTAACATCACAGAGGATAAAACTCAGCTATCCTTACACGATAGGATGTTTCAGGGCCTTGGGGAGGAAAAACACAGAGTTTTTCCAGTACATAAGTTTCTATTGGAAACTATTAAAAGGGAATGGAAAGATCCAGAAAAAGCCCCCTTCTTTTCTAAATCCCTCAACCGGAGATTTCCGTTTGACGAGGATAGCTTGCATATCTGGAACAAAAAACCAAGACTTGACGCAGCGTTTTCCCAGGTATCAAGGAATACTGACCTGGCATTTGAGGACATGAGTATCCTTAAGGATATCATGGATAAAAAGGCGGACTCCCGATTAAGGAAGGCGTGGGATTCATCCTTAGCAAATTTGAAACCAGCCATGGCTTCAACGGTGGTAGCCAGAAATCTGGAACACTGGCTGGAACAGCTGAAGGCTCATATTGAGGCAGGGACGCCTCGTAAAGATCTGCTAAATACACTCCCGGTGTTATTAAAAGCGGTAGGGTATATAGCAGATGCTTCAGCGGAATCAATCAGAAAGTCTTTGATAACGTCCTGGGGGAGGGGCGAAACGCGTCGACGCAACATCCTGTCCACGTCCGTCTGATTTGTTACCAGTGACATCACTTCCTGGTGGTGGAACGCACGCCTAAGAGCGGCGAACCGACCAAAATATCTGAATGCCTGCTTTCCTTACCGGTCCCGTGAGTAGCGCATTTATGCGCAGGTGACCTTTGGTATTTTAAGGTTTTATGCTATATACCTCTCTTCTCTCCTTCGGTGGAACGTGTGCTTCTGGGGTTTCACGAGCAATCTTTTACATCGCTACACCACTGGCCCTGTTTGTTGGAAAAGATGAAAAAGTTGGAAGCCTGTTCATTGTTTGCCCTATGAAGGAGTTTTTATCATTAGCCTCGTTTTCTCACATATTGTAGCTGACGTTTCATGATTTCTTTGTGCTATCTGGAACTTGCAGAGTGGATCGCTCCTTAGTATTTCATTTTTGCATAATTGATATGCCATATTTTATTTATATATTTATTTATATATTTATTTATATTAGTGGTATGCTAAACTGCTATTTCTGATGTTTGATAGATGCATCTGTCCAAATCAACATATTGTAGTGAAGGTTTTCTATTTGGATAGTGCATCTTCCCATGCTCCTGCTGTTTTATTTGTCATTTTTTATACACACCAATTGATTTAATTTATGTGGAGGGTCTTGGAGCTCTGGTAGTGCAGTCCAGCGCACTCTGGCTTAGCTGCGCGGGCTGCAGGTCCAGTTCTCTGACACATCCATATTTATTATAACGTGCCACTCTATTATCACTTGCGGTGTTTTGTGGTTTTTGTTTATATATTTTGTTCACATTTAGTTGCCAGCGCAGTTCACTTGGTTTATATATTTCTAAAGTACAGTACTTTCACTCTGCAGCTGCAACAAAGTTTTTCTTTTTGGTTTTCACAAAAATATTCTTTTTGAGATTATTGATTACATATATTTGCGAGCGCTGTATTGTATGATTTTATAATCAGAATGTCAGCCAGATCCTTAGCTTTAATAAACTCAGCTCGCAGGGCTTTATGGGTCAAGACATGGACAGGGGATACTGCCTCAAAAACAAAGTTGTGCGGTTTACCCTTTGAAGGTGATCTGGTGTTTGGCCCTGGGCTTGAAGCCATACTTGACAGAACAGCTGACAAAAAGAAGGCTTTTCCTATAAAGAAAAAGGTGATTCCGCAAGGCAATAGGAATTTTTTCGGAAAACCCCAGATACCAAAGAGACAATCTATAAAAGGCCTTGGAAATCTCAAAGAGGGAGGGGCAAGTCAGGAGTACTATTTCGCCACAAACACAAAAACCCAGTGACTGTCATCCAACTGTGGGAGCAAGGTTACAAACCTTCTTTTTACAGTGGAAGACTATAACGAACAGCCAGTTTATCCTCAAGACAATTTTAGAGGGTTACAGGCTGGAAATTTCTCAACCCCCACCTGTGCGTTTTTACGTAACCCAGGCTCCCCGAGACCCAGAAAAATCTGTAGCAATGACAGCTATCTTGCAAGAATTTATGCTCCAAAAGGTGATCACGAACGTGCCTCCCAGGGAAGTTGAACAGGGGTGCTATTCGCACATATTTCTGGTGAAGGAGCCTTCGGGAAAATTCAGACTCATTCTGAACCTGAAGATTCTCAACAAAACTATCAGGTACAAAAAATTCAAAATGGACACAATATTTTCAGTGAAGAGTCTCCTGACCCCAAACTGTTTTATGGCATCCATAGACCTGAGAGATGCATACTTACATGTGCCAGTAGCACCAGCATCCCAGAAGCACTTAAGATTTGCAATAAAAATGGGGGAATCAACCCTATATCTCCAGTTCAGAGCTCTCCCTTTCGGGCTGTCATCCTCTCCGAGGGTTTTCACAAAGATCCTGGCAGAGGCCTTAGCCCCACTCAGAGTGGAGGGAGTATCAGTTCTACCCTATTTAGATGATCTACTAATTTTTGCCAAAACAAGGGACCTATTAGTGAAGGATCTGGAAAAGACAATGAGACACTTGGTAAGTCTTGGATGGATAATAAACAAGGAAAAATCAAACTTGATTCCATCACAGACAATACTATTCCTGGGCTATACTATAAATTCCATCCAGGAGAGAATCTTTCTCCCCGAGGAGAAAATAGAGAAGCTTCAGGGTGCGGTAAAGAGGACACAGACAAACATGCCAATCTCCATCAGAGCAGCTATGTCGGTCTTAGGGCTACTCACTGCGACTATACTAGCAGTGCAATGGGCACGTCTACATACAAGGGAGCTCCAGCAGGCAATTTTAACGAATTGGTCTTATGGAGAGTCCCTGGAAAAATTAATAAAAATGCCTCCGCAGGTTCAGAGGAAGCTTTGGTGGTGGAGAAGCCACTCAAACCTGAACAAGGGTCTACTCTGGGGTTTTCCCTTGGAGAAAAGGCTAACAACAGACGCAAGTTCCTGGGGTTGGGGTGCCCACCTGGATGAGCAGATGGCTCAGGGGAGTTGGACAGACTGGGAAGCCAGAAGATCCTCCAATTAGAGTGAACTAAGGGCTATTCTCCTAGGACTATGGGCCTTCGAGAAAACAGTCCGGGACCATCATGTCCAAGTCTTATCGGACAACGCCACAGCGATGGCATATATATCAAGGCAAGGAGGAACAAGGAGCAGGACTCTGCTATCCTCGGCACTCCAAATTCTAGCCTGGGCAGAAGACAACCTAAAGTCCATAACAGCAATACATCTGAAGGGAGATTTGAACCTTCTAGCAGACTTTCTGAGCAGAGAAAGAATACTAGAAGCAGAATGGAGTCTGAACACAGGAACATTCCAAAAATTAATAGAAAGATGGGGGGTACCCCAAATAGATAATAGATCTTTTTGCATCCCAGAAGAATACGAAGGTAGAGGCCTTCTTCTCACTAAACAGGCAGGATCAGGCGAAAGGTTTGGATGCATTAGCACATCCGTGGAACTTCCAGTTGTGCTACGCCTTTCCCCCCTTTCAGATGATCCCCCTGGTCTTAAAAAACTACAAAAAGAGACCACGAGTATGATTCTAGTGGCCCCTTTTTGGCCCAAACGAGCTTGGTTCGCAACAATACAGAGGATGGCGGTGGAACCTTATTGGGTGCTTCCACTGCGGAAAGATCTCCTAACGTAGGGTCCCCTTCATCGTCCAAATACCGAACACCTCAGGTTGACAGGGTGGTTACTGAGGGGCAGATGTTAAAGAATAAGGGCCTTTCAGATAAACTGGTCTCTACCCTGCTGAATAGTCGTAAGGAGGTTACCAGAGCCATCTATTTCAAGACGTGGAAGCGATTTAATAGCTGGTGCACGGCTAAGAGGCTTTCGCCACAAGAAATTGTTCCAGTACTAGAGTTTCTCCATGAGGGAATGGAGATGGGGTTGGCAGCTAGCACCCTGAAGGTGCAGGTAGCTGCATTGTCGGTTTTCCATGAGAGACAATTATCTAAGGAGCCGCTCATTATTAGATTTTTCAGGGCATTGGCCAGAGCTAGGCCAATACCTTTTAAGTTTTTTCCTAGATGGGACCTGTCTGTGGTTCTGCAGGGTCTAATCAAGGGGCCTTTTGAACCTCCAGAGGAAGCATCAATCAGGCTGTGGTCGCTAAAACTTGTCCTGTTAGTAGCAGTTACTTCAGCTAGGAGAGTAAGCGAGTTACAAGCTCTTTCCATAAGAGAACCCTTTTGTTATATTTTTCCAGACTGGGTAGTGCTAAAAACTGACCCAGGTTTTCTGCCAAAGGTGTCAACAGCATTTCATAGGGCACAAGAAATAGTTCTCCCTACTTTTTGTCCTAACCCGTCCAGTGCTAAGGAGAGGTCTTTCCATTCCCTGGACGCGAGAAGGTGTTTATTACACTATATAGAAATAACAAAAGATTTTAGAAGATCAAATTCTCTATTTGTTCTCTTCTCTGGACCACGTAGGGGGTATAGTGCGTCCAAAAACACCATAGGTAGATGGCTAAGAATGGCCATCAGTGAAGCTTATAGAGCTTCAGGGGCAGAGCCCCCTAAGGGGGTAGCGGCCCATTCAACAAGGGCAGTAGCAACGTCCTGGGCAGAGAGGGCAGGAGCTTCTCCGAGTCGGATCTGTAAAGCGGCCACGTGGACAAGTTTCTCCACCTTCACCCGCCACTACAGGTTGGACTTGCTATCAGCAGTGGAACAATCATTCGGCAGGAAAGTCCTGCAGGCGGTGGTCCCACCCTAGAGTAAGTACTCTTTTATCATCTCCAGGTGCTGTCCTGAAAGACGAAGGGAGAAAACCCTAGTTAGACTTACCGGTAACGGTATTTCTATGAGTCTTTCAGGACAGCGCCGATGACCCGCCCTAAGTTTAAGGTTATAAGATGTGTTATTGCTATGTTCTGCTTATCTAATTTCAGCATGGCTGGAGGTACTCTATGAACAACTGAGGCCATGGTGGAAGTGTCCGGTCTTTAAAGAAACTGACTGCAGTGTTTCCTGGGAAAGTGGGTGGAGCGGCGCTCTCTCCAGGTGCTGTCCTGAAAGACTCGTAGAAATACCGTTACCGGTAAGTCTAACTAGGGTTTTCCTCACAGTGGCATACGCTGTACTGACATTCAATTACGCTGTACATAAAAGAACTGTATGTTTTTCTTTATTATCTAAAGGGCCGCTACGTGGGAAACTTGCTACATTTTCATCACATCTACTTTTGATACACATAGATTACTCAGGACATTTTCTATTTTTTCAGCCCGGGAATAGTATCTAGGCTTTTTGCCATTTCATGGGGTAGACTGGAGTGAATGCGGAGTGTTTCTTGATGGTGTGTCTGTTGAGACATAATTTATTTATTTTTAATATTGGTGGAGGAAAATGTATTCTTTCATGTATCACATGTCCGATATTTATAGTATTCAATAAAGTATACCGTTTTGTATTTTCTTAAACCTGAGTGTTCCTCTTTGAAGAATCTCTATTGACCTTTAGTCTTTTGTTACTCTGCTACAATTTGATTCAATTTGAACTGGTTTTCTGCTGAGTTTTTTACAATCCGCACACAGACAATAGGTCTGCGAGTGTCCCCTAGCAGATCACTAGTTCTAGGTGTGGTCACACACAGATTTTGACACTCTTATGTCCCGTACACACGGTCAGATTTTCCGATGGAAAATGTCCGATCGGAGCGTGTTGTCGGAAATTCCGACCGTGTGTGGGCTCCATCGGACATTTTCCATCGGATTTTCCGACACACAAAAATGGAGAGCAGGAGATAAAATTTTCCGACAACAAAATCCGATTGCGTCAATTCCGACCATGTGTGGCCTGTTCCGACGCACAAAGTGCCACGCATGCTCAGAAGAAATTCCGGCACGGAACAGCTCGTTCTGGTAAACTTAGCGTTCGCAATGGATACAGCACTTTTGTCACGCTGCAATGTTAAAAATGGTTTAATACAGCGCACTCTCTTCTTCTTTATAATGTGACAAGAATATAGTAGTTTTGCTGCTCATATCTACACAGACTTCTCACAAACTTATTTCGTTATTATTTACCGTATATACTCGAGTATAAGTCATCCCGAGTATAAGTCGAGGCCCCTAATTTACCACAAAAAACTGGGAAAATTTATTGACCCGAGTATAAGACGAGGGTGAGAAATGCAGAGGGTCAACAATGCCCATCTGCAGCTGCATGCCTCCCTGTGTCCTGTGCAGCCTACCTGTACCCTATGCATGTGTCCTGTACATGTGTGTGTGTCCTGTACATGTGTGTCCTGTACATGTCCTGTGTCCTGTACATGTCCTGTGTCCTGTACATGTCCTGTGTGCATGTGTCCTGTGTGCATGTGCAGCCTACCTGTGTCCTGTGCAGCCTCCCTGTGGCGATCTCCATCCTCCCTGTGGCGATCTCCATCCTCAAACGGCGGCTGCCTATCACGGACATTCTCTCATTCTCATAACACGGACGAGGATGAGACAATGTCCGTGATAGGCTGTACACTGACAGCTGTTCAGCCTATCACAGACAAGCAGGAGGCGCGGATTTTGAAAGCTGCAATAGCCGCCGAACACTATCATCACACGCCGGCCGCTGTCTGCCTGCATGACACGCTGATCATGCAGACAGACGGCGGTGACTCGAGTATAAGTCGAAGGGACGCTTTCAGCCCAAAAAAAGGGCTGAAAAATTCGACTTATACTCGAGTATATACGGTATCTGGATTCCCTCAATATATTTTGATTGCTCACATCTGACAACATTTTTTTTTTTTTTTTTTTTTTGGCTTTAATGTAGATTATTTTTTTTGTGCTTGTATTTTTTTGAAGGGTTTTTTTTTTTTTGGGGGATTTTGATTTGTACTCCCGAAAATGTTTGTGTGTGTTTTTTGTGACAAGTTCCCACAACACCATTGATATGTTGTTCTATTTAATCTGTAGGAGATTGTTTGGTGTTGTTGTCCCTTGTTAATTTCACATTTTATGTTAGAAATGTACCTGAATCGTCACCAACAAACTGTCCTTTTTGGATGAAAACACACACAGGATAGTATAATTTCCCAAAAATTTTTTTATTAAGGGCTCACAACTAAACAAAGAGGGAGGCAACGCTGGAGAAACTGCAGAAGTGGGCGAAGCCTTGGACCTCCAGGGCAGACATCAATAATTTTTAAGCGAAATTGGTGGCCTGAGGTGTCCATATCTAAGGGAGGGCAGTCTGGTCCAGAAGTCCCAGAGATCCGGAAAGCAGCAGATGACATCTGTGTCCCCAGGCTGTGGTCATACGAGAGACTGCATCTTCTGTCAGACCAGAATGAACCCAGGGTCATCACTCTCAGGTCTTCCTTCCACGCTTCCTTACACGCGGTGGCTGTGGTGGTGGAGTTGTGGCAGCAGGAGGAGGAGGATGGTCCAACTCAACCACGTCGGTCTTGGGTGTTAGTTCCCCACTCACCCCCTTACGTAGCACTTTATACATAAGGTCCTCACAGAGCCTGCGTTGACCCTCCTGCATGCCCTGCAGTTTGGTGGCAGCCATGCAGGCAAAGGCCTCTTCAGGAGTGGGTAGGGCTCTGAGGGACGCAGAAGCCTCCTGGATCAGCCTGAACGCTGAATCCTGCACGGGACTCGGAGTCGTCTTCCTGGCTCTTTTATATGGAAGGCGGAGGGGAGGAACCTGAGACTCAGTCAGGCTGCGACTGGTCCCTGGCTTCTCCTGGCTGCCACTTAGCCCCGCCTCCTCCTGGCTGCCACTAATCACCGCCTCCTCCTGACTGCCACATTCCACAGCCTCCTCCTGGCTGAGGTCTTCCTGTGTAAGAAAAAGGGACATAGTTTTAGTATTTTTTTCATCAATCACACACAATTTTCACCTCCTGACTGCTGCAAATTGAATGTTAACAAATATAACAGACTATCCTTCTGAGCCCAGCATTTTTCATTCTTGTACCAATTTTGGGTGCCCACTACTGTCTATTGATATGTAAAACACTTTCAAGCAGCAATTAGTGATCAATACTAACATCTAGTAAACATCATTTATTTATTGACCAGAAATGAGTAGAACAATGCTATACCTGACTCCAGATGGGCTCCTCCACTTCTTCCTGGCTGGAAGGCCCAGGTTGGACATTGGAAGCCTCAGCTGGGGTGGAAGGAAGCGTGGAAGGAAGAGTAGAGAGGGATTCCCTGACTTCAGTGTGGTATGACAGAAATCGCAGTCTCTCATAGTACCACAGCCTGGGGACATAAACGTCATCTGCTGCAGCTCTGGACCTCTGGGAATCTGTGACCTTCTTGCGCTCCCTAAGATATGTGCTCCTCAGGCCACCAATTTTGGCTTTTAAATAGGGGATGGTTGCTGTGGGGACCACCGGCTTCACCAACTCCAGCAGTTTCTCCAGCACTGCCTGCCTCTTCTGTTTATGGTTATAGTGGGGGTGTCTGACCTACCACAGACAGGGCAGCTCCCTGTATTTGTCAATGAACAGGGGGAGGAAATTGTGGTCGTTGAACCCATCCATTTTCTCTGCAAGACACAACACAAGACAAACCCTAATGTCAGGCCAAACTCCCCTAATCTTGTTACAATATAGGCTTCCATTTCGAAGCAGTATAGGCCCAAGTTTAGATCCTACCTTCGTTATCACGATCGGCGCCTCCGATGCTCCTTCCTCCGCTCACAGATCGTACGTAATACGCACATGTGTTACGCTTTATATACACTGCGCATGCGTGTAACTCCGCCCGCCCCTGATGTTCTTTCTAGTCTATTCCCCACCCCTTTTCGTTCGGCACAGTGGGGGAAGAGCACATGGCGGAGACACAGCAGGTGCGTGCTAATTGTAGCAATGAGGAGGAGGAGGAGGAAAGGCCGGATCCGGACACGTCCCGATCCAGAAGGAGATTTAAGGACTCAAATATGTACTTTGGGGAGATGTTGGAGATGGTCGACATCCTGAAGAGGGCCGACTATGACGGGAAGTATGGACCTTACCCCAACCCCAATATCAGAAATGCCAATATCATGGCAAAAGTGGTCAGGAGTCTGCACCGGAATTTCGGGGTACGACGATCGAAAGATCAGCTCAGGAACCGGTGGTTGGACCTCAAATTACGAGAACATGAGCAGTACAGAAAGATCTGGAGAGTGCTGCAAAAAAGTAATTAGTTGTGCTGTGTTCCTATTCTTTATGTTTATTACGTTCGTGCTGCTCCATGTGCTTTTAGGAACTGTTGTACAGTTTAAAATGGCAACTTTCATCTTCATGGGCACATTATTCGTTCGGATCAAACATTTTTCTTTCGGACTATAAAATACCATTGTTTAGGCCATATGCATTTGGCCACCATTTTGACGCCCTATACTTGTCTTAAAAGAATTGGGTTGTGTAGATGGCTTTGTTACTAGAATGAAATGCAAACTAGATTCTGTGTAAGGAGAGGACACTGAGCAGCTGTTTTCACATCTGGACACTGGAGCATTAGTGTGGGACACAAGAACACCATTTTTATTAGGGGGGGCACACAGGTGCTCCAGTGTATACTATTAGGGGGTCTCCATCTGTGAAGCTTGTACTAAGCAGGTAAAGTATTGCAGGTTGACAAAGGACACTAAAAAAGCTACATCTTGGAACTCTGCTAAAATTGACATTTGTACCCCACTTCCAAGCAATGTTTCCTATTTCTAGTTCTGCCATCAAATATCTGTGTGCTAATTATACCATTTTTATTTGACATAGGGGATAAAAGACTCGGAGGACATCCCTCATCCGAGGAGACCAGAGCCCCCCCCCCTCTGTAAGAAGGGGAAATCCCCCCAACACAATCTGAGCAGGAGGAAGAAGACATGGTGGAACTAGTCACCACAACAGGTGAGTGTCTGCAACCACAGGCTCAGATAAGAGATGGATGGCGGCATTTTTTTAGACCTATTTTATTTTGGGGTTCCTCTCTTTTTAGGTGATCGTGAGGTTGTAGATCCAGATCCTTTCACATCCGAAAGTGCCCAGATCCTGATCGGGGAGATCATGGGGTTTAATTTACAATTGGAAATCATCAAGAAAAACATCAATGATGTTATTCCAAAAAATAAAAACATCATTGATGTTTTGGGGCGAGTTTAAAGCCCCTCCAAATCACTTTCTTCTTTTGTGTGCTACAATGTGCTAAATGTTTTTGTGATTTTTCCCAAAGCCAAATTTGGAGGATGCACACAGTGTGCCAACATGTGCTATCTGCCATCAAGGGAGATCAATGGACGTGTTTTGGGGGTGCAACCCCTTCCTCAATAATAAAGTAGCTGAGAGGAAGGGCTTGCTCCCCCAAAACACGTCCCTTGATCCCCCGTGATAGCAGGTCGCACATGTTGACATTGTTAAATTGGTGTGCATCTTCCAAATTTGGCTTTTCCTGGGGTGACTTCACCCCATCTTAACGCAATATCAAACACAGTTCCTAAATACTCATGTCTGATATTGCCTTCAAGTTCTACCAAATGTGCCGTTTGTAAGTTCAAGATTTGTGTCTTTCTTGTTGGTTTTACACAGGCCTGTTTTATCTAAAATGGACATTTTGAGTTTTGATAATGCTACCCCAAAAATTGTTATACAACAAACATGTTGGTTTGTTTGAAAAACCTTTGGTAAATGCACATGTGATTGTGCAGGTATTAAAAAGATTGTTAATCAAGAATGTGTGGATTATTGTCTCAACGCTACAACACTTTTGGGGTGATGTCATTGTTGTTTTCTGAGAAAATGGGGGTTATTTACTAAGGGCAAATCCTCTTGGCACTACAAGTGCAGTTTCAGTGCAGTTGCAACTGCACTCGTAGTGAAATATGTTTTTGCATTTTAGTAAATAACAGCCAACAGTGGTTTGTATAATAAGGTTACAGAATCACGACATTTTCGGGACTCAACACATTTCTGTCAGGGTCAGCTAAAACAAACACAAGCAGTAAATGTCCACAAAGAATTTCTTTTTTTGTTTTATTATAAAAAGGCTTCACAGATTTGCTGGCATATTGATAGCCCCCCTACCCGCAAAGAACTCCAGGTAGCGTAACCAGACATCGCGGGCACTCAGGGAGGGCAAGCCAGGACGGCCGCTTTCAAGTGCCGTCAGTGTGGTTTGATGTATCATTCCGGCCTCAGGCCCAACTGAGCCAGCATAGTTGGCCGAATGTTTCCTTAAAAAGTTATGGAGAACACAGCACGCAAGTATATATGGTTCAGTTTATACTCCGTCATATGGATGGGTGTCATAAATAGGCGGAACGGCTGGCCAGGATTCCAAATGTGTTCTCCACCACTCTTCGGGCTCTGGCCAGCCGGTAATTAAAAACCCTCTGTTCCGGGGTGAGGGTCCTCATTGGGAATGGCCTCATCAGGTGGTCCCCCAGCGCAAACGCTTCATCAGCAACGAACACAAGTGGGAGTCCTTCAACATTGTCCTCTGGAGCTGGCAAGGTCAAGCTGCCATTCTGGAGACGCCTGTAAAACTCAGTCTGGGCGATGACTCCACCGTCGGCCACATACAGGAAGTCGTAATTAGCCGACACCACCGCCAACATCACTATACTATTGAACCCCTTATAGTTGAAATAGTATGACCCCGAGTTGGGTGGTGGGACGATGTGGACGTGTTTCCCATCAATTGCCCCTCCGCAGTTAGGAAAGTCCCACAGCTCGGCAAAGTAGGAGGCCACAGTCTGCCATTCCTGTGGCGTGGAAGGAAACTGTTGAGGAAAAAACAATAAACATTACTATTTTTGATCAGAAACATAGCAAGCAGATTAGACACAAACATTATGGGGCAACCTCCAGATAGCATTTATTAAGGGGAATTTAACAACGCCAAAGTATAAGGTACACCTATCATAACCCCCCCCCCCCTCTCATGGGCAATTTCTAACATTATAGGGGGTGTGTGGAAATCTTGGACAGGTAACCCTCTTCACTTCATTGAGAGATGAATGCCTAAATAATGGGTATTACTTGAAACAGCCCCTCCTTAGTTACACTATTGGCAGCCCATTGGACAGGTAAGAAGTGTCATAATACAAAGATAGAAATACACACTGTACACATTTGAGGACATTTGGACATTCTGATATTACCTGTCAAGATAATAATAGGATACAAAAACTTTAAACAGTACCATTTGAAAGTATACAGGCAGGCCCTTGCATTACATGCTTTGGGGAATTCATCCATAAATCTGACCAGTAAAGAGATGGGTATAGTGTGTATGGGTTTGGCAAAGTCAGCAGATAGATGATTGAGGATAGATAGAGAATTGGGATCAGCTGACTTAGCAGTTGGGGGTTGGGAGGGTTACTAAAAATTATTTGGGGACACCACCAAAAAAAAGCCTCTGCAACTCTGCCTGAATTTAAAGCAAAAATAACATTTCTAAACATTTTAGGGGGTGTTTGGGGTAAAGCACTACTATGGAGCAGAAAAAATACATTGTTAAGTGACTACATGAGGTGAATATAGGACCAGGAGACACCATGCTGGGGAGGTTATTGAAGGGCAAATATGTATGAAGGACCTAAAATAATAATTACATACAAATCCAGCATGCATGAGGACAAAGGGGACATTCACAGCATATTCCAATCATGGTAATTAGGGAATGAGGAAAGAAATACTATTAGCAAACATTCAATACAATAAAATGTGATATAAAAGGATAAAAATCTTACCTTCATATACTCCTTCTGTAGGACCTGGATGATGGCAGAACAGGTCTCTGGGATAATGATCCCCAGAGCCTGGGGGGAGATGCCTGTCGAGAACTTGAGGTCCTGCAGGCTTCTCCCTGTCGCAAAATACCGCAGGGTAGTGACCAGCCTCTGCTCCGGAGTGAAGGCTTGCCTCATGCAGGTATCCTGCCTGCTAATATAAGGGGTCAGCGAAGCCAACAGACGGTGAAACACGGGGTTCGTCATCCGGAGAAAGTTCCTGAAATCATCAGGATTATTCTCACGGATCTCACGGAGCAAAGGCATATGAGAGAACTGGTCACGCTGAAGCAACCAATTCTTGGTCCATGAACTCCTCCCCACCCTGTTCATGGACTGGACTTGTGTCAAGGTCAGGACCCCAACACCAAGCCCCCGCACAGCACGAAATCTACGAGGAGTACGCATACGCAACATGGCTAGAAAACGGTCGGCTGCTCAGAACGAAGTAACAGAACGCACTGAAGAACAGCAAGGCCTGTGAAGAGTGACCTGAAAAACAGTAACGAACGAACAAGAATACAATGACTAAAGTCACGCGGAACTTGCTTGCACGCACTGAAGAGCAGATACAAACCCACAAGCACAAACTGAACGGCAGAAAACGATCTGAAAGCCACGAGTCTGAAAAAGCTCGAATCATCTCTGACCAAACTTTTACTAACACGAGATTAGCAAAAGGAGCCCAAAGGGTGCCGCGCTTGGTTCTGAACCGGCCTTTTCTAGTCTCGTCGTACGTGGTGTACGTGACCGCGTGGTTGGCGATCGGAAATTCCGACAACTTTGTGTGACCGTGTGTAGACAAAACAAGTTTGAGCCAACATCCGTCGGAAAAAATCCTAGGATTTTGTTGTCGGAATGTCCGAACAAAGTCCGACCGTGTGTACGCCCTATTATTGTAAGGTGAGACCAGACTAATTTCCTTTTTTATTATTTTTCATGCTTTTCAGTCCGTTACTGCTCTTCAGTAGGAATGAGCCGAACACCCCCTGGTTCGGTTCGCACCAGAACCTGTGAATGGACCGAAAATTCGAACGAACGTTAGAACCCCATTGAAGTCTATGGGATTCGAACGTTAGAAATAATCAAAAGTGCTAATTTTTAAAGGCTAAATAGCATGGTATTGTCCTAAAAAGGGTTTGGGGACCCAGGTCCTGCCCCAGGGGACATGTATCAATGCATAAAAAGTTTTAAAAACGTCCGTTTTTTCGGGAGCAGTGATTTTAATGATGCTTAAAGTGAAAAAAAAGTGAAATATTCCTTTAAATATCGGACCTGGGGGGTGTTAAAGGAATAAAAGTCATTTAAAACTGCTTGCGGCTTTAATGTAATTTCGGGTCCCGACAATATGGATGAAAATCAGTGAGACAAACGGCATGGGTACCCCCCCCAGTCCATTACCAGGCCCTTTGGGTCTTGTATGGATATTAAGGGGAACCCCTCACCCAAATTTAAAAAAAAGAAAGGCGTGGGGCCCCCAGGTCCTATATACTCTGAACAGAAGTATACAGGCGGTGCAAACAAGACAGGGACTGTAGGTTTGTTGTTAAGTAGAATCTGTTTGTAATTTTGAACTGGTACATTTTTAACCTCCCTGGCGGTATGATTATTTCAGATTTTAGGTGCTGAAAGCGGTACCATTATTTTGCACAGAAATTTGGCGTTTTATATTGTAGGCCTGTAATTCTTAGGAATAGTTCACTTAAATCTGTCCAAACAAGAGTCTAGTAGACATCCGTGTATGATAAAGTTTGAAAAACGAAATAAAAAATTATAATATAATAAATAACTATAAATAATTATAACAAATAATAATATAATAATAATAAAAATTATATAATAATGTAATCAAATCAAAAACACTGAAATTTGCTCAGTTGCAGAATTGTAGCTTTTGTTACTTTTAGTGTTTGATGACGGATCTCCCCACAAATCACTATCGCTCAATTCTGCAAGTGATTCTAATTTATTATCGCTTTTTTCTAGCTGGTCTAAAACCACTTTTATTGTAAAGGGACAGTTTTGGTTGCTATGGACAATCTCCAGTTTCCTGGCAGAAAGAACAGTTTTATATATATAAAACTGCATGCAGGACACTGGGCAGACCACTAGGGACAAAGGGGATGTGTAGTTATTTGATACAACACTGTAATCTGTAAGATTACAGTATGCTGTATCTGTATTGTGTGTTTCACTTTCGAATTAACCGCCGAAATCCGTCCCCGTGCGTCGCAACGCTCGCAGGGAACGGAGCTCGGCACTGTGAATCGAGCGAGACACAGCGGCTCGCCAATCACAGCGGGGAGACATCGCAGGATCCAGGGGACAAGGTAAGTAAACTCTTCCTGGATCCTGCGATGCAAGCCCGAGTCTGGCTCGGGGATACCGCTTTTGGTATGAAAAATCCACCCCGAGCCAGACTCGGGAATACTGCCAGGGGGGTTAAAGTGCAGCTCCAGCCAAAAAATCTATTTTTAAGCTTTTTGGAAAACATAGGGAAGGGTTATCACCCCTGTGACATTTGTTTTGCTGTCCGTGCTCCTCTTCAGAAGATTTCACCTCACTTTCTGTCACAATGACAGATGTTTTTAGAAAATTTGGGGTTTTTAATGAAACAAGGATTGGTGATCAAGCATCAGTGGAAAGGAGAAATGTTTTTCCCATATTAACTCTTATAGGAGAGAATTTCCCTTCCTAGGGGTAGATTTCATCTCACTTCCTGTTGTCTCCTTCTGTTTGCAAGTCGTTTGTAAGTTGGATGTTTGAAAGTAGGGGCCTGCCCTATATACTCTGCATAAATTGTGGCCTTAGGTGTTGGTGTTGCCACAACACTGTAAGCCCTCACAGGGCCCTGCTGTGAAAATATTAGATCAAGAATTGTAATTACATGCACCTGTTGAACAGGGGCAGAAAAATTGGGCCTTTGGTGGTGGTGGTGGTGCTGGTGCCACAACACTGTAAGTCCTCACAGTTACTCTTGGTGGGCGCTGGAATGGGTCCTGCTGTGAAATATTAGATCAAGAATTGTAATTACATGCACCTGTTGAACAGGGCCTTAGGCACTGGTGCTGGTGCCACAACACTGCAACCCCTCACAGATAATCTAGTTGGAGCGCAGGAACGAGCCCTGCTGCAAAGAATTGCATCAAAAATTGTAATTACATGTCCCTGTTATACAGGGGCTGACAAATTGGGCCTTAGGCACTGGTGCCACAACACTGCAACCCCTCACAGATACTCTAGTTGGAGTGCAGGAACGAGCCCTACTGCAAAGAATTGCATTGAAAATTGTAATTACACGCCCCTGTTAAACAGGGGCTCAAAAATTGGGCCTTAGTCACTGGTGCCACAATACTGCAACCCCTCACAGATACTCTAGTTGGAGCGCAGGAACAAGCCCTGCTGCATAGAATTGCATTCAAAATTGTAATTACACGCCCCTGTTAAACAGGGGCTGAAAAATTGGGCCTTAGCCACTGGTGGCGGCACCCAGAAACAAAAAATATTCTTACAAGCTATCAGAATGATCATTGAGGAGGAAGAGGATAGTCACTCAGCATAACAGGATAGTTACTCAGCATCAGCATAGGCAGTCTTGAAGGGATCTGACATTTCAAAAAAATGTATTTGATTACATCAGCATCAGGTGCTTGGTATCTGGTGGTGATCCAAGACTGATTCATTTTTATGAAGGTCAGTTGATCGACCGAGTCGGTGGACAGGCACACCCTGTGATCAGTTACAAAGCCTCCAGCAGCACTGAATGTGCGTTCTGAAAGAACGCTGGATGCAGGACAGGCCAGTAGCTCAATTGCATACTGTGCAAGCTCTGGCCAGTGATCCATCCTCAAGACCCAGTAACCCAGAGGATTTTCGTTGGGAAAGGTGTCCAAGTCAGATCTTGCCCCTAGGTATTCCTGTACCATGTAAAACAGACGCTATCAATGGTTGCTGGAACCGATCATACCTTGGGGCTGCGGACTAAAAAATTGTCTGAACGCATCGGTCAGACGGCCACCTTCTCCACCGCTCCTTCTTTGACTGACTGAAGCCTGGGCAACACATTTTCCAGGAACAGGAGTTTGTAACCTCCCAGTCTCTGGAAACGCATTGCACAGACCTTTCTGCTAGGCCTCCAGAAGATGTTCCATCCTGTGCTCCCTCTGCGACGGCAAAATAAGGTCTGCAACCTTACTCTTGTAACGTGGATCAAGGAGGGTTGCAGTTAAGGATCCCTCTCCTTGATACCACGAATACGAGGATCCTTCCGCAAGCTTTGCAGGATCAGGGAGGCCATGCAGCGTAGGTTTGCTGAGGCATTCGGTCCGGAGTCCTCTGGGTCACTAAGGACAACATGATCCACAGCCACCTCCTTCCAGCCACGTACAAGTCCATGGGTTACTTGGGACTATAAATGATCCCTTAAACACTATTGCTGATTCTGAGTGCCAGGCTCCACCTCCATGCTGATACAATCCTCCTCCTCCTCCTCTTCCTGTGTGATCGGCGGGCAAGCAGGAACACTGTCTGGATAAAGGGGGCCTTGAGAGGTAAGGAAGTCCTCCTCTTCCTGCCTCTGTTCTGCCTCAAGTGCCCTGTCCATTATTCCACACAGTGTGTGCTCCAACAGGTGGACAAGGGGGACAGTGTCACTGATGCATGCACTGTCACTGCTCACCATCCTCGTGGCCTTCTCAAATGGTGACAGGACAGTGCATGCATCCCTGATCATGGCCCACTGGCGTGGGGAAAAAAACCAAGCTCCCTTGTCCTGGTGCCATAGTCGCACAGGTACTCATTGATGGCCCTCTGCTGCGTGTGCAGCTGCTGCAGCATGGCCAATGTTGAGTTCCACCTGGTGGGCATGTCACAGATTAGGCGGTTCTTGACCAGGTTAAATTCCTTTTGGAGGTCTGCCAGCTGAGCAATGGCATTATATGAAAATGCACACAGACTTTCCTGGCCTGCCTCAGGACATCCTGTAAGCCTGAGTACCTGCCCAAGAACCGCTGCACCACCAAGTTAAGGACGTGAGCCAAACAGGGCACATGGGTCAATTGTCCCTGTCAGAGGGCGGAGAGGAGGTTGGTGCCATTGTCGCAAACCACCATTCCTGGCTTAACCACCTCTGAACCTGCACCTGCAGAGCTGACAGAATCTCTGCCCCAGTGTGGCTCCTGTCCCCCAAGCACACCAGCTCAAGCACCGCATGGCATCTTTTGGCCTGCATACTTGCATAGCCCCTTGAACGCCTATGGAGCACTGCTGGTTCCGAGGACAAAGCACAGGAAGAGGCCATGGAGGAAGAAGAAGAGGAGGGGGTGGAGGAGAGAGGTGTGTCAGAATCACCAGTAGTGGCATTTTGGAGGCGTGGTGGCGGAACAACCTCCAACACTACTGCACCTTGTCCTGCATCCTTCCCAGCTGCCAGCAGAGTCACCCAATGCGCCGTGAAACTTAGGTAACGTCCCTGTCCATGCCTGCTGGACCATGAGTCAGTGGTAATATTCACCTTACCGCTGACCGCCTTGTCCAGCGAGGCCAAGACATTACCTTCCACATGCCGGTAGAGAGCCGGAATCGCCTTCTGTGAGAAAAAGTGGTGTTTGAGTACCTGCCACTGAGGAACCGCACATTCCACAAACTCGCGGAAGGGGGCAGAGTCTACCAACTGAAAAGGTAGCAGTTGAAGTGCTAGCAATTTTGCCAGCATTCAACCGCTGGACATGTGGATGGCTGGGAGCGAACTTCTTTTGCGGTGCAACAGCTGGAGCAGGGAAATTTGCCTGGTATAATCGGACGTCAGTGTACCGATAGCAGATTGCCCGCAAGTACTTGGCTGTGACACACCTAATTCTACACCTTCATTCCTCTCAGTGCAGGTCTCAGAGAGGACTGAAGGTATAATGGAGTTGGAGATCCCAGCTGATGAGGAGCAAGGAGAGGTCCTCTTTGTTCTTTGGTGTGGGTCTTTTAGGTACGCTTGCCAACAAACTGCATGGCAAGTCAACATATGTCTGGTCAAGCATGTGGTGCCCAAGTGGGAGATGTTTTGGCCACGCGAGATACGCTTGAAACATATGTTGCAAATAGCAGCAGTGGGATCTGATGCACTCGTCTCAAAAAAGGCCCACACCAAAGAACTTTTGGAATAACGCGTAGAGACAGCAGCGCCCTGCACATGCGGAGCTCTGCGGTGTGATGCAATCAGTGTGCTGCCCTTAGGCTGGCCCCTTAAGGGCATCCTGCCTCGTTGGTGATGTGCCTCGTCTTCCTCCTCCTCCTCTCTTCTATCAGGCACCCACGTGGAGTCAGTGACCTCATCATCCTCTTCCTCCTCATCACTGGAGCAAACCTGGCAGTATGCTGCAGCTGGGGGAACATGACTGCCAGATTGCTGTCCTTCTTGTCTGGCTCACGTTACTGCCTTCCTCTAGCTGAGTACCATCATCGGAGCCTTCAAAATGCTGGGCATCGTCCTGGAGCATGTACCCAACACTGTGGTCAAACAGTTCGGGGGACTCCTCAGGAGGACATGGTGGGGCTAGGGAAGGAGTCACTGATGCCATTGGGCCGAGGGAAGAGGTCGCGTTGGCATCTGCTTTGCCAGACAAAGTACCCGGAGCCAGGAAGAGAGAGGATGAGGGGGATGAGGACGGCTTGGTCATCCACTCGACCAAGTCTTCCGCATGTTGCGGCTAAACACGGCCAGCTGCCGAAAAAAAAAGCCAAGCGTGTGCCACGGCCACGTGCTGATGAGGATGCACCGTGTCCACGAACAGCACTGTTGCTTCTAGACACAGTGTCTGCTTGCCCTCTTTTATTGGCTTGTGACTGTCTGCCTCTCCTTCTTGGCCTTCCAGACATACTATTGGCCTGCAGTGAGATGTAGCTGCACAAAACTGGGATGTATATACATACCGATTATACTGCAGCTAGCAGAAACAACTGCCTGCCTGTAGTATTATTAGTATGAGAACACCTGCACTTGTCTTCAGGTAGCTATACTGTAGGTGCAACTGTGCAGGGTACACAGTACAGTAACTGGAAATACGTAAAGAGCCTACACAAGCACCTGGCTTCAGGTAGTTATACTGTAGGTGCAACTGTGCAGGGTACACATTACAGTAACTGGAAATACGTCAAGAGCCCACACAAGCACCTGGCTTCAGATAGCTATACTGTAGGTGCAACTGTGCAGGGTACACAGTACAGTAACTGGAAATATGTCAAGAGCCCACACAAGCACCTGGCTTTAGGTAGCTATACTGTAGGTGTAACTGTGCAGGGTACACAGTACAGTAACTGGAAATACGTCAAGAGCCTACACAAGCACCTGGCTTCAGATAGCTATACTGTAGGTGCAACTGTGCAGGGTACACAGTACAGTAACTGGAAATATGTCAAGAGCCCACACAAGCACCTGGCTTTAGGTAGCTATACTGTAGGTGCAACTGTGCAGGGTACACAGTACAGTAACTGGAAATACGTCAAGAGCCCACACAAGCACCTGGCTTCAGATAGCTATACTGTAGGTGCAACTGTGCAGGGTACACAGTACAGTAACTGGAAATATGTCAAGAGCCCACACAAGCACCTGGCTTTAGGTAGCTATACTGTAGGTGTAACTGTGCAGGGTACACAGTACAGTAACTGGAAATACGTCAAGAGCCTACACAAGCACCTGGCTTCAGGTAGCTATTAGGCATGTGTATTTCGTTTCGTTCCGAATCGAAATTCAGACAAATTTTTCATTATTCGGAAATCCGGATGCATCCGAATTCCCGAATTACAAAAGTAAAGAATTTAAACGAATCCGAAAAAAACGAACGAATTTGAAAACATATTTGAATCGAATTCGAAGACAAATTCGCATCAAATTCGAAAAAAATAGAAAACGTTTTTCTAAAAAAACAATAAGAATATAAAATAATAAAGCAATAGAATATATATATATATATATATATATATATATATATATATATATATATATATATATATATATATATATATATATAATTCTAATAGAAAAGACTACAACAGAAGAACAATAGAACAGAATAGAAAAAAATTATATATATAAAACCATCTTCCGAAATTGGAATTTGGTACAGAATGAATTCAAATAGAAAAGATTAGAATAGAACAGAAAATAATATAAAAGAATAGCATAGAAAAACAATAGAACAGAATAGAAAAAAATATAAAATATTCTAATCTTTTCTATTCAAATTCATTGTGTACCAAATTCCAATTTCGGAAGATGGTTATATATATATATATATATATATATATATATATATATATATATATATATATATATATATAAAATATTCCTTTCTATTCTGTTCTACTGTTCCATTGTTTTTCTATTCTATTCTTTTCTATTAGAATTTCATTTCATTCTATTTCTATATAACCATTTTCCTAAATTCGAATTTTGTATAGAATGAATTTGAATTCAAATAGAAAATATTAGAATATAATAGAAAATAATAGAAAAACAATAGAACAGAATAGAAAAAATGTTTTATATATATATATATATATATATATATATATATATATAAAACCATCTTCCGAAATTCGAATTTCGTATAAAATGAATTTGAATTTGAATAGAAAAGATTAGAATAGAGTAGAAAGAATAGACTAGAAAAACAATAGAACAGAATAGAATAAGATATAATATATATATTATATTTTATTCTGTTCTGTTCTATTGTTTTTCTAGTCTATTATTTTCTATTCGAATTCATTCTATACGAAATTCGAATTTCAGAAGCCATCTTCCGAAATTCGAATTTCGTATAGAATGAATTCAAATTCGAATAGAAAAGTTTAGAATAGAATAAAAAAGAATAGCATAGAGAAACAATGAAACAGAATAGAAAAAAATATTTTATATATATATATATATATATATATATATATATATATATATATATATATATATATATATATAATATTTTATTCTCTTCTGTTCTATTGTTTTTCTAGTCTATTCTATTTCTATTATTTTCTATTCTAATCTTTTCTATTCAAATTCAAATTCATTCTATAGGAAATTCTAATTTTAGAAGCCATCTTCCGAAATTCGAATTTCGCATAGAATTAATTCAAATTCGAATAGAAAAGTTTAGAATAAAATAGAAAAAAATAGCATAGAAAAACAATGGAACAGAATAGAAAACAAATCTAATATACATATAACCATCTTCCGAAATTGGAATTTGGTACAGAATGAATTTGAATAGAAAAGATTAGAATACAATATATTATATTTTTTTCTATTCTGTTCTATTGTTTTTCTATGCTATTCTTTTATATTTTCTATTCTATCCTAATCTTTTCTATTGGAATTTGATTTCATTCTATACGAATTTCAAATTTCGCAAAATGGTTATATATAGTTTACTTTTTCAAATTCAGTTAATGTTTTTTTCGAATGCGGTAGAATTTTTCGAATTTTATAGTTTTTTTCGAATGTGGTAGAATTTTTTCGAATTTTACAGTTTTTTTCGAATGTGGTAGAATTTTTTGGAATTTGATAGTTTTTTTCGAATACGGTCAAATTTTTTTTAATGCGGTAGAATTTTTTCGAATTTTATAGTTTTTTTCGAATGTGGTAGAATTTTTTCGAATTTGACAGTTTTTTTCGAATGTGGTAGAATTTTTTCGAATTTGATAGTTTTTTTCGAATGTGGTAGAATTTTTTCGAATTTGATAGATTTTTTCGAATGTGGTAGAATTTTTTCGAATTTGATAGTTTTTTTCGAATACGGTCTAATTTTTTCGAATGCGGTCGAATTTTTCAAATACGAAACAAAACGAATTCCGAAAACGAATGTAACAAATGCAACAAATTTAACTAAATGAATTTAGTTAAATAACGAATCGAAATAAATCGAAACTAAACAAATTTTTTCATCCTGCACATGTCTAGTAGCTATACTGTAGGTACAACTGTGCAGGGTACACAGTACAGTAACTCGAAATACATCAAGAGCCCACACAAGCACCTGGCTTCAGGTAGCTATACTGTAGGTGCAACTGTGCAGGGTACACAGTACAGTAACTGGAAATACTGTAAAAACGCCTGCCTGTCAGTATATTAGGAAGAGAAGAATAGGATCCAGCTAAACTGAATACAGTGTAATATATATATATATATATATATATATATATATATATATATATATAACACCTGGGATGCATATATATATACACAATACACTTTAAGTGCAGCTAACTGAATCAACCTGCCTACTCTATCTAACTTAAATCAAATTACACTGTCTCTCTGTCTATCTCTCTCCAGTGTCCACCACAACACACTACACAAGGCCGCCACGTAGGCTACCTTATATAGTGTGGGGCGTGTACTAAACCCCCTGAGCCATAATTGGCCAAAGCCTCCTTGGCTTTGGCCAATTACGGCTCTCTGTACACACAGCGCTGTGATTGGCCAAGCATGCGGGTCATAGTGCATGCTTGGCCAATTATCAGCCAGTAATGCACTGCGATGCCGCAGTCAATTATGGGCCGTGACATGCCACTCGAATTTGGCACGAGCGTCCCATATCGTTTGTAATTCGGCGAACGACCGAACACGCGATGTTCGCGTCGAACATGCGTTCGACTCCAATAAGAAGCTCATCCCTACTCTTCAGTTTGTGCTTGTGGGTTTGTATCTGCTTTTCAGAGCATGTAGACAGTGCGTATCTGTTTTTTCAGTGTGTTCTTGTCCGCTCGTTTCTGATTTTCAGCTCGTTCTTCACAGGCCTTGCTGTTCTTCAGTGCATTCTGTTAGTGCATTCTGACCAGCCGACCGTTTTGAAGCCATGCTGCGTGTACGTACTCGTCGTAGAGTTTGTGCTGTGTGGAGGCTTGGTGTTGGGGTTCATTCTTTGACCCAAGCCCAGTCCATGAACAGGGTGGGGAGGAGTTCATGGACCAAGAATTGGTTACTCCAGCGTGACCAATTCTCTCATATGCCTTTGTTTCGTGAGATCCAGGAGAATAATCCTGATGATTTCAGGAACTTTCTCAGGATGACGGACCCCATTTTTCACCGTCTGTTGGCTTTGCTGACCCCTTATATTAGCAGGCAGGATACCTGCATAAGGCAAGCCATCACTCCGGAGCAGAGGCTAGTCACCACGTTGCGGTACTCGGCGACTGGGAGAAGCCTGCAGGACCTCAAGTTCTCGACAGGCATCTCCCCCCAGGCTCTGGGGATCCTTATCCCAGAGACCTGTTCTGCTATTATTTAGGTCCTGCAGAAGGACTATATTAAGGTGAGTTTTGTCCTTTAACATCACATTCTATTGTATTTTAATTTTTGCTAATGTTTTGTATTTCTTTTATCTTTCCCTAATTACCATGATTGTAATATGCTATGAATGTCCGCTTTGTGACCAAGCATGCTGTAATCTTTTAATGCTCCTTTTTTGGCCTATATGCATATTTTCCTTCACTAACCTCCCCAACATGCTATCCTGGGCCCATATACACCTATAGCTTAGTCACTTAACAATGTATTTTGTCAGCTCCATTGTAGTGCTTTACCTCAAACACCCCCTAAAATGTGTACAAAAGTTATTGTTGTCCTTAAACTCAGGCAGAGTGCCAGAGGCTTTTTTTGAGGGGGCCCAAACTCATCTCAAACCCTACCCCCCCCTAAAATTTTTACAATGGGCCATCAGAAGGGGGGATTAATCTGATAAGTGGGCCTTATATTTTTGTCTTTAAATACTTCTTAAAATAAAAGTTATACTGATGTTGACCAAGAATGTTTGCATCTAATCTGCTTGCAATGTTATGTGCAAAAGTACTAATATTATTTTTTCTGATTTGACTCCACAGGTTCCTTCAACGCCACATGAATGGCAGACTGTGGCCTCCCATTTTGCCAACCGTTGGGACTTTCCCAACTGTGGAGGGGCTATAGATGGGAAGCACGTCCACATTGTGCCACCACCTCATTCGGGGTCATACTATTTTAACTATAAGGGGTTTCATAGTATAGTGTTAATGACGGTGGTGTTGGCACAATATGAGTTCCTCTATGTGGACATGGGGAAGAATGGCCAGATGTCGGATGGAGGAGACTTCGCCCAGATGGAGTTTTCCCAACGGCTCCAGAGTGGTGGCCTAGGATTGCCACCTGATGTGGACAAAGTTGATGGACTCCCGTTCGTCTTCCTTGCTGATGAAGCGTTCAGTCTGGGCGAGCACCTGATGAGGCCATTACCCCGGGGGACCCTCACCCCGTAGAGGAGGGTTTTTAACTACCGGCTGGCCAGAGCCAGAAGAGTCATGGAGAATGCCTTTGGGATAATGGCCAGCCAGTTCTGCCTGTTTCTGACAGCCATACACATGGCAGAGTATAAACTCAACCACATAATCTTATGCTGCTGCATATTGCACAACTTTTTACATAAAAATTCACCTAATTATGTAGCCTCAGTTGGGCCTGAGGCGGGACTTATTACTTCCAATCCTCTGATGGGCCTGGATACTGGCCATACTGGCTTGGCACCCCAAAGCGCCCGTGAAGTTCGGGAGAAATATGTTAATTATTTTACGGGTAGGGGGGCCATTGCAATGCCAGACAATGTCTAATTTTTTATAATAACAAAAAATAGATCTGATAAAATCTTGAATTTTCTTTATTGCTTGTCTTTGTTTTTGGCTCCTAGTGCAATTGTAGTGCCAAGTGGATTTTCCATTAGTAAATAAGCCCCATTGTCACTGTAAACACCAAACTACTTAAAAAACGGGTATTGTGCATTGAAATAAGAAGCCACATATTGTTCATTAGCAAACTTTTTACTCTGTGCACATTCACATGTGCGTTTTAAAATTTTGCTATAAAATAATTTTTTTTTTTTTTTTTAGAAATGGGCATGTTTTAAAACATAACATACACAACTCTGGAACTTATAAAGTTCAACGTATAAAAACTGTAGACAATATCAGACATTATAGTGTCAAAAATGTCTTGATATTGCCTTCATCAGATGGGGTGATGTCCGCCCTGTAAAAGCCAAATTTTGAAGATGCACACTAATTGGGAGTCAAAATGGGTATTTCCCTCCTGATCCCATGCCTAATGTCAACGTGCTATTTCCCATCATTTGGGATCATTGGATGTGTTTTGGGGGTGCAACCCCTTCCTATTACCGACTAGAGTTACGAGGAAGGGGTTTCACCCACAAAACGCGTACAATGAGATCCTTTAATGGCAGATAGCACATGTTGACACATCGTGTGCATCTTAAAAATTTGGTTTTTAAAATGTACAAAAAAACAGTTTGTTTAATCCAACAAATGGGAAAATGGATGGAATTTGAAAAAAATGTATATTTTCCACAACACATCTATCATGTTCTTCATTTGTTGTTCCATAACATTCAGTTTCTTCCTAATAATATCAATTTCTCCATTCCACATCATGATGTCGTGAATGAGCCTTCGGGCGCTGTCACTAGTGAAAGGTTCAGCTTGCTGTTCCACAACCAGCACATCACCTAAAAATTGGTTAAAAAAACATGTATTATAAATATGCAGGCATACATATATTACCTGAAGCTGAGGTGTCAGACACTCACCTGTTTGGGTGTCAATCTCGCCCACTTCCTCCACCTCTCCTTCCTTCAGACCCTCAGGGGGTCTTTGGCTGACTTCCCCTTCTTGGTGAGTTGGGGGGTCCCTGGTGCCCTCTGATGAGTGGTGTCCTCCGAGTCTTTTCTCCCCTATGAGAATGAAACAAAAGGTATACTTAGCACACAGATATTTCAGTACAGAAATAGGAATATGAAACATTGCTGGGAAGTGGGGTACAATTGTCTGTTTTGGGCAGAGTTCCAAGCTGAAGACTTGATGTTACCTTACCAAAGTTTTAATACTTACCTTTTTTTGACAATTTTCACACATGGAGACACCCCAAGTATTCACTGCAGCACCTGTGTGGAACGCCTTAAAAAGTTTGTTCTTGTGTCCCACACTAGTGCTCCTGAGTCCAGATGTGTAAACAGCTGCTGAGTGTCCTCTCCTTACATTACACTGAATTATTCTAGTTACAAACACATCTAGACAGCAATGTAAAAAAAATTATTTTATACAAATAGGCATTACCAAATGTATTTAACCTGTATCTGCCCAAAACATCATATTTAATGAGCGAACGATGTTTCGTACGACCAATTACTGTGCCCACGAACATGAAAGTAGCCATTTTAAACTGTACAACAGTAAAGAAAAGCACATGGTGCAGCATGCAAGTAATAATAATGATAGGAACACACAACAAGTACTTACTTTTTAGAAGAACTTTCTTTATTCTTCTATACTGATCCTGCTCCCTCAGTTTCAGGTCAGACCAGCGTTTCCTTAATTGTTCCTTGGATCGTCGTATCCCAAAATTCTGCCGCAGACTCTTCACAACTTTCGTCATGATCATGGCTTTTCTCAAATTAGGGTTGGTGTACGGTCCATGCTTTCCATCATAGTCTTTCCTCCTCATTATGTCCACCATCTCCACCATCTCTTCAAAGGCCATATTGGAGGCCTTAAATCTCCTCCTCCGGGATTGTGTCGTTTCGGGCCCCGGTGCTTTACTCATCCTCGTTACTCGAATTTACACACTCCTGCTGTGTCTCCGCCATGTTGCTCCTACTGCGCACCGAAGAGAGAAGGGATGGGGAATATTTGAGATAGAACATCAGGGACGGGCAACGCGGGCAGAGTTTCACGCATGCGCAGTGTATATCAAGCTAACATGCATGTGTCGTACGTACAATCTGTGTGTGGAGAAAGGATGAACGGAAGTGGCGAGCGTCATAAATGAAGGTAATCATTTGAACTTGGCCCATCACAGTGGCCTATACTGCTTCAAGATTGAGGCCTATATTGGGATATGATAATGAGAGTTTAGTTTGACATTAGTGTTTTTGTCTTGTGTATTGTCTTACAGCAAAGATAATTCACTTTAAGGACCTAGAATTCACCTCCCGTTTCATAGACAGATACAGGGAGATGAGGAATTTGTGGGAGGTGAAATACAGCTTATATTATAATAAACAAACTAGGAGGTCATCGCTGGAGACACTTCTGGAATTTGTGAACACTAGGGTCCCCGATGCAACCATCAAGTTTGTGGAAAATAAATTTGGGATCTTGAGGAACATGTATAAGAAGGAGCATAATAAAATCAAGAAATCTCCCAGATCAGGAGCAGCAGCAGCGCAAGTGTATGTACCCAGGGTGTGGTACTTCAACAAACTGCGGTTTCTGGACGACCAGAATGAAGCCCGGGAATCACTTTTTACCCTTCCTTGCAGCATTCCCTCCACCCTTCCCTCAACCCCAGCAGAGGCTGACGAGGAACAACAAAATTTAGAACATGTTCACTATCTAAGTCCGTCAGAATTTTCGACAGAAAAAGTCAGATGGAGCATACACACAGCCAGAAAATACGATGAAAAGCTCCCATCGGACTTTTTCTGACAGACATTCCGCTCATGTGTATGCGGCATTAAGGGTTTGGGCGCTATTTGGTTTCAGGGAACTATAGTAAATTTGATTCTAGGAGCATTTTCTCACCAGCAATATAGCGAATATCGTTTTAGCGCTAATTTGAGCGAATTAGCACCGTGGCGCTATAGTAAATGACCCCCAGTATCTTCCTAAGTTATCCTTGTTCTTATCTGCTTCAAGAATCTTAAGTAAAATACTTGTTTACTTTGCTACAGTCTGGTGTCTGTGTAGTTGCAATATCACTGTGAAACTTGTCCAAACCCAGGGTGTCAGAGGTGTTGGGAGGCTTGCAAGGTTATGGCAACCTTTGGGGTCAGTCATCTTCCAGCTGCCCTCATGGGGGTGGAGCTACACTAGTAATCGCAGTGTTTAGCGACTTATAACGGGACTGAGATACTGCAGCGGTCAAATCTGAAACTAACTGACGCTGGGGGGAACTAACTAACTGCCACTGAAATCACTAGTGCCATTATTACAGTGATCAGCGCTAAGAATATTCACTGTCTAATGACACTGGGCAAGAAGGGGTTAACATCTAGGGCTAAAAAGGGATTGGATATGTGCCTAATAAGTGTTTGTGTGTGTACTGTGTGCTGTTTGTACTGGGTATTTAGTTGTTTTCATTCCCTCCTTGCCAGGGAATGAAAAACCAACTAAATTCACTGTCACTGAACACAGCTTTGTGCTGTTTACACTCACAGAGCTGTGTTCTGTGGGACTCAGAGCTAATCACCCGCTGCTGACAGTCAATTACTGGCCAGAACCCGGTGATCGGCATGTGCTAGACGCCCCCTGCCTGGAATTGTACAATCATGTATATATAGATTTTGTGGAGGGACAAAGCTGCCTACCAGAGTCACCACTGGCAATCCAGAGTGAGAAGAACTCAATTGGAGAGATCACTGCTGCTGTGTCACTGGGTCTGGAGAGGGGCCTTGTAACTGCTACATGTTTCCACTGTTAGAAGCTGAGACATTAGGAACTACCTACCAGCTACTCCACTGCCCTAATAATGCCTGTAGGCCTTATTTTCTGCCTTAACACTCACCAACAGGTCCCAATGTTAGCAGGCTGAAGTGTCAGGACTAAAGAAAACAGTTGCTGCCCTAAAGCCTTGTACTTTTTTTTTTGTTTGTTAAGGAGGTACCTCTTAACAAATGCTGCATCCTAGCCAATCCCTTAGAGTGCTCTCTAACTTAGTGTATAGTGTTATCATCATTTATACTGCATTTAACATTTACTAATATTGTTTATTGCTGACTTACTAACTTACCCTCCTGATTCTAGTAAGTATAAAATCTTATTTTTGCCAGTTTAGAATAGTTATTATTCTGTCTAGCAGACTGTTACAATCAGCTGTGTGTTCATTTATGTTCAACTTGCCATTTATTCTAACCCACATCAATAGATTAAGAGCATTTACCAATACTAAACGGGTGTGTGTCTATTTACTGGTGGTAACCCACAGCCGGGTTAAAGGGATTTTACACTTGTGTATTTATCCGTGCCGTGCTTGCAGTCATTTGTATTTATTCAGGTGTGTCAGAGGGGCTGAGGTTGTTCTTGGAGTTGTGGCACAGAACAAGAACCCAAAGTTACCAAGTTGCTCCTTCGGGGGTTGCACTACACAGGGAACACTTTTTGAATATATTTTTGCATTGATAAAGTCACTTAAAAAAAAGTTCTCTTTTGAGGATATAGAATCTTGCTTTATATTATTTGTATTTGTTCTGTAAACATGCGGCAATACCTTCAGCTAGCTATGAAAATGTTCATAATTCTTCTATTTTAGTCTTCTTCTGTAATGTTATTGATTATTCCAAAGAATTTACAGCTTCTATTACATCTCGGCATTAATTGACTGGCCAAATACCCGCAGAGCACTGTTGGCCAAGGCGCTCGCTAGACCTTCAAAGTCAGTTGGCTGTTCACGCTGTAATTGTCTGACTTAATAAGACAGTAGGCCAAACAGCAGTTGAATGACGTTCCTAAACTCAAACCAGATGGGTTGCTGAAAAGAAATCAAAATCCATAAAAATAAAATAAAAAAAAAAGACCAGCAATTTATGTGTCAAATAAAACTGAGAGAAAATTTTGACACTCTGATGTCTAGCAGATAGCACTTAAGTCATTTTTCTCCAAACTTCAGTCATATATCTTCAAAGGGGTATAGCCATAATACAAATTTTTAGACTAAGAAGTTGCGTTTGAAGTTATTTTATAGGATTTTGCTGTAAGGGCTCCAATTGATTTCTAGTAGGATAAAAGGAGAGAACTTTATTTTCGAAGCTTTGTCGGAAAAAGCTTTGCATCCATTGGTTGTTTTGCCAATATACCTGCAGGGCACGACGGTGTTGACACTGATATTATATGCCTATATGAACTGAGTTGAGTTTACACCTCCCGCTGTTTATGTTATGGTAAAAATCTGTCACAAACCTGGGAATGATTTATGAAATATTTAATAACATGAGACAAAAAAATTCAAGATCTTGGAGCAGAAATGTAGAACATCTCATAAAAAATATATTACAGGTTACATTTTGTTTTCTTTTCCCTCTTTTCAAGGTAGAAAAATTAAATTAAAAATGGATCCATTAGAAAATGACAGGATTACAGTGTAGACAGAATAATGGTAAAGATGTTTCCATTGAAAGTGCCATAGATGGAAATTGCACATTATCAGTTATAGTCCAATAAGAAAACTAATTTTCATGCACATCATTGTAAACTACCTGAAACTCAATGCAAAACAAAGTAAATAATAGGAATATTTTTTTTCTGATTAATTATACAGTGAGGGTACATCTAGAAACTGAATTCCAAAGAATTGATTTAAAGTGTATGTCAGACTGAAAAAAAAACTGAAAAAACAAACAAAAACAAAGTACATCTCTGTAATACATGCACATTACCAACATTTTATCCATTTCAAGACCCTGCAAATATCAAAAAATACCTATTGGTCTGCCAGAAATGCAAGTCCTATTGTGGGCTAACAACACAGAGCAATTGTGTGCTGTCAGCCCTGTCCAGTTTTTCCTTGCCAGGCTACTTAGACACACCCACTTTCCCTTCTCCATAAAATAAAGGCTAATCACTCTGTAGTCCCAAGAAGAGAGTAAGCGCGCTAATTACAATCCTTGAGACAACACAGGAAGTGAGCTTTGGACACAGCACAGCTCTGAACTTCTGTCATGCTCAACAGATATTTTTTTTTAACTTATCATTATCATTATTAACAGATTATTAACAGATAATGCAAAATGCTTTCAATGCTTTTTTTTTCAATGGCAAACAAACCAAATGCAGGCAAGCAAGAGAAGTTTATTGTTAGGTTTTCACGTACACTTCAATGTCCCCTTCACACTGAATATCTGCATTTTCCCCACAGCGCAGGTGCAGGGCAGTGTGGGTTTTTGTGTGGGTTACACTAATAGACATTCATTAGACTGGGTTGTTTTGGTGCATTTTCTGAAAGCACATCAAAAGTCCTGCATGCTTTTAGGAAGTCTATGGAAAAGCATGGGCAACCCACGCGAAAACCATGGGTGTGCTGCGGGGGAACTGCAGCGGATCAGTGTGAAAGGGGCCTAAGACAAAATTGTGGCATTGCATTTAGATGCAGGTTCTTCTCTAATTGTAAAGCCGGAAACAGCATCAGACCTTACAGGTAAATCAGATGAACTTTACTGAAGGGGAATACTACTCTAGTTTTTTTTATGCTTTTCTTGCCCATGGCAGTGTGTGTGGAAAAATGGACCCCTACCATGGAACGCACACAGTGAGGCCTACGCCAGAAAGAAACTGAAGCCATAGGTTTGGGGTATTATGCCACACACCAGCTCCACTTTCTGTGACTTTGGACAGGATCTGTCACAAACTGTGAGTTTTTCCATATTTTGTGCAATCTATCCATTTGTTTGGGACCAACACAACAAGAAATTTGGTAACAAATCATATTAGTTGGAGGGAATGTTGATCTAATATTATGTGTATTGTTCCTATTGTAATTTTTGCACCATAAATAACCTAAAGAAAGTCAGTTTGCATCTGTGTAGTCAAGCACAGATTGAACACAGGCTTAAAGAATGCAGGCAATCATGCACAGAAGAAAAAATAAGGGATTGCGCTAATACCTGTGTAACATAACGTAAAATCTACAGTGAAAGAAGATTTGTATAATAATTATAAATAAAACTAAAACAATGTGCAAAACATTTGGTAGTGATCTAAAGAAGTCCCATCAGGTGAAGCATCAATAAAATATCATAGTGAATCCGAATCACCAACAAAAAAAACAACAAAAGTCCAAGTGATGATTAGTGTTAATCCGTGACAGCAAGGGAGGGTCCACCACCAGAAATGGAAGGGGTTGCTCCTTACCAGATAGCCATGACCCCCCACCACAGAGGATCACAGCAAGCAGAAATCTTTATAAGCCAGAAATGGGAACTGCCAACGGTGTCCACCAGAGGTCATCTCATCATCAGCCACACCAACGAACCCATGGCAAGGATACCATAAAATATAGAAGGAGCTCACATAGTGTAAAACCGATAAGATTTATTTGAGTAAAATAGAGTACAAAATGCACACTTACAAAGCGTGATGAATAAAGCAGCCTTAAGTCCGGCTCCGTGGCCACCGGAGCTCGGACAAACCCGATCACGATGAGATGACCGGCGGGTGGAGGGGAGGGAGAAGAGTGGACACATATTCACTCTCCTCCCCTTCTTGCTGTGACCCAGAAAGCAACATGTATGATGTCACTTTTGGGTCATCCTGTCACTTTCCCTAGTTAGCATAGCTGGGAAGGGATGTATTGCAGTGCGATTTGTATTGCAATATATTCAGTGGAGTCCAGAGGAGACATGCAATGTGCATTGCAATGCATTCATTGGAGCCCAGAGGAGACATGCAGGGTCAAAAATTTGAGGCCGTCCACTCCCCTATATACGCACGTACAAACGGCATGTGTCGGGGGCACCTATGCGTGACAACCTAATTTGCGATACACATGTTACATGTCGCTGCGCATGCTGGAATGAGAGCAATAATTATAGCACAAGACATGACCTACAGGGGGCTTTTGAAACATCACCTATAGAAAATATAGGGTACTGAAGTTTGTCACCAGTTCACGGGAACACACAAATTTAAGGTTTGACATGTTGGGTATATATTTACTCGGTGGAACCTTGTCTTTTATATTTTACCAAAAATGTGGGTAGTTTATTGCGTTTGTTTGCCCTAAAATTCACTTTAACCACTTCAGCCCTGGAGGTTTTACCCCCTTCCTGACCAGATCACTTTTTACAATTTGGCACTGCGTCGCTTTAACTGGTAATTGCGTGGTCATGCAATGCTGTACCCAAACTAAATTTGCGTCCTTTTTTTCCCACAAATAGAGCATTCTTTAGATTTAGATATTTGATCACCTCTGCGGTTTTTATTTTTTGCGCTATACACAAAAAAAGAGAGACAATTTTGAAAAAAAAAATTTTTTTTACTTTTTTGCTATAATAAATATCCCCAAGTTTCTTTATCAGTTTAGGCCATTATATATTCTTCTACATATTTTTGGTAAAAAAATCGCAATAAGCATATATTGATTGGTTTGCGCAAGTTATAGCGTCTACAAACTGTGGGAAAGATTTATGGCATTTTTTTTTTTTTTACTAGTAATGGTGGTAATCTGCATTTTTCTGAGATATTGCAAAATTGCGGCAGACAGAACGGACACTTTTGACACATTTTTGGGACCATTGACATTTATACAGCGATCAGTGCTATAAAAATGCACTGATTACTGTGTAAATGACACTGTTAGGGAAGAGATTAACACTAGGGGGTGATCAAGGGGTTAAACGTGTGTTCCCTCACTGTGTTCTAATTGTATGGGGATAGGACTGAGTAGGAGAGGAGACATTTCGCTGTTCCTAAAATGAAACTAAAGTGCATATATCTCACATATACAGATACAGCAAAAGGGTTAAAGAACTCTGTTGCGAATGTATCCACCGATGAGGAAGACGTTGATGACCTGATTGAAAATATACTTGATGTTCACATGCATGGAGACACCAAGTCAAGAAGTGGAAATCAACGTTGGCAACATATGGAAGCATACGGGCTTTGTGGAAGCCGGCTGGCTCGTTATCTTTTACTATGCGCATTTTATCCATCTTTCTGTAAGTTACCACTTGTCTTTTTACCTGAATAAATGTATAAGGATTCACACTATGTGGAGTTTTCCTGTTTTTTTGGTACAATACTGTCACAATATCGATCCTGTCTGCTGACTACTTCCGCTGACGCTTTGGAGTCCAGTGCCTGCCAGGGAGATTCCGGGCTAGGGTTACAGCCATCTGCCCAGTGTGGTCCCCTGTAATAAGGGACCATCAATTTCTGGTAAGCGGCAGTATTTTTCAGTGGTGGAGGAGATTCATATATTGCACTTATCACTTCAGTGTGGACCCTCACCATTATCACAGCGGACTTACCTTCACTATCGAATTTTCTGATGCTTCATCTTTCAATATAGACTTTATTTTTTCATTTACGGATTGATTTTTATGGACCTTTATTTTGATTTTTTGTCATGTCACAATCTTTTTATTCATTTTAGTATTTTCACCCACACTTTTGGTGCATAACTATGATATGTGTGATATATGCACTTTAGTTTCATTTTTGGATGTTTATCTGTATTATTATCTGGGTTATGGGTTGTTCGTCACTTATGTTTTAAATTTTTGCTCATCATTTTGCACTATTCATTGATTAGCGCAACTTTTTTCTCTCTGTATACATTTGTTTGGTGTAGTATAACACTTTTTAGTCGCAGCTCCTTTTTCGTTTTTATTTATAGCGCAGTATTTTTATACTTATTTCGCTGTTCCTACTTACTAGGAACAAACGACATGTCTCCTCTCCTCTGACAGCACGGGGATTTGTGTGTTTACGATTGCGACTGTAGGCCACACGCATCAGTTCCCCCATCATGCAGCGGGTCGGGAACCGGTTAATATGTTTTTACTGAAATTTTGCGTTTTCTAGACCTTTGCGGTAATATCATGTGACATTAAAAATTGGAACTATTTTATTCTCTAGGGTGTCTGCTTTCAGAAAATATATAATGCTTGGGGGTTTCATGTAATCTTCAGGCCTAAAATTATTTTTTAAACATTTGTGCAAAACATGCAAAAACGGCCCTGGCAGTAAAAGGGTTAAACAATATATACAGCATTTGCTGAGAGAAAAAAAAAAGTGGTAGTTTCCACTTTTTTTTGTCATGTGATATTAGCGCAACAGTTTATCATAAAAAAAAACAAATAAAAAACAAAACTGAAGTTAATTTTAGGGCACACATATGCAATTTATTACCCAGTTCTTTGGTAAAATATAAAGGATAAGCCACAAAATATAAAGGACTTTGCCACAAAGCAGCCGTGGGACTTGGTCATGGCGCTTAAACGAATCCCTGCTGGACGATGCTGGGGTGGTCTCTGGGGTCAAAGAGGTCCTGTCCCACTACTTTAAAGAAAACACCACAGAGGGGTTGAGTAAGGGGATTGTGTGGGAGGGCCATAAAGCAGTGGTGAGAGGCGAACTGATCTCTCAGGGATCTAGACTGAAGAAAGCTAGGCAAGCGGACTTTGATAGGGTACTTCAAGCGCTTCAGCAGGCGGAACTTAGGCACAAACAGAACAGTGACCCAGAGACTCTGAGGGCTTTGACAGATTTGAGAGAATTGTTCTCTCGGCTGCTAGACAGACAAGCAAGCAGGCGAATGCGATACTTATCACACAAATACTATGAGCATGGCAACAAATGTGGCCGTATGTTGGCTAGAGCTCTTAGAAAAAAAAAAGCACTTATGTATGTGCATAAGTTGCGCCTCCCCACAGGTGATTATACGGTTAGGCCTTCCCAAATAGCCTCTGGATTCTGGGACTATTACAATGCATTATATAACCTGAATTCGGCACAGACTCCAGAGGCCCAGGCCGTACGGAAAAAAAGCCATTAAAACATACCTGACTGCTTCTGGACTGCCTACACTGACAGACGAGCAATGTTCCGCATTAGAAGCACCCATCACTGTCACTGAGCTAGAATCCACGGTGAACTCTTTGTCTAACGGAAAGAGCCCAGGCCCTGATGGGTTCTCAAAGGCCTATTATAAGATGTTTTTACCTCTGCTATCCGAATTAATGTGTAATTACTTTAATTCCATAGCAGAAGGCGCAGCTATCCCTAGTGAAGCCTTACTAGCTCACATTTCAGTACTACCTATGGAAGGGAAAGACCCCACTATGCCCCAAAGGTACAGACCCATATCCCTTCTCAACGTAGACATAAAAATACTAGCTAAGATTCTCGCGACCAGACTGAAACACCCTAATCCCACTAATAGTCCACCCGGACCAAACAGGGTTCATCACCGGCAGGGAAGCTAGGGACAACTTAATCAGAGCAATCCACCTAATTCATTGGGCACGAGCTTCCTCCGCACCTCCCCCTTACTTGATCCTGTCCACCGATGCGGAGAAAGCCTTCGATCGGGTGGACTGGACTTATTTACGGGCTACGCTGGAAGCTTTGGGCCTTCGTTCCCATATGCTCACTTGGATAATGGTCCTGTACTCAGACCCCAATGCTCAAGTCAAAGTAAATGGTTTCCTCTCCATGAGATTCCCGATCAGAAATGGCACGAGGCAGGGGTGCCCTCTTTCCCCACTCTTGTTCGCCCTTGTGCTGGAACCATTCCTGCGCACTGTTAGGGCAAACCCAGATATTAAAGGGCTCACGGTAGGTTCCACTGAGCATAAGCTCTCGGCCTATGCTGATGATGTGCTATTCCACCTCACGGAGCCTCTGGTCTCTTTGCCTAATCTGATGCGGGAACTTCAAAATTTCGGAGAGTTGTCTAATTTCAAAATTAACTACACGAAATCAGAGATATTACCTATTCAAATGACACCCTGCCTGACAGACAGATTAAAAACTGCTTTCCCGTTCATTTGGACTAAATAATCCTTAAAATACTTAGGTATAAGACTGATGGACAGGTTTGAAACCTTATTTACTACCAACTTTCCCTCCCTAATAACAACTCTGAAGAAGGATCTGACCCAGTGGGCTAAGACAGCTTTCACTTGGATTGGAAGACTTAATATTATTAAAATGAATGTTCTACCACGTGTGCTGTTTTACATGCAGAGGATACCTGTGGCTTTACCTAAGAGCTTTTTTACCCAATTATCCAGTATTATATGCACCTTTGTGTGGAACAATAAGAGACCGAGAATCGCCATTAGACTACTACGGCGCCACAGGGATGCAGGGGGCCTGAGCCTTCCAGATGCACAAAGATACTATAGAGCTATGGTCCTACAAAGGATACTTAATTGGCGCTTCCACACACGCTCCAAAGTATGGGTCTCCTTAGAAAAATATATGGCAGGAAGAAATCTGGCATATGCCCCGTGGCTGGCCTGGGAGCACAGGGGGTTGTCAACTTTTGCGTCTCCATTGACGACCCAGCTTTTGAAAGCCTGGGACCGACTTAACACCAATTTAGACCTGGCGCCCCCTGTGTCCTCTCTGGCCCCACTGGGAGGATATCAGTGGTTTCTGCCTGGGGAACAGGCAGTTTTTTTTGGTTCCTGGGTGGATGACAGTATTGCCAGCTGCGGTAAATTGATGGAAAGTGGCAAATTAGTCTCACTAGAAGCCCTCAGAACCCGGTCAGGGAGTTTCCCTATGGACTTTTGGCGTTATAGGCAACTCCACCATTTTTTCAAAAAACACGGAGGCTCCATAAGAGATACTTCCTCCCTTACAACATTTGAACGCCTATTCGTAGAAGAAGAGCCGATTCCACATATGATCTCTGAACTGTACCAGTTGCTCAGCTTTGCTTCTCCAGTAGTGAAGCCACCATACATTAGGGCTTGGGAACAAGACCTGGGAGTAGTTTTCACCCCTGCTCAATTATCTGCCCTTTATCAACTCACTCGGTCCAGTTCAATTGACTCCAAGACGCAAGAAATTAATTATAAAATACTGATGCGCTGGTACCGAGTGCCGGCAGATTTAGCAAAAATATATTCAGCCACATCGGACCTATGTTGGAGAGGTTGTGGTCACAAAGGCACTCTTCTCCACATATGGTGGGATTGTCCTGCGATTAAATCTTACTGGGAGGACATCAAATCACAAATTAAAGATATCATGGGCATTGACATACCTCTCTCTCCAGTGCACTTCCTGCTACACATTCCTCCCATGCCAATACGCCAGTATAAGAAAAGTATACTACCTCATTTGCTTAACACAGCAAAGCGGCTTCTCCCTATATACTGGAAACGGCCGCAAGTCCCATCCAAAGAGGAATGGCGTCGCAGGGTGGGAGACATCCGTGAGGCAGAGGAATGGATTGCCACATGTAAAGGTGTTCGTGACCGCTTCACCGTGGTGTGGCAACCCTGGACAATATATACTTCAGATTCAAGTCACATCCCTTCTAGCTTAGACATAGCCCTCCTTGAGTTAGCTGACCCATCCCTGAAAGGACGCCTTACAGACCCACAAAGGGGAGCAGTGAACCAGGACCCGAGGTAAAATAAGGTGAAAAACACTGAGGGGAGACATCTCCCCTTCTCCTGTTCTACTTTTTAGTGAGTGCGGTGATGTCGGGAGGGCCTTGATGGGAGCGGAGCTGGACGCAGATTCCCAGGTATGTTCCACACTATCTTTCCTTTTCTTTTTCTCCTTCCTTTCTTACTTAATAATGCACTAAATCTTAACTGGTTATGGTTGTCTGTTTAAAGACAAGATAATATGTTTGACTTCAGGTGACGAATAAGAAATGACTAAGCAAGGAGACCGGACGGTCTCTGGAGGTTTGTGGCCATGGGACACCCTGATCTGGGGGTGTACTAGCACTATGGAGCTGACATGGTTTTTACACATGATTTTGGAGGGGGATGGGGGGTTGGGGGTGTGGAGAGAGGTCAGTTGGAGGCGTATGTTGCCCCCCTCTCTTCGCACGCTCCTGCTTGTCCCACCTTGTAATCTATCATGGACAACTGAACTTAGCTGAAAATTTAAAAAATAACCTGTCAAATCATTATAGTCTGGAGACAGAGACGAGCGTACTCCAATATTCCGTCACCTGGCTGATTGTTGGTTTTTTCTTCTTCTTTTTTTTTTAACACTAGCTACACCAGTTAAAGTGTGATTGTCTAGTATTTCTTATATACCACTGATATTATTGTTTTTTTTTTCTTTCTTTATTATTCCTTTTTTGTTGAATAATAGGGAAAATTGACTGGTATGTTACCTCAAACCATCACTCTAGATAGATGTAAATCTATCGTCACAGTTTTACAATTTTGCAATGTAATACCCTGTCTTTCATAAATAAAGATTTATAAAATAAAAAAAATATATATATATAAAGGATAAGGTTGTGACAAGTAAATAACTACTCAACATATCAAGCCTCAAAATTTTGTGTCCCTGTGAAATGGCTACAAACTTTGGTACACTACATTTTTTATAGGTGATGCTTTAAAAGTCCCTACTGGTCATCAGTTTAGAGTTAACTATAAACAATGGGCCCAGAATTATTGCTTTCACTCCAGCAAAGTAGTGATATGTAACATGTAGCACAACCAGTGTTTTTGTGCACTCCTGACACAGATGTTTATGCGCGTATGTGCATGTTTGCTGGGGTGGGGACTCAAAGATTTTTTGAGGGGTTCAAGTACTTGGGTAAATATTTAATTTTTACACTTTTTTCCCTAAGCTTTATTTTTCATCATATAATGGGGCAAAAGTCCCCTGTGTGATTCTTTTTTTGCTGACAGGTTCTCTTTTAGATTCCTGATGCCTTACCTGCCCTCTATTGAAGCTAATGGAGCACATGTCATGCTCCATTAGTATCCTCTCCGGCCAGGGAAAAGTGACAGTCAGCCTCAGGGAAAGTGACAGTCAGACCCAGAAGTGATGTTTTACCCTTAAACTTCAATTCCAGGTTCTTAGAAAGGAGGGGAAATCAGCAAATGGATGTTTGATGACCACCCTCCCCTCTATCCAGCGGTTTAGACCATGTCAATCCTGGGTCCACCAATTGATTCATCAACAGGAAATGTTTTAGTGAATCTGAGGCCTGCAACTTGGGAACAGTCTTGCTGTGAAGTCCATCTTTCCTTGCAAGATGCGCTTATGAACACAAGGTAGCTCCTTGGATTCAGTGGCCCAGGTCTTGGGCAAATGGGAAGCTCTAGTCCCACATTTTCAAAAGAAGTACATGCCTACATTTGGTAATACAAAAAAGGGAGAACAAGGGAAAAGGAACACACAGGGGGTGCAAACACCTAGTGCATTACCCAAATCTTATTAAAAGAAACTAAATAGCTAATAGAACACTCACAAAGGACAGAAGTAACATGCATAGCAACTGACCCTGATTGTCAACCAGTGTGACAACGAGTGACCAGACTGTGGCGGAGTCAGCAAACTGACAACTCTCTCGGGTATGCATCCCCTTCCTCTGAGCTCAAGTCAGCTGGTGTTTGCCTCCTAATAAATGCACCAGCCACCCTATAGCTCCACCCCCCAATTAAGTGGGGTGTCGTAGCATCAGACTGGGTCAAAAAGGTTGTCATGCCAATCATATAGAACATGTTTACAATATATTGATTTATTTTGAAAGAAGGGGCTATTACAAATGGCAAAAAATGTATATATATATTTATAATAAATTAACTAAACAGGAGGCAAATGGAATAACCCACACATTTCCATAATTATAAAATAATATACATAACAAATAATGATAATACAGAATTATATAATAAATATAATATAAAGCAAATATATTATAGGAAGATTCTTTCATAAATTCATAATCCTATAATAACAAGACTAGTTTACTTCTAAAAAAGACATATTTAAAATCTATATGTATGGAAGGGACCTACATAGAAACACATAAAAATAGATCAAAATGATATACAGGCCGTCTTTAAAATATCAAGACAGCCAGATATATAACATAAAACAGATTAATTGATCAGAAGAAATCAAAAATATAGCAGACTTAACTCCAGTCTAGATGTAAAAGGACATAATATTATGTAAAATCCTTAGGTTCGTCAACATTTGACCTGAGCTAAAACTACTAGGCATAGGAAATATATATATATATATATATACATACAGTGGGGACGGAAAGTATTCAGACCCCCTTAAATTTTTCACTCTTTGTTATATTGCAGCCATTTGCTAAAATCATTTAAGTTCATTTTTTTTCCTCATTAATGTACACACAGCACCCCACATTGACCGAAAAACACAGAATTGTTGACATTTTTGCAAATTTATTAAAAAAGAAAAACTGAAATATCACATGGTCCTAAGTATTCAGACCCTTTGCTCAGTATTTAGTAGAAGCACCCTTTTGATCTAATACAGCCATGAGTCTTTTTGGGAAAGATGCAACAAGTTTTTCACACCTGGATTTGGGGATCCTCTGCCATTCCTCCTTGCAGATCCTCTCCAGTTCTGTCAGGTTGGATGGTAAACGTTGGTGGACAGCCATTTTTAGGTCTCTCCAGAGATGCACAATTGGGTTTAAGTCAGGGCTCTGGCTGGGCCATTCAAGAACAGTCACAGAGTTGTTGTGAAGCCACTCCTTCATTATTTTAGCTGTGTGCTTAGGGTCATTGTCTTGTTGGAAGGTAAACCTTCGGCCCAGTCTGAGGTCCTGAGCACTCTGGAGAAGGTTTTCATCCAGGATATACCTGTACTTGGCCGCATTCATCTTTCCCTCGATTGCAACCAGTTGTCCTGTCCCTGCAGCTGAAAAACACCCCCACAGCATGATGCTGCCACCACCATGCTTCACTGTTGGGACTGTATTGTACAGGTGTTGAGCAGTGCCTGGTTTTCTCCACACATACCACTTAGAATTAAGGCCAAAAAGTTCTATCTTGGTCTCATCAGACCAAAGAATCTTATTTCTCACCATCTTGGAGTCCTTCAGGTGTTTTTTAGCAAACTGCATGCGGGCTTTCATGTGTCTTGCACTGAGGAGAGCATTCCGTCTGGCCACTCTGCCATAAAGCCCCGACTGGTGGAGGGTTGCAGTGATGGTTGACTTTCTACAACTTTCTCCAATCTCCCGACTGCATCTCTGGAGCTCAGCCACAGTGATCTTTGGGTTCTTCTTTACCTCTCTCACCAAGGCTCTTCTTTCTGATAGCTCAGTTTGGCCAGACGGCCAGCTCTAGGAAGGGTTCTGGTCGCCCTAAACGTCTTCCATTTAAGGATTATGGAGACCAATGTGCTCTCAGGAACCTTAAGTGCAGCAGAATTTTTTTTGTAACCTTGGCCAGATCTGTGCCTTGCCACAATTCTGTCTCTGAGCTCTTCAGGCAGTTCCTTTGACCTCATGATTCTCATTTGCTCTGACATGCACTGTGAGCTGTAAGGTCTTATATAGACATGTGTGTGGCTTTCCTAATCAAGTCCAATCAGTATAATCAAATACAGCTGCACTCAAATGAAGGTGTAGAACCATCTTAAGGATGATCAGAAGAAATGGACAGCACCTCAGTTAAATATGAGTGTCACAGCAAAGGGTCTGAATACTTAGGACCATGTGATATTTCAGTGTTTCTTTTTTTAAAAATCTGCAAAAATGTCAACAATTCTGTGTTTTTCTGTCAATATGGGGTGCTGTGTGTACATTAATGAGGAAAAAAAATGAACTTAAATGATTTTAGCAAATGGCAATATAACAAAGAGTGAAAAAGTTAAGGGGGTCTGAATACTTTCCACCCCCACTGTAAATATACAGAATATATATATATATATATATATATATATATATATATATATATATATATATATATATATATATAGGCATAGGGATAGAAATCTCAAATCTACCCAGATGGAATGAAAATAGGGATCTATCATTAAGAAGAAAGCAACAGACCTTACTGCATTAGTACATTAATATCTAGCCCCTCATGCGACCTTTTCGGGCCTGTGTACCAAGATGGTGGATCCAGAAAGTCTCCCTCCTACAAAGTTCTCGGTACCGCCTTCCGGTATTCACGTCCCCCACAATGCTCTCTAACACAAAGACCTTAACGTTTTTGTTACCCAGCATTATGTGCCTGTTATACTATGTACTTTTTTGGATAAGTATCCTGCTCTATTTATATTGCTTATTTTGTGTAAAATCAATGTGTTCTTGCTAGTCCCCCTGCTTTCCTACTAGAAACTGTTCACACTAAGCAGGAGAGCACACCGTGATCAGTTCTCTAGCTTTGCTGGGAGCTCAGCTTGCTCTTCTCCAATTAACAGTCTTCTCTTGACACCCCTCCTGCATAGCTATTCACTGGAGAGTTCAGTGCACTGCTGCTTCTCCCTCCCCCTAGCTCTTATGCTGCTGAGAACAGAGATTATGTGATCACTAATAAAAAAGAAAATAAAAGGTATTTATGTTTTTTTTATATCTTTCCACAAATGTTTTGCCTTTCCTTTAAGTTTTAAACTGAATGGGTTGTTTTACAAGGTGATCGTTCACAATCACTTTAAGACCGTCAGGATTCTTATCATGTTTCTCTTGAAAGTGGCAAGGAATGGAATGTTTCTCGCACACATGTATGATGTTTCTTTTGTGTTGGCCAAATTTAACTCGTAATGTAAGTGTGACCGACATAGAGGAGGCCGCAAGGACAAAAAAGGCAAACTACTGTGTACAGGGATCCACAGTCCATAAACTGTCTAATACTATATTTGGTACCATCACTCTCCACAACCTCCTTTTTTCCTGTGCTACATACAGGGGGTCCCCGACTTACAAACATCTGAGTTGCGAACAACCCCTACTTACGAACGGGGCCCGAGTGACGCCACTGCCGGCCGACGCCATCCCTCTCCTTGCTGGAGTGAGCCGTTCCTCTGTTCCAGGCCTGGTTGTGAAGTTAAGGGGCCCCCCTCGTTATCCTGCCTGCCCGTCCACAGGCCTGGTGCGGTCCGGTGGCCTGCCAGGCCACTAAAACTGCCCGTCGTGGCCGCGGCCTTGTCCGGCCTAGTGAAGCCTCCAGGATCCCTGGTCTTTCCTGCGAGCCCTGCCCCGCGAAGGTGCACCACGGCCGGCCTGCCTGGACACACCATCTATCCATCTCCCTGCTGTGCCTTTAGGTGAGCTGCCCGGCAGTACAGTACTGTAATATGCTTAAGCACATACTGTATACAGTGTACTGTACCTCTCTGCTTCCTCCTGTCCCTGCCGCCATATAAAGAGTGAGAGGGGAGAGCTGTGCTCCTCCCTTCTCAGCTATGACAGGAAATCTAGCACAGTGCTAGGACTCCTGTTTTGGAGGTGACAGGGTCAATAAAGGGAACATGTCACCTCCCATTGCTATCACACAGGGAATTGATTTCTCCTGTGTGATAGCAATAAAGTTAAGTGAAAAAAAATTATATAAAAATAAAAAAATAAGAAATACAGTACTAATTAAATTAATAAAATAACAAAGTAATTAAAAAAAGTAAAGAATAATTAAAAATAAGAAAATTATACAAAAATTAAAAAAAGGTAAACGACAAGCTACAAAAAAATAAAAAAAGTGATAAAAAAGTAAAAAAAAAAAGAAACAAAACATATTTGAACTAACCGTGCCACCCTTGCCATCCAGTTGCCATTTTTGGGGGGGTGGTTCGGTTGGCGGGGAGGGTGTGCATTGCGGAACCTGGCCTTGGGGTGGCAAGGAGAGCAAATCCAGCCCTGCTTGTACCACACACAATTGAATGAGAGCTCCACAATAGGCAGACGACATGAGCCCACGCTGGAACACAGGGACAGAATGTATCCCTGTGTCCCAGCACGAGCCCATGCCATCTACCCATGCAGAGCCCCCACCCAATCGCGCGTGTTTTTTATATCATCTTTGCTTGGTCCTGAATGTAACCACTACTGTATCCTTCTGTTCTCTTTTAGCCCTGTTTTTTTGTACTGTACTGGATCCCACAGTGCTGGACGGCTCTGAGGACGCACAATAAGCGGGCATACTGTATCTATCTTGCCGCCACAGTGAGTGTTTTTATACAGTTCTAGTCTAACTAGAATAAATTGGTAATAAATTGGCTGGCTGCTACACTTTTTTTCCTTCTTGTTCTTCTTTACTAGAGTGCACTTCATTCCACATTTGTTGTCTTCAACATGCAGAAAAACAAATCTGATGCAAGTGCTGGTGATACAGCAAAGAAAAGAAGATCCATCACCATGGAAAATAAAGTAGAAATAATAAAAGGATCAGAAAAAGGTGAAACTCCATCATCTATTGGCAGAGCATTGGGCTACAATCGGTCAACGATCGCAATGATTTTAAAAGATAAAGGTAGAATAATGGAGCATGTGAAAGGCCATACCCCAATGCATGCTACGATTATTACCAAGCAACGAGGTGGTTTAATTGTCGAGATGGAAAGGCTGCTGACAATTTGGATAGAAGACCAAAATCAGCATAATATGCCTATCAGTCTTACTTTTGTTCAAGAAAAGGCTCGAAGCCTTTTCAACGATTTAAAAGCTGCCCATCCAAGAGAAGATGATTGCAATGAAGAATTTTGTGCAAGTAGGGGTTGGTTCAATTGCTTTAAAGAAAGAGCTAATTTGCATAGCATTAGAGTTCAAGGTGAAGCAGCAAGTGCCAATGTAAGTGCTGCAAATAATTTTTCCAAGATATTGAAAGCTATTATTGACAACGAAGGGTATATGCCAGAACAAATTTTTAATGTAGATGAAACTGGCTTGTTTTGGAAAAAAATGCCAGCTAGGACCTACATTTCAAAGAGGAAACATGTGCACCAGGACATAAGGCATCAAAGGACAGGCTGACTGTATTACTTGGGGGTAAGGCATCTGGGGATTTAAAGCTCAAGCCTTTGTTAGTGCATCACTTCTTAAATCCCAGGGCACTACGTAATGTCACTAAGGCATCTCTTCCTGGTATTTGGAGGGCAAATACAAAGGCTTGGGTTACAGCTACAATGTTTGAAGATTGGTTTTTGAACCATTTTGTCCCTGCTGTTGAATGTTATTGTTTGAGGGAAAATATTCCCTTCAAAATTCTTCTTCTCCTTGACAATGCCCTGGACATCCAAACACTTTAGCTGACTTGCACCCCAATGTAAAGGTGGTATTTCTACCCCCCAACACCACATCACTACTTCAACCTATGGATCAAGGAGTCATAGCCTCCTTTAAGGCCTATTATTTACGGAGGACATTTTCACAAGCTATCAGGGCTACCCAAAAGGATCAGATGACCTTAAGAGAGTTCTGGAAGAATTATCACATTTATGATGCCATCAAAAATATTGCTGATGCTTGGGCTGAAGTGAAAGAAACAAATATGAGAGGTGTTTGGAAAAATTTGTGCCCCCAATTCACAGAAGAACTTCTGGGGTTTACAGATGAAGAAATCTCCGCAACCAGGCAAGCTGTGGTTACTATTGGTAATCAACTGCAGTTGGACATCAGTGAAAATGATATCATCGAGTTACTCGACTCCCATGGGCAAGAACTAAGCAATGAAGAGCTTATGGAACTAGAGCAGCAAATGACAGCATTTAGTGAAGAAAACCAGGACCTAGAAACTCCAACATTGAAAAAGTTTTCTACAAAATGGTTAGCTGATGCTTTTCATCTTGTTGAAGCAGGAATGGCAAAGTTAGAGGAGCAAGATCCTGATACAGAGAGGTTTACCAAAGTTTATCGTACAGTTACTGACGGCCTGAGATGCTACAGGGCTATTTATGATGAGATAAAGAAAAGCGCTGTGCAAACATCCCTTGATGCCTACTTCAAGAGTCCAGCAGCTGAATCAGATTCTATAATAACAGTCCCATCCTCTTCAACAAGCCCATCATCCTCTACCATAATTGTTTAAGGTTGTACTGTTCTGTACAGTACTGTACAGTGTTTGAAAATGTTTAAGAATTTACATGTATGTATCTGCATCTACATGCACAGGTAAACATAAATAATATGTTAAACAAAACACCTGTCTACGTTGTATTTATTTATTTATAGAGCCACTGAAGTTTTTATTGCTGTCTGTATCCTCATTAGATGGATTTAATCTCACTTCCTGTCTCTGAGACTGGATTCGCACTTAAAAAAGGTACTGTTCCGACTTACAAACAAATTTGACTTAAGAACAAACCTACAGTCCCTATCTTGTTCATAACCCGGGGACCCCCTGTATAGTGACAACATCCGCAGTTAGCAACCCCACACGTGTAGCTACCTCTCTGGTCAAAATAATGCTTCAACAAGGGGCCAAGCTGTTACTTACAGGCTGGATCCTACTAGGGGCTCTAAAGCTCTTCAGGCCCTTCAGGGAGAGTAAGAGATATAAAATAAACTAATAAATGTATTTATTTTATCAATAATGTCCACAGTGGGTGCTTGATAGTCTTCAGTGATCCAAGCCCAGTTCATTTTATTAAAAGTCAGCTTCTCAGTCATACATCCTCCAACTCTATTGAATACCCTCTCTGTCACGACACCTGCAGCAGAGTGAGCTGTTACCCTGAGCACATAATGGGCCTCATCCAGTCAGTGGTACATCCTAAACCATATAAAAGGTAAAAAGCCTAACCTCCTGGATGATTGCGGAGCGAATTGCACAGGAGTCCTGTGCGTCTTCTGGTCCGTTTCAGGTCTGAATTCAGCCAAAAATTCAGACCAAAATTGGACCAGAAATGGTAAACAGGGACGCACTGGACCCCTGCTGTGAGCCGCTTTGCACGACAGTGTGAACCCAGCCTCAAGGCTTTTCTGTGGGTAAAGATAGCAAAACTATAGCCTGAGGATTTTATGCTCCATTTTTACTACTGTCCCCCCTTCCCCTCTTACCCCTAGAGAAAAACTCATAGGTAAAGGCCAAGGAGGACTGAACAGGAACAAGTCCGCTACCAAATGTGGTGGCCCAACAAAATCAAATCGGGTACTTTTGCAGCAGATGCCTATATATTCCATCCTCATGGAGAAATGTAAATAACTGCAATGACACACAGAAAACTATACTGTAGTTTTCTGCATGTCATGTTCAGACCAGAATGCAGTGTTAAGCTTAGTACATATGGGCCGAATGTCGGGCAACATTAGCCAATTCAATAAAAAATATCCGACGTTTGGCCCATGTATAAGGCAGCAGGTCTGACAGAAACATTTTACTGGCTTCTGTTGGACGAGCATGCTGCAAAACCAGCAGCCGACTGTCTCCTGATCAGCGCTCTCAGCCAATGACCAGAGTGTTCTGGCAGGGGGGCCATCCCCTGTTAGAACACAAAAGAACAGCAGGGGAGATCTGACTGGAGCTGTCAACTAGAGGTGTGTACCAGGCTTTACACAGAGCGCTATTATGCAACATGTTTTAATAAAATCTCATGGCTCTGCATGATCCTGCATGTCACTGCAAAGCAAATGCAGTGGCATGAATGAAGTGTCCCTTTGTACACTTTGTATATAAGAGAAAATCGTGCAAAGAGAAAATTGGGTGAGCCGCCAACACTTCACTGGACACAAAGTGCAAAACAAATAGAAAAACAAATAGTGTAGTGCTCAAAAATAGGTGAATGTGAACTTATATTGCAAACAAAAAAAGCTTATGCTATATTGTAAACCTTATATTGCAAACAATAAAACCTTATGTGAAATTATCAAAATAAATAAATCCGATATATCATATTAGTCCATCTTGAGTAGACAGTATAAAATTTATTGGTGCAAAAGGAAGACCATAAATGGTGAATCAAATACAGTGATGAATCTTGAAAAATACTTGATCGTGAAGTGCAAACAGAAAAAAAAAATAAAAAAGGTTGGCATGCTTACCAGACAAGATGGACACATGTACTGTATAACACATGGATCAAGAAGGCATTGTTGAGGAAATAGCCTCAATGAAATCATTCATATGAAAGGCAATGAGTGGAGGATGGACTTCAAATATGGAAGAGGTAATCCCGCATTAAAGGATAGACTCTGAGGTGAACGGCAAGTATATCTCAAATGTCAGGTTATTCCATGGCATTGGACATGTAAGATAAATAAACCCACATAGTGTAACTCTGTATGGTCTTTTTATTAAAAAAAGAGGGGTTTACACTTACAAGAAATGGATAAAAACAAGCTTGTCTCCTAGGTATAGAGCAATTGTCACTAACATCACCCAACACTTTTTGTCCCACCGTGCATCATCTGGGACGTCACACCTCAATGATATCCGGTGGGATGAAACGCGTTGTTCCTCTTACACTCTGAGCTCCGCTGTACAGGGTCTGAAAAAGGCTGATATCAGTTTTTTTAGGCAATAGTAGAAACGGTGCAGTTTTTGAAACAATATTATTTTTAAATAATCTATTATTTGATATATTACAATGTTGCAACAATGCATGTTTATTAGAGATGGGCCTAACACCACCCTGTTCGGTTAACACCAGAATTCCCAAACAGAGAAACAGTTCTGACCCAAACAGAGAAACCTTTTAAAGTCTATGGGACCCGAACTTGAAAAATCAAAAGTCCCTATTTTGAAGTCCTATATGCAATTCATTGGCCATAAAAAGGGTATGGGGGTCCAGGTACTGCCTCGGGGGACATGTATCAATGCAAAAAAAATTTTAAAAAGAGAAAGTGATTTTAATGATGCCTAAAGCGAAACAATAAAATTAAAAATTTCCTTTAAATATAGTCCCTGGAGGGTCCCCTTAGTCTGCCTGTAAAGTTCCGCATTTGTACCGTGGATAGAACCTACTGCAGCAAAACTGACATTTATAAAGAAAAAAAAAATGACATTTAAATTGCTGGCCAATCCATACCAGGCCCTTCGGGTCTAGTATGGATTTTAGGGGGACCCCACGGAAATTTTTTTTTAAAAAAACGGTGTGGGGTCCCACCCAAGGTCCATAACAGACCCTTATCCAAGCATGCAGGACAGGGGGGGAGCAAGCACCCCTCCTCCTGAACCAAACCAGGCCACATGACCTCAATATAGGGGATGCTTTGGGGCAGGGGGGCTATGCCCCCCCTGCCCCAAAGCACCTTGTACGTATGTTGATGGGGACAAGGGCCTCTTCCTGACAACCCTGAGTGATGGTTGTGGGGGTCTGTAGGCAGGGGGCTTATAGGAATCTGGAAGCCCCCTTTAACAAGAAACTCCCCAGATCATACCCCATACATAGTATCCCTACCGGTTCACCAAAAAAGTGTAAAAATAAATAAAAACAGGAGGCAGTTTTTAACAATTCCTTTATTAAAAATAAAAAAACAATGTCCACTAATGTAGATCCATCATCGCTCACAATGCTGATGCCACCTTCAGACCCAAAAAAGAAAGAAAAAAAGCTCCACTGCCAACTAAGGCAAACTGCTGAATGCCTGGCTTGCCCTTTGACAGCTCTTATATAGGTAAAGGCAGGGCCACCAGGTGACGTCCCCTGGTGGCACCGCCCCCTTGTGACATCACCGACCCGGCATGCACCGGTTGGTGATGTCATGAGGGGGACAGTGCCACCAGGTGATGTTGCCAGGTGGCTCCGCCCCTTACCTATATAAGAACTGTCAAACGGCAAGCCAGGCATTTGGCGGTTTGCCTTATTTGACAGCAGAGTTTTTTCTTTTCTTTTTTCGGGTCGGTGGTGGCGGCGGCATTATGATTGACCATGGATTTACATTGGGGAACACTATTTTTTATCTTTAATAAAGGAATTGTCAAAAACTGTCTCTGTGTTTTTTATTACTTTTTGAAACTTTTTTTGGTGAATGGATAGGAGTACTAATTCAGATAAGGGGGGGGATCTGGGGGCTTCCAGATTCTGATAAGCCCCTCACCCACAGACCCCCACAACCACCACCTTGGGTTGCTGAGAAGAGGCCCTTGTCCCCATCAAACAAGAACCCCTCTATGTTGAGGGCATGTGGCCTGGTATAGTTCTGGAGGGGGGTATTTGCTCGCCCCCGCTTTGCTGGCCTGCCGGGCTGCATGTTTGAATAAGGGTCTGATATGGATTTTGGGGGGAACCCACGCTGTTTTTTTTTTACATTTTGGTGTGGTGTTTTCCTGAAAATCCATACCAGCTGGGTTTTTTTTCCCACTATTTTATTGCCGGCAATTTTTTATTTTTTTTTATTATTCAGCTGTCAGCAGGGAAACCCATTGACAGCTGATGACTCATCGGTTGTTAAGGACACCGCGGCCGGCTTCCCAGCCCCAATCCTTAACAACCAGATATTCACTGCACCCTAAAAGTCAGAAGGTACAAATACTGTAGCTTCTGACTTTTAAAAATCAGGTGCTTACCAGTTTATAGAACCAGTGCTGTCTTCCTGCAACTGATTATTCTCACTGCTGTGGGCCCCAGTGCATTAATCTTGGATTTGGGACCAGCTGTGACTTCCTGAGGAAACACAGCCAGCTCCTTAATCTGCATGCTCAAGATTGTGGAGTTCAGGGACACTGGTCATGCAGCCTCCTGGGATGTATGACGTGTCCCAGGAGACTGCAGATAAGGATGAGCAATGTCATTCCCACATAGTTGGTCATTTTGGAAGTGGGGCGGGTATCAACTAAAAATGTTTGCATAAAGTTTAGGAAGAACCAGCTGTTTAGCTTACTTTAGTGCATTCTATACCTTCAGCATACACACATGTTTAACATAGTGAAGAAGGGTTATAAAGGCTTACAATGTTTTTAATACTGTCTATGCCTTTCTGTCCCAGTGATAACCACAGCCCTCATTTTTTTGTATGGGTGTTACAGGGATAGGAAATAAGAAAACTTCTTCCCGATGAGGTCACAGGCAGAAATCTATCCTAAACTAAAAAAATGTATGTGTGAATTTAGTCAAAGCAATAGGTTTGCTTTAATGTCCCCTCCTAGAAGCCTCACCTTTCCTTCATTCTCCCCATTCAACTGGCAAGGGGGGAGAAAATGCCCATTACTTCCAAGTATAGAGAAGCAGATAACCTCCGCAGTATTTAAGCTCAAACTGAAGAAACTCAAACTTTACAAAAGGCTGTCTTTCTTTGCTCCCGAGGGGGGCAAGAGAGAAAGCAAGGAAAGGTAAGTATGCACAGATTGCAAAGAGGGCATTAAAGTAAACCTGTTGCTTTGCCCTGTATGAGCAAAGCACAAGTTCACTTTAAATTAATCTCTTACAGGTTCATCCTTCTGTTTATTGAAGATGCTGTGCACTTTGCAGACCATGTCCTTCATTGGGCTTTGATGATGTGGGCACTCTCTGAAAAACTTTCTTAGTTTATTTACCTAATTCTTAAAGCTGCACAATAAAGAGAGAGGGGCAGAATTTTGAAAGCATCTGTTTACCAGTTTCCTGCTGGTAACAGTAACTCTACAGCAATAACTAAATCACTTTCATACTCTTTCTCTGTGAAGCCATTAAGCCTAGAAACATGCTGTTTTTGGCAATACGGAAATCAAAGTGGCAACACAGCAGACACTATCTATGTTAAAGGAGAAAAATCCACAGGCTGCTTCAAATATCAACAAGGAACCCTGAAATTTCCCATCAATTTCTTTTCATGGCCTTCTGACATTTTCAACTTAAAACTATATTGCTTAACATCAAGGCACTTTACGATAGCTTCAGTTGGCAAAGGTAATTTTTGAGTGAGATTCTGTTGAAAAAAAAGGTAATTCTCTTTTTTTCAGAGCATTTCACTAGAAAAAAAAAAGTAATTTACAGAACTACTTGCTGCATTTTTTGCTTTTATTGTGTATCATTTCTAGTAGCCTTAATGTCATTCATGGACACACTATGTCGATATAGCCACAGTAGCTAAGCCGCTTGTGCAAACCAAGTATACACAAACTCTAGCTCCAGGCCAATGTTAATCCAGAACTATGAAGTTCAAATAATACTATTTCACTTAGAAGTTTTATCAGTTTTGCATCAATTGTTATACAAGACTGGAGGGGGGAGGGGGATGTTGCACCTATATAGAATGATAATATTCTAGAGCTTGAAATAGTCTTTTTCCTTTCACAACTGAGCTAATCTAAATACCATGGGCTTAAACCCTTCTGAAGCTTGATGAATGTAAGGTGCATAGTTATTCACCTGTCTAGCACTGAGCCCTTACACACAGACACCTGAGGGGATAGGCAAGGAGAGAGTTGAAAATTCTGGGGCACAGGAAGGAAGCCAGAATAATGAGAAGACCCAACAGAGAATGCAGGAGAAGAGAGCTGGAACAGAAGGAGGCATCCTTGTTGCTAGCCAGTGGCTTGGCACTGCCTGTATCACCTTCTCTGCCTCGATTGGCCAGTGGGACTGTGGCTCCCTATTTGAACATCTGAGCCCTAGGGCTTTGGGCTTTGGCTAGTGTAAGCTACTCGGTTCCAGGACCTTATGCCTTACCTTACCTTGCTCTGTCTAGTTTTTTTAATGCTTCTGCTACTGATTCTTGCTGGATAATGGATGTGCTTCTGATCACCACCTGACCCTATGGATATGGATTACACTACTGGTTGCTTCCTCACCTGACCCTGCTTTGATACGGATTATACTACTGATTGCCACCTGCCCTGACCCTTGTTTGAATAACTGACTCTGTCATTGTCTGCTGTCTGCCCTGAACTCTGCAAGCTTGGTGTCTAGCCAGTCATTAGTCCTGTTCACTCCTGCATACTACTCCTTAACTGAACTACTCTGCATCCTGAAGCCATCTGACACAATATTTGAACTCTCTCTCTGGGGTCACTGGGAAGCATCCTAATTCTAATGCCGCGTACACACGGTCGGACTTTTCAGCTACAAAAGTCCGACAGCCTGTCCGACAGACTTTCGACGGACTTTTGGCGGACTTTCGACGGACTTGCGGCGGACTTTCTAACGAACAGACTTGCCTACACATGATCACACAAAAGTCCGTCGAATTCTTACGTGATGATGTACACCGGACTAAAATAAGGAAGTTCATAGCCAGTAGCCAATAGCTGCCCTAGCGTGGGTTTTTGTCCGTCGGACTAGCATACAGACGAGCGGATTTTTCGACCGGACTCGAGTCCGTCGGAAAGATTTGAAGCATGTTTCAAATCTAAAGTCCGTCGGATTTGAGGCTAAAAAAGTCAGTTGAAAGTCCGGAGAAGCCCACACACGATCGGATTACCAGCCAGCTTTAGTCCGTCAGCGTCCGTTGGACTTTTGTAGACGAAAAGTCCGACCGTGTGTACGCGGCATAAGAATATAGCACTGTGCCTTAAATCCTGGAGCATCTAAGTACCAGTAGGGATATTAGCATTAGGGGAAGAGTGGCTACTATAGGTGAAATGACTCTGATATCTCAGAATTCTTGCAGAACAGGATATGAACCAGTAAATCCTTGCATTACAGTACCTCTACCTTTGCCTCAAGTCAAATGCTACTCACGATCAATGAACCTATGATCTTTAGCCAGTTGTCATTCTCACCTTTTTCAAGAATCAATCAGGGACTTCCTTAACCTGCCCTGATGTTCAATGCAATGTCTCAAGGGAAAAGCTCTTGAGCAGCAGGAGAACCCTTCCCAATCAGCCCCCCTCCCCAGGTATGCACTCACTGCTGCAAAGCATAAAATGGTGATCCTTAACAAACTACAGATCTTCAGAGTAGATATACTTCATTGTATAACATTTAGGGTTGTTAAACTGTTTGGTTTGGCATCTTTTGTTAGTAAAATGCTGTTGCCTGCCTACCCTAAAAGTTTGCAAGTACCATGATCAAGATTTTGGTTGGACTTGGTGAATGTCACTTGAATTAATTTATTAATCTAATAATGCTATTATTAGCATGTTCAACTCTAGATTGGATGTCCATGGACAACCTCTGCAGACACCCACTGACTGACTGACTGACTGACTGGCAGATTTTGACAATCACTACCGCCCTCTTAGGACAAAAATTTTTTTTTTAGATATCTGATTCTTTGCAGACAGAACAAATATTTTTCAAAATGTTTAGGAGAATAAAAAGAAAAGTAATCGCCCTAAAATTGCTTTTTCCAAGGTTCTTTAAATTGATATGAAATCATAGTGGATTCCTAATAGTTCCTCCAGACAAATGCAGTTTGTGTTATTTTAGCCATTAGTTACTAAAGACAATCTAACCAGACTCAGAATAATTGTTATTACATTTTATTTGGGCAAGTGACAGAACAAGAAGTACAAAAGACCAAACCTTTCATCTTTCTTTATGCTCTAATTTATCCAAAGCAAATCATAAAATCCATTGATAATGGTTTCAAATGAAGCTCCTACAATTTATCCCTTTGATTTTGTTTTTATTGAGGCAATCAGCTTTTTTTTCAAAGCAAGTCAGTTTATGTTAAATACAGTATGTGTAATATACCTTGGATAATTTAAAGGGAATTATAAAGGGGTAATCATGTGCCAGCAAAATCAGATCTATTTATAAACACAGTTCTGTTTTCAGCGTAAAACTTTTTCATTGTAAGAGTATGCCAGCTAGGAAGTATTACTTATAAATCACTAAATATTTTTTTTATAATAGTCGGATTTTCTTGTAATTAGGTACACTTTGTAAATGCCACTACCAGCCTTAATAATAGTTTTCAGTTCCTCTTTTGCAAAATTATGACTTACAGGACCAGCTGTGACAGTTCAGACCTTTTTATTCTGAGAATGCTTTTTACAGTAGCAACAATGACTGTGCAATGCATAGGTGGATCATAAATACGCAATTCTCAGACAGTGAAAGTGCTCCTTCTCAAAAAAAATCCATACTGCTCTATTGACTAACTCTGCACAAAATCAGTTCTGGGGCTGCTTCTCTAGCAAATGACAGTCCTGCAATCTGTTGGTCCATCAACAGGGTATTAACAGCCCAGTAAATGGTTTGTTACACCTATCTGTTAACATTTACTGCTACGTTGGTAAATATGTATTGATTACAACTGTGCAATATCATACAGTACATCAAGAGATGGTTAGTGTAAATCTTGCACATGAGTAAGCAATAGTAGCACACAACTCCAAAGTGTACCAGAAGGCTCATACTCAAACTAAAAATAGTCAGTGAATATGTATGGCCCTCCTCCATTTGGTTCAAATCTTTCAAAAATGATAACTCTGCAAACCCTTAAATTGGGGGTGCGGGACCCCACAAGGGATCACTAGGGTAAATTGAGCAGACCTTAAATACATTTGTTGATTGGTTACAAAATATGACCAAAGTGATGTGTGGAGGTGGAGGCATCCAGATGATCAGCAATTCTGTTGCCATTCTGATATACATAACACCATGTCTAGAACTGACCTGGTTTTGTGCCTCCCTCATAACCTTCCTTTACTATCTGATGCTATATATTCACCTAGAGGTATCTCTGACCATGCCCCTCCTGCCCTCAAGTCCAACTCCTTGACATATGCGGTCCTATGCTGTGGCATCCCAACCCATATAGGTTGAACTATGAGGTAGCCCTGGGGGAGTGTACCAAAGGCATCCCTTAATATTTGTGTCCTAATTCTAACATGTCGTCAACAGCCACAGTGTTTGAGGTGTTTAGATCTACCCAGAGGGGCACATTCATGTCCATCTTCTGTCAATACTCTGGAAAAATACTCTGGAAAAATATCCAAATGCTTTACTGATGAAAAAGAGGTGGCTATACTTCAGGCCATATAGGAATGGAGAGATTCCAAACTGCCAATCCTCCTTCTTAAGAATGGCAGCTTGGAATCTCTCCATTCCTATATGGCCTGAAGCATAGCCACCTCTTTTTCATCAGTAAAGCATTTGGATATTTTTCCAGAGTATTTGGAATTTCTCCATTCCTATATGGCCACTCTTAGGGCACTTTCACACTGGGGCGGGGGGGGCTTCGGCAGTAAAGTGCTGCTATTTTAAACGTCGCTTTACCGTCATTTTAGCTGTGCTTCTTGGCCACTAGTGGCCACTTTTTACCCCCGCTAGCGCCTGAAAAAGTGTTAAAAGCACTTCGGCAGCGCTGGCCATTGATTTCAAAGGCAGGGGCGCTTTAGGAGCAGTATATTCACCGCTCCAGCAACGCCCCATAGATGCTGCTTGCAGGACTTTTTTTCCCATCCTACAAGCGCAAAGCTCCAGTGTGAAAGCACTCGGGCTTTCACACTGGGGTGGCAGGGGAGGCGTTTTTCTGGCGCTTTACAGGCACTATTTTTAACCCAAAAGCGCCTGAAAAATGCCTCAGTGTGAAAGTAGCCTTAATGCTAATACCAGAGACATATCATTTGACGTCAGCTTAGAGAAAATTCACTTCTTGCACTTAGAGATCAGAGTGGAAGGCACTAGACTTGTTACTAGTACATACTTTAAGTTGACAGATAGGAATTCCTTTATTCCTGTTGACAGCTGTCATCACCAAAATTGGCTGTGTTCAGTTCTGTGCAGCCAATTTTTAAGATTACACTGCAACTGTACCAATGTCCAGGACTTTGATGTTCAAGAGACTGCAATTAAAAGAAAATTTCTGGAAAAGGGATATTCTGGAAAAAGGGTTGATCTTGATCAAGAAATCCAGAAAGGGGAGGCGCATGCGCGAGGGACTCCAAGATGGCCGCGTAAGCCGGGAGCTCCTCACTACCCCAGCCAGCCAGCCACCCTAGCGCCGTATCGGAGGCAGCCGCTAACCCGTGCACAGCGGGATCTGTTGGGGGAACACAGCGGCTCCCCACCCATGCCTGCCACAGCTGCTAAAAAGGACCTGGGACCCCGTTTTGAGGCAGAAAGATTACAGGCCGAATCCAAGATGGCAGCCGCGCCTCAGACACGAGATGCAGCATCAGGGGGACTACAAGAAGCCAGGCAAGTGATCGCTCCTGCTACTCTCCCATATCCTCCTCCAGCAATCTCCTCATCCCACCCCACCACATCCCCCTCAGGCTACAATTATGCCACTCTGGATGAGCACTCCCTGGCAGCCCCCTTGCTATCTCCTATGTGACATTCTCCTATCCTCCAGCACATTAACAGCACTATGGGAGGCACAGACACAGATATGCCCCAGAATGCAGGGGATCTCTTTCTCAAACTATCCGACCTGTTGGAAAGGGGCTTAGCTAATACAGCCCACAAAATAACAAATGACATTCGATCTGATTTCCAGAACCTGGGCACCAGAATAGAAGCGATCGAACAACCCAAGAACCAATCAAAACTCTGATCACATTCAGATTGTGCAGGAACAGTTGGATGCAGCCTTAAATAGGATCGATGATTTGGAAAACCGATCGAGAAGGGAGAACTTCAGGGTCAGAGGCATCCCAGAATCTTGCACGGATGTCCCTACAGCAGTACAAGATTTGATCAAGTCCCTTATTCCTGACATCTCTACACACAAGCTGGAGTTAGACAGAGCCCACAGATCACTGGGACCCCCCAGGAAGGATGGGTCTCCCAGGGATATAGTGGTGAAGCCGCACCACTACGGAGTGAAAGAGAACATCATGAAGCTCTCCCGCCAGCAACCACACATCTCCTTCCAAGGCCACGATATTCAAATTTTTGCGGACATTTCGCCTATGACGATTCAAAAACGCAGAGCCCTCAAACCTCTATTACTAATAATGACACAAAAGGAAATAAGATACTGGTGGGCTTTCCCCTTTGCTTTAAAATTTACCTACAAAGGCAAGACCCACTCATTCACTAATCTGCCTGAAGGAGAGCGGATCCTTCTTTCACTGAAGCTTATTTCTCAGGACTCAGATATGGACACATCAAATGCGCAACCTAGATCCTACAAGAAACAGACTCCGACCAGCCCCGTTTCTCCTTTATGGAAAACTACCAAAAGCAGACGAGTGAGGGAACCGATGCCCTCCTGATTCAGATGTACGCCTCCAGGTCTTACCCAGACATATTCTTCAGGATCTAACCCAAGTCGTTAATAACCCTGAACGACCCTCTTAATGAGATGGGGACCCCTCAGATCCCCCCTTAGGTTTAAGATGTACGAACTCTGAACCCATCAGGGTTACCGGACTTCCACCTCCATATGTACATCTCCTGACTTCGACACCTCAGACCTGATAGGTCACTCCGCACCATAAAAATGCATCTATTTGTCATGCGAACTCTTTTGTTGGATCTTCAGTTCCTACTTAAGCGGGTCGCGAAATCATTGCTCCCCCCCTTTTCCAAAGAATTTGTCCGGATCTCCCACAATCAACTTGACAATGATCAACAAAGTTCGAGCTCTTGGGCCTTCACCCCTTTGGGACTTCCTCAACACCGGCTGGTAGATTGGAAGACCAGGAGCTGGACACGCTAGAACACTGCGCTGCCGTTTTCCCCAAAGTATTTGGGGGGAAATGCAGAGGACTCTTTAGAGGTTCTCAACCTCATATCTCATCCACCTGAATGTTAGGAAAATCTCGCACCTAATAGATTGAGATATAGCTCTTATAATGCTCCTCCCTCTCTTCCCTCCCGCTCTTCCCTATTCCCCTTCTTTACCGCCACCCCCACCCCACCCTCCCCCCCTCACCCTTCCCATACCTCCCCAAGGCGTAATAGGCCTACTGCATGAATAATTTTGCCGGCTGGCTTTGATACACACAGTTTATAATGTTATAGTGTTTAATTGGTTTTCTTCATGAGGTTATGTGAAGTATTTTATACAGGTTAACCAATTGGGCAGGCACTGACTGGGGTAGCAGTCATGTGCCTCCATCCATCTCACGATAATGGGATCCCCATGGTCGGGAGATGGACTGTTAGCCCCATTGGAGGGCTACTATTGTCTAATGTTGGGCGTCATTGGGAGGATCTATTCACCCTCTCGATGCCGCAGGTTCCTTTTGGGACACTTCACACGACAATGCTCGCATTTATTTTTTCTCTTCTTCTCTTTTCTTCCTGTCTTCTTCTCTAACCCTGTTTTCTTTTGTGCCAGTCCACAGATTTTTCAGATAGACCTCTCTCCTCCAGGCTCCAGGTCCTGCTTCACGATCCGAATAATAAATCTCCACCATACTTCAGAGGAGGTAAGAAATGCTGTATTACACAAGCACTCCCCACGCATCCAATATGTCAAGTGATACCATGCCCCTAACGTCCTTTAAATTAGCATCCCATAATGCCCAAGGGTTAAATTCAGCGGTAAAGAGGCGTAAATTATTTCAGTCTTATCATGCACAAAAAATGGCGGTAGTCTTGATCCAGGAAACACATTTCCCTTCAAGATATAACCCGTCATTTCTACATGCTCAATTTCCCACATTCTTCTTAGCGAATGCGGACAATAAGACCAGAGGGGTGGCAATACTATTTGCGAAAAATTGTAAATTCAAGCCCAATTTGGTGCACAGAGATCCAGAAGGTAGATTTTTAATGGTAAAAGGTAAAATAGACGAAAGCCTATATTCGTTCATTTCTTATTATTCCCCCAACAAGGGTCAGACAAAATTCTTCCAAGCAATGCTTCAAACTCTAAGCCCACTATTAGAAGGAACGGTAATTTTTGGAGGTGATTCTAATGTTGCCTTCGACCCAGGTCTAGATAAATCCAAACCTTTAAAAGCACAATCAGTCCGCCCCACAAAAACAAGCTCCAAGATAGCGAAACTTATTTATCAACAAGGCCTAGCCGATATCTGGAGAGAACATAATCCTACAAAGAGGGATTATACACATTATTCAAACCCTCACAAAACATACTCCAGGATCGACCACATACTCCTGTCAGTGATACATATCCCCTATGTTCTTAAGACCTATATTAAGGACACAGCCCTATCAGATCACGCCATGGTGGTCGTCACCCTAAGGGGCGGTTCCCACAAACCACCCACTACCCAGTGGAGACTCAACGACACTATTCTTAACCGCTTGCTGACCGCCGGCTGTCTATTGACGGCCAGGTGGCGCAGCTCTCGTTGCGGGCGGGCGTCATATGACGGCCTCGCATTCCTAGGCCACCAGGGGGCGCGCGCGCCCGCCGTGTCACTAGGCACCCGGTGCGCGTGCCCGGCGGCCGCGATGTCCGCCGGGCACCCGTGATTACCGGTAACACAGCAGATCCATGGTCCTGTCAGGGGAGAGGAGACCGATGGTGTGTTCCCAGCACAGAGGAACACCGATCGGTCTCCTCCCCTAGTGAGTGCCCTCCCCCTACAGTTAGAATCACTCCCTAGCAACACAGTTAACCCCTCGATCACCACCTAGTGTTAACCCCTTCACTGCCTGTCACATTTATACAGTAATCAATGCATTTTTATAGCACGGTCCCAAATATGTGTCAAAAGTGTCCGATGTGTCCGCCGCAATATCGCAGTCACAATAAAAATCGCAGATCGCCACCATTACTAGTAAAAAAATAAAAAAAAATAAAAATGTTATAAATCTATCCCCTATTTTGTAGACGCTATAACTTTTGCGCAAACCAATCTATATACGCTTATTGCGATTTTTTTTACCAAAAATATGTACAAGAATACATATCGGCCTAAACTGAGAAAAAATTTGTTTTAAAGAAAAAAAATTTGGATATTTATTATCGCAAAAGATAAAAATTATTGTGTTTTTTTTAAAACTTCTCACTCTTCTTTTGTTTATAGCGCAAAAAATTAAAACCGCAGAGGTGATCAAATACCACTAAAAGAAAGCTCTATTTGTGGGGAAAAAATGATAACAATTTCATTTGGGTACAGTGTTATATGACCGCGCAATTGTCATTCAAAGTGCGACAGCGCTGAAAGCTGAAAAATGGCTTGGGCAGGAAGGGGGCGAAAATGCACTGTATTGAGGTGGTTAATGACCCTATTTCAGTAATAGAGATTGAGAGGGAATTAAAAGATTACTTTTTTACGGAACGATGTAGAGGGAATTTCAGCAGAGACTCTTTGGGCAGCTCATAAAGCTACCATACGGGGAAAGCTCATTCAAATGTCGTCTCAAAGAAAGAAAGAACAGATAGCGGAGATAGAGAAACTAGAGAGGGAATTCAAGGCCCTATGCAAGCATCACAAACGAGATCCTTCTAAGGTCCAAATAGCTCAACTAGATGCAGCCAGAATAGCTTTAAACCTAGCTCACACAGTAAGGGCAGAAAGACACTTGAAATGGAATAGTGCGGAATTCTACGTTCAGAGAGACAAGATGAGTACCCTATTAGCAAGAAAGCTCTCTCCCAAATTCACTAACTTCACAATTCCAAACCTTAGACTACAAGATGGCACCTCAACCCTTAATCCCCCAAAAATCCTGCAAGCTTTTCAGTCCTTTTACTCTAAACTATATCAGCAAAATGACCCTATGTCAGACTCTTCCTTGAGATCATTCCTAGATGATCTTGACATACCCACTCTACGTAAAGATCATATGGATCTAATGGAAGCGCCCTTTACCATAGAAGAAACAATAGAGGTAATTAAAAATTTAAAAGGGGGCTCAGCTCCCGGCCCCGATGGTTTCTCCAATCAATACTATAAAACTTTTAAGAAAACTTTAGCACCCCATATTACAAAATTTTTCAACTCCAAAAGGGCAGGGACACCCCTAGAGTCACAACTAAATTTGGCATTTATCTCTGTCATACCCAAGCCCGACAAGGATCCATCTTTAGTCGAGAACTACAGACCAATCTCGCTGATTAACAACGACTTGAAAATATTTACTAAAATCCTAGCTAACAGAATTAACTCCTTCATCAACCATTATATAAACAAAGACCAAGTGGGCTTTATACCGGGAAGACAAGGCCCGGATCAAGTTAGAAGGGTGGTCGATATTGTCTCATTATTACAAACGGGTTGGGAGGGAGGCCCAAAGCAGGAAGGTTTATTGTTGTCGTTGGACCTTCAAAAGTCCTTTGATTCTTTGTCTTGGTCATTCCTATTCACAGTCCTGGGACGTTGGGGATTCGGGGAAAAGTTTATAAATACCCTGAAAACATTATACTCCACTCCTAGTGCCAAGGTCAAACTACACAGATTTTATTCGGATCCCATTCAAATAACCAGGGGTACCAGACAGGGGTGCCCCCTATCTCCTGCGATTTTTGCTTTAGCTATAGAGGTTCTGGCAATTGCGATCAGATCTAACCAAAATATTAAAAGTGTAAAATGCGGAGCGCACACCCACAAATGCGCCCTGTTTGCAGATGACATCCTTCTATTTGTCACATCCCCAACTACCTCACTTCCCAATATTTGCAATCTTTTAAAAACATTTGGATCCTTGTTGGGTTTAAAATTCAACATGGACAAATCACAGGCATTAAATATTTCCCTACAAGAGGCAGAAGTAAATAGGCTCAAGCCCTCATTCAAATTTAAATGGAGCGACTCTTCGATCCGATACCTAGGGATAAACCTTACCCCCAAGTTTGAGCGACTTTTCCAGGCTAATTTCCCTCCCATGTTCCGCACACTATAATCTGACATTCTAGCCTGGTCCAAATACAATATATCATGGCTAGGTAGAATTCATTCTATCAAAATGACGTTATTACCCAAGCTCCTCCTATTTGTTTAGGTCACTCCCGATAGACATTAGAAAACACTATCTTAAATCCCTCCAAGGGAAAATAATAAAATTCATTTGGGGTAAAAAAGGCTATAGGCTAGCCCGCAATGTGCTTTTTAGTCCCAAAACCAAGGGGGGCTTGGGTCTCCCAGATCTGTTTAGCTACTACCAAGCTGCAAGACTGGCCCAACTCTCAATGGTATACTTCAGAGTTGAGAAACCCGATTGGATAGATATAGAGAGACAAGCTATCCCGACATACGCCATAGACTACCTCCTCTGGTGCCCCATGAAATCAAGGCCTTCCATATTAGCCCCAGCATTGTCCCAATCCTTTAAATTATGGGACACCGTGAAATGTTTACCAATTCTGACCTCACCCTCCCACCCTCTTGACCACATATTTCATAACCCCCGATTTGTACTGGGCATGGATATCAAGTCCTTTAAATGGTGGCTGGACAAGGGGATGTACCGTATTGGCCACTTTCTTTCGCCCTCGGGTCCAATTACGCTAAAGCACTGTATAGATAAGCTTGAACTCCCAGGTTCAGAGAGATTTAGATATGTCCAGATATCCCACTTTCTTTCCTCACTAACAAAGGGACAGGCGCTACCTCTGGAATTCACATCTTATGAGCGTTGGTGTGGCCAAGCATTAGACATAAAGGGGGGCATATCTCTCATTTACGCGTCTCTTGTGGAACCCACCACAAAATTTGCATACATGGAAGCATGGGAGAGGGATCTGCAGGAGACCTGGAGCCTGGAGGAATGGTATCGGAGAGGATCCACAGCCTTTAAAGGTATTTTAAATACTTCATTAATAGAAGCTAATCTAAAAGTGTTTTTGAGATGGTACCTAGTACCCACCAGACTTGCAACTATGTCCTTAACCCGCCAGTCCCCACCTCCGATAGGCTTTTTTCTTTCCTTGGTGGTTTTTATGCGTGTGGAAGATGCGTGCCTTGTAGACACGCAAAAGGAAATGTTAAGAAACGGAAAAAATTCCTAGCTTCGGCCACAAACAAAGAGTATGACATCAAACAACTTATCACGTGTGACACTGTAGGAGTTGTCTACATGCTGGAGTGTAATTGTGGACTCCAGTATGTTGGTAGAACGTCAAGACCACTACATGTCAGAGTAGCTGAACATGTCAATAACATCAAAAAAGGCCTTAAGACTCATAATGTGTCAAGACATTTTAAGGCCTTTCACCAACAGAACCCTAAAGGCCTAAAATTCTGGGGTATAGAAAGGGTTACGAAGCACTGGAGAGGAGGTAACTTTATTAGACAACTGAGTAAGAGAGAGTCTTATTGGATATACGAGACAAAAGTACTCTGCCCTGAAGGGTTAAATGTAGAATTTGACACTAACTGTTTTATATCTGATCGGTAATATATGTGGTAATTTTATAATGAAAAAATAATTTTTTATCGAAATAATTTTTTATCAATTTTGATCAATTATTGTGAATTTAATGATGTGTTACTATCTGACATATTTGTTGTCGTCTTGCTTTTATAAGAGCAGTCGATGGCCGCGGATGACATTTGATTATTATATATTCTTTTTATGATCCAATTGGAGAGCATATTTTAATATGTATAGTGAGCAATTATGTTTGTTCATATAGTGCCCCCTTTTTTTGTGTTCCATTATATGTATAAATCAATTTGGTTCTATTAGTGTACTCACAATGAGTTCCGTTTTAGTATATGTCTCTTATGGAGACACTTCCGGATTCTCCTTCCTGTTTTGCGAGTGCGCCGTTTTAGGTTGTTTTCCATTACCATGGTTACTTACCTCTATAAAGCGCGGGTGCCCACGTAGTCCATTCATCTGCTGAAGAAGTCCCCGCCCACTGGGACGCAACGCGTCCAGAACGAGACGTCGTGACGTCACCCGCGGCCACCGCGCATGCTCTATTCCATCTGTGTTTACACACCACCGCTTGTTGCTGTTTCACTGGCACTTGAGAAGTGCTAGCTATGTAAGTGAATTTTTATTAGCATTTTAATAAATTGTTTGGCAAACGGAGAGCACTATATGTTGTTACTCTTTTATTATATACACCATTGGAACATCCGGAATTACCCCACCCGGTGTGTGATGGAGCCCTTGGTCCCTGATTCTGAATACCATCCATTTATATGACCCGTAAGGGAAGGCTTGCATGACCCTCTGTAATTAAAGGGTCCTGGTCGTCAGGTGAGAGGCTATTTCAGATACCGGTGAAGGGCACATCAGTCACCTATATCAGCATGATATCACGATCACTTGGTGGAATTTCTTAAAAGTTTTTTTTGGACATTCATGGACTTTCTGGACTTTTTGATTTACACCTAAAACGCTTCCATTTTATGTTGTATGGGGATTTTCTCTTTCAACTGCATTTAATATCCCTTGATGTTTAGTTTAGTTTACTCAGCGCTGCACCATCTTTTACATTTATTTAAGGGATTTGATTGATTGACCCTGGTGTTCAGCTGCTTATTGTCATACACGCGCTGATTTATATCCTATTTTATGTTTACCTCTGCCTCCCCGTTATGCTTCAGAGGGTGTCAAGCTCAGGGCTCCATGATTCATATCTGGTGGGAATGTCCGAAATTAAGAGGTTTCTGGAGCAAAATATTTGCAATGATTCGAAAAGTATCGGGTCTTCCTATTACTAAATCTTCCCAAGTGGCATTATTTAATGCACCAATTCCTAAGACAACGAAACACTCTCAAAAGTTGATATCCTTCATGCTGTTAGGAGCTAAAACCACCATAGCTAAGGCCTGGAAGCAGCCCACAGTGTCTTTCCAGGCTGCCAAAAGAAAGATTTTGTGGATTATGTCCCAAGAAAAAACGGTCAGCTCTCTGACGGACACCACTAAGTCATTCGAGGCAACATGGGAGCCCTGGGCCAGACATTTAGGCATTTCCCTTATCCCAGGTATTCAAATGACACAGTCAAGCTGATTTCAAATTTAAAAAAAAACAAAAAAAAAAAACAAAAACACTCTGGACCGGGAACAACTATATGCATCCATGCTAGCGTTCTATATCTTCTTCTTTTCTTCTTCTCTATCCTGTCTTTCTGTTACTACAACAAATTGATATCACATTAGCAGTGTATCAGTTTTGTTTAACTTTCTGACTTACATTATAGTAGAATGTCTTATGTCGCCATCAGACTTTGAATAGTGAGTTTGAGTTATGGACTAAAAACGGATTACTGCCAGATGGATGGGAACTGCTGGAGGGGTCTGATGGCTTCTCTAGTGGTCCCTATCTCTACCTCAGGGGCGGTGGCAGGTCCCTGGGAGTGGGGTCATTAGGGGTACCGGGTTATACTTAACACTTTCCCTGGAGATGGGGGGGGCTCCCAACACAGTGTGATCCCGTTAGGGGTGTTGGGAATGTCAACCCACTCAGGGAACATAAGACACAGCCTTCCCTACTGTTTCAATGGCAATTGTAAGTGGCTTTGAATCTCTGTTTATTATCTTTGTACTTTTCTAATATCAATCCCTTATTTGCATGGGATTTGTCAGTATACCTTTGGATTTTTTATTCAATGTACTGCACTGCTCTTTAATAAAGCTTTATTTAAAAAAAAAAAAGAAATCCAGAAAGTACAAAATTTGGATAGAGGCGATTTGTTTCAACCTAATTCTCGTAACTGTAATCCTACCTGTAATACTGTAATATCATAGGGCCACGACTGCCTGAAAGAGCCAATGTTATTTATAGAGGAGCTTCATCTTTACGGATGAAAATTGCCTCTAATGTTATTAGTTCCCCTTCTAGACCAAATTTATTCATAACTTAATTGGGTACTATCCATGCAAGAGATGCAATGTGTGTTTGCATAACACACGTGGGAGGAAGAAGTCAGAATCATTTAGATCTAATGTCACTAACCGTTCATATCCAATTAAACAGTTTGTCACCTGTGCCACTAAAAAGGTGGTTTATTTGATTACTTTTCCTTGTGGCAAGCATTATGTAGGCAAGGCCATCTGTAATTTTCCTACCAGAGTTGAGGAACATATTTCCAACATAAAAAAAAGGAAAAACCAATCACAGTGTTTCTAAACACTATGCTCGCTTTCACAATAGGGATTCCAGGGGAACCCAATTCCTTGTGATTGACAAATATATTTCACCTTGGCGAGGAGGTTCAGCCAAGAGAGGAGTTTTACAACTAGAAACATATTGGATCTATGAGCTTAAATCATATTATCCTTATGGTATGAATGAGGAGTGGGACATCAATGTGTTTATTAATAGGACGTGATGTGCCCGCTCCACATGTTGTGATTCATACTTGTTGTACTTGTTATATTTATTACATAATTACATATGGTTCTAACATAAATTAATTTTAGACCTTTTTTTTCCACCTATGTGTGCTTTCATTTTAATATTAGGTTAATTTGGGGGGGGCGTGGCCTGGACGTGGCTGAAGATGGCTGCTTGATTCTTACACTCCGCTACTCCTCGGTCATCTTTTCAGCAAAGAAGGAGAACACCCTGCAATACCATGGGCAAAACTGACAGGGATCCGTCGGCCACCGGCTCCCGATCGCCACGGGATCAAGACACGCAGCTATCCGGCAATATTCCGGAGATATTCAGATCCCGAGCGCGAGAGTCGGCCCCGCCATCACAGGCCTCCAGGGAGGTAAGCTGCAGCCCCACGAGGCGGCCGGGAACACATACCAGAGAATCACAACCCCCCAGCCGTGAGCAGCCTCAGCCTAGAGGACCTCAGAACAGTAGCTGCAGACATTAAGAAGACTCTGTCTGCATCTATATCAGAGCTCAGATTAGATATGCAAGCTGTGGCAGGTCGCCTGGAGGAAGTGGAAGACATCACTGACCGCCATGAAATTGCCATTAATGCAGCACAACGCTCTCTGAGTACACATGCCACACAGTTACAGGACCTGCAGAGGCATGTAGAAGTTTTAGATAACAGGGGTCGCCGTCATAACATTCGAATTAGAGGACTCTCGGAATCGATTGAACCAGATCACCTTCTTCAAGCAGTGACAAACGTTTTTAATGACCTCCTAAGACGCCCACCCGAAACACCCGTGGATATGGAACGTCTACACCGTGCACTCCGTAACAGGGGCAGAGATACAGACCCCCCAAGAGACGTCATAGGCTGTCTCACAAACTTCAGGTTAAAAGAAGAAATCATGAGACAAGCTAGACTCAGGAATCACATCCTATTCCGAGGTACAGAAATTAAACTGTACCATGATTTGTCTCAAATCACTCTGCACAAACGCAGAGCTTTACGCCCGATACTAGACGCCCTGAGGGATAGGAATATCCCGTATAGATGGAAATTTCCTTTCTGCCTACAAGCTGGCTCAGGAGGAAGGATCTCTCTCTTACGAAACCCTGAGGAAGCAATTTTATTCTGCGAAACTCTGGGCATTCCACCAATCGCAATTCCAGACTGGCATCGAGAACCGCGAATCTCCACTCCACAGCACGAGGAACCAATGGAGGTCCACCATCGGGAAAACCCGTCTACGACCAGAAGACGTCGACTTTCCACCCGTGTTTCGCCTCCACCAGCCAACCGCCGTTCCCCAAGAGAAGGTAGTGTTCCAGCTTCACCGGCCCACAGAAAGGCAAGAAAAGACTAAACATGTCATTCTGACCTACCAATGTCTTCATTTAGCAAAACTCCCTGCATCCCCCTGATCTACCCCCTACTGATCTTCCCCCCCTTCTCCACTCCTACCAACCTCATTATCAGTCAGAAGAGACAAATTATATACCGCTTATAACTCGTAAACAGGGGCACACAACGAACACAGTAATGCCCATTGCAAACCAACCGCTCATGAAAAATAAACTCAAAATAGTATCCCTGAACGCGAAAGGGCTTAATGTCCCCGAAAAAAGAGCACAACTCCTACTTTATATGAGAAAAATTAAAGCTGATATAGTCCTACTCCAGGAAACGCACTTCAGAACTGATCAAATACCTAGACTTTCAAACAAAAATTTTCCGAACACCTTTCACGCTACCAATCCGTCAGCTAAAACGAAAGGAGTATCAATCTTAATATCCAAACATGTACCTTTAGTAGTGACGGATTCACAAATAGATGGTTCCGGCCGGTATGCGTTTTTCAAAGGCACAATATGGAATAGACCCATCACGATAGCTAATATATATAGTCCTAACTCGAGTCAAGTGAGCTTTTTCCGCGAGATAGCACTGGCCCTAACCTCTTTCCAGTCAGGCATCCTCTTACTCGGAGGAGACTTTAACGTCGCTCTAAATCCGCTTGAAGCTACGTCCTCTGGAACATCCTCCCTTACATTCAAAGCTCTTAAACAAATTAAAACCCAACTACAGGACTTACTCCTACACGACTCCTGCCGTACCCTACATCGTAGTGACATAGACTTTACTTTCTACTCCAGACCTCATGACCGTCACTCCAGAATAGACTATCTGTTTGTCACACAAAAAGATCTGCCACTGTTGTCAGAAGCAACCATCGAACCTACGTTTTTATCCGATCATAGCCCCATCACAGCAACTTTAACATTTCCAGAAGGAACACAATGCACCAACATCTGGAGATTAGACGCATCACTACTCACAAACCCTTCGTATATGGCCGAAATTACGACAACTGTCAAAGACTTATTTGCATTAAACGACACTCCCGACACGTCCCACATGACCCAATGGGAAGCCCACAAGTGCGTGGTCAGGGGAGCACTAATCAAACTTGCAGCCATGCGTAAACATTCCCAACAGGAAGCAACTAACGCCTTACTAAACAAAAATACGGAAACTGGAACAGGCACACAAACTAACTAAGGCCCATTCCACCCTAACAAGCACAAAATCACCTCAAAGAAGAACTAGGGAAAAAGACCAGGAAGAACTTTATCCTATCCCAAAAACTCTTTTATGAGCACAGTAATAAAAGTGGAAACCTTCTAGCCAGAGCCCTGCAAACCAAAAAAGCAAACATCACAATGCACAAAATCAGATCGTCCCCTACCACAACATTATCCAAAAGCGACGACATCGCAAACCACTTTGCCCAATACTATTCAGATTTATATAACCTTCCCCCTGAACAAAAACCACACTCGGACAAAAGGTCACGCAAAGATATCATCACAGAATTCCTCACACAAAACAGCCCTAGTCCTATTTCCCCGGAGCAAGCAAAATTAATAGATGGTCCCATAACAGGAGAAGAATTCCTCTCAGCTATAAAACAAATGAAACCAGGTAGAAGTCCTGGCCCAGATGGGTTTTGCATGACGTATTATAAAACTTTCTCAAATTTATTAACGGCCCCCTTCTTAAGAGCCTTTAACCTTTTATCCCAACCCAGTACAACATCCAACACTTTGTTCGAAGCACATATATGTGTAATTCCCAAACCTGGCAAAGACAGCGAATTAGCCTCAAACTACCGACCTATCTCCCTACTAAACTCTGACCTAAAAATTTTTGAAAAAATCATAGCCAATCGCATACTTCCCCTAATCCCAAATCTCATATCGACAGATCAGGTGGGATTTATTCCAGGAAGAGAGTCCAGGGACAACACCCTAAAAGCCATAAACATCCACCACTGGCTTTCCACCACTAAAATCCCTGGCTTCTTCTTATCGTTAGATGCTGAGAAGGCCTTTGACAGGCTAGCCTCGGACTACCTCATAGCGGTACTATGGAATCTCGGCTTTGGTGAACGCTTGGTAAACTTCATAACATCCTTATACTCGAATCCAAGAGCGAAAGGCCTCAGTAAATGGACTCCTGTCAAGGGCCTTCCAAATCAAAAATGGCACACATCAGGGTTGCCCTCTTTCCCCCAGCCTGTTTGTTCTCACACTCGAGCCCTTCCTACGTAGACTACGGGATAACTCAGACATCCATGGGCTTACTATAGCGGAGAAAAATTACAAGTTAGCTGCGTTTGTGGATGATATTCTCCTTTTTCTATCCAACCCCCTTGTAACTATTCCCAACCTCCTTAAAGACTTCAAATTATTCCAATACTTAGCCCACTTCAAAATAAACTTTTCAAAATCACACGCGCTTAACATAACCCTAACAGAACAACAGATTTCACAATGCAAGCAAAACTTTACATTCATCTGGAAATCACTGACATACTTGGGAATTCAACTCCCTGCAAACCTACCAGATCTCTTTCTTAAAAATTACCTTCCTCTGCTCAAAACCATCACAGACGACCTAAAAAAATAGAATAAATCGCATTTTTCTTGGTTCGGAAGAACGGCCATAGTCAAGATGAATATTTTTCCACGCGTACTTTACCTTATTCAAACGTTTCCCATCAAACTTCCTAACACTTTCCTGCGTTCGATCTCCAAAATTAATAGAAATTTCATTTGGAACCAAAAACACCCCAGAATTAGATACAGCCAACTAATAAAACCAAAAGCCAAAGGGGGAATAGGCCTACCTGACATACAACACTACTATTGGACATGTCACATACAGCGGATTGTCGACTGGCACACACATCAAAAGACAAAAGACTGGGTGGCATTAGAAAACTCTTTCTCCCCTCACCCCATTACCAGGACCCCCTGGATCAAACGCAACCTTCTACCAAAAACCATTATGAATCACCCAACGATAGGCCCCACGTTGGAATGCTTTGCGCACTTCAACCGCAAATTCAAGCTTATCAAAACTCCAGGCCCCCTCACACCAATCTTGTCCAATCCACAATTTGCCCCTGGGATGGAACGTCATCCACTATCCCGCATACAACCAGACATAGGCTTACGTATATATCACGTCATACATGAAGGCAAATTACAAACTCGAGAACAAATAGATACGACCTGGAACACACACAAACTAAGCATACTAAACTATTGGCAACTCATGTATTTTGTAGACAGTATAAAAAGTAAGACGGACTTGTCCGAAACCCTTACTGAATTTGAAAGACTATGCCTTAGCGATACAACACAACGCCATACCATCTCCCTGATACATAACATGTTCTGGAACAATACCCAGACGGATGAGGGAACAGCCTGCAAAGCCTGGAACAAGGATCTAAATTTAGAAATTTCAAGTAGCGCTTGGGACACAATATACCGAAATGCACATAAAGGCTCTATAAATGTCTCTACCCAAGAGGCAAATTACAAAGTAATCTCACGTTGGTACCGTACCCCTTCTATCTTGCACAGGATTGATATATTCCAATCAAATAAGTGCTGGAGGTGTCAGAATGAATTAGTTGACCTCCTACACATTTGGTGGACTTGCCCTAGAATATAGGTTTTCTGGAATCAAGTCCACAAACTAATTGAAAAAATTACTACATATAAGCTAGAATGCTCACCTGCACAGTTTCTTCTACACCTTCAGCAACCAGATACCATATTTTAGATCATTAGCTATGATGCTAGTAAACGCAGCAAAAATGGGAATACCACCGCTATGGGGCACTCCTAAAATACCCTCCATATCAGACTGGTTTATAAGAATAAATAAAATCGCAGAAATGGAAGAACTTATTGCAATATCCCGAAACCTACCACATAAGTTCACTACGCTTTGGGCCTGCTGGACCTACTTTAAATCAACTACAGAATACCTGCAAAAGATGCATGCTTAAACATCTGACCCTTTACATACGAGGGACACTAAGCATTAAATCTATACTAAAACAATTTGCCACGCTCAAACCGGCCAAATTACTGAAGACGTTTACAATACGCCTAATCCTCACATGAGGAAACTCACTTGGTTCTCCCTATAAAATTACATACACATAAATAAGAATTAACAGTTACAAATAAAAACCAAAACACTCCTTCAGTGACTTCTGGCAATAATACGAACCCTATATCTTCTCACCTCCCGTTATCTCACCCCCCCTCTCAACTAACCCATAGACCAGGCTAAACGCACAGAGTGTGCTGGACACACACATGTACATATGAACCAACAAATACACAAGAGAATTTAACTCCCTAAACTAACCTATATCAAAATTGATAGGCAGTCACCACCAATTTGATATCACAGAAAGTTAAGTCAACATTGTTAACACCCCTCCCGTTACAAGCTCCTAAGCTGTAAAACATAATTCCCCTCCTCCCAGCACAAATATCAGACTAATATTCCCTACACACTACTCTTTTACACTATGTCATTATCAGTGTTAAACTAGTCTCGGATTAGATTAATAGTTTGCTGTTGGTTTATTCAATAAGTACTGGTTATATACTCTTGTAATTGTATTATACTTACTGTACCTACCATTGATGTATCTGTATTTCTGTACTGTTTCCTTACATTCAATAAAAATCTTTTTGGGAAAAAAAATTTTTTGGATGCCTGCTTTTTTTTGTTTATGCCGTTTATATATTATTTTGAGATTATTTATAATTAGGATGTTTTTCAGCGGCTATGTCAAGATAGCACTTAATGATTTATTCATTAAGTATATGGGATATATGTGATAATTGGGATCATAAAGAGATAATAAAAGATCATAAAAGATATTCGGACCTTTTACTAGTTCTCCTAATGAACAGAGGTAGCACCTGAATGTTTTGTTCCGGTTTTGATCACGTGCCTCCTTTGGTTTTTGTTTAATTGACAATGAGGCGTGGACCGCAAGGTCCCAGCGCCATTACAGTGCAATGTCGAGGCATGGCACGCACGTCGGTGATGTCTTATTTGTTTTGAAATTGAGGTGTTTATCGCAAGATCCTCTTCCTCATCCTTTCTCTATCTAACAGAATGCAAGTTGATAGCGAGGCGTGGAATGCACGTCGGCGCCATCTTGGAACAGGTTGAAGCCCTGGTGTCAGGTGTCTCCACCCGCCAATTTGGAGGTTATTTCCGATTGGATTGCAAACTTATACAGTGGCTTGCGAAAGTATTCGGCCCCCTTAAACTTTTCAACCTTTTGCCACATTTCAGGCTTCAAACATAAAGATATAAAATTTTAATTTTTTGTGAAGAATCACCAACAAGTGGGACACAATTGTGAAGTGGAACGAAATCTATTGGATATTTTAAACTTTTTTAGCAATTAAAAAACTGAAAAGTGGTGCGTGCAAAATTATTCGGCCCCTTTACTTTCAGTGCAGCAAACTCACTCCAGAAGTTCAGCGAGGATCTCTGAATGATCCAATGTTGTCCTAAATGACTGATGGTGATAAATAGAATCCACCTGTGTGTAATCAAGTCTCTGTATAAATGCACCTGCCCTGTGATAGTCTGAGAGTTCTGTTGAAAGCGCAGAGAGCATCATGAAGATCAAGGAACACACCAGGCAGGTCCGTAATACTGTTATGGAGAAGTTTAAAGCCGGATTTGGATACAAAAAGATTTCCCAAGCTTTAAACATCCCAAGGAGCACTGTGCAAGTGATCATTTTGAAATGGAAGGAGTATCAGACCACTGCAAATCTACCAAGACCTGGCTGTCCCTCTAAACTTTCAGCTCAGACAAGGAGAAGACTGATCAGAGTTGCAGCCAAGAGGCCCATGATCACTCTGGATGAACTGCAGAGAACTACAGCTGAGGTGGGAGAGTCTGTCCATAGGACAACAATCAGTCCTACACTGCACAAATCTGGCCTTTATGGAAGAGTGGCAAGAAGAAAGCCATTTCTCAAAGATATCCATAAAAAGTCTTGTCTAAAGTTTGCCACAAGCCACCTGGGAGACACACCAAACATGTGGAGGAAGGTGCTCTGGTCCGATGAAACCAAAATCGAACTTTTTGGCAACAATGCAAAACGATATGTTTGGCGTAAAAGCAACACAGCTCATCACACTCAACACACCATCCCCACTGTCAAACATGGTGGTGGCAGCATCATGGTTTGGGCCTGCTTTTCTTCAGCAGGGACAGGGAAGATGGTTAAAATTGAGGGGAAGATGGATGCAGCCAAATACAGGACCATTCTGGATGAAAACCTGTTGGAGTCTGCAAAAGACCTGAAACTGGGACGGAGATTTATCTTCCAACAAGACAATGATCCCAAACATACAGCAAAATCTACAAAGGAATGGTTCACAAATAAACGTATCCAGGTGTTAGAATGGCCAAGTCAAATTCCAGACCTGAATCCAATCGAGAATCTGTGGAAAGAGCTGAAAACTGCTGTTCACAAACGCTCTCCATCCAACCTCACTGAGCTCGAGCTGTTTTGCAAGGAAGAATGGGCAAGAATTTCAGTCTCTCGATGTGCAAAACTGATAGAGACATACCCCAAGCGACTTGCAGCTGTAATCGCAGCAAAAGGTGGCTCTACAAAGTATTAACGCAAGGGGGCCGAATAATTTTGCACGCCCCACTTTTCATTTTTTTATTAGTTAAAAAAGTTTCAAAAATCCAAAAGATTTCGTTCCACTTCACAATTGTGTCCCACTTGTTGGTGATTCTTCACAAAAAATAAAAATTTTATATCTTTATGTTTGAAGCCTGAAATGTGGCAAAAGGTTGAAAAGTTCAAGGGGGCCGAATACTTTCGCAAGCCACTGTATATATTGAAGTGACTGTGCACAATCCTCATACCCCAGATGATGTCCAATAAGACAAAACGCGTCAGTTGACACTCGTGGAGTCATTGCAATCCTTTCTGATCCTAACTTGGATTTTATTGGTTGAATCAAGTGGATATTTGTAAGTGTACTCCTGCTTTTTATATTAAATCATTTATGCAGTTTTACACTATGTGTGGCCATTTATTCTCTATATATATATATATATATATATATGTTTGAAAGCGACCTTCCCTATTGATGTTTGCTGATTCCAGGAATCTGTTTGCCCCAAATGAAACTCCTCCATCCATGTTATGGCCGAGTGATCTCCAACCATCCATCTGATCCTGCTGGATATTGTTGAGTTATACCTCACAAACGCTCATTTGATTCAATACTTATCGGTATATGAGTCCAGACTCTCTGGTAAGCATGCCAATCTTATCATATGGTGGTGGATCTCACAATCAAATGCAAGGTCAAAACCCTTTTGTGCCCTCACATAGGTGTCTTTTCTTCTACTTCACTGATTATGTATTTATTTGTTATACATTTGTATTATATGTCTAGTGAGTGTTAGCTGCTATTTTAGTCTCTGAGCGCAGTTCCTATTTTCCTTGCCCTGAATGTTAACTTACCTCAAGCTTCTGTTGACCTACAGTGGGGCAAAAAAGTATTTAGTCAGCCACCAATTATGCAAGTTCTCCCACTTAAAAAGATGAGAGAGGCCTATAATTGTCATTATAGGTATACCTCAACTATGAGAGACAAAATGTGGAAACAAATCCAGACAATCACATTGTCTGATTTTTGAAAGAATTTATTTGCAAATTATGGTGGAAAATAAGTATTTGGTCAATATCAAAAGTTCATCTCAATACTTTGTTATATATCCTTTGTTGGCAATGACAGAGGTCAAACGTTTTCTGTAAGTCTTCACAAGGTTGTCACACACTGTTGCTGGTATGTTGGCCCATTCCTCCATGCATATCTCCTCTAGAGCAGTGATGTTTTGGGGCTGTCGCTGGGCAACGTGGACTTTCAACTCCCTGCAAAAGTTTTCTATGGGGTTGAGATCTGGAGACTGGCTAGGCCACTCCAGGACCTTGAAATGCTTCTTATGAAGCCACTCCTTCGTTGCCCGGGCGGTGTGTTTGGGATCATTGTCATGCTGAAAGACCCAGCCACGTTTCATCTTCAATGCCCTTGCTGATGGGAGGAGGTTTGCACTCAAAATCTCACGATACATGGCCCCATTCATTCTTTCATGTACACGGATCAGTCATCCTGTTCCCTTTGCAGAGAAACAGCCCCAAAGCATGATGTTGCCACCCCTATGCTTCACAGTAGGTATGGTGTTCTTTGGTTGCAACTCAGCATTCTCTCTCCTACAAACACGACGAGTTGTGTTTCTACCAAACAGTTCTACTTTGGTTTCATCTGACCATATAGCTTTCTCCCAATCCTCTTCTGGATCATCCAAATGCTCTCTAGCAAACCTCAGACGGGCCCGGACATGTACTGGCTTAAGCAGGGGGGCACGTCTGGCACTGCAGGATCTGAGTCCCTGGCAGCGTAGTGTGTTACTGATGGTAGCCTTTGTTACGTTGGTCCCATCTCTCTGCAGGTCATTCATTAGGTCCCCCCGTGTGGTTTTGGGATTTTTGCTCACCGTTCTTGTGATCATTTTGACCCCACGGGGTGAGATCTTGCGTGGAGCCCCAGATCGAGGGAGATTATCAGTGGTCTTGTATGTCTTCCATTTTCTAATTTTTGCTCCCACAGTTGATTTCTGCACACCAAGCTGCTTGCCTATTGCAGATTCAGTCTTCCCAGGCTGGTGCAGGTCTACAATTTTGTTTCTGGTGTCCTTCAACAGCTCTTTGGTCTTCACCATAGTGGAGTTTGGAGTGTGACTGTATTGAGGCACGCTCCTCAATACCAACATGAGAAAATAAAGCACTATACACCCAATCGCAGTCTTCGATCTTCAAACCAAAACCTCCTCCTTATTCCAAAAACCCGCTACAAAACAAAAGGAGAACGAAGATTCGCAGTCCAAGGACCACAGTTATGGAACGCTCTACCTACTACCATCCGCATGGAAGAAAACTATCAGGCCTTTAGGAAGAAACTCAAGACCTACCTCTTTTAAGAAGCTGGACAACACAGGAGAGATCGAGTGCCTTGAGGCGATTCAGTTCACTATACAAATCATTCATTCATTCATTCATTCATTCATTCATTCATTCATTCACAGGTGTCTTTTATACTGATAACAAGTTCAAACAGGTGTCATTAATACAGGTAATGAGTGGAGGACAGAGGAGCCTCTTAAAGAAGAGGATACAGGTCTGTGAGAGCCAGAAATCTTGCTTGTTTGTATGTGACCAAATACTTATTTTCAACCATAATTTGCAAATAAATTCTTTCAAAAATCAGACAATGTGATTGCCTGGATTTGTTTCCACATTTTGTCTCTCATAGTTGAGGTATACCTATGATGACAATTACAGGCCTCTCTCATCTTTTTAAGTGGGAGAACTTGCACAATTGGTGGCTGACTAAACACTTTTTTGCCCCACTGTATTGTGCAATAATTTCCATTTTCAATGGGCTCCAAAATCCTTACCCTACCTAGGAATTAATTTGACTCCAACGTTGACTCCAAAGAAGATCTCCCATGCAAATTATCCACTCCTTTTCAAGCATCTTAGGGAAAATTAGGCTAAGTTGTCCAGCCTCTCACTCTCATGGTTTGTCAGCATTCACCCTTTTAAAATACATTTCCTGCTTAAACTACTTCACTACTTTAGAACCCTTCCTATAGCAGTTCCTAGAAAAGAGATATTATGCGTACAAAACAACCTTAACCAATTTATTTGGACACATAAATGCCCTTGGATAAATAGGGCAACATTGGGGGTGTGTGGTCTGGACATGGCTGAGTAGAGACATGTTTCCTGTGATCTCCTGTCCCTCTCCTACCCATTCTGGGTTAATCTGCTAGTTTTTTCACGATATGCTCTCAACAAAGTGGCGGAAAGCAAAAAGCAATGCCAGGATAACCCATACATCCCGTGTATCTAAATCAGGAGGGGAGATACAACTTCTTTTTCCAAGTTCCCACTCGGCCTCCCCCAGCTTGAAGATTGCAGATCCATGTGGCCCTCAACACAAGGCTCCTGACATAACAGCTCCTCTGGCCTCCCCTGCCGCCTCTATGCCCTCGGATGCCTACTCGGAAACACCTACAACTTTCCGGCCAGACACGCAGGGTTCTCCTCAGCCATCTTTAATGCTGTGGGCAGATAATGAGCTCAGGGCTCTCCTTAAGACCTTCCTGACTAAATCAGACATAGGGGCTCTTATCCGAAGGATAGCGGAGACACACCGACGAGACCTACAAATGGTTAAATCGGATATACAGTCCTTATAAGATCGTCTGTCCTACAGGGAATCAACACTTTCAACCCTGGAACAATGGATGACTTCATTGGAATCCCTGCAAGACTCTCATGTGGACGCAGCGGTGGCCCTACAGCTTCACTTGGAAGACTTGGAAGACCTTGAGGACCAGAGCCACTGCAACAACTTACCTCTCAGAAGCTGCCAATATGGAGGATTTACCAGCAATGGCTATTGCCATCTTTCATAAAATCCTGGGTGATTCACAGGGCCCCCGGGGCCCCGCTTAACGGATCCTTCTAGACTGCGCAATGTTATCTGCAGGCTACATCGCTATATTCACAAAGAAAGCATCCTCTGCAGGGAATGGGAGTCTGGCTCTATAGACTTTGATGGGGCTGATGTTAAAATTATCCCAGACCTTTCAAGAGCAACTCTTCAATGCCGAGGCCTGTTGCGTCCTGTTCTGGAATTGACCCACCAGTTGGGTTTCCCTTACCGTTGGGGCTTCCCCCTTTCCTCCACATTTTCCCTTTGCTTTGTAGCGGAATTTGGGAATGAGGAGGAGGTTTTGGTTAGATGATCGAAGATTGCGATTGGGTGTGTAGTGTTTTATTTTATCTCGACGGTATTGAGGAGCGTTTCCTTGTATGCATTTGTGGGTAAGACAGAGGGTCTTTAATGTGATCCGATTCTTTACGGTTAGCCAATGTAGGCTCCTCAGGGATGGGGAAATGAACTCCCAGGGTTTTTTTCCTGTTAGCAGTCTTGCCACAGTGTTTTGGATGACCTGTCGGCGCGCAAGCTGATATTGGGGTAATTCTATGTAGAGCGAGTTTGCGTAGTCGAGTCGTGAATTGATAATTGTTCCAACTACTGCTGCTTTGTCCTCTTCTGGGATGAGTCTATGTATGAGACAACTGCCCAGTAGGTTTATCAGTATACCACCACAAACAGAAATGAACATTTTTGGAGGTACTATAGTCTCCGTGATCTGAGTTTAAAAGGGCTTTGTTCCTTAATGTTTGATACTAGAAAGATGAGCTGACAACTCATCTTTCCCTGCGAATGGAGACATACATCATTGACAATCCCCTCAATTACTAACTGTGAGCTGATGGAATGTCCCGCCTTACCTATGGCAGACTATACCTCCAATAAATGTTGTCAAGTGATCTTGTGTGTCAAAACCCTCACTTGAAAGGACTACATGCCTTAATGTTTCTCATAGTCTTTCTACACATAAGACGGTAGATAAGCTGCTTAGTGTACTGATTCTCCTTAGTTGAAACCATATCTGTTTATTTTATGTTGATTTGTCATGTTTTTTATATATATATATGCCAGTTGGAGAACTGTAGATATGCCACCTGCTTGGATCCCTTCATGGGGTCTCCCCTGATGAGCTCCCGAGCTTTTCCACCTCGTCCGGATTGGATAACGGTCAGGGAGGGGGATGGCTTTGTGATTGGAGGGGCACTCCCTCTGAGACAATTCGGTCTGGTGGGCAGACCATCTCTGCTGTAGAGAGACTTGTGTGTCCTCTGTCCCCTACCAATATCCAGGATTTTAAACCCCTGTCTTTACCCTTGTGCAGCACAGGGGATGTGCTGGTGGGATTTTGGTAGATGGATGGGAGTATGGCCTATTCCCTGCTGGTTAATCTTATTGTTGCTGGCATGGATGATCGTGTTCCGCAGCAGGATCCCCACTTGAAAGGTCTGCGTGCCTTAATGCTTCTTACAGTCTTTCTGCACATGAAATGGTAGATAAGACACTTGGTTACAGATTATCTTTAGTTGTAACCTTACTGTTTATTTTATGTTTATTTGCCATGGAGTTTTTATATGTATGCTAGTTGGAGAACTGTAGATATGCCACCTTTATAGGACCCTCCGTTGGGTCTCCTCTGATGAGCGCAGAGCTTCTCCGCCTCCTCCTAGCTGTATGACAGTCAGGGGAGGGGGGTGGCCTTGTGATTGGAGGTGGACCCCTCTGAGACTATTCGGTCTGGTGGGATGACCATCTATGCCGTAAAGTGCCTTATGTATCCTCTGTCCCCTACCAATACCCAGGGCTTTAAACCCCTGTCTCTACCCATATAAAGCACTGGGGCTGTGCTGGTGAGACCCTGGTGGATGGCTTGTATTATGGCCTATTCCCTGCTGGCTAGTTATGTGGTTGCCAGCATGGATGACCATGTTCCCCAACATAGGCTGATAACAGCTAACATGCACCCAATGGGAATGGCTTGAGCCTTTCCTTTCTGGAACTCTGCAGTGAAGGAAAAGACCTCCTCAGGGCGGCAAGTAATTCAGGTGAAAAATACTGTTTACCATTAAGTTTATCATAGACCCCTACTTGAAGGTATATTTGTTCTGGTTAAATCGCCATTTTTATAATTAAGTGTACTAAGATGCATGTACATTGTTTATTATCCTTGTTTGTCCCAGTTTGGCAGGAGATGGGTGGGATGGAGACACTCTCTCTGGGCCTGCTCTAACCGGTTCCCCACTTAGGTCGGCGCACATACCTCAAGCAGTGAGTCGGAGTGCGCTTTTGCAAATTTATTTTTGCTAGCATAGCTTGAGAGACTGTGCCGTCCTCGACCTCCAGCGAAAGCCACAGCAATAGTGGTATTTTGGAAGATGGCTTCAGGCTCATCAGGTGTGGTGAGGACATGAAATAAAAAGGGATGGCTCCATCGTGCAGTATTTCACAAGAATTTATTTATAAAAAATGCAGTAACTTACATTTAAAATTCTAACAATCCGACTACAGTAAGAATACTTCCGGTCTCGGCCGCGACCGGAAGTGACGACACCTGGCTCCTCCCTAAGGAGCTGGACATTGCACTTTATTATGATACATGCACTTTATGAGGTGATCGAACGTGATTAGAGTGTATATCACTTCTCTGTTATTCATTTGCACTTTATGAACTTCATTGCACTTTATATTGCTAGCACTTTATGCTTTATTGAAGATTTGTCACGTTGTAGTTGCCTTACACTTGTTGCTGCAGCACAACCCTGTCAGCTGGTGACAGTCAGTGTTCTGTATATATATATATACTGTATATATATATATATATATATATATATATATATATATATATATATATATATATATATATATATATTATTTTCACTTGATTTTGTTTATTAATTCTATTTAGCGCCACATACCTTCTTATATATATTATTTATTTCTGTGTGGGAACACTTTTTTATGTTGGCGGCTTCTAACATTCTTTATATTTTTTATATTTATTATTATTTATTTTTATTATTCATAGTGAGCTTGGTTTTGCACATTAGTTCACTGCCCTTTTTTCATTTATTCAGGAAACCCATTTTAGAGACACAGGCTCCTCTTCCTTAAGAGCAGATTTTATCCTCAGACCTACCATTCTACTAATAATGCTGCTAAATCTAAGTGAGTTTCAATAATACTCTCTAATAGACTTCCATGGAAATGTCAGAAAACCCTTTCTGACCCCGAGGTTCACTTTATGTTCATTAATGGTACAATTAGCTATGTCCGTGTGACACTGTCCACTCTGTATGCGCCTAATGATAGCCAGGACCTCTTCATTAGTCGTAACCTGGAAAGACTTCTTGAATTTGCTAAAGGCCATTTGATTATGGGCGGCAATTTTAATGTCCCTCTGGCTCCATCTGTAGACACCTTCATCTGGCTGCTCTTCTATCCCTCCCAGCTTGCACAAGCACATTGCATAAGTCATTCACAACACTCAGCTGGTGGATGTTTAGCGTCTATTTCATTCAGGAGAGAGGGACTATACATTCTACTCTTCTCCTCACAAGTTATACACGTGAATAGACTTCTTTCTCATTCCACATTGCCAACCTCACGTTATGTTGAACGTCTCAATTGGTACAATCACTTGGTCGGATCATGCCCCTATTGTTTTGACATATGCACACTCTGATATTTCTTCTGCCACAAACAGATCTTGGAAGCTCAATTAAAGCCTACTACAAACACCTGAAGTTCTAGAAGAAGTAGGAAAAGAATTACATTTTTATTTCCAAACCAATGACTCCCTGGAAGGCGACCCTGAGATCCTATGGGAAGCCCATAAGGCAGTTATTCGGGGAGTGCTCATTGAACATGGGGCACGGGTTAGGAGGAAATGGGAATAGCAACTCCAATCACTCTTGATAGAGATTAAAACCTTATGCCGCGTACACACGGTCGGACTTTCCGGCATACTTGGTCCGGCGGACCAGAGTGTGCCGGACAATCCGCCCGTGTGTGGGCGGCGGCGGACTTTTCCGGCGGACTTCTTCCCAAAAGCCCGCCGGACCTAGATTTGAAGAAAGTTTCAAATCTTTCCGTCGGACTCAGTTTCGGGCGGAAAGTCCGCTCGTGTGTGTGCTGGTCCGACGGAAAGCCCGCTCGTGTGTAGGCTGGTCCGACAGACCAAATACGACACGAGGGCAGGGTATTGCATCTCGCGCTCGCTGCAATAGGAAAAACAAATCTTCCTATTGCGGCGAACGCGGGGCATACCAGGCCCCCTAAAACGTCACAGTCCCAGCATGCCCAGGGACTGTGACATCATATGGGGGCGGGGTCTCCGCCTATATAAGTCACAACGCAGCCCTCAGAGACCAGTCCAGCCGGAGAGAGCGTCGTGTCAACATCTGGGGGAAGAGAAGAGAAGAGAAGACAAGAAGACAAGAAGCCCAGAAGCCCAGAAGTCCGGACCTCCGCTGGCAATAGAGCTACATGAAGACGGCGGAGGGGCCGGCTGAAGACCTGGGACACCGGGAGAAGAGGTCGGAGAGCGGAGAAGAACCAACCGGACGCCGGGAGAAGATGAAGCGGAGGGACCCCCGAAGCCGGAAGAAGACCCCCGAAGCCGGAGGAAGATCCCCCCCCCCTGGAGCTGTTTAATAAAATATTTTAAAAACCTGTGTAGTGTGTTTTATTACTTACACTTTTTTCCTAGGTAAATGGGTAGGGGTACCATGTACCCCATACTCATTTACATAGGGTGGGGGGCCGGATAAGCCCCCGCCCGCAGACCCCGACAACCAACGGCCAGGGTTGTCGGGAAGAGGCCCTTGTCCTCATCAACATGGGGACAAGGTGCTTTGTGGTGGGGGGGGCACCGTAAGGCGCCCCCCTCCCCCAAAGCACCCACCCCCCATGTTGAGGGCATGCGGCCTGGTACGGTTCAGGAGGGGGGGGCGCTCGCTCGTCCCCACCCCCTTTCCTGACCGGCCAGGCTGCGTGCTCGGATCGGGGTCTGGTATGGACTTTAGGGGGGCCCCATGCCGTTTTTTCGGCGTAGGGGTTCCCCTTTATAATCCATACCAGACCTAAGGGCCTGGTATGCCCCGCGACGGGGCTCGCAAGGTGTCAATCTCGCCGATAAAAGCGGCAAGATTGACATCCTTTTCTAGTCCCGTCGCACCTGAGTCACGTTCAAAATGAACGGACTTGTCCGTGTGTGGGCAAGTCCGTTCATTCTGAAAGTCTGCCGGAACTCCGGCGAAAGTCCGTCGGAAAGACGGGCGGACTTAGCCCGCCGGAAAGTCCCGGCGTGTGTGGGCAAGTCCGTCCGTTTTAAAGTCCGGCGCACCTGGCGGACAAAGTCCGTCGGAAAGTGTGCCGGACCAAGTATGCCGGAAAGTCCGACCGTGTGTACGCGGCATTAGAATTTCAACATAAAACCGCTCCGACCCCAACACTTGAGTGGGATCTCTTAACTCTTCGGAGACAGGTGGTTGACATTGTACATTATAAAGCTAAAGCTGCTTTACAAACTTATCATAAAAAATGTTATGAATCGGGCAATAAGTGTAGTCGGATGCCTGGATAAATCAGCCCAGGACTAAAAATTGGTGACCTACATTCCTCATATTTCGACTTCGAGTGGTAAGAAAGTTTATTTCTACCCAAACAGATTGCACAAGAGTTTTGAGAATTTTATTCCACTTTATACAATTCACCCGTACAATTCCCTTCACAAACACAATTCGAAGAATATCTTAACTCATCCCAAATGCCCCAAATATCTCCTGAGTTAAGGGAAGAACTTGAAACCCCTATTAAGCTGGAGGAGCTCCAATCAGCCATTTGTGCAACCAAGCTGGTTAAAGCTCCGGGACGGATTCATGCTACAATATTACAAACAGTTCCTCCCCACTCTTGGCCCGTACATGGTGAAGCTATTTAATGCAATTGGATCAGAAACAGCGTTTCCTAGAGATACCTTGAGAGCTCATGTTTCCGTCATTCCTAAGGAGGAGCTCCTGGCTCCTCCTCTTCATTGACTACACCCATGGAGAGCCACTTTCCATGGGGCACTCATGCAGGGGCACACCCGAGTCCCGCTGCTGCGCCCATTGACACAGACAGCGGGACCCAGCCCCGCCCCCTGGCTCCCATGTCATTGGATTTAATTGACAGCAGCGGGAGCCAATGGCTCCTGCTGCTATCAATCTATTCAATGAGGACCGAGACAGCGGCTGGAGCTGCCTTGCTCCTCCCCATCGCTGGAACGATCGGGTTCGGGTAAGGAAAAGGGTGGCTCTGGGGGACAGCAGCTGCAGCACAGGAGGTTTTTCACCTTAACGAGGGTTTACAACTCCTTTAGGCTGCTTACCAAAATTCTGGCCTCTTGTTTCCAACACCATTTGCAACCATTGATTCATCTGGATCAGGTGGGATTCATCCCCACTCGAGAAGCCTGTGATAACACGTCCTTAACTTAATCCATGTGGCCAATGCGACTCTTACTTCTTGTGTTTTCCTTGGTATGGATGCCAAAAAAGTTTTTGACCATATAAACTGGCCAATGGTGTTCTTTCTGACTCCTTCCCTATCACTAACGGGACACGGCAGGGGTGCCCCCTATACCCCCTCCTTTTTGCGTTATCTCTTGAACCTTTCTTATGCAAAATTCGATTAAACCCAGACATCACTGAACTGACCATTGGTGGAGTCCAACATGTACTATCATGTATAGAAATCACATAAAGAGTAAAATGGGATAACAACTAGATATTGTGTTTGGCGGTAATGGTATCGCGTATAAGTGTCAAAAGTGCGAAAGTGAGATCGTATCACAGCAATAGCAACACAATGGTATGTAAGCTTGTATTACACCTATTATCAGGGTGAGCCTATAATTAAGTAAATTATAATCTATATAGTTTATCCGTTTGCAGAAGCACTCTTTTCATTAGTCTTGAAATGTTCCATACAAAATGCTAAAAGGAAACGACTTAACAGTGGTGATAGAATATAGAGATAAAGGTTAGAATAATGAGAGGGGGGTTTGGATCGGTTTCAAAAGGCGGATGTGGAGTTAAGCACATGTGAGTTTCCGTTGTGTCCCACCCAGTGATGCTTGGTACTCTTGCCATGATGGCGGAGGGCCCTAGGGCTGGCTGGGTTGCGAGTAGGTGTACTTTAGCTTATCTGCTCAACAATTGTGAGGTTATTAGTATAATTTACCTGCCTGCTTTCACTTGTTTGTAACCATCAGAGTAGCGGAATTCAAACAAAGGTGACCAAGTTTTTTGGTATCTGTCCACCCTATCAGTCATTTCTCAGTCTCAGCTACCTGAGCCAGCCACTCTGACACAGAAGGCACTCGTGTAGTTCTCCAGAGGGTTGGTATCAATGCCTTAGCTGCATTCAGCAGGTGTTTGGTCAAATAATTTTTGTAGCGTTTGAGTGGGAAGTTTGGGATGTGTGGAAGACAACAGGCAGCATCAAGCACCATTTTGGTCTCTGTGATGTGTTTGATCTGTTCCCTGACTTGACACCAAAACATAGCCAAGGGAGGGCAGTGCCACCAAATGTGCACAAGGGTGCCCATGTCATTCCCACATCTCCAGCATGTGCTTGGAGTCTGAGCATTCCATATGTGGAGTTTTGCCAGTATGGCATACCAGTCAGTCAGTAATTTGTATGATGTTTCCTGTGTCTTGGTGCTAATTGAGCACTTATTTGTAAGTATGCAAACCTTTTTCCATTGATTGTCCGTTATGGTCATCCTAAGTGCTTTAGACCATTGATTTCTGAATCTGTCTTCGGCATTAAGGTTTGTGTACTGTAGACATTTGTATGCCGTAGAAGTCACCTTCCATACATGTTTGCCCTCGGCACAGATCTTTTCTAGTTCTGTCAACTGTCTTGTGTAATTGCCTTGTTTAACTGTTCTGTTTATTTAGCTATGCAGTTGGAAGTACGTCCATAATGGTAGATTAGGGAGTCCACTGTCCCTTTTCAGTGCCACATAATACTTTAGCTTTTCTTTGTGGAAACATTCACCCGCTAGCAAGGGCTTGTTAGTTGTCTGGTGGTGGAGTAGGTTGTTCTTGATCCCAGGGGGAAAGTCTGGGTTGTCATAGGTCAGTGTTAGGGGGCTAAGTAAGGAGGTTACCTCGGGATGTTTTGCAGCTTCTCTGCAGGCCATCAAGGTGGTCCTCGTCAATGGGTGTAGTTGTAATAACTGTTTGTGTCGGAGTCCTGGGTTCCATGGTGAAAAAAGTAGTGGGAAGGGCTCAGACCAGTCTCTAAGGGCACCCAGTCTTTAGTGTCCCCGTGGCGGTGCCAGTCTACTATTCTTGTTATTTGTGAGGCCAGGTAATACTTCTTAAAATCGGGGAGTCCCATCCCCCATTTCCTTTGGTCTGGTCAGTATGGCAACCCTGATCCTGGGCCTTTTGTGTGACCACAAGAATTGCAGGAGGATTGAGTGTAATTTTTTGAAAAACCTTTGGGGAATTTTAACCGGTAGTGCACCTAGTAGGTATAACAACCTGGGTAGGATGACCATTTTCAGGATGGCAGCCCTCACAAACCAGGAAAAATAGCCAGCGTTCCATAGTATTAAGTCTTTTTCTATGGTTTGGAGTAGCGGCGGGAAGTTTGAGTCATAGATCAGGGGCAGCTTAGGGGTAAGCCATACTCCTAGATACTTAAGTGCTGTGCTTTACCATTTGAAGGGGCAGATTTCTTGTGCCTTAGCTAGGTTTGCTGCAGATAAATTGATGTTCATAGCCTCAGATTTAGATAGATTTAGCTTGAGCTAAAACCATAATGGGCAAAGGCTGTCATGAGGTTGGATAGAGTGATGTGTGGTTTTGTCACAAAGAATAGAAGGTCATTCACATAAGCTGCAGTCTTGTACTATACATCTTATTGAAGAGGGAGATGCCATTCACCAAGCTGTCTCTGTTGACTAGGGATGAGCCGAACACCCCCCCGGTTCGGTTCGCACCAGAACCTGCGAACGGACCGAAAATTTGCACAAACGTTAGAACGTCTATGGGACTCGAACGTTCAAAATCAAAAGTGCTCATTTTAAAGGCTAATTTGCATGGTATTGTCCTAAAAAGGGTTTGGGGACCCGGGTCCTGCCCCAGGGGACATGAATCAATGCAAAAAAAAACTTTTAAAAACGGCCGTTTTTTCAGGAGCAGTGATTTTAATGATGCTTAAAGTAAAAAAAAAGTGAAATAATCCTTTAAATATCCTACCGTGGGGTGTCTATAGTATGCCTGTAAAGTGGCGCGTGTTTCCCGTGCTTAGAACAGTCCCTGCACAAAATGTCATTTTTAAAGGAAAAAAAGTCATTTAAAACCGTTTGCGGCTTTAATGTAATGTCGGGTCCTGGCAATATGGATGAAAATCAGTGAGACAAACGGCATGGGTACCCCCCCAGTCCATTACCAGGCCCTTTGGGTCTTGTATGGATATTAAGGGGAACCCCCCACCCAAATTAAAAAAGGAAAGGTGTGGGGCCCCCAGGCCCTATATACTCTGAACAGCAGTATACAGGCAGTGCAAACAAGACAGGGACTGTTGGTTTGTTGTTAAGTAGAATCTGTTTGTAATTTTGAACTGGTACATTTTTAACGTGTTTAGCTCCAGCCAAAAAATCTATTTTAAGCTTTTTGGAAAACCTAGGGAAGGGTTATCACCCCTGTGACATTTGTTTTGCTGTCTGTTCTCCTCTTCAGAAGATTTCACCTCACTTTTTGTCCCAATGACAAATGTTTTTTGAAAATTTGGGTTTTTTTGTGAAACAAGGATTGGTGATAAAGCATCAGTGGAAAGGAGAAAAGTTTTTCCCATATTAACTCTTACAGGAGAGAATTTCCCTTCCTAGGGGTAGATTTCATCTCACTTCCTGTTGTCTCCTTCCGTTTGCAAGTCGTTTGTAAGTTGGATGTTTGAAAGTAGGGGCCTGCCCTATATACTCAGCAGAAATTTGGGCCTTAGGTGTTGTTGTGGCCACAACACTGAAAGCCCTCACAGGGCCCTGCTGTGAAATATTAGATCAAGAATTGTAATTACATGCCCCTGTTGAATTGGGGGGGGGGGGATTAGGCCTTTGGTGGTGGTGCTGGTGCCACAACACTGTAAGTCCTCACAGATACTCTTGGTGGGCGCAGAAATGGGCCCTGCTGTGAAATATTAGATCAAGAATTGTAATTACATGCCCCTGTTGAACAGGAGCAGAAAAATTGGGCCTTTGGTGGTGGTGGTGGTGCTGGTGCCACAACACCGTAAGTCCTCACAGATACTCTTGGTGGGTGCAGAAACGGGCCCTGCTGTGAAATATTAGATCAACAATTGTCTTACATGCCCCTGTTGAACAGGGGTTGAAAAATTGGGCCTTTGGTGGTGGTGCTGGTGCCACAACACTGCAACCCCTCACAGATACTCTAGTTGGAGCGCAGGAACCAGCCCTGCTGCAAAGAATCATCCCCTCCCTCCTCATCACTGGAGCAAACCTGGCAGTAGGTTTCCTCCAGTAGGGGGAGCATGACTGCCATATTGCTGTCCTTCTTGGGCACCCCCTCTGTCCGTGCTCACGTTACTGCCTTCATCTAGCTCAGTATCATCATCAGAGCCTTCTAAATGCTGGGCATCTTCCTGGAGCATGTACCCAACACTGTGGTCAAACAGTTGGAGGGACTCCTCAGGAGGACATGGTGGGGCTAGGGAAGGAGTCACTGATGCCATTGAGCCAAGGGAAGAGGTCGCATTGGCAGCTAGTTTGCCAGACAAAGTACCTTGAGCATGGGTGAGAGAGGATGAGGAGGATGAGGACGGCTTGGTCATCCACTTGACCAAGTCTTCCGCATGTTGCGGCTCAACATGGCCAGCTGCCGAAAAAGGCCAAGCGTGTCCCACAGCCACGTGCTGATGAGGATGCACCGTCTCCACAACCAGCACTGTTGCCTCTAGACACAGAGCCTGCTTGCCCTCTTTTATTGGCTTGTGACTGTCTGCCTCTCCTTGTTGGCCTTCCAGACTAGGGATGAGTCGAACACCCCCCTGTTCGGTTCGCACCAGAACTTGCGAACAGTCAAAAAATTTGTTCGAACACGCGAACACCGTTAAAGTCTATGGGACACGAGCATGAATAATCAAAAGTGCAAATTTTAAAGGCTTATATGCAAGTTATTGTCATAAAAAGTGTTTGGGGACCTGGGTCCTGCCCCAGGGGACAAGGATCAATGCAAAAAAAAGTTTTAAAAACGTCAGTTTTTTCGGGAGCAGTGATTTTAATAATGCTTAAAGTGAAACAATAAAAGTGTAATATCCCTTTAAATTTCGTACCTGGGGGTGTCTATAGTATGCCTGTAAAGGGGCGCATGTTTCCCATGTTTAGAAGAGTCTGACAGCAAAATGACATTTCAAAGGAAAAAAAGTCATTTAAAACTACTCGCGGCTATTAATGAATTGCCGGTCCGACAATACACATAAAAGTTAATTGATAAAAACGGCATGGGAATTCCCCACAGGGGAATCCCGAACCAAAATAAAAAAATAAAAAAATGACGTGGGGGTCCCCCTAAATTCCATACCAGGCTCTTCAGGTCTGGTATGGATATTAAGGGCAACCCCGGCCAAAAATTACAAAAAAAAAGCGCAGGGTCCCCCCTAAAATCTATACGTCTGGTATGGATTTTAAGGGGAACCCCGTGCCAAAAAAAAAACAGCGTGGGGTCCCCCCAAAAATCCATACCAGACCCTTATCCAAGCACGCAACCTGGCAGGCCGCAGGAAAAGAGGGAGGGACGAGAGAGCGCCCCTCCTTCTGAACCGTACCAGGCCACATGCCCTCAACATTGGGAGGGTGCTTTGGGGTAGCCCCCCAAAACACCTTGCCCCCATGTTGATAAGGACAAGGGCCTCATCCCCACAACCCTTGCCGGTGGTTGTGGGGGTCTGCGGGCGGGGGGCTTATCGGAATCTGGAAGCCCCCTTTAACAAGGGGACCCCCAGATCCTGGCCCTCCCCCCTGTGTGAAATGGTAAAGGCATACCTACCATTTCACAAAAAAACTGTCAAAAACGTTAAAAATGACAAGAGACAGTTTTTGACAATTCCTTTATTTAAATGCTTCTTCTTTCTTCTATCTACTTTCTTCTATCTTCTTCTATCTTCTAACTTTTGTACCCCCTTACCATTTCACACAGGGGGGAGGGCCGGGATCTGGGGGTCCCCTTGTTAAAGGGGGCTTCCAGATTCCGATAAGCCCCCCGCCCGCAAACCCCCACAACCACCGGGCAAGGGTTGTGGGGATGAGGCCCTTGTCCCCATCAACACGGGGACAAGGTGTTTTGGGGGGCTACCCCAAAGCACCCTCCCAATGTTGAGGGCATATGGCCTGGTACGGTTCAGGAGGGGGGGGCGCTCTCTCTTCCCCCCTCTTTTCCTGCGGCCTGCCAGGTTGCGTGCTCGGATAAGTGTCTGGTATGGATTTTTGGGGGACCCCACGCCGTTTTTTTTTTTTTAAATTGGCGCGGGGCTCCCCTTAAAATTCATACCAGACCTGAAGGCCCGGTATTGAATTTAGGGGGATCCCCGACATCATTTTTTTTTTAATTTTGGTTTGGGGGTTCTCCTGTCGGGAATTCCCATGCCGTTTTTATCAATGAACTTTTATGTGTATTGTCGGACCGGCAATTCATTAACCACTTCAATACCCGCCCATAGTCATATGACGTCCACAGATGGGATCTCCCATCCTGGGTGGGCGTCATATGACGCCCTGGGATTCCTGGCCGCCTAGGGGGCGCGCGTGCGCCCGCCGCGTTCCTCGGGACCCGGTGCGTGTGCCCGGCGGCCGCGATGTCCGCCGGGCACCCGCGATTGCCGGTTAACCGGACCGGCATGTGGATCTGTGTGTGTAAACACAGAGATCCACAGCCTGTCAGCTCTGAGGAGAGCGATCTGTGTTCCCAGAACGGAGGAACACTGATCGGTCTCCTCCCCTTGTATGTCCCCTCCCCCTACAGTTAGTAATCACTCCCTAGGAAACATATTAACCCCTCCCCGCCCCCTAGTGGTTAACCCCTTCACTGCCTGTCACATTTACACAGTAATCAATGCAATTTTATAGCATTGATCGCTGTATAAATGTGAATGGTCCCAAAAATGTATCAAAAGTGTCCGATGTGTCCGCCATAATGTCGCAGTCACGAAAAAAAATCACGATCGGCGCTAAAAAAATAAATAAATATTTTTTTTTTAAAATGCCATAAATCTATCCCGTATTTTGTAGACGCTATAACTTTTGCGCAAACCAATCAATATACGCTTATTGCGTTTTTTTTTACCAAAAATATGTAGAAGAATACGTATCGGCCAAAACTGAGGAAAAAATTAGTTTTTTTTTTAAAAAATTGGGATATTTATTATAGCAAAAAGTAAAAAATATTGTGTTTTTTTCAAAATTGTCGCTCTTCTTTTGTTTATAGCGCAAAAAATAAAAACCGCAGAGGCCATAAAATACCACCAAAAGAAAGCTCTATTTGTGGGGAAAAAAGGACGTCAATATTTTTTGGGTACAACGTTGCACGACTGCGCAATTGACGTTTAAAGTGCGACAGCGCTGAAAACTAAAAATTGGCCTGGGAAGGAAGTGGGTGAAATTGCCCTGTATTGAACCGGTTAATAGCTGCGAGTAATTTTAAACTACTTTTTTTCCTTTAAAATGTAATTTTGCTGTCAGACTGTTCTAAACACGGGAAACATGCGCCCCTTTACAGGCATGCTATAGACACCCCCCAGGTACGAAATTTAAAGGGATATTATACTTTTATTGTTTCACTTTAAGCATTATTAAAATCACTGTTCCTGAAAAAATGTCAGTTTTTAAAACTTTTTTTTGCATTGATCCTTGTCCCCTGGGGCAGGACCCAGGTCCCCAAACACTTTTTATGACAATACCATGCATTTAAGCCTTTAAAATTAGCACTTTTGATTTCTCCCATAGACTTTTAAAGGGTGTTCCGCGGCATTCGAATTTGCCGCGAACACCCCAAATTGTTCGCTGTTCGGCGAACTGGTGAACGGCCGATGTTCGAGTCGAACATGAGTTCGACTCGAACTCGAAGCTCATCCCTATTCCAGACATACTAATGGCCTGCAGTGAGATGTAGCTGCACTAAGCTGGGATACATATATATATATATATATATATATACTGCAGCTAGCAAAATCAACTGCCTGCCTGTAGTATGAGAACACCACCAATCTTTTACAGGTAGCTGTAGCTGAACACTGTGCAGAGGCTGCACTAAACTAACTTGTAGCTTTAGCTGAACACTGTGAGGAGGACGCACTACACTAACTTGTAGCTTTAGCTGAACACTGTGAGGAGGATGCACTACACTAACTTGTAGCTTTAGCTGAACACTGTGCACTACACCAACTTGTAGCTTTAGCTGAACACTGTTCAGAGGACGCACTGCACTAACTTGTAGCTTTAGCTGAACACTGTGCAGAGGCTGCACTAAACTAACTTGTAGCTTTAGCTGAACACTGTGAGGTGGACGCACTACATTAACATGTAGCTTTAGCTGAACACTGTGAGGAGGACGTACTACACTAACTTGTAGCTTTAGCTGAACACTGTGCACTACACCAACTTGTAGCTTTAGCTGAACACTGTTCAGAGGACGCACTGCACTAACTTGTAGCTTTAGCTGAACACTGTGAGGAGGACGCACTACACTAACTTGTAGCTTTAGCTGAACACTGTGAGGAGGATGCACTACACTAACTTGTAGCTTTAGCTGAACACTGTGCACTACACTAATTTGTAGCTTTAGATGAACACTGTTCAGAGGACGCACTACACTAACTTGTAGCTTTAGCTGAACACTGTGCAGAGGTTGCACTACACTAACTTGTAGCTTTAGCTGAACACTGTGAGGAGGACGCACTTCACTAACTTGTAGCTTTAGCTGAGCACTGTGAGGAGGACGCACTACACTAACTTGTAGCTTTAGCTGAACACTGTGCAGAGGTCACACTACACTAATTTGTAGCTTTAGCTGAACACTGTGAGGAGGATGCACTACACTAACTTGTAGCCTTAGCTGAACACTGTGAGGAGGATGCACTACACTAACTTGTAGCTTTAGCTGAACACTGTGAGGAGGACGCACTTCACTAACTTGTAGCTTTAGTTGAGCACTGTGAGGAGGACGCACTACACTAACTTGTAGCTTTAGCTGAACACTGTGCAGAGGTCGCACTACACTAATTTGTAGCTTTAGCTGAACACTGTGAGGAGGATGCACTACACTAACTTGTAGCTTTAGCTGAACACATTGAGGAGGATGCACTACACTAACTTGTAGCTTTAGCTGAACACTGTGAGGAGGATGCACTACACTAACTTGTAGCTTTAGCTGAACACTGTGAGGAGGACGCACTACACTAACTTGTAGCTATAACTGAACACTCTGAGGAGGATGCACTACAATAACTTGTAGCTTTAGCTGAACACTTTGGGGAGGATGCACTACACTAACTTGTAGATTTAGCTGAACACTGTGAGGAGGATGCACTACACTAACTTGTAGCTTTAGCTGAACACTGTGAGGAGGACGCACTACACTAACTTGTAGCTTTAACTGAACACTGTGAGGAGGATGCACTACACTAAATTGTAGCTTTAGCTGAACACTGTGCACTACAATAACTTGTAGCTTTATATGAACACTGTTCAGAGGACGCACTACACTAACTTGTAGCTTTAGCTGAACACTGTTCAGAGGACACACTACACTAACTTGTAGCTTTAGCTGAACACTGTGCAGAGGCTGCACTAAACTAACTTGTAGCTTTAGCTGAACACTGTGAGGAGGATGCACTACACTAACTTGTAGCTTTAGCTGAACACTGTGAGGAGGACGCACTTCACTAACTTGTAGCTTTAGTTGAGCACTGTGAGGAGGACGCACTACACTAACTTGTAGCTTTAGCTGAACACTGTGCAGAGGTCGCACTACACTAATTTGTAGCTTTAGCTGAACACTGTGAGGAGGATGCACTACACTAACTTGTAGCTTTAGCTGAACACATTGAGGAGGATGCACTACACTAACTTGTAGCTTTAGCTGAACACTGTGAGGAGGATGCACTACACTAACTTGTAGCTTTAGCTGAACACTGTGAGGAGGACGCACTACACTAACTTGTAGCTATAACTGAACACTGTGAGGAGGATGCACTACAATAACTTGTAGCTTTAGCTGAACACTTTGGGGAGGATGCACTACACTAACTTGTAGATTTAGCTGAACACTGTGAGGAGGATGCACTACACTAACTTGTAGCTTTAGCTGAACACTGTGAGGAGGACGCACTACACTAACTTGTAGCTTTAACTGAACACTGTGAGGAGGATGCACTACACTAAATTGTAGCTTTAGCTGAACACTGTGCACTACAATAACTTGTAGCTTTATATGAACACTGTTCAGAGGACGCACTACACTAACTTGTAGCTTTAGCTGAACACTGTTCAGAGGACACACTACACTAACTTGTAGCTTTAGCTGAACACTGTGCAGAGGCTGCACTAAACTAACTTGTAGCTTTAGCTGAACACTGTGAGGAGGATGCACTACACTAACTTGTAGCTTTAGCTGAACACTGTAAGGAGGACGCACTACACTAACTTGTAGCTTTAGCTGAACATTGTACACTACACCAACTTGTAGCTTTAGCTGAACACTGTTCAGAGGACGCACTGCACTAACTTGTAGCTTTAGCTGAACACTGTGCAGAGGACGCACTACACTAACTTGTAGCTTTAGCTGAACACTGTTCAGAGGACACACTACACTAACTTGTAGCTTTAGCTGAACACTGTGCAGAGGCTGCACTAAACTAACTTGTAGCTTTAGCTGAACACTGTGAGGAGGATGCACTACACTAACTTGTAGCTTTAGCTGAACACTGTAAGGAGGACGCACTACACTAACTTGTAGCTTTAGCTGAACATTGTACACTACACCAACTTGTAGCTTTAGCTGAACACTGTTCAGAGGACGCACTGCACTAACTTGTAGCTTTAGCTGAACACTGTGCAGAGGACGCACTGCACTAACTTGTAGCTTTAGCTGAACACTGTGCAGAGGTCGCACTACACTAACTTGTAGCTTTAGCTGAACACTGTGAGGAGGACGCACTACACTAACTTGTAGCTTTAGCTGAACACTGTGAGGAGGATGCACTACACTAACTTGTAGCTTTAGCTGAACACTGTGAGGAGGATGCACTACACTAACTTGTAGCTTTAGCTGAACACTGTGAGAAGGATGCACTACACTAACTTGTAGCTTTAGCTGAACACTGTGCACTACACTAATTTGTAGCTTTAGATGAACACTGTTCAGAGGACGCACTACACTAACTTGTAGCTTTAGCTGAACACTGTGCAGAGGTCGCACTACACTAACTTGTAGCTTTAGCTGAACACTGTGAGGAAGACGCACTTCACTAACTTGTAGCTTTAGTTGAGCACTGTGAGGAGGACGCACTACACTAACTTATAGCTTTAGCTGAACACTGTGCAGAGGTCACACTACACTAATTTGTAGCTTTAGCTGAACACTGTGAGGAGGATGCACTACACTAACTTCTAGCTTTAACTGAACACTGTGAGGAGGATGCACTACACTAACTTGTAGCTTTAGCTGAGCACTGTGAGGAGGACCCACTACACTAACTTGTAGCTTTAGCTGAACACTGTGCAGAGGTCACACTACAATAATTTGTAGCTTTAGCTGAACACTGTGAGGAGGATGCACTACACTAACATGTAGCTTTAGCTGAACACTGTGAGGAGGATGTACTACACTAACTTGTAGCTTTAACTGAACACTGTGAGGAGGATGCACTACACTAACTTGTAGCTTTAGCTGAACACTGTGAGGAGGACGCACTACACTAACTTGTAGCTTTAACTGAACACTGTGAGGAGGATGCACTACACTAACTTGTAGCTTTAGCTGAACACTGTTCAGAGGACGCACTACACTAACTTGTAGCTTTAGCTGAACACTGTGAGGAGGATGCACTTCACTAACTTTTAGCTTTAGCTGAGCACTGTGAGGAGGACGCACTACACTAACTTGTAGCTTTAGCTGAACACTGTGCAGAGGTCGCACTACACTAACTTGTAGCTTTAGCTGAACACTGTGAGAAGGACGCACTACACTAACTTGTAGCTTTAGCTGAACATTGTGCACTACACCAACTTGTAGCTTTAGCTGAACACTGTTCAGAGGACGCACTACACTAACTTGTAGCTTTAGCTGAACACTGTTCAGAGGACGCACTACACTAACTTGTAGCTTTAGCTGAACACTGTGAGGAGGATGCACTTCACTAACTTTTAGCTTTAGCTGAGCACTGTGAGGAGGACGCACTACACTAACTTGTAGCTTTAGCTGAACACTGTGCAGAGGTCGCACTACACTAATTTGTAGCTTTAGCTGAACACTTTGAGGAGGATGCACTACACTAACTTGTAGCTTTATCTGAACACTAAGGAGGACGCACTACACTAACTTGTAGCTTTAGCTGAACACTGTGAGGAGGATGCACTACACTAACTTGTAGCCTTAGCTGAACACTGTGAGGAGGATGCACTACACTAACTTGTAGCTTTAGCTGAACACTGTGAGGAGGACGCACGTCACTAACTTGTAGCTTTAGTTGAGCACTGTGAGGAGGACGCACTACACTAACTTGTAGCTTTAGCTGAACACTGTGCAGAGGTCGCACTACACTAATTTGTAGTTTTAGCTGAACACTGTGAGGAGGATGCACTACACTAACTTGTAGCTTTAGCTGAACACTTTGAGGAGGATGCACTACACTAACTTGTAGATTTTGCTGAACACTGTGAGGAGGATGCACTACACTAACTTGTAGCTTTAAGTGAACACTGTGAGGAGGATGCACTACACTAACTTGTAGCTTTAGCTGAACACTGTGCACTACAGTAACTTGTAGCTTTAGATGAACACTGTTCAGAGGATGCACTACACTAACTTGTAGCTTTAGCTGAACACTGTTCAGAGGACACACTACACTAACTTGTAGCTTTAGCTGAACACTGTGCAGAGGCTGCACTACACTAACTTGTAGCTTTAGCTGTGCACTGTGAGGAGGACGCACTACACTAACTTCTAGCTTTAGCTGAACACTGTGCAGAGGTCGCACTACACTAATTTGTAGCTTTAGCTGAACACTGTGAGGAGGATGCACTACACTAACTTGTAGCTTTAGCTGAACACTTTGAGGAGGATGCACTACACTAACTTGTAGCTTTAGCTGAACACTGTGAGGAGGATGCACTACACTAACTTGTAGCTTTAGCTGAACACTGTGAGGAGGACGCACTACACTAACTTGTAGATTTAACTGAACACTGTGAGTAGGATGCACTACACTAACTTGTAGCTTTAGCTGAACACTGTGCACTACAATAACTTGTAGCTTTAGATGAACACTGTTCAGAGGATGCACTACACTAACTTGTAGCTTTAGCTGAACACTGTTCAGAGGACACACTACACTAACTTGTAGCTTTAGCTGAACACTGTGCAGAGGCTGCACTAAACTAACTTGTAGCTTTAGCTGAACACTGTGAGGTGGACGCACTACACTAACATGTAGCTTTAGCTGAACACTGTGAGGAGGACGCACTACACTAACTTGTAGCTTTAGCTGAACACTGTGCACTACACCAACTTGTAGCTTTAGCTGAACACTGTGAGGAGGATGCACTACACTAACTTGTAGCTTTAGCTGAACACTGTGCACTACACTAATTTGTAGCTTTAGATGAACACTGTTCAGAGGACGCACTACACTAACTTGTAGTTTTAGCTGAACACTGTGCAGAGGTCGCACTACACTAACTTGTAGCTTTAGCTGAACACTGTGAGGAGGACGCACTTCACTAACTTGTAGCTTTAGCTGAGCACTGTGAGGAGGACGCACTACACTAACTTGTAGCTTTAGCTGAACACTGTGCAGAGGTCGCACTACACTAATTTGTAGCTTTAGCTGAACACTGTGAGGAGGATGCACTACACTAACTTGTAGCTTTAGCTGAACACTTTGAGGAGGATGCACTACACTAACTTGTAGCTTTAGCTGCACACTGTGAGGAGGATGCACTACACTAACTTGTAGCTTTAGCTGAACACTGTGAGGAGGACGCACTACACTAACTTGTAGCTTTAACTGAACACTGTGAGGAGGATGCACTACACTAATTTGTAGCTTTAGCTGAACACTGTTCAGAGGACACACTACACTAACTTGTAGCTTTAGCTGAACACTGTGCAGAGGCTGCACTACACTAACTTGTAGCTTTAGCTGAGCACTGTGAGGAGGACGCACTACACTAACTTGTAGCTTTAGCTGAACACTGTGCAGAGGTCGCACTACACTAACTTGTAGCTTTAGCTGAACACTTTGAGGAGGATGCACTACACTAACTTGTAGCTTTAGCTGAACACTGTGAGGAGGATGCACTACACTAACTTGTAGCTTTAGCTGAACACTGTGAGGAGGACGCACTACACTAACTTGTAGATTTAACTGAACACTGTGAGTAGGATGCACTACACTAACTTGTAGCTTTAGCTGAACACTGTGCACTACAATAACTTGTAGCTTTAGATGAACACTGTTCAGAGGACACACTACACTAACTTGTAGCTTTAGCTGAACACTGTTCAGAGGACACACTACACTAACTTGTAGCTTTAGCTGAACACTGTGCAGAGGCTGCACTAAACTAACTTGTAGCTTTAGCTGAACACTGTGAGGTGGACGCACTACACTAACATGTAGCTTTAGCTGAACACTGTGAGGAGGACGCACTACACTAACTTGTAGCTTTAGCTGAACACTGTGCAGAGGTCGCACTACACTAATTTGTAGCTTTAGCTGAACACTGTGAGGAGGATGCACTACACTAACTTGTAGCTTTAGCTGAACACTGTGAGGAGGATGCACTACACTAACTTGTATCTTTAGCTGAACACTGTGAGGAGGACGCACTACACTAACTTGTAGCTTTAGCTGAACACTGTGCAGAGGTCGCACTACACTAATTTGTAGCTTTAGCTGAACACTGTGAGGAGGATGCACTACACTAACTTGTAGCTTTAGCTGAACACTGTGAGGAGGATGCACTACACTAACTTGTATCTTTAGCTGAACACTGTGCAGAGGTCGCACTACACTAATTTGTAGCTTTAGCTGAACACTGTGAGGAGGATGCACTACACTAACTTGTAGCTTTAACTGAATACTGTGAGGAGGATGCACTACACTAACTTGTAGCTTTATCTGAACACTGTGAGGAGGACGCACTACACTAACTTGTAGCTTTAACTGAACACTGTGAGGAGGATGCACTACACTAATTTGTAGCTTTAGCTGAACACTGTTCAGAGGACGCACTACACTAACTTGTAGCTTTAGCTGAACACTGTTCAGAGGACGCACTACACTAACTTGTAGCTTTAGCTGAACAATGTGAGGAGGATGCACTTCACTAACTTTTAGCTTTAGCTGAGCACTGTGAGGAGAACGCACTACACTAACTTGTAGCTTTAGCTGAACACTGTGCAGAGGTCACACTACACTAATTTGTAGCTTTAGCTGAACACTTTGAGGAGGATGCACTACACTAACTTGTAGCTTTATCTGAACACTGAGGAGGACGCACTACACTAACTTGTAGCTTTAGCTGAACACTGTGAGGAGGATGCACTACACTAACTTGTAGCCTTAGCTGAACACTGTGAGGAGGATGCACTACACTAACTTGTAGCTTTAGCTGAACACTGTGAGGAGGATGCACTTCACTAACTTGTAGCTTTAGTTGAGCACTGTGAGGAGGACGCACTACACTAACTTGTAGCTTTAGCTGAACACTGTGCAGAGGTCGCACTACACTAACTTGTAGCTTTAGCTGAACACTTTGAGGAGGATGCGCTACACTAACTTGTAGATTTAGCTGAACACTGTGAGGAGGACGCACTACACTAACTTGTAGCTTTAGCTGAACACTGTGAGGAGGACGCACTACACTAACTTGTAGCTTTAGCTGAACACTGTGAGGAGGACGCACTACACTAACTTGTAGCTTTAGCTGAACACTGTGCAGAGGTCGCACTACACTAACTTGTAGCTTTAGTTGAACACTGTGAGGAGGACGCACTACACTAACTTGTAACTTTAGCTGAACACTGTTCAGAGGACGTACTACACTAACTTGTAGCTTTAGCTGAACACTGTGAGGAGGACGCACTACACTAACTGTAAATAGTCTAGCTGCCTGACTGTGGTACTAATAGTATCAGAAGAACACCAGCAATTTTCTTCAGGTAGCTGTAAATACTGTAACAACACAAGCCTGCCTGTCAGTAGGAAGATAATAACAGGAACGGATCTAGCTAAACTGAATACAGTGTATATATATATATATATATATATATATATATACAACACCTGGGATGCATATATATATACACAATACACTGTAAGTGCAGCTAACTCACTGACTGTCCTGCCTAATCTATCTAACTTAAATCAAATGACACTGTCTCTCTGTCTCTCAACGCCGGAACACACACTACACAGGGCCGCCATGCAGGCAGCCTTATATAGTGTGGGGCGTGTACTAAACCCCCTAAGCCATTATTGGCCAAAGCCAGCTCTCTCTACAGACGGCGCTGTGATTGGCCAAGCATGCGGGTCATAGTGCATGCTTGGCCAATCATCAGCCAGCAATGCACTGCGATGCCGCAGTGAATTATGGGCCGTGACACGCCACACGAATTTGGCGCGAACGGCCCACATCGTTCGCAATTCGGCGAACGGCGAACAGACGATGTTCGAGTCGAACATGGGTTCGACTCGAACACGAAGCTCATCCCTATTGTTCACTGTTCTATTGAAGGGCTCCAATGAAAGGATGAAAAGCAATGGAGACAGTGGGCAACCTTGTCTCGTGCCGTTCATATCATTTCTATTCTGTCTGACAGGGTTCCGTTAATCTTTATTCTGGCTGAGGGTTTTTGATAGAAAGCACTAATCCACGCCATCATTTAGGAGTTTAGTCCAATGTGGTTACAGGTTGCGAACATGAAGTCCCAGGTGACTCTATCAAAAGCCTTCTCCGCATCCGTGGATAGTAGAAGGCTTTCGATGCTCTGAGTCTGGGAGGTATGTGTTAAGATAAGTGCTTTAATAAAGTTGTCTTTTGCTTCTCGGCCAGGCATGAAGCTGACTTGTTCTGGTCCTATGATGATGTCTAGGAGTGGATGCAGCCTGTTTGCTAGGATTTTAGCTAGCAGCTTCAGGTCTATGTTCAAAAATGAAATAGGCCTGTAGCTGGAGCAGTCTGTGGTATCCTTGTTGGGTTTAGGTAAAACCGTGATATGTGCGGCAAGGAAGTCCCGCGGTACTGTACAGGGTTTTGCCATTGAGTTAAAGGCTTTCCGTAGTGGTTCCGTCAGTATGTTCATAAAAGTTTTGAAATAGATGGCTGTATAGCTATCTGGACCTGGGCTTTTCCCTGGTTTTAAGGCTTTGATAGCCTAATGAATTTCAGTGAGGGAGATCTGGTCTTCCAGTTGGGTTATGTCAGCTTCTGATAGTTTAGGGAGTCCGCTATTATTCAGATAGTCTTGTATTGCTTGGGTACTGTCACCTGTTATGTTTACAGGGCTATGTTGTAGTTCTAGATTATACAATTTGGAGTAAAAGGTATGGAAATGAGCCACGATGGGCTCTGTCGTTATGTAAAGAGTTCCGTCTGGTCTTTTGATGCCCATGATATTCTTGGAGATATTGGGTTCTTGTAATGCCCTAGCAAGTAATCTGCTTGATTTATCTCCTGCCTTATAGTATGTCTTCTTTTTGAAGAAAAGTAGGCATTTTGTTTGGGTTTCTAGTGTCTGTTGCAGTGCTTTCCTTGCCTCGATTAGTTCTGTGGCTGATTTTTCAGTCAGGGATTGTTTGTTTCATCCCTAGTTGGGAGATTGTATCCGTTAATCATTTAATTTCTGTTTCCTGCTGTCTTTTTCGTAGGGTACAGATTTTCATGAGTTCCCCCTTACAGAGCACTTGTGCGCTTCCCATACCATTAAGGAGTCTGCTTCAGGGACTTCATTAAGTGTGAAAAAGTCTTTAAGTGATGTTGTCATTTTGGGTAGTAGGTTTGGATCCATCAGAAGAGAAGCATTTAGCCTCAAAGTAAGTGTGTTAGCCTTGGGTGTGATAGGAACTACTGTCAGAGATATAGGGGTGTGGTCTGATATGGGCTGGATACCTATCTATGCTTCCGTAACTTTGGGTAGGTCTCTCTCTGGGATATGAACAGGTAATCTATGCGGGAGTAGCGGTTATGTGGAATGGAGTGAAAGGTGAAGTCCCTCTCGTTCAGGTGGAGGAATTGCCAGGTCAAATAATTGTACTGAGTGTAAGAAGAATTTAAACCTTTTCAGAATCTTATACATACTGCATGTCTTCCCTGAAGATGTGTCAGCTAAAGGATTTGACAGAACATTGAAGTCCTCCCCCAAAATGAGGCAGCCCGACGTGAACCCTTGGAGTGCCCATATCATTCATTGACAGAAATTTACATAGGCCGAATTGTGGAAGCATACATTTGCTAGGGTAAGGGGTGTGCCCCCATAATTGCCCTTGAGAAAGATGTATCTGCCCTCTGGGTCCATCAGGCAGTCTGTGTGTGGGACTTTTGAAGGGGACTTCTCTGCTAGCCAAGATCGAAACTACTTTCGATTTGGCGGAGTCATTTGTGGCATGAAATGCCTAAGTAAAGAATGAATTTGTCAGTCTTGGTATTTGGTTGGTCTTGAAATGAGTCTCTTGTAGGAGAGCAAAATGCAGCCTACCTTTCTTGAGTTCTCTTAAAAGTGTAGCCCTTTTTTCCATTCAGCCCTGTTACATTGTGAGTTATGACTGTGGGGCCTCGCCCCACTGAGGAGTAAGCCATCTGGAGAACTCAATTATGTGAAGATCCAATCTGTGCCTGAATGGTAAAGCTTGAGGCCAATCAATAGTTTAGCCTTTTACAGTGCAAACCTGGGGGAGTGGGGGAGAGAGGTGAGAGAGGAAGAAGCGAGGAGTTAGAAGAGAGAGAGAGAAGGAGATTTGTCAGAATACTTTTGCAAGTCTCTGCTAAACCAAAGTAAACAGTTAGTGGGTCGGGGGACGAGAAGTCTCGATCCCAGATCCACTCTGTAGTAACGTGGCTAAGCTACAAACGAGTATTGGAAACAAACATCCTATCACCTAGTTGCTTTGAATATGTTAGGCTCCTAATGATATAGAAACTAAGCAATAAGAAATATATAGCACAGCCATGAATGGAAGAAACCCAGCCTGTAAATGGCTTGAAATTCCGTTAACGTAATACAACAGTAAAACGCTAACTGAAATGCAAATGCGTTAACCTTATACATAAGAAAAAAGAAATAACTGTAGAACAATCAATCCTGAAAATGGTTACTATGGAAAGTATGAGTAGCCCAGGATCCCTGCAGAGCAGGGGCAGGTGTTCTCATGCTGTTCTCATGCTGCTAGCTGCTCCCTCGTAAACCCCATTTGCCAAGTGGCCTTGCTTGTCAGCGGGGCCCTGTTCACAAAGCCCTGGAGTTCCCACTCTAGCAATATCAGCAGTGCCTGGCTTCGGTGGGAGGCACACATGCACACATTGACGGTCTCATGTCTCTGACTGGATGAGTCTGCATGCCTCAAAGCATTCTCCACGCAAAAGTATGAAAAAAATAGGGAGGGGGAGGCGCCAACCTGAATGTAGTATTAAAATGATGACTTTAATAGGATAACATTAAAAACACTTACAAGATGATAGAAGATGCATGCTCGTCAAAGTAAAAGTGCAGTCCTGGCATTCCACATGGCTCTGTGGGATGGCTGGAAAGGATTGGCCAGCTGGCTAGAATGGATCACAGTGTTTCTCCAGGAGCAAAGGAAACAAGCAGCTCCACACAAACCAGCATGGACCGTGGAACAGGAAGTGATGTCACCGGCATCTGATTGGACCTAGGCAGGGCTGGGATCTTGTCAATCAGGGCTGCAGTGATGAAAGGCTATGCGCTCGGAGCTGACTGCTCCTTCTATTAGCCTTTTCTATCCACACAAAAGTATGGGAGTTACTGTGAGGGGCACTGTAAGCTAAGAGCTGTTCAGAATTTGACAGGTAATGTCCATCCTTGTATAATTGGGTAAGGAATGTGTGTCACAACCCGTTGGAGCAAACCGTATGTGACCCCAGATGTGTGTAGTAAGCCTCAGCAGGGGCCAGTTCACAAAGCACTGAGGTTAATATCAGCAGTACCTGGCTTCGGTAGGGGACACATATGCACACATTTACTGTCTCAGGTCTCTGACTGGGTGAGTTTGCGTTCCGCAAAGCGTTCTCTATGCAAAAGTGTGAGAGTCAATGGGAGAGTCACTCTGAGCTAAGAACTGAGAGTAAAACTAGATAAGGAACGTGTGTAAGCCTCACTTACCAGAAGTGGGCTCCCAGCTTGTCCTCCTCCAGAGCCCTGGAAGAGGTCGGTCTTGAACTGGGGTTCCACCCCACGTAAGCTAGGGCCACGGTTGTGTTTCCTCTTTTTTGATGCCCGTTTATCAGGGGAGGAGAGAGGAGATCTGTTCGGGCCTCCTTCAGCGCGGGGGAGAGCAAATTCTTGATACCATTCAATGAGAGCTATGGGGTCCAGATTCAGGGATTCGTAGAATCCTGGTAAATCTGCCGGAGTTCGAAGGACATGTTGCTTGCCTGCTTGGGTGAAAATGAGGGTGAAGGGGAAGTGCCAAGTGTACTTCAGGTCATTTTCCCTGAGCTTGTCCAGCAGGGGGCGGAGTGCCCTTCGGTTCCTTAAAGTTATCTGTGAGAGGTCTTGAAACAGCATAATGGTTTCCCCACTGAAAATAATACTATTGTTTCTCCATGCTTTAGTCATTATGGCTTCTTTAAGTTGGAATCTTTGCAGGCAAAAAAATGATGTCCCTGGGAGGGGCGGTATCAGGTCCTTTGGCTCTGAGGGCTCTGTGAGCCCGCACAAATTCAATTTCAATGTCCCCCTGTCTCTCTAAGAGGCTGTTAAACACTCTCTGCAGGGCAGGGATGATTTGGGCTGTGCCCACAGATTCGGGGATCCCTCTCACTCTAATGTTGTTCCTCCTGCCCCTGTTGTCCAGGTCTTCTATATGCCTGTTTACTTCTATTAAGTGTGAGGAGTGGGATATCACCACGTTCTCCAGCCTGTGCAGTCTCCTATACCTGTGTTTTCCAGTTGTCTCCACTGCAGCTAACTTCTTCATGAGGACCAGCAAGTTAGATTTAAGGTCCATTATGGCTGCAGAGAAGGTGGATTTGATGGCGGCTGCAAAGCCTGACACGTCAGCGTAAGTCAGGGGATGGTCTGTCTGTTTGTATCCCCTATCCGTGTCCTCTGCTGAAGATTGCGAGTCCTCGCTGAAGACCTCCCCCTCCCTCTGCGCCATTTTGTTCCCTGCCATGCTGCCATGGGAGGCCGACTGTAGTTTAAACAGCTCCAGTAGGTTCCTGGCTGAGGGGGTAGCCATGTTGCATCTGGAGCGGGTTTGCGTGGTCTGGTCTAGCTTTTTGCCCATTTCCAGATTGATATGCGCCGGGTAACAGGCTGCAGGCCAGGTTTCTTCATGGAGCTCTGCTAGTGAGCATCCATCTCCATTGCACGCCAAGCCATGCCCCCATCTATTTTCTATGACCGGCTTTGGTTTACATGAGTTTATCATTTCTATGTTTATTTTTTCTGTTTTTAACCTATTTAGGATTACCTTACAAGAACTAGCAGTAAAAAATAGTGTCTTTACTGCCTGTAGCTAGAGACCAGTGATTTGTTAACTGCAGGTTGAATTTGTATTGCTATGGGCAGAGATCACTTATTTCCTTTAGTTTTAAAAACTCAGCTTCACTAAATAATAACAACAATACTGATAATAATATAAAAAATAATAATATTTGCCCAACATATTTAAAATCCTAATATCCTTGTTATCATAGAAAGCACAATCCCAACAAGAGCTACATTATGTATGCAAAATATGTAAATCTTAAATACTGTTACTAACTGAGATGCAGATGATTCAGCCTTCCAGGGGGAAATATAATTTACACATTTATTTTCCCCACAGAATTAACATTCTGCAAACTTTCCATAAGATTGAAAATATCTGTTTGTATTAATTGTGTAAAGCATCTTTGTGTGGTGGAAAGAGAGTGTCCTGAGGTTCATGCTTCAAATGAAAGGCAAATTCCATTAGCATTTATTTTTGTAATGACCTTTTTAATTTGATCTTGGTTCACTGGAACACAAGCAAACATGGCAGTTTTCTCACAGACTCAAGCAGCTGATGGGCAAAGGTTAATTTATATGTACACGGACACATTAGCTTGTCACATCTGCTGTTAATTACAAACATATATACTAGTCTAATTAAACATTGCAAGGAACTGACCTAAATTGTTCAATGGTCTGTTACAAGTACTACATACAGTGCACTATTAGAAGACATCATGTTTTATGCTTAGCTCTTGTATAATGATGCGAAGTAACATCCTTGCAAGCAAAGCCTTTTCTTTCACTCACCACCATATTGGTGCGTTACTAGGAATCGTCATATAAAAATTGGTGCGTGTAATGTAGTCATGGGAATATTATACCAAATCACAGCCATTTCTATATTGCTGTCATTATCTGAAGTGTTTTCAAATGATTATATTCCATGACAGCTGTCTGAGTGGCTGCCCCAGTCTAATTTAAAACACATTATTGAAACAAACAGTTTCCAGTACATCAGCAGGATCATCAGGATTAATTAAACGCTGTATGTACAATAAAACTGTTAATCAGATCATTTCCACTACACAAGATACAAACATCCCCAGTAATGAGTAACGCAGAAGTCTGTTCATGTTCCAAGACATGTTTTAATTTTTTATAGAATATTATTAGATATATTATCACTTTCATAATTTGTCATTCTGTGTTTTGTTTTTATTTACCAATAAAATCGAGACATGTTATCACATACCAATACTTTGGTTTAGGCAGAGGCATTAATGCGTTCATTGACTGTCCCCCCCCTCAAAAAAAAGAAAGTGATATTTATGCACGAATTGCTCCTGAAAGAAGGTATTACAATTATTCATGAAATACACTGAAGTGACCTGTGCAATGTGATGGGTAAATAGCTTAAATCAAAAATATTCTGTGTAAGAAGATATATTACATGCTATGAAAAGCCTCACATGGGCAAAATGCATTGGGGGGGGGGGGGGGGTTCTACTATGGATGGAGAACCGAGTTGAAGCCAATACTCAGCATCTTTTACTATTTTAGCTCTTCAATCTGCTAATCCTGTACTTGTCAGCGGAGAGTGTCATAAAGTTCAAAAAGCTCTTAGATGGGCAAACGCAATATACAGGGATATGGGAATTGGTAGATACATAAATACAATCACACTCATACAACTACACAGGTTGAACTGGATCGATTGTCTTTATTCAACCTTACCAACTATGAAACTATGATACTTAACCACTTCCTGCCCGCCATATAACAAAATGATGTGTGCAAAGTGGTTAAATTATCCTGACCGGACGACATATGACATCCAGCAGGATGCACCATGGCGATCAGGGGTGATGCTTGTCCCTCGGACACAGTGCATCCCCGATCAGGGTAAATGGCCAATTAAATTTAACATGTGATCGGCTGTGTCCAATCATAGACAGTCACAATTAAAAACATAGAGGATGTGCTCCTAATGTGCGCCCCTGGGGGCACGCACTGTGGTGATAAGGGATGGCGCGTGTCTCTCAGGCATAGCCCATCCCCGATCAGGGTAAACAGCCAGCCAATGAATTTGGCTGTTTACCAGGTGTTCAGCTGTGCCCAATCACAGCCGGTCACAAGTGTAAACAAGTGTAAGTGTAAACAACAGTGCAGTTTCTAGGCGATCCCTGCTTCTTCTCATCATACACCAATCGTGTGAGAAGAGAGCAGGGACCAGTGAGTAGAAAACTGTCTGTCTGCAGTTATTACATCTTATTATGCACCACACGGCCCCCCCAATAAAAGAACCTGTCACCAGTACTGTTACACAGCCCATCTGGATTTGTCACAAAGTCCATTTGTGTCAGAAACTATGAATCAGACTGAGACAGAAGTACAGTTAAATCTCACTTGTTTAATAATAATAAAAAAAAGGTAAACAGAGTAAACGTAGTCAAAACATAGCCAGAGTTCAGGAACTGGAACGGATAGTCAGACAAGCCAAAATGTCAGGGAGCCAGGGATGAGTGTAGTACAAAAGCAAGCAGGATCTGGAGCCAGAGGGAATGTCAGTCAAGCAAGTCTTTAACAGGAACACAGGAGAGCATCTCTAGAGATGTGACCAAGGCGAAGGCAAAGATCATCTGGGCTGGACGGCTTAAGTAGGCAGGACTGATGAGCAGGATATCATCAGCAGGTGAGTCACTGTGGAGAGATAGGAGCTGGCAATTAGCCGACAGCTGAGTGGCCAGCTCAGAGAAGGAAGGGCTGAGCCCAGCCCTGACAGTACCCCTTCCTCAATGACCCCTCCCCCTTTAGAGGACCACCAGGCTTGAGGGGAAAACATCTATGGAAATCATGGAGGAGGACAGGGGCATGTATGTCAGAGGATGAGACCCAAGAGCGTTCCTCTGGACCTTACCCTTTCCAATGCACCAGATACTGTATGTGCCCACGGAACCTACTGGAGTCAACAATGAACTGTACTTCATACTCCTCATGGTTCTCAACTCGTGCAGGGTGAGGATGAAGCAGTAAAGCGGTTGCAGACCAAAGGTTTAAATAAGGAGACATGAAATACATTTGAAATACGCATATTAGAAGGAAGGTCTAATGCCTAAGCCACTGGGTTAATCCTGCGAAAGATACGGAAAGGCCCAATAAACATAGGTGCGAACTACAGAGAGGGAACACGAAATCAGAGGTTGTGAGATGACAGCCAAACCCTGTCCCCAACCTGGTAGGAAGGCGCAGGCAGGCGTCTGCGGTCAGTGTGGAGTCTGTAACCATCATTAGCATGTCGCAAAGCCTCCTGGACTTGTGCCCAAGTGGAACGAAGACCACGGAGATGCTCCTCTAACGCAGGAATACTCTGCGGAACAAATGAGTCAGGCAACATGGGAGGTTGGAAACCATAGTTCACCATAAATGGGGACAATCGGGAAGCAGAATTCAAGGCACTATTGTGAGAAAACTCCGCCCACGGAAGGAGGTCTGACCAGTTGTTATGATGGTCAGAAATATAGCAATGTAGGAATTGCTTCAAGGACTGATTGGCTTGTTCTGTGGCCCCATTAGATTGCGGGTGATATGCAGAGGAGAAAGCAAGCTGAATTCCCAACTGTGGACAAAAGGCTTGCCAGAACTGGGACACAAACTGACTACTCCTGTCTGAGACAATCACCTTGGGTAGCTCATGTAAGCGAAAGATCTCCCAAGCAAAAATGGAAGCCATTTCCTTAAAAGTGGGCAACTTCTTAAGTGGAATACAATGAGACATTTTCGAGAACCGGTCAACCACCATAAGGATAACTGTGTTGCCCTGGTGGGTAAGTCACAGATGGGTCCAGGTCCTCTCTCCAATGGGTATGGGTTGTAGGAGGCCCACTGGAAGGTGTCGTGGAGTCTTACTCTGAGCACATAAGGAACAGGCAGCTACGAAGGCAGTTACATCAGCACGTAGACTAGACCACCAGAGTTGTTGGGAAATAGCCCAAAAGAGTTGATTCTTCCCAGGGTGGCCAGCAGCCTAGGGAGAATGGTAAGTCTGGCGCACGGCAGTACAAAGACTTTCTGGGACAAAGCAGTGGTCACAAGGTTTCTCAGGAGGAGCATGAACCTGAGCAGCAAGAATTTTGTCACCCAAAGGAAAAGGGAAACTGGTGCAAACCTTAGCCAGAATACGATCAGGAGGAATAACAAGAACCGGAACCAACTCCATCTTGGAAGTGGAGGAAAATTGTCGTGACAAAGTGTCAGCCCTTACATTCTTAGTACCGGGTAAGAATGAGACAATGTAATTGAAACTAGACAAGAAAAGAACCCATCGCGCCCTTCTGGGAGAGAGGCGTTTATCCTCAGACAAGAATATTAGATTCTTAAAGTCAGTAAGAATGAGAACCGACACAGTGGTAGCTTCGAGATGTCTCCATTCTTTCAGGGCTAAAATAATCGCTAAAAGCTCTCTGTCACCAATCTCATAATTGCACTCCACAGGTGACAATTTCTTGGAAAAGTAGCCACAAGGATGCATAGCGCTCTCAGGGGTAGGACGATGAGACAGAAGGGCGCCAACTCCAGTCTCAGAAGCATCAACCTCAAGGATAAAAGGTATTGTAGGATCAGGATGTGCCAACACAGGAGCAGAAACAAAGGCAGCCTTGAGACTCTCAAAGGCATTAATGGACTCCGGAGACCAATTCTGTGGGTTACCGTCCTTTCTGGTCATATCAGTCAGGGGCTAGACCAGAGACGAGAAGTTACGAGTAAACTTACAATAATAGTTGGCAAAGCCAAGAAAATGCTGCAGAGGACATAAACCCATGGGTTGGGGCCACTGTAGGACTGCTGAAAGTTTCTTTGGGTCCATCGAAAAACCAGCAGTGGAAATGACATAACCCAGGAATTTAACCTGTTCACGATGGAATTCGCACTTCTCCAATTTACAATAGAGATTGTTCTCTCTTAGTTTCTGAAGCACACAACAGACTTCTGTGTGGTGGCTCTCCAGGGACTTGGAAAATATGAGGATATCGTCAAGATAAACCACCACACATAACTGCAACAAATCTCGGAGGACATCGTTAATAAATTCCTGGAAAAAGAGGTACTCATAATGGCCTGTTCTGTATTAAACGCAGTTTTCCACTCCTCGCCCTACTTAATCCTCACGAGATTGTATGTCCCTCCAAATCAAGCTTTGTGAAAACCTTTGCTCCCTTGAGGCAGTCAAATAACTCTTAATCATGAATAGGGATGAGCCGAACACCCCCCGGTTCGGTTCGCACCAGAACCCGCGAACGGACCGCAAGTTCGCACGAACGTTAGAACCCCATTGACGTCTATGGGACTCGAACGTTCGAAATCAAAAGTGCTCATTTTAAAGGCTAATTTGCATGGTATTGTCCTAAAAAGGGTGTGGGGACCCGGGTCCTACCCCAGGGGACATGTATCAATGCAAAAAAAACTTTTAAAAACGGCCGTTTTTTCGGGAGCAGTGATTTTAATGATGCTTAAAGTAAAAAAAAAAAAGTGAAATATTCCTTTAAATATCGTACCTGGGGGGTGTCTATAGTATGCCTGTAAAGTGACGCGTGTTTCCCATGTTTAGAACAGTCCCTGCACCAAATGTCATTTTTAAAGGAAAAAATTTAAAACTGCTTGCGGGTTTAATGTCATGTCGGGTCCTGGCAATATGGATGAAAATCAGTGAGACAAACGGCATGGGTACCCCCCAGTCCATTACCAGGCCCTTTGGGTCTTGTATGGATATTAAGGGGAACCCCGCACCCAAATTAAAATAAGGAAAGGTCCCTATATACTCTGAACAGCAGTATACAGGCGGTGCAAACAAGACAGGGACTGTAGGTTTGTTGTTAAGTAGAATCTGTTTGTAATTTTGAACATTTTTAACGTGTTTAGCTCCAGCCAAAAAATCTTTTCTAAGCTTTTTGGAAAACATAGGGAAGGGTTATCACCCCTGTGACATTTGTTTTGCGTCTTTCCTCCTCTTCAGAAGATTTCACCTCACTTTTTTGTCCCAATGAAAAATGTTTTTTGAAAATTTGGGTTTTTTTGTGGAACAAGGATTGGAAAGCATCAGTGGAAAGGAGAAATTGTTTTCCCATATTAACTCTTACATGAGAGAATTTCCCTTCCTAGGGGTAGATTTCATCTCACTTCCTGTTGTCTCCTTCCGTTTGCAAGTAGGAGTCGTTTGTAAGTTAGATGTTTGAAAGTAGGGTCCTGCCCTATATACTCAGCAGAAATTTGGGCCTTAGGTGTTGCTGTGGCCAAAACACTGTAAGCCCTCACAGGGCCCTGCTGTGAAATATTAGATCAAGAATTGTAATTACATGCCCCTGTTGAACAGGAGCTGAAAAATTAGGCCTTAGGCACTGGTGCTGGTGCCACAACACTGCAACCCCTCACAGACACTCTAGTTGGAACGCAGGAACGAGCCCTGCTGCAAAGTATTGCATCAAAAATTGTAATTACACGCCCCTGTTAGACAGGGGCAGAAAAATTGGGCCTTAGGCACTGGTGCTGGTGCCACAACACTGCAACCCCTCACAGACACTCTAGTTGGAACGCAGGAACGAGCCCTGCTGCAAAGTATTGCATCAAAAATTGTAATTACACGCCCCTGTTAGACAGGGGCAGAAAAATTGGGCCTTAGGCACTGGTGCTGGTGCCACAACACTGCAACCCCTCACAGACACTCTAGTTGGAACGCAGGAACGAGCCCTGCTGCAAAGTATTGCATCAAAAATTGTAATTACACGCCCCTGTTAGACAGGGGCAGAAAAATTGGGCCTTAGGCACTGGTGCTGGTGCCACAACACTGCAACCCCTCACAGACACTCTAGTTGGAATGCAGGAACGAGCCCTGCTGCAAAGTATTACATCAAAAATTGTAATTACACGCCCCTGTTATACAGGGGCTGAAAAATTGTGCCTTAGGCACTGGTGGTGGCGCCCAGAACCAAAAATGTTCTTACAAGCTATCAGCGTGATGATTGAGGAGGAAGAGGATAATTACTCAGGGATAGTCACTCAGCATCAGCATAGGCAGTCTTTGAAGGGATCTGAAAAAAATTATTCAGTTACATCAGCATCAGGTGCTTGGTAGCTGGTGGTGATCCAAGACTGATTCATTTTTATGAAGGTCAGCCGATCGACCGAGTCAGTGGACAGACGCACCCTGTGATCGGTTACCACGCCTCCAGCAGCACTGAATGTGCGTTCCAAAAGAACGCTGGATGCAGGACAGGCCAGTAGCTCAATTGCATACTGTGCAAGCTCTGGCCAGTGATCCATCCTCAAGACCCAGTAACCCAGAGGATTTTCGGTGGGAAAGGTGTCCAAGTCTGATCTTGCCCCTAGGTATTCCTGCACCATGTAAAACAGACGCTGGCGATGGTTGCTGGAACCGATCATACCTTGGGGCTGCGGACCAAAAAATTGTCTGAACGCATCGGTCAGACGGCCACCTTCTCCACCGCTCCTTCTTTGACTGACCGAAGCCTCAGCAACACGTTGTCCAGAAACAGGAGTTTGTAACCTCCCAGTCTCTGGGAACGCGTTGCACAGACCTTTCTGCAAGGCCTCCCGAAGATGTTTCATCCTCTGCTCCCTCTGCGATGGCAAGATAAGGTCCGCAACCTTACCCTTGTAACGTGGATCAAGGAGGGTTGCCAGCCAGTATTGGTCCTTCTCCTTGATACCACGAATACGAGGATCCTTACGCAGGCTTTGCAGGATCAGGGAGGCCATGCAGCGTAGGTTTGCTGAGGCATTCGGTCCGGAGTCCTCTGGGTCACTAAGGACAACAACGTCCGCAGCCACCTCCTCCCAGCCACGTACAAGTCCATGTGTTCCTTGGGACTGATCCCTTAAAGACTGCTGATGCTGAGTGCCAGGCTCCACCTCCATACTGACACAATCTTCCTCCTCCTCCTCCTCCTCCTCCTCGTCCTCTTCCTGTGTGATCGGCGGGCACGCAGGAACACTGTCTGGATAAAGGGGGCCTTGAGAGCTAAGGAAGTCCTCCTCTTCCTGCCTCTGTTCTGCCTCAAGTGCCCTGTCCATTATTCCACGCAGCGTGTGCTCCAACAGGTGGACAAGGGGGACAGTGTCACTGATGCATGCACTGTCAGTGCTCACCATCCTCGTGGCCTCCTCGAATGGTGACAGGACAGTGCATGCATCCCTGATCATGGCCCACTGGCGTGGGGAAAAAAAACCAAGGTCCCCTGACCCTGTCCTGGTGCCATAGTCGCACAGGTACTCATTGATGGCCCTCTGCTGCGTGTGCAGCCGCTGCAGCATGGCCAATGTCGAGTTCCACCTGGTGGGCATGTCACAGATTAGGCGGTTCTTGGGCAGGTTAAACTCCTTTTGGAGGTCCGTCAGCCGAGCACTGGCATTATATGACCGGCGGAAATGCACACAGACTTTCCTGGCCTGCCTCAGGACATCCTGTAAGCCCGGGTACCTGCCCAAGAACCGCTGCACCACCAAGTTAAGGACGTGAGCCAAACAGGGCACATGGGTCAGTTGTCCCTGTCGGAGGGCAGAGAGGAGGTTGGTGCCATTGTCGCAAACCACCATTCCTGCCTTAAGTTGGCGTGGCGTCAACCACCTCTGAACCTGCCCCTGCAGAGCTGACAGAACCTCTGCCCCAGTGTGGCTCCTGTCCCCCAAGCACACCAGCTCAAGCACCGCATGGCATCTTTTGGCCTGCGTACTTGCGTAGCCCCTTGAACGCCTACGGAGCACCGCTGGTTCCGAGGAAGAGGCCATGGAGGAAGAAGAAGAGGAGGGGGTGGAGGAGAGAGGTGTGTCACAATCAGCATTTTGGAGGCGTGGTGGCGGAACAACCTCCAACACTACTGCACCTTGTCCTGCATCCTTCCCAGCTGCCAGCAGAGTCACCCAATGCGCCGTGAAACTTAAGTAACGTCCCTGTCCATGCCTGCTGGACCATGAGTCAGCGGTAATATGCACCTTACCGCTGACCGCCCTGTCCAGCGAGGCATGGACATTGCCTTCCACATGCCGGTAGAGAGCTGGAATCGCCTTCCGTGAGAAAAAGTGGCGTTTGGGTACCTGCCACTGAGGAACCGCACATTCCACAAACTCACGGAAGGGGGCAGAGTCTACCAACTGAAAAGGCAGCAGTTGAAGTGCTAGCAATTTTGCCAAGCTAGCATTCAACCGCTGGGCATGTGGATGGCTGGGAGCAAACTTCTTTCGGCGGTGCAGCAGCTGGGGCAGGGAAATTTGCCTGGTACAATCTGGCGTCGGTGTACCAAAAGCAGATTGCCCACAAGTACTTGGCTGGGACAGTGTCACTGATGCATGCACTGTCAGTGCTCACCATCCTCGTGGCCTCCTCGAATGGTGACAGGACAGTGCATGCATCCCTGATCATGGCCCACTGGCGTGGGGAAAAAAAACCAAGGTCCCCTGACCCTGTCCTGGTGCCATAGTCGCACAGGTACTCATTGATGGCCCTCTGCTGCGTGTGCAGCCGCTGCAGCATGGCCAATGTCGAGTTCCACCTGGTGGGCATGTCACAGATTAGGCGGTTCTTGGGCAGGTTAAACTCCTTTTGGAGGTCCGTCAGCCGAGCACTGGCATTATATGACCGGCGGAAATGCACACAGACTTTCCTGGCCTGCCTCAGGACATCCTGTAAGCCCGGGTACCTGCCCAAGAACCGCTGCACCACCAAGTTAAGGACGTGAGCCAAACAGGGCACATGGGTCAGTTGTCCCTGTCGGAGGGCAGAGAGGAGGTTGGTGCCATTGTCGCAAACCACCATTCCTGCCTTAAGTTGGCGTGGCGTCAACCACCTCTGAACCTGCCCCTGCAGAGCTGACAGAACCTCTGCCCCAGTGTGGCTCCTGTCCCCCAAGCACACCAGCTCAAGCACCGCATGGCATCTTTTGGCCTGCGTACTTGCGTAGCCCCTTGAACGCCTACGGAGCACCGCTGGTTCCGAGGAAGAGGCCATGGAGGAAGAAGAAGAGGAGGGGGTGGAGGAGAGAGGTGTGTCACAATCAGCATTTTGGAGGCGTGGTGGCGGAACAACCTCCAACACTACTGCACCTTGTCCTGCATCCTTCCCAGCTGCCAGCAGAGTCACCCAATGCGCCGTGAAACTTAAGTAACGTCCCTGTCCATGCCTGCTGGACCATGAGTCAGCGGTAATATGCACCTTACCGCTGACCGCCCTGTCCAGCGAGGAATCGCCTTCCGTGAGAAAAAGTGGCGTTTGGGTACCTGCCACTGAGGAACCGCACATTCCACAAACTCATGGAAGGGGGCAGAGTCTACCAACTGAAAAGGCAGCAGTTGAAGTGCTAGCAATTTTGCCAAGCTAGCATTCAACCGCTGGGCATGTGGATGGCTGGGAGCAAACTTCTTTCGGCGGTGCAGCAGCTGGGGCAGGGAAATTTGCCTGGTACAATCTGGCGTCGGTGTACCAAAAGCAGATTGCCCACAAGTACTTGGCTGTGACACACCTAATTCTACACCTTCATTCCTCTCACTGCAGGTCTCAGAGAGGACTGAAGGTCTAGTGGGGTTGGAAATCTCAGCTGATGAGGAGCAAGGAGAGATCCTCTTTGTTCTTTGGTGTGGGTCTTTTAGATATGCTTGCCAACGAACTGCATGGCAGGTCAACATATGTCTGGTCAAGCATGTGGTACCCAAGCGGGAGATGTTTTGGCCACGCGAGATACGCTTGAGACATATGTTGCAAATAGCAGCGGTGCGATCTGATGCACTCGTCTCAAAAAAGGCCCACACCAAAGAACTTTTTGAATAACGCGCAGAGACTGCAGCGCCCTGCACATGTGGAGCTTTGGGGTGTGATGCAGTCAATGTGCTGCCCTTAGGCTGGCCCCTGGAGGGCATCCTGCCTCGTTGGTGATGTGCCGCCTCCTCCTCCTCCTCCTCCTCCTCTCTCCTATCAGGCACCCACGTTGAGTCAGTGACCTCATCATCCCCTCCCTCCTCATCACTGGAGCAAACCTGGCAGTATGCTGCAGCAGGGGGAGCATGACTGCCAGATTGCTGTCCTTCTTGGGCACCCCCTCTGTCCGTGCTCATGTTACTGCCTTCATCGAGCTCAGTATCATCATCAGAGCCTTCCAAACACTGGGCATCCTCCTGGAGCATGTACCCAACACTGTGGTCAAACAGTTCGAGGGAATCCTCATGAGGACATGGTGGAGCTAGGGAAGGAGTCACTGATGACATTGAGCTGAGGGAAGAGGCCGCTGCTTTGCCAGACAAAGCACCCTGGGCATGGGTGAGAGAGGATGAGGAGGATGAGGACGGCTTGGTCATCCACTCGACCAAGTTTTCTGCATGTTGCGGCTCAACACGGCCAGCTGCCGAAAAAAAGGCCAAGCGTGTCCCATGGCCACGGGCTGATGAGGATGCACCGTCTCCACGACCAGCACTAGACACAGAGCCTGCTTGCCCTCTCTTATTGGCTTGTGACTGTCTGCCTCTCCTTCTTGGCCTTCCAGACATACTAATGGCCTGTAGCTGCACTAAGCTGGGATAGAACACCTGTAATTTTCTTCAGGTAGCTTTATATACTGTAACCAGACAAGCCTGCCTGTCAGTAGGAAGATAACAGGAACGGATCTAGCTGAACACTGTGAGCAGGACGCACTGCACTAAATGTAAATAGCAGGAACGGATCTAGCTGAACACTGTGAGCAGGACGCACTGACTGCACTAAATGTAAATAGCAGGAACGGATCTAGCTGAACACTGTGAGCAGGACGCACTGCACTAAATGTAAATAGCAGGAACAGATCTAGCTGAACACTGTGAGCAGGACGCACTGCACTAAATGTAAATAGCAGGAACGGATCTAGCTGAACACTGTGAGCAGGACGCACTGATTGCACTAAATGTAAATAGCAGGAACAGATCTAGCTGAACACTGTGAGCAGGACGCACTGCACTAAATGTAAATAGCAGGAACAGATCTAGCTGAACACTGTGAGCAGGACGCACTGCACTAAATGTAAATAGCAGGAACAGATCTAGCTGAACACTGTGAGCAGGACGCACTGCACTAAATGTAAATAGCAGGAACGGATCTAGCTGAACACTGTGAGCAGGACGCACTGCACTAAATGTAAATAGCAGGAACGGATCTAGCTGAACACTGTGAGCAGGACGCACTGCACTAAATGTAAATAGCAGGAACGGATCTAGCTGAACACTGTGAGCAGGACGCACTGCACTAAATGTAAATAGCAGGAACGGATCTAGCTGAACACTGTGAGCAGGACGCACTGACTGCACTAAATGTAAATAGCAGGAACGGATCTAGCTGAACACTGTGAGCAGGACGCACTGACTGCACTAAATGTAAATAGCAGGAACGGATCTAGCTGAACACTGTGAGCAGGACGCACTGCACTAAATGTAAATAGCAGGAACATATCTAGCTGAACACTGTGAGCAGGACGCACTGCACTAAATGTAAATAGCAGGAACGGATCTAGCTGAACACTGTGAGCAGGACGCACTGACTGCACTAAATGTAAATAGCAGGAACAGATCTAGCTGAACACTGTGAGCAGGACGCACTGCACTAAATGTAAATAGCAGGAACGGATCTAGCTGAACACTGTGAGCAGGACGCACTGACTGCACTAAATGTAAATAGCAGGAACAGATCTAGCTGAACACTGTGAGCAGGACGCACTGCACTAAATGTAAATAGCAGGAACAGATCTAGCTGAACACTGTGAGCAGGACGCACTGCACTAAATGTAAATAGCAGGAACGGATCTAGCTGAACACTGTGAGCAGGACGCACTGACTGCACTAAATGTAAATAACAGGAACAGATCTAGCTGAACACTGTGAGCAGGACGCACTGCACTAAATGTAAATAGCAGGAACAGATCTAGCTGAACACTGTGAGCAGGACGCACTGCACTAAATGTAAATAGCAGGAACGGATCTAGCTGAACACTGTGAGCAGGACGCACTGCACTAAATGTAAATAGCAGGAACGGATCTAGCTGAACACTGTGAGCAGGACGCACTGCACTAAATGTAAATAGCAGGAACGGATCTAGCTGAACACTGTGAGCAGGACGCACTGCACTAAATGTAAATAGCAGGAACAGATCTAGCTGAACACTGTGAGCAGGACGCACTGACTGCACTAAATGTAAATAGCAGGAACAGATCTAGCTGAACACTGTGAGCAGGACGCACTGACTGCACTAAATGTAAATAGCAGGAACGGATCTAGCTGAACACTGTGAGCAGGACGCACTGACTGCACTAAATGTAAATAGCAGGAACGGATCTAGCTGAACACTGTGAGCAGGACGCACTGCACTAAATGTAAATAGCAGGAACAGATCTAGCTGAACACTGTGAGCAGGACGCACTGCACTAAATGTAAATAGCAGGAACGGATCTAGCTGAACACTGTGAGCAGGACGCACTGACTGCACTAAATGTAAATAGCAGGAACGGATCTAGCTGAACACTGTGAGCAGGACGCACTGCACTAAATGTAAATAGCAGGAACAGATCTAGCCTAATCTAGCTAACTCAAATCAAATGACACTGTCTGTCTCTCTCTCTATCAGCACACCGGAACACACTACACAGGGCCGCCGTGCAGGCGGCCTTATATAGTGTGGGGCGTGTACTAAATCCCCTGAGCCATAATTGGCCAAAGCCACCCTGGCTTTGGCCAATTACAGCTCTCTCTACTGACGGCGCTGTGATTGGCCAAGCATGCGGGTCATAGTGCATGCTTGGCCAATCATCAGCCAGCAATGCACTGCGATGCCGCAGTGAATTATGGGCCGTGACGCGCCACACGAATTTGGCGCGAACGGCCCATAACGTTCGCAATTCGACGGACGGTCGAACAGCCGATGTTCGAGTCGAACATGGGTTCGACTCGAACACAAAGCTCATCCCTAATCATGAAACAATTAAGATCCCTATAATCAATACAAGGTCTCAGTTCACCACTCTTCTTCTTCACAAAGAAGAAACCAGCACCAGCAGGAAAGGAGGATTTGCGCATCAAACCTTGAGAAAGTGCGCCTGCAACATACTTCTCCGTGGCCTTATTCTCCAAGACCGACAAAGGGTAAACCCGGCCATGAGGGGGTATGGCACCAGGTTGAAGGTCAATTGAGCAATCATACAACCGGTGTGAAGGCAAACTACTGGCTTGACCTTTGTCAAAGACATCGCTAAAATCGTGGTACTCCTCCGCCAGGGAGGAGAGTGAAGAGGTGCACAGGACCTTGGCTACCTTCGGGAAGCATGTCTTACTGCATTGTGGCAACCAGAAGAGAACCTCAGCACGGAGCCAATCAAAAGAGGGGTCATGCCTCTGTAATCAAGGATAACCAATAACCAGCGGAAACTTAGGTGAGGAAATAACTTGGAATTGGATTATCTGATGGTGAAGAGCCCCTATGGCCATGAACAACGGAACAGTCTCATAACTCACATGGGCAGGCTGTAGAGGTCTCCCATCAAGAGCCTCAATGACAAGTGGAGTGTCACACAGCTGCAGCGGAATCGAGTGCTCCAATACAAAGGCAGCATCAATGAACAGGCCTGCAGCCCCAGAGTTGATTAGAGCCTATATCTCGCCGGACGACTCAGCCCAAGAAAGGGTAACTGAAACCAGGGGCTTATCTTTCTGGATAACTGGGGACGAAACAACGCCACCTAAGGTCTGTCCATGACAGGACCTCAAGGTTCAGGCGTTCCTTGGACAGGTAGGGCAAGACTTCAAAAAGTAACCTGCCTGGCCACAATAAAGGCACAATCTCTCCCTCCTCCTAAGGGTTCTCTCATCTGAAGAGAGACACATGAAGCCCAAGTGCATGGGTTCATCTTCACTGCCCGACTCAGTACCAGGAGGCATGGAAGGTGAGGGAGGCAAGGGTGGGACTGCAAAGCTCGGAGACCAATATATAGGAGGCTTCTGCAAGCACTCCTTAAAAGAGAGTCTTTCTCTGAATCTGGAGTCAATGAGGATGGCAAACATGATCAACTTCTCCAGCTCAGTGGGTATATCTCGGGCTGTTATCTCATCCTTGATGGTATCCGAGAGACCATGAGAAAAAGCAGCCACAAGGGCCTCATTATTCCAATCAACCGCTGCTGCCAGAGTACGGAATTCAGAGGCGTAACTCGTACTCTGTTTGATGGACATGAGGCCCTTGGCAGCAGAAGCGGAGTGTGCGAGAACATCAAATACCCTTTTAAAGGAAGCCACAAACTCAGGGTAACTCAAGACAACAGGTTTTTGCGTCTCCCAAAGAGGGTTTGCCCAGGCCAAGGCTCTCTCAGAAAGCTAAGATATCACGAAACCTACTTTGCTCCTGTCTGTGGGAAACACCTGGGGCAGCATCTCAAAGTATATCTCAACCTGGTTGAGAAACCATCTGCATTGGACTGGATCGCCCCCAAATCGCTGGGGAAGTGGAGCGGAACCAGACATACCTCTTCCAGGTGAGCCGTGTGACTCAGGAGCATTTGTAACTCCATGTCAAACTGATCCATGCGGTGATCCAGTTCATCCAATCTGGAAAAAATATTACCAACAAGTGTATTGACTGCATCTTCTGAATTCATGGCCTTCGCCTACTGTCAGAAACCATGAATCAGACTCAGACAGAAGTACAGTTAAATCTCAGTTGTTTAATAACAATAAAAAAAAGGTAAACAGAGTAAGCGTAGTCAAAACATAGCCACAGCTCAGGAACCGAAACGGATAGTCAGACAAGCCAAAACATCAGGGAGCCAGAGATGAGAATAGTAGAACAGCAAGCAGGATCTGGAGCCAGAAGGAATGTCAGCCAAGCAAGTCTTTAACAGGAACACAGGAGAGCATCTCTAGAGATGTGACCAAGGGGAAGGCAGAGATCATCTGGGCTGGACGGCTTAAGTAGGCAGGACTGACGAGCAGGATATCATCAACAGGCGAGTCACTGTGGAGAGATAGGAGCTGGCAATTAGCCGACAGCTGAGCGGCCAGCTCAGAGAAGGAAGGGTTGAGCCCAGTCCTGACTATCTGGATCTGTCACACAGTCCATCTGAATCTGTCACACAGGCCCACCATCAGTACCGCCATCATTGACCTGTCAGTACTGCCATCAGTACCATCACACAGGCCAGCATTAGTACTGCCATCAGTACTGTCACACAGGCACGCCATCAATACCGCCATCTGTACCGCTATCAGTGACCTGTCAGTACCATCACACAGACCCGCCATCAGTCCTGCCATCAGTACCATCACACAGGCCCATCATCAGTACCATCACACAGGCCTGTCATCGGTACTGCCATCAGTACCATCAAACAGGCCCGTCATCAGTACTGCCATCAGTACTGTCACACAGGCCCGCCATCAGTACTATCACTCAGGCCCGCCATCAGTGACCTGTCAGTACAACCATCAGTACCGCCACACAGGCTGGCCATCAGTACCGCCATCATGTCCCAAATATTTTTCACACCTGAGGAGGCATATAACATCCTATCTATCAGAATCGGATGATCAGAGATCCCCGCTGCTCTCATCATCCGATTCTGGTTCGGAATACGAGCCAGTAGAGAGTAGTGGATCAGAGACCGAGTCAGCGGAGGAAACCGTCCCTCCTAAAAGAATAAAGAGATCAGGACCAAGATCAGAAGACCTACCTACCACCAGCAGCGCCGGACCCCAGGGGAAAGAGCCCAGTACCAGTACTGGAATTACACACCCAACCCAAAGATTCTGGACCCAGTCCTACCTTCTTGATGCCCTGGCAGCCCCTTATGGTTGCCTTCAAGCTCAGGGTACGCTATAATCCCCCCTTTCACCGCACAGCCCAACAGTACAAATTTTTCCCAATCAGATTATTTTTATTTGTTTTTTACAGAAGATATGCTGCAGTATATGGTGGACCAAACAAATCTCTATGCAGAGCAATTTATTGCCTCAAACCTCAATTCAAATTGTTTTTGGGCCTTACATTTAATATGGGGCTTACAAAGAATAACAAACTGCATGCCTACTGGTCCGCCAACTCCATCCGCCACATGCCGATATATTCTGCTTTCATGTCCAGGACATGCTATGACATGTTTATGTGTTTCCTACAATTTAATGACAATTTGCAGTGCGCTCCCTGAAATCATCCCAACCACGATAAATTCTATAAAATACGCCCCTTAATAAACTCTTTTTCCAAGCGATTTGCTGAAGTGTTTGTCCCAGACCAAAATATTTGTGTGGACGAATCCCTTATTCACTTTACTGGCCGGCTGCAGTTCAAACAATATATTCCAAGTAGGAGGGTCAGGTATGGGTTGAAGCTGAAAAAAACTTTGTGATAGAGCCACTGGATATGTGTACACCTTCCGTGTGTATGAAGGCAAAGACTCCCAGCTCCAGCCCCTTCCTTGCCCAACATATATCGGAACCAGTGGTAAACTTGTCTGGGATCTGCATACCCCATGCTCAAAAAAGGATATCATTTGTATGTAGACAATTACTAAAGCAGTTTGAGCCTTTTTTGTAACCTGTATCGTGAAAAAACATTGGCCTGTGGTACCTTCAGATAAAACAGGAAGGGCTTCCCACAGAATTTATTATCAAAAAAGGCCACAAAGTGGGGAATCCTCAATTATGAGGAATGAGGAAGTGTTGGTCATGAAGTGGCAGGACAAGGAAGATGTTCACATGATGTCTACCATCCACAATGACACCTTGGTGGAGATTCAGAGAAGATGCGGCCCCATTGTAAAACCTGAATGTGTCCACGATTATAATCTTTTCATGGGGGGGTGGATTTAAATGACCAGATGCTACAACCGTATTTATCAACCCAAAAGTGCTGTTACTGGTTTAAAAAGTTGCATTTCACCTTTTTCATGTGGCCATGTTTAATTCATATGTCTGCTATAAAAAATCAACTGAAAACCAACCCATCACCTACCTCAAATATTTAGAAGGACCCACTCCAGGAAGCATTTGCTCTGATAGTGTGAGTCGACTTCATGACCAACATTTTCTCCATAACATTCCCCCCACAGAATCCAGAAGAAGATGCCAAAAGAGATGTCATGTATGCAGCAGAGGAGGAGTTAGAAGAGATACCAGTTATTATTATTATTGTTCCCAATGTCCCTCTCAACCTGGCCTGTGTATCGGATATCATTTGTATGTAGACAATTACTAAAGCAGTTTGAGCCTTTTTTGTAACCTGTATCGTGAAAAAACATTGGCCTGCGGTACCTTCAGATAAAACAGGAAGGGCTTCCCACAGAATTTATTATCAAAAAAGGCCACAAAGTGGGGAATCCGCACTTATGAGGAATGAGGAAGTGTTGGTCATGAAGTGGCGGGACAAGAAAGATGTTCACATGATGTCTACCATCCACAATGACACCTTGGTGGAGATTCAGAGAAGACGCGGCCCCATTGTAAAACCTGAATGTGTCCACGATTATAATCTTTTCATGGGGGGGTGGATTTAAGTGACCAGATGCTACAACCGTATTTATCAACCCAAAAGTGCTGTTACTGGTTTAAAAAAGTTGCATTTCATCTTTTTCATATGGCCATGTTTAATTCATATGTCTGCTATAAAAAATCAACTGAAAACCAACCCATCACCTACCTCAAATATTTAGAAGGACCCACTCCAGGAAGCATTTGCTCTGATAGTGTGAGTCAACTTCATGACCAACATTTTCTCTATAACATTCCCCCCACAGAATCCAGAAGAAAACGCCAAAAGAGATGTCATGTATGCAGCAGAGGAGGAGTTAGAAGAGATACCAGTTATTATTATTATTGTTCCCAATGTCCCTCTCAACCTTGCCTGTGTATCGGAGATTGCTTCAGAAGTTATCACACATCCATAAGATATTAGTTCCCCTTATTTGTAACAGACTGCTATTTCCCCGTTCTCTCTCTCTCTCTCTCTCTCTCTCTCTCTCTCTCTTTTTATTCAAGTGCAAAAGCTGTATACAGAAACTATATATTAGTCTTATGAGTGCTGCTTGCTAATTATATATTGTATAAGCACAAAACTTTACTTTTATTTCCCCACCACTGTGCCCATCAAACGCAGCCACTGAACCCATAAATTTCCACCACTGTGCCCATCAAACGCAGCCACTACCATCAAGTGCAGCTACTGTGCCCATTAAACGCAGCCACTGTACCATCAAACGCAGCCACTGTACCCATCAATTGCCACCTCTGTGCCCATTAAACGCAGCCACTGTACCATCAAACGCAGCCACTGTACCCATCAATTGCTACCTCTGTGCCAATTAAACGCAGCCACTGTACTATCAAATGCAGCCACTGTACCCAAAAATTGCCACCACTGTGCCCACTAAACGCAGCCACTGTGCCATTAAGCGCAGCCAATGTGCCACTACCATCAAACGCAGCCACTGTAACCATCAATTTTTGTGGCAGTCACATTTGTCTGCAGTTTATACCCATAAATTGCCACCACTGTGCCCATTAAACGCTGCCACTGTGCCCATCAAACGCAGCCACTATGCCATCAAACGCAGCCACTGTACCCATAAATTGCCGCCACTGTGCCATCAAACGCTGCCACTGTACCCATAAATTGCCACCACTGTGACCATCAAACGCAGCCACTGTGCCATCAAACGCAGCCACTGTACCATCAAACACAGCCACTGTACCCATCAATTGCCACCTCTGTGCCAATTAAACACAGCCACTGTACTATCAAATGCAGCCACTGTACCCAAAAATTGCCACCAATGTGGCCACTAAACGCAGCCACTGTGCCATTAAGCGCAGCCAATGTGCCACTACCATCAAATGCAGCCACTGTAACCATCAATTTTTGTGGCAGTCACACTTGTCTGCAGTTTGTACCCATAAATTGCCACCAAACGCAGCCACTGCCATCAAGCGCAGCCACTGTACTCATAAATTGCCACCACTGTGCCCATCAAACACAGCCACTGTACCATCAAACGCAGCCACTGTACTCATAAATTGCTGCCACTGTGCCCATCAAACACAGCCACTGTGCCATCAAATGCAGCCACTGCCATCAAGTGCAGCCATTGTACCCATAAATTGCCACCACTGTGCCCATTAAACGCTGCCACTGTGCCCATCAAACGCAGCAACTATGCCATCAAACGCAACCACTGTACCATCAAACGCAGCCACTGTACCCATCAATTGCCACCTCTGTGCCCATCAAGCGCAGCCATTGTACCCATTAAACATAGGCACTGTGCCCATCAAACGCTGCCACTGTGCCCATCAAACGCAGCCACTATGCCATCAAACGCAACCACTGTACCATCAAACGCAGCCACTGTACCCATCAATTGCCACCTCTGTGCCCATCAAGCGCAGCCATTGTACCCATTAAACGCAGCCACTGTGCCCATCAAACGCAGCCACTGTACCATCAAACGCAGCCACTGTACCCATCAATTGCCACCTCTGTGCCCATTAAACGCAGCCACTGTACCATCAAACGCAGCCACTGTACCCATCAATTGCTACCTCTGTGCCAATTAAACGCAGCCACTGTACTATCAAATGCAGCCACTGTACCCAAAAATTGCCACCACTGTGCCCACTAAACGCAGCCACTGTGCCATTAAGCGCAGCCAATGTGCCACTACCATCAAACGCAGCCACTGTAACCATCAATTTTTGTGGCAGTCACATTTGTCTGCAGTTTATACCCATAAATTGCCACCACTGTGCCCATTAAATGCTGCCACTGTGCCCATCAAACGCAGCCACTATGCCATCAAACGCAGCCACTGTACCCATAAATTGCCGCCACTGTGCCATCAAACGCTGCCACTGTACCCATAAATTGCCACCACTGTGACCATCAAACGCAGCCACTGTGCCATCAAACGCAGCCACTGTACCATCAAACACAGCCACTGTACCCATCAATTGCCACCTCTGTGCCAATTAAACGCAGCCACTGTACTATCAAATGCAGCCACTGTACCCAAAAATTGCCACCAATGTGCCCACTAAACGCAGCCACTGTGCCATTAAGCGCAGCCAATGTGCCACTACCATCAAATGCAGCCACTGTAACCATCAATTTTTGTGGCAGTCACACTTGTCTGCAGTTTGTACCCATAAATTGCCACCAAACGCAGCCACTGCCATCAAGCGCAGCCACTGTACTCATAAATTGCCACCACTGTGCCCATCAAACACAGCCACTGTACCATCAAACGCAGCCACTGTACTCATAAATTGCTGCCACTGTGCCCATCAAACACAGCCACTGTGCCATCAAATGCAGCCACTGCCATCAAGTGCAGCCATTGTACCCATAAATTGCCACCACTGTGCCCATTAAACGCTGCCACTGTGCCCATCAAACGCAGCCACTATGCCATCAAACGCAACCACTGTACCATCAAACGCAGCCACTGTACCCATCAATTGCCACCTCTGTGCCCATCAAGCGCAGTCATTGTACCCATTAAACGCAGCCACTGTGCCCATCAAATGCAGCCACTGTGCCCATCAAACACAGCCACTATGCCATCAAACGCAGCCACTGTACCATCAAACGCAGCCACTGTACTCATCAATTGCCACCTCTGTGCCCATTAAATGCAGCCACTGTACTATCAAACGCAGCCACTGTACCTATCAATTGCCACCTCTGAGCCCATCAAGCGCAGCCTTTGTACCCATTAAACGCAGCCACTGTGCCCATCAAACGCAGCCACTGTGCCCATCAAACGCAGCCACTAAGCCATCAAACGCAGCCACTGTACCATCAAATGCAGCCACTGTACCCATCAATTGCCACCTCTGTGCCCATTAAATGCAGCCACTGTACTATCAAACGCAGCCACTGTACCCAAAAATTGCCACCACTGTGCCCACTAAATGCAGCCACTGTGCCATTAAGCACAGCCAATGTGCCACTACCATCAAACGCAGCCACTGTAACCATCAATTGCCGCCAGTTTGCCCCATTAATTGCCACCAGTTTGCCCATCAAATGCTGCAAGTGTCCCCACTCCCCCCGCCCGGCACTTACCTGTCTCAGGTCAGCGCGTTCCTCCACGCTCCCACCGATAGGCATCCAATCACAGCGCCTGTCGCTTCAGCCAATCAGGTGACAGGTAACCAGACCCAGTGCACCTGATTGGCTGAGAGGCGGGTCAGTGTTAGGGAAGCGATTTATTTGATTTCCTAACACAGCACTGTGTAAGCAGCGAACGTACAGCAGTGTGCCCGCTGTTTACCAATTTGGAAGCCTATTAGAGCCGACGGCTCTAATCAGGCACTTCTAAAAACACCCCGCCGCTGTAATTCAGATGCCCGATGCCCAACAAGGGGCTGGACACCTGAATAGGGGGCAGCAGCAGTGACAATAGATAGATTCATGCGTTGCATGAATCTATCTATTGAAGATTGACGGTTGCAATGGACGCACCGCCACTGCCCAGTTGTATTTCCCCTGGGTGGGGAAATACCACCATGTTTTACATTATACATCCCTATACACTGTGTGCCCTTTAAAAAGGAGGTGGGCTTTTATATGTGTCTTATCTATATATAATGCACTCTTCAAATGTGCTTTAAAATGCATGGTTTTCCATTTTATGAACAAGAAAATAATAACGTTATGCTGTTGGGTGGGTATATTAATGCTATGGGGCTGGTATGACATTTTTTCCAGGGCTGGTTTTCATTCCCAGTCTGGCCCTGAGCAGAATGTATTTTGGGGTGTCATTTTTGCTATGTGTAAGAAATATGATATAAATTGACAATTTTGTGTAAAAAAAAAAATACGTTTTCATTTTCTTTCCACATTTTCTGAAAACTTGTGGAAAAAATTAACTGTTCAAAAAACTCATAATGCCTCATAGAATATATGTTGGGGTGTTTGTTTTCCAAAATGGGGTCATTTTGTGGGTGTTTCCATTGTCCTGGTGCTCCAGGGCCTTCAAAATTGTGATAGATCATCATGAAATTATATGTGTAATTTATGCTACTAGAATTCCTGATGGCGTTTCCTGCATGTTGGGCCTCTGCATGTGGCCAGGCTGTGTAAAAGTCTCACACATGTGGTATCGCCATACTCAGAAGGAGTAGCATAATGTATTTTGAGGTGTAATTGCAAGTATGCATATGCTGTGTGTGAGAAATAACTTGTTAATATGACAAGTTTGTGTAAAAAAAAAAAAAGAAAAAAAATTCTTTATTTTCCCAAGAATTGTGGGGAAAAAATACAACTTCGAAAAACTCACTATGCCTCTTACTTAATACTTTGGACTGTCTACTTTCCAAAAAGGGGTCATTTTGGGGGTATTTGTACTTTGTCCTGGCTTGTTAGTGTGTCAAATATGTCGTCAGTATATCAGATGTGATCAGGTGTGATCAATTATCAATGATTAGCACCATAGCATGTAGAATCTATAACTTTCACACAGACTAAATAATATACACTAATTTTGGCTATTTTTACCAAAGATATGTAGCAGTATAGATTGTGGGCCAAATTTATGAAGAAAATTACTTATTTGCAAAATTTTACAATAAAAACAAAAAAAGTGTTAGTTTTTCAAAAGTTTCGCTCTTTTTTCGCTTATATATAAAAAAAAAAAGCCCAGCGGTGAATAAATACCACCAAAAGAAAGCTCTATTTGTGTGAAAAAAAATTATAAAGATTTAGTTTGGGTACAGTGTAGCATGACTGAGTAATTGTCATTCAAAATGTGAGAGCACTAAAAGCTGAAAATTGGTCTGGGTGGGAATGGGTATAAGTGCCCTGTATTGATGTGGTTAATATGATGTGTTAAAATCCAACTCCAGCCAGAATACAGCAATACAAACCTGACCAAGGTTCTAACCTTTTCCTCCTACATGACAAGTGTGTTTCTGTTTTAGTTCCCCTTGGAGAAATTCCTCACCACTTCCTATATCTTTAACCAGGGCCGGACTTTCCATTGGGCTTGATGGGGCTCAAGCCCATGGGCTCTGGCCAATAGGGGGCCCCGCCAGCCCCGCCCGTCCCGCCCGTTCCGAAAGCCGCCGAGAGCGGCCGAAAGCAGCCAAAAGCCGCCGAGAGCGGCCAAGAGAGGGCGAGAGCCGCCGAAAGCTGCCGAGAGCCGCCGAGAGCCACCTAGAGCGGCTGAAAGCGGCGCCATTTTTAAACTGAAAGGCTGCAATGAGAAGGCAGCAATGACACTGGAGCAAGGCTACACTGACAAGTCTGCAAATGACACTGGGGCAAGGCTACACTGACACTGACAAGGCTGCAATGACACTGACAATGCTGCAGATGGTCACTGACAAGGCTGCATTGATGGGCATTTAACTGTAAGTTTTTTCCTTAAACTTCCCTCCGAAAAGTTTTCTTCCCTAAAATTCCCTCCTAAACTTGGGGTGCGTGTTATACGCTGACACGTGTTATACGCCTATAAATACGGTAGTTATCATTTTATCCATTTTTATTGCTTTTATTAATCATGGACCCAGGACGAATACCAGTACAGTATCCCCCACTTAAACGCTTATATATTATCTACTTTTGTGGGTAGCCATTTGGCTGTTTTGTCTTGTCCAATTAAACAGAAGTTCTTTAATACTGTACTGAGACTGGCACACCTTGTCCTTTTCTATTTCTGTTTTCTAGAGCTGTGCGTATGTATAGAAGGTAGTGCCCGAAAGTGACTCAAGGCCAGAGGCCCCCACCACCCTAAGTCCTGCCCTGCCTCTAACGGTCCTTTCACATGGTGCCTCCTTGTTTTGTTCAACAGGGGATCTATAAGCAGATCCCCTGCTGAATTGGAGCTGAATGGAATGGATGTCAATTCTGTGATATTTATGCCCATTAAGTTTGTGTCCATATTTTGACAGTGAATGATGGTGGACATGTAATGGCTCTATGGGTGACCTGATGTAAGCCCACTTGTGTCAATTTACATTGGGATCACTGTAATTCTTCATATTTAGGTCCAGAAAAACAGAAAATTATGCATTACTTTTTTTTTTACACAATTTTTTTTATATGAACAAACTCAGAGGTAGGAGGCTGGACATCTGCCTGCCCATGGAGCTGCATGGAGCACCTGAAACAGGCGGACCTGATTGGAAAGTCCTTGTGAAAGGGTTCCCTCTGTTACTAGGACAGGAAGTGAGAGGAGACCTCCCCTGTAGAGACGCAGACACATAGAGCATTATGCTGTATTTGTAGAATAGTCAATGGGAAATACCATATTAAAAAGGTAATTCTCCTAAACTTCATTCCTAATTTTAGCATATTAGAACATATCTACATATTTCTTTTTTTTTTCTCCATAGTAGATATTTCTATTTCCAAGTGTAGCTCCCTGATGTTTAGGCAGGGTTGCTATCAAATTTAGTTGCCAGGCGATAGTTGCCTTGGCCAATTGTTAGGAGATCAATTGATTCCTCTCTAAATCTGGACTTGTTGCACCCGTTTTCTTCTGTCACTAGGTGGCATTATGCTAATGACACTAGATAAGACAGGGGCTTTGCAAACTCAGACATGAATGGATAGGGTGTCTCAGCCAATGGGCAGGGATTTTCTTTGGTCCCTTGGTCTGCTGGGAGAGCCTATTTATTTGGGTGGAATAAGGTGATCAGGGTTCTGTGCCACCTGGATGGCTGTCTCGGTGTGTTATGCTGCCCCGGGCTGCTAGGCCAAAAGTTTGAGGCCTATCCTGGGGACATTTGGCTGCTAGGCTGCCTGTGGGCCTTTCCAGAAGTGGGAGAGCAGTATAGGGTGGGGACTACTGGCTTGTAGTCCAACCAGACGTAGCGGTTCAGCTGGATGGAGAACCACCTTCGGTCGGAGGTAGACGGGGAAGCTATCGCCACTAAGAGACCATCCACTTTGTTACCAGAGACCACTGTGAGTAAGCTGAAGCCAGTACCAAAGCAGTCTTCTTACCAGCTGGGAACGGTGAAGAAGTGGGAAAACTTCAGCGAGTTCCAAGCCATGGACCCAGCGGGACAGCAGAGGTGACGCTTGCGCAGCATCAGTGGGTGCCAAGCCAGGGACCTAGCCAGTCAGCAGGGGTGTAACTTGAAGAGTGTCTGTGAGTGCCAAGCCAGGGACCCAGCAAAGAAAGTGGGGGTGATGCTTGAGGAAGATACTGAGTACTAAAAATGGAGGAGCTCAGGGAATCCAGTGGCCATTGGATCTGAAGTCTAGTGAAAGAATGGGAGTTCGTTGAGTGAAGACCCATATAGCGTGACTGTAGAGTAAGCGGAGAACTCTTTGTGTTGCCAATAGTTTAATACAACTACCATTAGTAACTGTTACAAGATTGGTGCCATAGGAAACAGCAATCCTACCTATACAGAAGCAGAGTCCATCTGGAGGCCTTCACCTGCATAGCTGTCTACCTATAGAAGTCTTGGAGTCTGTCAATTGTCATTGCATCTACTTAAGAGTGCCCTGGCCCTAACACTCTCTTTCACAGTTCTGTTTAAGAGACAATAAATCTCTTTGCATTCAAAGTGTCTGGCGCCCACCATTTCATCTTGCAGTACACCGACCATGCCTTGTAACCCAATCTACACAGAAGGATGTCAGCTGTCCCTAACTCTGGAGGCCACCATTAGGCCTCTAGAGGTCCGGGACCTCGCTACACAAGTATTCGCTATTTTCAAGAAAGAAGACAAATGCTCCTAGAATAAATAGTTGTGTTTGTAGTGCTATATTTTGTGACGTTTGATGCAATTTATTACTTTCAAGTAATCATCAAATAGCAAAATTTCTTAAAAGATTGTGATTGCTTTAAGAATGAATGTGATGGCTTAAAGGAGAAATGGGCTTTCTCCAGGCATACCTGCCGTCAATTTAGCCATTGCTATATTTTTTCCAACGTAGAGTCGTTCCTAGATTAAAGTTATGAGCCTAGACAAAGCAGTGCAACTTCCACATATGTACAGTATGTTGTACAACTAAAACATCTGTTTTAATGCAATTTGCTAGATGGTGTAATTTGTTTTTCTGTTTTTCCTGGCTGGTTGGTAAGCGTGCTGGGAAAATTTAGTTTTATTTGTTCTGTCGAAAGCCCTTCCACATTCACCTCACTCTAAAAGCTAGTTATAAAATGGGGTAATTGTCATTTTTGTTTCACTTGCTGTAATTGGTATTGGAATACATTGGAAGCCTTCAGCTGCTGGACTTCCAGTGTGTCCTTGCACTTTTATGGAGAAAAGGGCTGTCTCCAGGCATACTTGCCCCATTTTTCCATAAAAAAATAGGATGGAGGCGCTGGACATGATGCTCAGTTTTCCTGAAATGGAGGTTTATAGTGGTTCTTATCAGATGGAGCTAGGACACTGAGAAAACATGCAGGACACACCCAACTTGAGGAATGTGTGTAAACTAATTACCAAATTATCGTTTCAAAAGTCCATATACGCTTTATTTGTGTATAAATAAAAAATTGCGCTGCGCTTAGGTGTGCTTCATATGTGTCCGTTCACCATAGTGATACCCATATACAATAAAAAAATATATATAAGAAAATATATATATAAAAATTATATTATCTATCATTACTTCTAAAGTGTAATGTGCAAATAATTCGGATTCTGTTAATCTATAATAAGCTCTGCATACATAAATAAATAAACAAATATATCAGAAAAGTGCAAAAAACACCTATTGATCAATATATGAAAAATAAAGAAAAAAAGAGAAAAAACGTGCACTGAAAACAATATTCTACATAAAGTGTCACATGCAAAACTCAAATATATCCATATGAGTGACAGGTGATATTTAAATCAACATAATCCTTGTTTGTGAAAAATCCTCCAACAAAACTTCATATAACAGTAATAATGTTCAGAAAAAAGTTCCAAAGGAAGTTTTGTGCATAGAGTGTTCAAAAGATAAATAAGTATCCAATTGCTGAGTCAAAGTGCCAAAAACATGCCGTGATGTGCCTCGGTGACCCCCAAAGTGGTTGCGCTCACCTTAGAGCGTGTGACACAGTGTTCAGCTGCGTCAAAACATGCTGTGGAGCCACCCCTGGGCTCAGTATGGTAAGTGACACACGACTTCCAATCAGGCTCTCTATGGCTCCATAGCCATCATCCCAAAAAGATATAAAAGGACTATATAGTGTAATATCGCCAAATAATTTTATTGAAAAATACACCCAATCCCCACACTGGGGTACTCACATTTTACAGGTGCTACTGTGCACCATACAATACAGGCCCAACAAACGCTAATCGGCGTGCTGCGGGGTATTGGATTTTCACAACCCAGCTCTCTGCTGTTCGCTCTGTCCTGGCCCCTCCCCTACGCGTCTTCGACACAGGGAATCACGTGTCTTCATCAGGGAGATATGATTGGACGGATGCTCTATAGTTTAAATACACTAACAGCGGCCATTTTTCCTGAGATCGCAGACCAATATGCATTAGGCTACACTCCTCTATTCACAGCACAGCAACTAACTTAAACACAGAACATTGTATCACCACAACCATTATAATTCTGTTGAAAGAAAATGGTTGGACTATGCCAGGGGATACTTTAGATAAATTTTCCAATCCCTAAACAATATACATTATAAAAACAAGGAGAGAGGGAGGATCCCCTTCCTCCAGATAGATGGGATTTTAAAGGAAAATATTGTATCTGTCAATAGTAGGTGAAGATCAAACCAGTTTGATAAAAAATTAACAATTTTTATTTGGACATGATTAAAAATATAGCAATATCAACACATATAGGAACATATGACCATTCAGTAGTAAATTTCAGAATTCATACGTGACTATCAGCCAACATGTTTCGCAAAGAATTTTCGCTTCATCAGGGCTAGACACGATATCACTGATTCATATAAACTGTATAGATAATAAATAATCTCAAGTTACGTAATGGTCATACATGAAATCAGATCATAACAATAGATTAAAGAACAAGACGTTGATTACATAGAATTTCTCACCTACTAATAAAATTTCAAAAGAATAGAACAATCACCGCCATTCACCGGGCATCAACCGCTAGACCAACTGGTGCGGATTGTCCCTGGGTGCCAGATCCCAGACGGACAATACCAGTAGGAGGACTGGACCACACAAATAGGGCAATACAGACCGGTAACCCGTACTGAAACGAGAAACGGGAAACCAATAAGTTCCTATAATCAAAAATTAATTATAAACAGTACTGCTGATCACCATAGACAGTCAATCATATATAAAAAAGGGGTATTGACCCGACGCTCACGTGAGTATATTACATATGAAGTATATTGATAGTATATATAGTATATTAAAGACATCTACATAGAGATAAGGGGCAGCCTGTTATGGTAGGGGGGGGGCAGTAAATTACTAGGGACACCTTTCCCTTGTATTATAGGGAAGAAAACAATCTTCCCAATTGGCAGTTAATAACTGTTGAACATAAGGTGTATAAATAGTCAGATCTGTATCTCTAGTGTCCCAATGTGAATATTTAAATAGGGTAATTAATCAGGGTCATGCATCAAACCTGAAAATGATGATGCATGGACACTATTACTAAGTTAGCCCTTAAGGTATGGCAATATTCCCCCAAAATATACAACTGCAAATCGAGACAAGCATGTCCAAAATAAGTATAGACTTACCCCTAAGTAGGGAGGTAGAAGGGAGAGAGCTGAGATGGCTCCTAGTTGGATGAGTGTGCGTCCGCCCGTCACGATGGATGGCTGCAGGGTGCGTCTGATAGACAGCACCGGCGCCTCCATTTTTTGAATAGTACGGTCCCACTGGAAGCAATCAGGTCAGGATTGACCTCCGGCATTGCTTCCGGTCTGGACGTCCCTGCCAGAATGCGGGGCAGATGTGTGCGCATTCAACCCCCAGGATGCACGCGCATTGCCCATACTCCGCTCGGTAGCGTGAAGGGCAGGTAGGGGCGGAAAAGAGGCAGCTCCGCCCCCTGAGCAGGGACATCCGAGTCCTCCCCCCTAGGGCATCCGCTCCCAGCAGACAGCGGAAATGATCCAGGAATGGGGGAAAAAACATACAAAATGGTCCAACATGGACTAAATACCCATATTGCTCCACCTTAACTGTGATTGACTAAATTGTAACGTACTTCATGGAACCATACATATATGTTTATTGTTTTCTGCTTAGTGATTTATCTTTGCATGGTTGTTTTTTATAGATGTATGTATATATAAGAAACTCAAGGTATTTAGTCCATGTTGGACCATTTTGTATGTTTTTTCCCCCATTGCTGGATCATTTCCGCTGTCTGCTGGGAGCGGATGCCTTAGGTGGGAGGACTCGGACGTCCCTGCTCAGGGGGCGGAGCTGCCTCTTTTCCACCCCTACCTGCCCTTCACGCTACCGAGCGGAGTATGGGCAATGCGCGCGCATCCTGGGGGTTGAATGCACACGCGTCTGCCCCCTTGGGTGCGCGCACATTCTCACATGAGCGTCGGGTCAATACCCCTTTTTTATATATGATTGACTGTCTATGGTGATCAGCAGTACTGTTTATAATTAATTTTTGATTATAGGAACTTATTGGTTTCCCATTTCTCGTTTCAGTACGGGTTACCGGTCTGTATTGTCCTAATTGTGTGGTCCAGTCTTCCTACTGGTATTGTCCGTCTGGGATTTGGCACCCAGGGACAATCCGCACCAGTTGGTCTAGCGGTTGATGCCCGGTGAATGGTGGTGATTGTTCTATTCTTTTGAAATTTTATTAGTAGGTGAGAAATTCTATGTAATCAACGTCTTATTCTTTAATCTATTGTTATGATCTGATTTCATGTATGACCATTATGTAACTTGAGATTATTTATTATCTATACAGTTTATATGAATCAGTGATATCGTGTCTAGCCCTGATGAAGCGAAAATTCTTTGCAAAAGATGTTGGCTGATAGTCACGTATGAATTCTGAAATTTACTACTGAATGGTCATATGTTCCTATATGTGTTGATATTGCTATATTTTTAATCATGTCCAAATAAAAATTGTTAATTTTTTATCAAACTGGTTTGATCTTCACCTACTATTGACAGATACAATATTTTCCTTTAAAATCCCATCTATCTGGAGGAAGGGGATCCTCCCTCTCTCCTTGTTTTTACCATTATAATTCTGTTATTTCATGGGGAAAAGGATTTTGCATATACCCACATCCAGGACGGAGCTCGGAAGAGAAGCCAAATACCGCACCGCACTCCTATAGCAGACAATAAATAAACAATCACATATATAATGCATAATAATAATAATAAACTATTCACATCAATATATATATTTAAAAACAATCCTAAGTTGATTTTGCATAAAAAATATTAAAAATTGTTAAAAAAAATCTATTGTATATTCCTATTCTCCTACATATTAACCCACTGAACCAATAGTGCATGATGGGAGCAGTAAACCAAGAAACTGGCTTGCTTCATAATGACTATGAACACTACACATACAAATGTCCTCCATTAAACCATGTTTCTCCCCTATTAGTAAAGTGAGTGGCATATATAGGTATATATAAGAGATACACACCTATGCCTTAAACTGTACACATCTTTTTCTATGTAGGAGAAAAACATATGGATACATAGAAAGAATGTGTCCTTACATAAAAAATATTGCAAATATATCAATTATATATATATGTAGAAATGAACGCATATATGGAATATATATATGGCATATATGGAAACCTCTAAATAATCAGATGTATATGCCCTATGTATATCCTCAAGGGAGGAGGTACTCCCATTGTGAGTTAAACGTTGTTACTCCAAAGGGGGATTAAATATCCCCAATATATGGGTCCCATTGAATATAATCCAAATATCTACATAAAAAGAATAAATAGGTCTATATGATATATAATTTCCCCAATAACATTAGATAAAAACATCAAATAAAAACATCATTAGATAAAAACATCAAATAAAAACATCAAACAAAAAAAGTAATATGGGGTGGATCTAGGATGTAAAGTGGATCTAGGATGCAAAGTGGCATATTTCAATCTCCCAGCTGACAAAACCGAGCTGGTATATAAAGGAATCGATCGAATACTATGTAGTTTAAAAATTAAAAATTACTCTTCATTCAATCCGCCAGGTGACAAAGAGCCGAGCATGGTATATCCACCAGGATTCACGCTTGCTGATATCCCTGACATAATTAGAGTCTCTCCAGTTACGTTTTGGAGCCTCTAATCCCCAAAACTTCATATCCTGCATGCTTTGGCTATGTACATTTTTAAAATGCATATAGAGGTGATGGTTGTCAGATCCTTTACGTATATTCCTCAAGTGTTCCTCCATACGATCTTTTAAGGCCCTGATGGTGCGACCAACATAAAACAAGTTACAAGGACATTGAATCGCATACACCACTCCAATGGTAGCACAAGATACAAAATCTTCATATTCATCATTACCCACAGTTGCACTTTTATCCTTCAGTAAATCATCCCTCTTCAAATTCTTCACCAAACTTTTTTCTTTTTCTAAAAACTCTTCCTGGTAACCTTTATCTAAAAACATTTTCTTTAATTTATCCGAATGGGATTCAAAATCATCCTCCCGTGTGCAGTTTCTCCTCATTCTCATAAATTGGCCTATGGGGATATTACTAAGCCATGGTTTGTGGTGGCAGCTGGTGGTGGGAATGTAGGAGTTACGATCAGTGGTTTTAAAAAAGGACCTAGTGATAACACCATTTGCTGTAGCAAGAATCTCTAGATCGAGGAAATGTATACGGTCCCTGTTGACCTCCCAAGTCAGGGAAATATTCCGATCATTGATATTCATGGATTCCAACAATACCATCAATGATTCCATATTCCCCTTCCACATGATCAAAAGATCGTCTATGAACCTCTTGTATAATAATATATCTCCATACTGTTCAATCCGCACTGACTCTTCCTCTCATTTGGCCATATAGAGGTTCGCTACACTAGGGGTGAACTTAGCGCCCATAGCGACACCCCTTATCTGCAGGAAAAACTTATTGTTGTACCAGAAAAAATTATGGTGCAAACAAAAATCCAAACATTTCAAAATAAATCCACATAAGCCTCTATCGATCCCTTCCTCTTTATCTAAGGCCCATTCCACAGCCTCTAAAGCACCCTCATGGTTAATATTAGTATATAGTAATGACACATCACCCATAGCCATGATTATATTATTATCCGTGATGTGTTCATCCAACAATTGGAGGGTATGCTTAGTGTCTTTGAGAAAAGCTTGTGTTTTCCTTACCAGAGGTTGCAGATGGAGGTCAATATATTCCCCCAATCTAGATGTTAGGGACTCGATCTCACTCACAATGGGCCGTCCAGGTGGATTTGAACTGTTTTTATGAATTTTGGGTAAATAATATATTACTGGAATCCTGCTAACTGTGGGAATTAAATATTTGGCTTCTTGTTTATTCAGGAATTCATTATCTACACCATATTTTATAATTAAATCCAATTCATTCCTAAAATTCCTAGAAGGATCAGCTTTTAGTACCTGATATGTACTGTTGTCACTTAGTATCCTATCCCTTTCATCTTTATATTGCTGTAACAAAAGCACCACAATGCCCCCTCCTTTGTCCGCTGGCCTTATAACTATGTCTGTTCTCTTCTAAAATTAATCTAGTCCCTTCTTAAAATCCCTATGTTCATATACTCTTTTTGTGGGTAATTGTTCGAGCTCTGTGTTAACCAATTTCTTGAAAAGATCCACATATTTGTTGTTAGCCACATAAGGGTTGAAAACGGAATTATTTCTCAAACTCGTGAATTTATCATTAATAATCGTTTTTTCAACCGGATTTAGGGCATAATATTTTTGGATGTTAAGTTTCCTTATAAACTTTTGTACCCCAACGTAAGTTTCAAATTTGTTAAGCCCCTTTTTGGGTGCAAATTTTATACCCTTATCAAGGGTCAAAATTTCTTCCCTTGATAAATCTTTGCCACTTAGATTATAGATCCCTTCACCTAATCTTCCCACCTTCTTTTTTTGCTGTAACCTTCGTCCGGCTCTTCCTCCTCTCTTTCTGGGTTTCTTATTTCACGGGCATATCCATCCTGGTCCTTCCCTAAAAAAGACTCATTTGTGTATCGATCTCCATTATCTTCAAGTGGTTGGTAGCTATTATACACAGGGACTGCATACTGGTCCTATATGTGTCTATCATATCTTACTCTCTGGGGTTTGGGTGAATAATACACTCCACCCCTCTGGAAATCACCTCTATGTTGAGGAAACTGTCCATAACCCTGGGACGGGGGTGGTGGGGGTGCTGGAGGGTCCCCATATGGTTGACGTCGGTCACCCCTCCTTGATGTCCCTTGTTGGTACCCATGATTCCTGTGTTGTTGTGGTCCATATGGACGTTGCTCCCTCTGTTTCCACCCCTCCTATACGGTGTATGGTTACAGTAATATCCTCTTCCATATTGATTTCCACCTTGATAGGTTCTATAATCGTTACCCCGATTATACGGTGCCCCATAGCCCCAATTTCCTTGGTTGGCCGGAGGGCCCTGATACGGGTTATTGTGCCTATTCTCACTCAATCCATCATATTCATTTTGATCGTTCTGTGTTCTTCTAGGGGGTTGACGATAGAGTGTATGCGGTTGTTTGTCTTCATATTGATATGATGGGTATCCTCTATTTGATGGTCTTTTATCCTGTTGTTGATGGTTTTGTCACTCTTGTGGGTGTGATGTTCTGGTACCTTCAATCTGGTCTCTCGTGGTCTCTGTTTCCCCGAAAATAAGACCTAGTGTGATTGTCGGTGATGGCTGCAATATAAGCCCTATCTCTCAAATAAGCCCTAGTTAAAGTCCTTGTAGGTCTTATTTTCAGGGTAGGGCTTATTTTCGGGGAAACAGGGTAGGACTTATTTGGGGGGTAGGGCTTATATTGCAGCCATCACTGACAATCACGCTAGGTCTTATTTTCGGGGAAACAGGGTATTATTTTCCAACGTTGATTGCCACCTATAAACTCGTTTGTTCTGATAATCGTCTAAATCTCTTAGATATTTCTTTTTCTTCCCATTCCTGTTTTCCAAATCCTTCTTCTGCATATTCTTCTGTAGTTCTCCCATATGTTTATTATATTCAGGTGTCTCTTTAAATGGAAAGATCTTGTCCCTGATCTCCTTAATCTGATTTTCTAATAATTTAAATTTACGTTGTTTTCTCTTAATCAGAAATTCCATGACCTCTCTCCCTTTACCCTCAAAGAAGGTATACCATTCTTCTATATCTTCATTTCCTAACAAGCCATCATTAATCGGGACATCCCATCTTAATTTTCTAGGGATCAGGTTGTCCTTTAAATATTTCTCCATTGTGGACTGGTCCCACCAGACATTACTTTTTTTATCCATACAATGACCTAATCTTCTAAATAAATGTGCAATATCATCATCTTTAGTTTTTTTATCAGAGAATAGATCCTCCAGATCTAATTCCCTGTTATCAAAAAAGGCAAACGGATCCATAGGCTACTAACAAGTGTATGAAATAAAGAACAGGAATAAAGGAAAAATCTTGCGAGCCACAATAATCCTATGAAGAACCAACTTAAGTTAAAATACCCAGCTGCACACGCAGATCACGTATTCATGGCCATGCACTAAACATAAATAAAAAATTGCGCTGCGCTTAGATGTGCTTCATATGTGTCCGTTCACCATAGTGATACCATATACAAAAAAAATATATATATAAGAAAATATATATATAAAAATTATATTATCTATCATTACTTCTAAAGTGTAATGTGCAAATAATTCGGATTCTCTTAATCTATAATAAGCTCTGCATACATAAATAAATAAACAAATATATCAGAAAAGTGCAAAAAACACCTATTGATCAATATATGAAAAATAAAGAAAAAAAGAGAAAAAAAACGTGCACTGAAAACAATATTCTACATAAAGTGTCACATGCAAAACTCAAATATATCCATATGAGTGACAGGTGATATTTAAATCAACATAATCCTTGTTTGTGAAAAATCCTCCAACAAAACTTCATATAACAATGTTCAGAAAAAAGTTCCAAAGGAAGTTTTGTGCATAGAGTGTTCAAAAGATAAATAAGTATCCAATTGCTGAGTCAAAGTGCCAAAAACATGCCGTGATGTGCCTCGGTGACGCAGCGAACAGCACAGAGCTGGGTTGTGAAAATCCAATACCCCGCAGCACGCCGATTAGCGTTTGTTGGACCTGTATTGTATGGTGCACAGTAGCACCTGTAAAATGTGAGTACCCCAGTGTGGGGATTGGGTGTATTTTTCAATAAAACTTTTTGGCGATATCACACTATATAGTCCTTTTTTTATCTTTTTGGGATGATGCCTATGGAGCCATAGAGAGCCTGATTGGAAGTCGTGTGTCACTAACCATACTGAGCCCAGCGGTGGCTCCACAGCGTGTTTTGACGCAGCTGAACACTGTGTCACACGCTCTAAGGTGAGCGCAACCACTTTGGGGGTCACCGAGGCACATCACGGCATGTTTTTGGCACTTTGACTCAGCAATTGGATACTAATTTATCTTTTGAACACTCTATGCACAATACTTCCTTTATTCTTACGCTTTATTTGTGACCATGGGATCACAACCAATAGAAAAATGAATGCTGATACGTTTCAGCAGCAGAAAACCTTCATTAGGCCTGAGAATTGGTTTCTGAGATTCCTGATATAGACCATACCTTAAACTGGCATTTCTGGTCACCCCCATGGTCAAGATTAAATGCTCATAGACTTTTTAACTGATAATGTGGTGTTCTGTTTCTTCTGTTTGCCTCAATTTATCCATTGATACAGTATCCCACAAAAGTGAGTTCACCCCTCACATTTTTGTAAACATTTTATTATATCTTTTCATGTGACAACACTGTAGAAATTACACTTTGCTACAATGTAAAGTAATGAGTGTATAGCTTGTACAACAATGTAAATTTGCTGTCCCCTCAAAAGAACTGAACACACAACCATTAATGTCTAAACCGTTGGCAACAAAAGTGAGTACACTTCTAAGTGAAAATGTCCAAATTGAGCCCAAAGTGTCAATATTTTGCGTGGCCACCATCATTTTCCAGCACTGCATGGAGTTCACCAGAGCTTTACAGGTTGCCACTGGAGTCCTCTTCCACTCCTCCATGATGACATCACAGAGCTGGTGGATGTTAGAGGCCTTACGCTCCTCCACCTTCCATTTGAGGATGCCCCACAAATGTTCAAGAGGGTTTAGGTCTGGAGACATGCTTGGCCAGTCTATCACCTTTACCCACAGCTTCTTTAGCAAGGCAGTGGTCGTCTTGGAGGTGTGTTTGGGGTCATTATCATGTTGGAATACTGCCCTGCGACCCAGTCTCCGAAGGGAGGGGATCATGCTCTGCTTCCGTATGTCACAGTACATGTTGGCATTCATGGTTCTCTCAATGAACTGTAGCTCCCCAGTGCTGGCAGCACTCATGCAGCCCCAGACCATGACACTCCCACCACCATGCTTGACTGTAGGTAAGACACACTTGTTTTTGTACCCCACACCTGGTTGGTGCCACACACGCTTGACACCATCTGAACCAAATACGTTTATCTTGGTCTCATCAGACCACGGGACATGGTTCCAGTAATCCATATTCTTAGTCTGCTTGCCTTCAGCAAACTGTTTGTGGGCTTTCTTGTGCATCATCTTTAGAAGAGGCTTCCTTCTGGGATGACAGCCATGCAGACCAATTTGATGCAGTGTGCGGCATATGGTCTGAGCACTGACAGGCTGACCCCCCCACCCCTTCAACCTTTGCAGCAATGCTAGCAGCACTCATACATCTATTTCCCAAAGACTAAGGGAACTAAAATAACTAAGGAAATGGACTTTCGAGGCACATGGGTATTTTGACTATAAAAGGTAAAAATAGTTGTATTAAGTTTGGATCTATAAAAATAAATCCCTCTCCTCCACCCTGGACAAGCTCGCTCCCCTCACTACACGCAGAATCAGGCCTCGACCCCTACAACCCTGGCAAACAGATGACACTAAAATTCTCAAAAAACGTAGTCGCGCTCTTGAGTGTCTGTGGCACAAGACTTATGCCCCGTACACACGGTCGAACTTTGTTCGGACATTCCGACAACAAAATCCTAGGATTTTTTCCGACGGATGTTGGCTCAAACTTGTCTTGCATACACACGGTCACACAAAGTTGTCGGAAAATCCGATCGTTCTAAACGCGGTGACGTAAAACACGTACGTCGGGACTATAAACGGGGCAGTGGCCAATAGCTTTCATCTCTTTATTTATTCTGAGCATGCGTGACACTTTGTCCGTCGGATTTGTGTACACACGATCGGAATTTCCGACAATGGATTTTGTTGTCGGAAAATTTTATATCCTGCTCTCAAACTTTGTGTGTCGGAAAATCCGATGGAAAATGTTCGATGGAGCCCACACACGGTCGGAATTTCCGACAACACGCTCCAATCGGACATTTTCCATCGGAAAATCCGACCGTGTGTACGGGGCATAAGTCTCTCAAAGACTTCAACCAATACAAATCTGCACTCCAAAAATACTATTCTTTCCTCCACACTGCCAAGCAAACCTATTTTACAACTCTTATTAACACCTTTTCTTCTAGTCCCCGTAAACTCTTCTCTACCTTCAACTCTCTACTTTGTCCTCCACTGCCTCTACCCACTGACTCACTCACTGCCCAGGAGATCGCTAATCACTTCAAAAACAAGATTGATACAATCTGTGATGAAATCTCCACTCTACAGGTATCTCCCCTAGCTAAGACCCCATGTCAACAGGTACAACTGACACTCCCCCTATTCAAATCTGCTACTACAGACGAAGTTGCTAAACTCCTTTCTATCGCCCACCTAACCACCTGTCCCCTGGACCCTATTCCCTCTCAAATGCTTCGGTCGCCCTCTGACCCCATCCTACACTCTCTAACCCACATCTTCAATCTCTCCCTCACCTCTGGCATCTTCTCCAATGCTCTAAAACATGCATTGGTCACTCCCATACTTAAAAATACTTAAAAAGCCGTCCTTGGACCCTACCAATATTAACAACCTACGCCTATTTCCTTGCTCCCCTTTTTCTCTAAACTACTTGAGCGCCTGGTTTACAACCAACTGAGTGACCACCTCATTAAAAACAACCTTCTTGATCCCCTTCAATCTGGATTTCGCCCTCAACACTCCACAGAAACTGCTCTTTTAAAACTCACAAATGACCTACTAACTGCAAAAACCAATGGACACTAGGAAGTAGGAGTACACTTCTGTACTCCTACTTCTTAATCTTTCAGCTGCCTTTGACACGGTTGACCACCCCCTCCTCCTCAAAAAACTTTACTTCCTCGGTCTCCGTGACTGTGCTCTTCAGTGGCTCTCATCCTACCTATCCCAACGCACATTCAGTGTCACTTACAATTCTACTTCCTCCACTCCTCTTCCCTTCTCTGTTGGGGTCCCCCAAGGTTCTGTTCTTGGACCTCTTTTATTTTCAATCTACACCTCTTCCCTGGGTCAGCTGATAGCTTCTCATGGCTTTCAATATCATTTCTATGCTGATGACACACAAATCTATCTCTCCACCCCTCAACTCACTCTATCAGTCTCCTCACGCATCAATAACTTACTAACCGACATATCTGTATGGATGTCACACCACTTCCTCAAACTCAACTTGTCCAAAACCGAGCTTATAATATGTCCTCCCCCACGTGCCTCTTCCCCTGACTTCTCTGTCAAGAGCATGGGCAAAACCATCCACCCGTCCCCACATGTCAGGGTGCTAGGTGTTATCCTGGACTCTGAACTCTCCTTTCAGCCCCACATCCAACCACTTTCCAAAGCTTGCCGCCTCAACCTCCGTAACATCTCTAAACTACGTCCCTTTCTAACCAATGAAACCACAAAGCTCCTGATTCACTCCCTGGTTATCTCTCGCCTCGACTTCTGCAACTCCCTCCTCATTGGCTTACCTTTAAATAGACTATCCCCCCTTCAGTCCATCATGAATGCTGCTGCCAGACTCATCCAACTTACAAACTGCTCAGTGTCTGCTACCCCTCTCTGCCAATCCCTCCACTGTCTACCACTCACCCAACTAATTAAATTCAAAATACTAACAATAAGTTACAAAGCCATCCACAACTCTTCCCCCAGCTACATCACTAGCCTAGTCTCAAAATACCAACCTAATCGCCATCTCCGTTCCTCCCAAGACCTTCTGCTCTCTGGATAAGTATGACCTTGGTGGTGTGGATGTGTCATTGCCATCATCCCATGTAAATCTATGAAAAAATATGTAATACCTCTAGCGGGATTTTTAAGGCAATGAATACAAAAAATATTTATAAAATCAGTTTATTTAATATTATTCAACATTAAAAGTGTGTAAATTTTTTAAAATTTTTTACAAATGATCATGTGGATCAGTAGACATAGAACAAAGAATAAAATAATTTCCAAAGCATGTAGTAATTCTATAAATACATCCAATACAAAAGTGAATATAGAGAATTACATATGGACAATAACTTGAGGAAGAATGTGATGTGTCACACTACCCAGTGCGGTCACCCTAGATGGCCACCCTGGTGTGAGGTAGTGAAATTCCAACGCGTTTCAACGTTTAAATCTTAAAAGATACAAGTCTTCTTCAGGGAAAATACATCACAGTCTAAAAAATCAGAAAACAAAACTATTATGAACTGTACATGTAAATACCATACATATCCCCTGCAAAGGTTGTATTCTCATATGACTTACGCTCTCCCAAGACAATTCGGTAGGGGCTACGTGCCAGAGGCCAGGAGCATCCCACATCAGAAAAGCCTGGACTGTCCTAATACTCTACAAGGCGGCTGGATATAATAAATGATCCAAAAATTCGGCGTCCTTAGCCTCAAAGAAAAATTGATGGCTATCTGTGATGGGGCAAGATAATAAGAATGAGTGATATGTGTGGGCAAGCCCCACAGCAAGTCTCATAAGGAGAGAGGTACCCCCTTAGTCCTAAGTATGGGACGCCCATACCTCCCATGGAGTGGGGGGTCCCAAATATGCAGAGTAAAACACACTTACTTCTGAATAGATAGCTGGTCACTGGGTGAGGAACCGGGGGGAGTTTCCGTGATGCCTGAGGTTTGAAGCCTGCCCCATGTGCCTGGATGAATGTCCAGGGAAGAATGGCGCCATTTGCCGTCTTTGGCGTCCTATTTGTGGTGTGGGCCGGTTGGTGGGCGGAGACCCGACGCCGCGCTGGCCAATGGCGCGGCTTGTGGAGGTCGTTGCTGTCAGAAGCACTCAGCGTAAGGACGCCGAATGCTACCTAGGCAACCAACTCCGCTGAACGGGTCTGCGCATGCGCGACGTATCGGCGCGCCTTACGCAAGGCTGGGAGGGTCAGGGATAATGCTGTGAGCACCAGCGGCCATCTTAGAGACGGGCTGTGCCCACACTGGAACAAAGTATCGCTGCAGCTAAAGGCTGCATCGAAAGTGGATGCAGCCAATCCAAAAGATCCCCTGATGGTTCCCCAGTAGCATGTCCCTCCCTGGTCTGAAGGACCGGGGGGGAAAAAAAAGCCAGAGGGGGGGAGGGGAGGGGAAGGAAAGGTTAATGATAATAAGGATATTAATGATAATAATAAAGGTAATAATACTAAAAAAATGGATCGCTCAGAGGCTTTGAGATGGATACCACAAGGGTTCCCCCCCAAAAAATTTTTTTTGTTCTCGAGAGGGAAGGGAGGACTGATAACCACCGACACAGGGATTCCCGCCTAGCAACTAAGCACGGCAGGGCAAAAAGGCCCCACAGCTAGCTAGAGCCGTGGGGCCCCCCTATGTCGGGTAGGTATAGGACTACCCAGGTGTATCTGAGAGGTAGTGGGTAGGTCCCAGGTCTCCGCATAGCTAGCCCCCCCGAGCAACGCCCATGGGAGCGACTCATCACAGGAGATAACCCAAATTTAATTGCAGTGATATTGGGTGGAAAACATGGTAGAACAGTAAGGTCAGATATACAAACATAATAGAAATATATAAACAGTACATTAATAGAAAAGTAGTTCCACTGGGTGGGGGTTGTAATATATATACAGGCCCCAACCCAGCCGTAATAAATTCGTCAACTTAGTGAGTTATGCAGAGCTGACATTTATATAATAAATTGGAAACCCCCAAAAGGCTAAGCAATCTTCAGATAATGTCCGAACACAATCTCAGGGGTCAAGGATGTAATAAGAGGGGGGAGAGGGAGGGAGGGGAAAAGGGAAAAGAGAGTCCAGGGAAGAAAGGAGACGAAGGTGAGATGATAAATAATTTGATTTAAATGTATGTAACGCGGAGGAGAGGGCATGCCCCTAATCGGTTTTGCCTGATCTAAAGCCCTCTAGGAAGGGCCTATAGCTCTCTGTCTCGTTGAGCCCTGGGGGAGTGGTGGCCCTAAGGCGCCTGATCCAGCGCATCTCGCGCTGGAGCAGGGCCTTGTTCCAGTCACCCCCCCTGGTGGGTATATGTAATCTATCTATCACAGTGAAGTTAACCTTAGGCATCCTGTACCCATGCTGTTTTGCTACATGCCTGCCCAGTGGCAAATACAGGTTGCCGATACTCATGCTGTGGATATGCTTCTCAACCCTCTTGGTGAGTTCCTGTCGGGTTTTCCCCACATAGAAGGCCCCACACTGACATTGCATCAGGTAGACGACTCCCCGCGTTTTACAATTCGCGAAGTGTCGTAATTGAAAGTTCTCCCCATTTGGTAATGTAATCATGGTTCTCCTGCCTATAACTCCACACTGGGCACATGCTCCACAGGGATAGGTGCCCCAGGTTTTGCAGGGGTCCGTTCTTGCACTTCCTTTGTACTCGCTCTGGGTGAGCATATTTCCTATAGAACCTGATTTTGTGTAAGTAATTTGAGGACTAGGGGTGACCAGACCGCTTAGGATGGGATCTTCTGTAAGAATGGACCAGTGTTTGGAAATAATTTTTCTTATTTGTTGATGTTCGTTGGAAAATTTCATAATAATTCTAGTTGAATTATCTTCCTTCATCGAGTTTTTCTTTTTAAAAATTAGGTTTCGTCTGTCCATATTCTTAACCCGGTTAACCCGGTTATCTCCTGTGATGAGTCGCTCCCATGGGCGTTGCTCGGGGGGGCTAGCTATGTGGAGACCTGGGACCTACCCCCTACCTCTCAGATACACCTGGGTAGTCCTATACCTACCCGACACAGGGGGGCCCCACGGCTCTAGCTAGCTGTGGGGCCTTTTTGCCCTGCCGTGCTTAGTTGCTAGGCGGGAATCCCTGTGTCGGTGGTTATCAGTCCTCCCTTCCCTCTCGAGAACAAAAAAAATTTTTTGGGGGGGGAACCCTTGTGGTATCCATCTCAAAGCCTCTGAGCGATCCATTTTTTTAGTATTATTACCTTTATTATTATCATTAATATCCTTATTATCATTAACCTTTCCTTCCCCTCCCCTCCCCCCCTCTGGCTTTCCCCCCCCCCCGGTCCTTCAGACCAGGGAGGGACATGCTACTGGGGAACCATCAGGGGATCTTTTGGATTGGCTGCATCCACTTTCGATGCAGCCTTTAGCTGCAGCGATACTTTGTTCCAGTGTGGGCACAGCCCGTCTCTAAGATGGCCGCTGGTGCTCACAGCATTATCCCTGACCCTCCCAGCCTTGCGTAAGGCGCGCCGATACGTTGCACATGCGCAGACCCGTTCAGCGGAGTTGGTTGCCTAGGTAGCATTCGGCGTCCTTACGCTGAGTGCTTCTGACAGCAACGACCTCCACAAGCCGCGCCATTGGCCAGCGCGGCGTCGGGTCTCCGCCCACCAACCGGCCCACACCACAAATAGGACGCCAAAGACGGCAAATGGCGCCATTCTTCCCTGGACATTCATCCAGGCACATGGGGCAGGCTTCAAACCTCAGGCATCACGGAAACTCCCCCCGGTTCCTCACCCAGTGACCAGCTATCTATTCAGAAGTAAGTGTGTTTTACTCTGCATATTTGGGACCCCCCACTCCATGGGAGGTATGGGCGTCCCATACTTAGGACTAAGGGGGTACCTCTCTCCTTATGAGACTTGCTGTGGGGCTTGCCCACACATATCACTCATTCTTATTATCTTGCCCCATCACAGATAGCCATCAATTTTTCTTTGAGGCTAAGGACGCCGAATTTTTGGATCATTTATTATATCCAGCCACCTTGTAGAGTATTAGGACAGTCCAGGCTTTTCTGATGTGGGATGCTCCTGGCCTCTGGCACGTAGCCCCTACCGAATTGTCTTGGGAGAGCGTAAGTCATATGAGAATACAACCTTTGCAGGGGATATGTATGGTATTTACATGTACAGTTCATAATAGTTTTGTTTTCTGATTTTTTAGACTGTGATGTATTTTCCCTGAAGAAGACTTGTATCTTTTAAGATTTAAACGTTGAAACGCGTTGGAATTTCACTACCTCACACCAGGGTGGCCATCTAGGGTGACCGCACTGGGTAGTGTGACACATCACATTCTTCCTCAAGTTATTGTCCATATGTAATTCTCTATATTCACTTTTGTATTGGATGTATTTATAGAATTACTACATGCTTTGGAAATTATTTTATTCTTTGTTCTATGTCTACTGATCCACATGATCATTTGTAAAAAATTTAAAAAATTTACACACTTTTAATGTTGAATAATATTAAATAAACTGATTTTATAAATATTTTTTGTATTCATTGCCTTAAAAATCCCGCTAGAGGTATTACATATTTTTTCATAGACCTTCTGCTCTCTAGCTCCCTCATCACCTCCTCCCATATCCGCCTCCAGGACTTCTCCCGAGCCTCGTCCATCCTCTGGAATTCGCTACCCCAATCTGTCAGACTGTCTCCAAATTTATCCACCTTTAGGCGATCCCTGAAAACTTTCCTCTTCAGAGAAGCCTATCCTACCTCCATCTAACAACTGCACTATTTTCTCCATTAGCTCATCCCCACAGCTATTACACTTTTGTATAACTTGACCCTCCCTCCTAGATTGGAAGCTCTAACGAGCAGGGCCCTCTGATTCCTCCTGTATTGAATTGTATTGTACTTATATTGTCTGCCCTAATGTTGTAAAGCGATGCGTAAACTGTCGGCACTGTATAAATCCTGTATAATAATAATAATAAAAACAGATACTGTAAGTAACACATTTCGCAAAGGAGGGTTATGTATATTCAAGATTTCCTGCCCTATGTGCAACTTAAGACACCACTTGTTGTAATTTTTAACTATAATAAAACATTCAGAAAAATATTTCCCAAAGACAACCTCTGGATATGACTCTGAGCATGTGCACTCAAATTCTTTGGTCGGCCATAGTGAGGCTTGATCTAAGTGAAACTTGTCCTGTGAAACCACTGTATGGTCTTGGCCACAGTGCTACAGCTCAGTTTCAGGATCTTGGCAATCTTCTAATCTTCTTATAGCCTAGGCCATCCTTATGTAGAGCAGGAGTCTCAAACTGGCGGCCCTCCAGCTGTTGCCATGAGGTGTACCTCAGAGAGCACCAGGAAGGGAAAAAGGCTAATTGGGCCCAATTTGGACATTTTCACTTAGGGGTGTACTCACTTTTGTTGCCAGCGGGTTTAGACATTAATGTGTTGAGTAATTTTGAAGGGACAGAAAATTTACACTGTTATACAAGCTGTACACTCACTACTTTACATTGTAGCAAAGTGTAATTTCTTCATTGTTGTCACATAAAAAGATATAATAAAATATTTACAAAAATGTGAGGGGAGTGTAAGATGTAAAATGTGAGATAATGTATATAGGCTCCAAAGTAGAGGATCTAATAGACAGAGTTAGGACCACACTTCACAGAGGGGCCTTGATGAAGCAGTGGAGCTTCCTCATATATTTTCAAATATTGTGCAATTAAAACCTCTGTTTTCAACACAAATTGTTGTACAGTGTTTTACATGATAGCTGGTAAGTGTGCTGAGAAAATCTATGTGTTGCTTTTTCACTTGGAATTATTGTCAGGGGTTATAGACTGTGAATTACTGAGTTTCCAAAATATATATACTGCCCGGACACAGCCGATGACTGCTCACTGTACCGGCCCACTGCCATGTGACCGCTGTAACCAATCACAGCAGGTCACATGACAGTTGTAAACAATGTATGGCTGCCTTTCAAGCCATACATTGTGTACACATGTGTTGCTAGCCGTGATTGGCCACAGTGATCACATGGTACAGACTGGGCCAATCACAGCCAACTTGTCAGGAAAGGTTCCATCCGCTGGTAAAACTATCTGACATTTGGTGTGCAGTACTGAGGTCCACCAGCAGGTGTCTCCTGGCAGTTTGGAACTGTCAGGAGAGCTTTCCCCTGCTGGTGTTATGTGATCTTTGGGCCACAGTACTGGTGTCCACCAGCGGATGGATCCTGGCAGTATGGAGAAGATATCACCTCCTGCAGTCAGGCATCACCTGAGCCTAATTGCAGTAAATGGTATAAATACCCAGCAAAGCTCACATGAAGAAGGGTAACCTTCTAAACGTGTTAGCCAACAGTAGTCCGTATGCCTTCTCCCTAGGACCTGGAAAAACTGCTACCACTGGACCAATCGCCTCTGTGCCATATACAATGCAAGTTTTTCTCCGACCTTTGTGAGTAGATTTTATCTTGCTTTTAATTAATAAATCTGTCAAGGATAATGCACTAGGCTGGTGCGCTCTCTTTTTTTCTTTCTTTTCATTACTATTAGGATAATCCCATCCTTAAGAGCAGCAAGGCCGAAACCCACAGTCCTTCTTGAACCCTTGGGATCATTTAGCCAATACACCTGTGCGCAAGAGTATTTTTTATCTTTATCCTCGCCCTGCAGCCTTATCCCTTCCACCCTGTCCCTGTCTGTCTTACTCCTTGTCCCCCATCTGCTGATCTCCTGTTTATGACCCTGGCTTGGCTAAGACTACGATTCTGATATCCCCTTTTGCTGTATATGCTGGTTAGTTTGTTGTCACTGTTTGGTTGTTTATACTGTTTGGTATTGGTGGTGCGTTTATATTTGTATGCTTTATATTAATAAATTACTTACTTTTTCACTTACTTATGTTTTGGTTCACTCTGTCACAGGCATGCAGTTCTGGTCACATCTGATTTATGACAGGATACCAAGGCCATCTCTGACCAGAAGCGGCTGTACAGGGGAACCATTTTTTGGTTCAGTGTGTTTTGCTAACATGAATGCCGATGAGGTTGTTTATTTCTCTCTGATGGCATCAGAGAGTCGTGAATATTGCCACCAGGCTTTGAAAGATCGGACTAGTGACCAGCTGCTTGAAATTATCCGTTTGGCTCACTCCCTGGTCGATCAGGGTTATATACTGTTTGGGGAGGTGCAGCCTTTGATCAAAATTTGTACAGAGCTGGCCCTGCCCTGTATTCCTAAGGGCCATGATGATTTCTCTCCCCTTTTAGTATTAATCAGGTTGTATCCCTGGTGTGGCTTCTGGAAGATGATCCCACATACTTTTGTGAGCACTACTCAGCCTGTTCTCAGCAGGTGATAACAGAGTGCGTTTTGTCTGTTCAGTCCTTTGTTAGACAGGGAGATTTAAAACTGCAGTTTGTACAACCAATACAACCAGCCCCAGCCAAACAAACCACCTCTGCCATCAGACACCTGCCTACCCAAATGTATGTTTCCCCATCACCCATGGCAACCTCAGTCGCAGCCCAGTATATGCTGCTGTCAACCAAATACCAATATCCAGTTTCTGCTCCCTGCACCTATCCTTCCTTATACCCACCTGCCTCTTCTCAGCTGCCTACAAACCCACAAGAACTTTCCCCAGCTACTGTTACCTCTTCTCTGCCATATCCCAATCCTCCTTTCCAGCCTGCTTCACCCCTTGCCTACAGTCCTGCAGTTACCTACAGAGCTTCAGAGGCTAAGCCAAAGAAAAAACAGAAGTTTTTTCCAACCAAAACGATCCTGCCATTAACCCAACCTGTCTCCACACCCGACAATCTGTTCCAGCTTGAAGTTCCGGTGCCTGTGTCCCAGCCTGAAGTCTTGGTGCCAGTGTCCCAGCCTGAAGTCTTGGTGCCAGTGTCCCAGCCTGAAGTCTTGGTGCCAGTGTCCCAGCCTGAAGTCTTGGTGTCAGTGTCTTAGCCTGAAGTCTTGGTGCCAATGTTCCAGCCTGAAGTGCCAGTGTTCCAGCCTGAGGTGCCGGTGTTCCAGCCGGAGGTGCCGGTGTTCCAGCCCGAAGTACCAGTGTTCCAGCCTGCAATTCCAGTGTTCTAGCCTGAAATGCCAGAGCCAGTGTTCCAGCCTGAAGTGCCAGAGCCAGTGTTCCAGCCTGAAGTGCCAGAGCCAGTGTTCCGGCCTTAAGTGCCAGAGCTTGATGTGCCTGCCGCCCAGTTCGATGTGCCTGCCGCCCAGCTCAATGTGCCTGCTGCTCAGCTCGATGTGCCTGCTATTCAGCTTGAGGTTCCTGTGCCTGCTATCCAGTTTGACATACCTACTGCCCAGTTTGATGTGTCGCTGCCTGCTGCCCAGCCTGAGGTGCCTCTGCCCATCGCCCGGTTTAAAGCCATGGACTTTCCTCATGCCCAGCCGGATGTGACTCTGCCCGCTGCCTGGCTTGATACCATGGACTTTCCCCAGCAGCAGCTAGTTGGAGCGTCCGGAGGTCGCTCCTTTGAGGGAGGGTACTGTCAGGAAAGGTTCCATCCATCAGCTGCTATTTAACCTCCCTGGCGGTATGATTATTTCAGATTTTTGATGCTGAAAGCTGTACAATTATTTTGCATGGAAATTTGGTGTTTTATATTGTAGGCCTGTAATTCTTAGGAATAACTCACTTAAATCTGTCCAAACAAGAGTCTAGTAGACATCCCGGGTATGCTAAAGTTTGAAAAACGAAATCAAAAATTATAATATAATAAATAACTATAAATAATTATAACAAATAATAATATAATAATAATAAAAATTATTCAATAATGTAATCAAATCAAAAACACTGAAAGTTGCAGAATTGTCGCTGTCATTACTTTTAGTTTGATGACGAATTTCCCCACAAATCACTATCGCTCAATTCTGCAAGTGATTCTAATTTATTATCGCTGTTTTCTAGCTGGTCTAAAACCACTTTTGATGTAAACGGACATTTTTTGGTTGCTATGGACAATCTCCAGTTTCCTGGCAGAAAGAACAGTATTTATAATCTAAAACTGCATGCAGGACACTGGAAAAACCACTAGGGACAAAGGGGATGTGTAATTATTTGATACAGTACTGTAATCTGTAAGATTACAGTATACTGTATCTATACTGTGTTTCTTACTTTTTGAATTTGGCGCCGAACTCCGTCCCCGTGTGTTGCAACGCTCGCAGGGAACGGAGTTTGGCACTGTGAATCGAGCGAGACACGGCGGCTTGCAGATCACAGCCGGAAGACATCGCAGGATCCAGGGGTTACAGGTAAGTAACCTCTACATGGATCCTGTGATGCGATCCTGAGTCTGGCTCGGGGGTTACCGCTTTTGGTACTGAAGGGAGGTTAACACTTCTGGGTTTGTCAGATAGCATGTGCCCCACTGTCCACTCTGGTTGCTTCCACTAATCTTTACATCATTACTGGGTCCTGTGTTGATGTGGGGTTGATGGGAAAAAAACACGAAGCGCATCAGGGGACATGCAAAGAAGTAGTGAATAGAAGCAGTGCCCAGAGCTCTGCAAGAGAGTTTTACCGCACTACCTGCCGGAAAAGCAAGTGTAAATGTTCTACGTCTATTCCAAAAGGATGATTTTACATTTATTTTCTTTCAATATTGTTTTGAAGTACATGCTTAGTAATAAGCTAAAATAGCTCCAGCCTCTTTCTCTAGCCCTCTTAATGCACTAAGCTGAGCCAACCCCTACTAGTGTTTTCTTACCTCCCCCAACAGCAGCTGCTTGAAAAAATCTAGTAAACTGCTTGCGATTGTGCATAAACATCCCATAGACTTAAATAGGTTTTACCCCTACTGCAGGAGCAGCATCCTATCTAAGTCTATGGGGCGCTAATGCACAAGTTCATTGATTGTTTCCAGCCAGAATAAAAAAGACAAAAGCTGAAGGCTGCTTCCATCAGAAGATGTAAGTAAGCACCTGCAGGGGAGATGGTTCCGCTCCAAAGGATCTACAATATAAAAATCATGACCGGAAGAATAGAGCTTGAGAGGAAATCACAGCTCAAGTAATTCCAGGGTGGTCTAGTTTGGATAAAGCCCAGAAACAGGTGAAAGGTAAGTTTGCTATGTTTACTGCTGCCATGTTTTGCCTAGCTTTCTGCTCAATTGACTGCATCATTGCAACAGCATTTGTTGCATGCATCTGAGCCAGCCATGCAATATCTCCCACATGTATTTCTTTTTCTTATTCTGCCTGTACTGTACTGTTGTGAAGCTGCACTTTTTGGCAGACATGTGCCAGCTATGTAGTCTCCCACCATGTTCAGCCTATGTTTCCTGCTTTTTTTGCAAATTTATCCCACTATCTGCAGCTGCAGTCATATCACAGTGCTGTTGCATATCCTACATGTGGGGGGAAATAACTGCACTACAGCACTCATAATCTGGTGATGCTGTGCATGGAAGCCAATCAGCTTTGATCATAATAGCTGGAAGCTGATTGGTTTCTGTGCAAAGCCTCACCAGAATTTGCGCACTCCATTTCCTTCTAAATACCCCAGTGGTAGAAGTTGGGAACCAGCATATTGCAAGCTTGGTAATGTAAAACTGTTAGGTAATGCTAGCTGACAAAATTAGCTCACATAAAAACACACTGCACAGAAGTCAATACAAAAAGTTTATTATGCACACCTAAACAGAACAACGCTATGGGAAGTCCTTATTTTCCATTGATTTTGAAATTGTCAATTTAACAATTTTCAATGGCTTCAAGTTGCCATGGAAGCTGTCCTGTGGTCATGAAGAATGTGGCGAACACATCACGGATATGGGCGCTACTTGTGGTCCCGTTCCATTGTGCCCTTTGCATTTGGTGCGTTAAAGCATCCTCAAAACAAACGCCATCCCACTCTCTTACAAAATGATGCATGCTGCCTTAACTGGACATATAACGTTCCGCATGTTGAGGTTGATGGCACTGTGCAAAAAACGCCATTTGTTTGAAAGCATGCCAAACGCGCATTCAACCCCTCTTCATGCTCTGGTGAGTATGTAATTGAATAGCCTCTTCTCCATATTGAGGTTTTGACTGAAGTAGGGCCTTAGAAGGTGATCTCCTATGGCAAAGGCTTTCTCCCTAACAAAAACATAGGGTACTCCCATAAGAGCCTATGTCAATGTATCTGAAGCAGTAGATGGCATCCACGACCATCAGTCACACAGAAGAAAAACTTTTTTTATATTTAAAATATTTGCTAACACTGGAAATTCGTTTAATTATTCTAATATGCTGCCGCTAATATTCTTAAATTCTACTGCTCCATGCAGTTTGGGAAACTGCACCGCTCCAAAAACAGATTAGCTACAGAAAGCCATTCCTCCTTAGTAGGCTTTGCCATGACCAGATAATGCATAACATCCCAAATAGGGATGAGCAAAACACCCCCCTGTTCGGTTCGCACCAGAACATGCGAACAGGCAAAAAATTTGTTCGAACACGCGAACACTGTTAAAGTCTATGGGACACGAACATGAATAATCAAAAGTGCTAATTTTAAAGGCTTATATGCAAGTTATTGTCATAAACAGTGTTTGGGAACCTGGGTCCTGCCCCAGAGAACATGGATCAAAGCAAAAAAAAGTTTCAAAAACTGACGTTTTTTCGGGAGCAGTGATTTTAATAATGCTTAAAGTGAAACAATAAAAGTGTAATATTCCTTTAAATTTTGTACCTGGGTGGTGTCTATAGTATGCCTGTAAAGGGGCGCATGTTTCCCGTGTTTAGAAGAGTCTGACAGCAAAATGACATTTGAAAGGAAAAAAAGTCATTTAAAACTACTCATGGCTATTAATGAATTGCCGGCCCGACAATACACATAAAAGTTCATTGATAAAAACGGCATGGGAATTCCCCACAAGGGAACCCCAAACCAAAATTTAAAAAAAAAATGGTGTGGGGGTCCCCCTAAATTCCATACCAGGCCCTTCAGGTCTGGTATGGATATTAAGGGGAACCCCGGCCAAAATTTTTTTAAAAAATGGCGTGGGGTCCCCCTCAAAATCTATACCAGACCCTCCAGGTCTGGTATAGATTTTAAGGGGAACTCCGCGCCAAAATTAAAAAAAAATGGCGTGGGGTCCGCCCAAAAATTCATACCAGACCCTTATCTGAGCACGCAACCTGGCAGGCCACAGGAAAAAAGGGGGGACAAGAGAGTGTCCCCCCTCCTGAACTATAAAAGGCCACAAGCCCTCAACATTGGGAGGGTGCTTTGGGGTAGCCCCCCAAAACACCTTGTCCCCATGTTGATGGGGACAAGGGCCTCATCCCCACAACCCTTGCCCGGTGGTTGTGGGGGTCTGCGGGCAGGGGGCTTATCAGAATATGGAAGCCCCCTTTAACAAGGGGACCCCCAGATCCCAGCCCTCCCCCTACCCTACCATTTCACAAAAAAAGTGTCAAAAATGTTAAAAATGACAAGAGACAGTTTTTGATAATTCCTTTATTTAAATGCATCTTCTTCTATCTTCTTTCTTGTATCTTCTATCTTCTATCTTCCTTCGGTTTCTTCCTCCATCTTCTTCTTCTTCTGGTTGTTCTGGTTCTTCCTCCAGTGTTCTCGTCCGGCATCTTTGTCTGCGGCGTCTTCTTCCCTTCTTCTTCTCGGGCTGCTCCGCATCCACCATGATGGGAGGTTCCCGCTGTGTGATGCTTCTCATCTTCTGACGGTTCTTAAATAATGGAGGGCAGGGCCACCCGGTGACCCCGCCCCCCTCTGACACACGGGGACTTGATGGGACTTCCCTATGGCATTCCTCATGATGTCAGAGGGGGCGGGTCACCCATTACGTAACGGGTGACCCCGCCCCCCTCTGACATCATGGGGAATGCCACAGGGAAGTCCCGTCAAGTCCCAGTGCGTCAGAGGGGGGCGGGGTCACCGGGTGGCCCCGCCCTCCATTATTTAAGAACCGTCAGAAGACGAGAAGCGTCACACAGTGGAAGCCTCCCATCATGGTGGATGTGGAGTGGCCCGAGAAGAAGAACAGAAGAAGACGCCGTGGAGGATGATGCCGGACGAGAACACCGGAGGAAGAACCAGAAGAACCAGAAGAACCAGAACAAGAAGAAGAAGAAGATGGAGGAAGAAACCAAAGGAAGATAGAAGATACAAGATAGAAGAAAGAAGATAGAAGAAAGAAGAAAGAAGAAGCATTTAAATAAAGGAATTGTCAAAAACTGTCTCTTGTCATTTTTAACATTTTTGACACTATTTTTGTGAAATGGTAGGGGTACTTTTGTACCCCCTTACCATTTCACACAGGGGGGAGGGCCAGGATCTGGGGGTCCCCTTGCTAAAGGGGGCATCCAGATTCTGATAAGCCCCCCGCCCGCAGACCCCCATAACCACCGGGCAAGGGTTGTGGGGATGAGGCCCTTGTCCCCATTAACATGGGGACAAGGTGTATTGGGGGGCTACCCCAATTGTTGAGGGCATGTGGCCTGGTACGGTTCAGGAGGGGGCGCTCTCTCGTCCCCCCCTCTTTTTCTGCGGCCTGCTAGGTTGGGTGCTCGGATAAGGGTCTGGTATGGATTTTTGGGGGGACCCCACGCCATTTTTTTTTATTTTGGCGCGGGGTTCCCCTTAAAATCCATACCAGACCTAAAGGGTCTGGTATAGATTTTGAGGGGGACCCCACGCCATTTTTTTAAAAAAATTTTGCCCGGGGTTCCCCTTAATATCCATACCAGACCTGAAGGGCCTGGTATGGAATTTAGGGGAACCCCCTACATCATATTTTTTTTAAAATTTGGTTCGGGGTTTCCCTGTGGGGAATTCCCATGCCGTTTTTATCAATGAACTTTTATGTGTATTGTCGGACCGGCAATTCATTAATAGCGAAGTCGTTTTAAATGACTTTTTTTCCTTTATAATGTCATTTTGCTGTCAAACTGTTCTAAACACGGGAAACATGCGCCCCTTTACAGGCATACTATAGACACCCCCCAGGTACGAAATTTAAAGGAATATTACATTTTTATTGTTTCACTTTAAGTATTATTAAAATCACTGCTCCCGAAAAAAACGTCCGTTTTTAAAACTTTTTTTTGCATTGATCCATGTCCCCTGGGGCAGGACCCAGGTCCCCAACACTTTTTATGACAATACCATGCATATAAGCCTTTAAGATTAGCACTTTTGATTTCTACCATAGACTTTTAAAGGGTGTTCCGTGGCTTTCGAATTTGCCACGAACACCCCAAATTGTTCGCTGTTCGGCGAACTGGCGAACAGCCGATGTTCGAGTCAAACATGAGTTCGACTCGAACTCGAAGCTCATCCCTAATCCTAAATTGTAGTGCAAGTGTCCCGTATGATGTTGCTTGCAGTGGATTTTCCAATCATGAATGCGAAGTGCAAACTGGCCAAAGACTGACCAGTTGCTATGTACCTGTGGGGGAAAAAAAGTAATTTTGTTTTGTCACAGTTGTACTCATCAAAAAAAAGTGGAAAAGTTTAAAGGATGCTATCACGTACCTGGTCAGTGAGGCTGACATGCAGAAGAAGGCCTCTCGTACAGCTCTGGCTCGGGGGCCACTGGTAGTGAGACAACAGCCACAGGAGCATGGCAAGGTATGAGTGCCTGTAATCAGTCTAGTAGTCTGCGTGGCAGCAGTCAGAAGGTGGATGTGGCAGCAGAGCAGGCTGGTGGCAGATGAGCTGGCATGGAGCTTGGCTGGCGGCAGACTGTGGCAGACAGCTGGAAGCAGGAACCAGATGAGAACTTGCTGGACTGAGAGCTAGACATGTGCATGATGAAAAATGTTGTTTTGTTTCATTAATCTAGGTATTTTGTTTTGGTAAATTTGGTTGATTCATTCAATTCGTATTCAGAATACATATTTGGAATTCGTTTTATGTCTTTTTCAAATTTACTTTAAAAATTACCGTTTTTTTGGATTCTAAACATTCGAATCAATAAATTTTGAATCTGTTGAATCAAAAACTTTAGATTTTTTTTTTCCGATTCGAATGTGGCAAAGTGGACAAACAAAAGAAAAATCTTCATCAAACGATTACGACTCTTTAAATCACCTTTGGCTTAACAAAAACAGCATTATTTTAAAATGATACTTTAATAACACACACAGGGGGTTATTTACTAAAGGAAAATCCACTTTGCACTGCAAGTGCACTTGAAAGTGCACTTGGAAGTAAAGTCGATGTAGATCCGAGGGGGACATGCAATGAAAATAAAAAACAGCATTTGATGATACATGATTGGATGATAAAATCAGCAGAGCTTCCACTCATTTCAGATCTACCCCTTATGCCGCGTATACACGATCAGAATTTCAGCCCACAAAATACTGATGAGAGTTTTTTGTCGGAAAAGGCGACCGTGTGTATGCTTCATCGGACTTTTGCTGGCCGAATTCCAGTCAGCAAAAGATTGAGAGCATGTTCTCAATTTTTCGGTCTGGAAAAGTTCCAAACTGAAAATGCAATTGTCTGTGGCAATTCCGACGTGCAAAATTCCTACGGAAACAATTTGACGCATGCATTGAACTTCATTTTTTTGGCTCGTCGTAGTCTTGTACGTCACCGCATTCTTGGCGGTCGTAAGTTCAGTGAAGTTTTGCGTGACTGTGTGTATGCAAGGCAAACTTGAGTGGAATCCCGTCAGAAAAGCCGTCATATCTTTTTCCGACGAGAAGTCCGATCGTGTGTACGTGGCATTTGATTTAGAGCGACTGCACTTCCAAGTGCACTTTCAGTGCACTTTCAAGTGCACTTGCAGTGCAAAGTGGATTTGCCTTTCGTAAATAACCCCACAGTCTTTGATTTCAGAAATATGTTTACAGTTTGAATTCGACTAGAATTTATCAAATTTGATTTGAATTTCCAAAATTTTTCGTTTAGTTTATTCGAAGCATTCGATAAACTTTGTTTATACTGTAATTCGGGTATTCGGATATATCCAAATCTCCGAATAATGAAAAATGTGTCCGATTATTTATTCGGAATGAAACGAACTGCGCATGTCTACTGAGAGCTGTAGCAGGCTGGATGAGTGAGATGCAGGGTCAGACAAGCTGGGTCGGTAACAGTCAGGCAGATCAGGCATAGACAGAAGACAGCAAGATGGTTGACCTGACCATATGACCTGCAAGCCAAGTCAGCAACGGGAGGTCAGTCAAGCAGAAACAGAAGGCAGAAGCACAATCTAGAGACAAGCTGAGGTTGAGGCAGGTAGCAGACAAACGCAGGTCAGAAGTAAGCCGGATCAAGATCAGAGGTCAACACAGGAATTAGGAACAATACACAGAAGCTGCACACCAAACAGCAATGAGCCCATACAGAAGCCTGTTTAAATAGCCAGCATAGTGACAGGCGTGTGCATTGATGCCTGAGTGTGCATGCATGCACTTGTGCGTGCCTATGCTCACGAATAAGCACATCTGCCTGGCCAGTTGTCAGTCTGCGCATGTGCATATGTATGCCTCGAGAAACTCCATATGCACTATAGACATGCCTTCCCTGACAGATGTCTACACTATAGGAGACAAATACGTGAATTCCAGTGTGGGCAAGCTGCGGAACAACCTCGACAATACATACATGCCAAGGAGCTAGACTTTTTGAGGCCTGTATTAGAAATGAGTAGGTAAGTCATGTTCCTTTGTAAGTACGACATATAAAGTATATAGTCATTCTAAATAAAGCATGTTTCATTTTTTCAGTACCCAAAGTTCCTGGATGAAGACGGATGACAATGATGCAGTTGAAATACCCAGCCAAAGAAATGTTACCAGAGATGTCACTTGATAATAGCAGATCATCAAGCATAGCACCTTCGGTCGAAAGTGTAACCCCTCCTCCTGCAGTTGTGCGCCGATTGTAGGGATATTTTAGCTTGCTGTCCTCCATTTTAGCTATAAAAATGTGTATCCATTTTAGAATAATATGTATATGTGACGTTTATCAAAAGTTAGTTTCAAATTGTTATAAATGGTTTGATTTCCCCGAAATGATGCATGAAGCTTTTTCTTGTTGACAGTTTCTGTATGAAGAAATCATGTCCTATTTTTGTTCGTTATAAACATCCTGTATGTCTGTATGTCTGTAACTTTAGCATATATTAATGAAAAGGTTGGACTTTTCGTGTGATGTAATTTTGGTTATATAAGTGAAAGAATACGGAAATAAAAAGCAGAACATTCCGCATGTATTGACTGTGTGTCATTATTTTCTTATCAGAATGTATCTCCAGGCCTGATTGGGTTTGAAGGAACACTCTAAGCAGGATATCAGATGAGGGTTCACTTGCTCCTAGAACATCTTTACACCCCATCAGCTTGGTGGCAGCGGTGCGGCGGTCATCATTTAAGTCCGGTAAGTTTGATTTAATTACTATTATTTCTCTTACCATGACTTTTAGTTTAAAAGACCGTTTCCCTATATGGGGTTAACAGAAGGTGTAGTGTTAAAAACATTTATGTAAATGTATGAACCTCGGTAGAAGTCCGTTCGGGTGACGGAAGTGTAAGGAACTCTGAGTAGTTCCAAAAAGAAGGGACGCTGAGTAGTTCCAAAAAGAAGGGACTCTGAGTAGTTCCAAGGGGTTCTGAGAAGCCCAAAGTAATATAATACAGTACTGTAAGAGGTTTTATAAAGATATCTGATAGAGTGTGCCGGAAAAACCCAACCTCTTTGCTTATCTTATCTATCGCTTAGAAGATATAAAATAAGATAATTTGTACGTGTATTGTGTGGATTTTGTCGGACGCTGCGAGGTGAGGTGGCGTTCACCACTGTATTGTTATGGGTCAGTTTTCAGGGAAGAAGATTCCCCCTCCAGATGTAGGAGAGACATGTAAACGTTATGTAGCCAGAATATGTGGAACTGATTATGTGTATATTAACCCTTGGGTGGATAATCGGGCGGGATGGACTGAAGACATGAGGATTAGTAACCCGTTTCCCCGACAGGGCCAGAATGATACTTTTCACATGAACATGGTCAAGGGCCTTTGCTTGGGAGATAGGGAAGATTTCCCATATTATACGGGAGACCCCCAATGGGATAAGGAATATATGAGGAAAGGCGGGGAAAATTGGTTATTGTATGCCCCCTACTGGTATGAGAGAGCGGATAAGAAAATAAGAAAGAAGTCCAAATCCAAGGGACAAGGAAGCCCCGGGGTTACATGCTTGTGAGAGACTTAAATCAGGTTCCCCGTCCTTAGTTCCATGTGCACTAGCTCTTGCCCCAGTTCCCTGTGCCCCGTCACCTCCACCTTATAGACCGCAGCCAAACAGGGGATCCCCAAAACAAATATACCCCTTGTTCTCAAAAGAGGACATGGAGTTTTTGGCTGCAGTTGCAGCAGTTCGTCCATTTGAGAATAGAGTGTCACCTGCAGAGGCACTTGCTCTCCCTGTACAGTTCCACAGCAGGGTGCAGTGGTGGGTCAGGCACTGCCTGTGGTCCTACCAGAATCACAGGTTGCTGTCCTATCAGATCAGCCACTGCCTATAGTTTCACAAATGCAACAGCCGATTGGTGCTGCCTCCTCCACTATGGATGAGGAGTTACCTGAAAAGACACCTGCGGGGGAACATAAACCAAAGATGCCCCGTGGACCCCATAGGGAAGATCCTGCTCAAACTAGGAGTGCAAAACAGAAGTTAAAACAAGCTGCAGAGGGGGAAGGGGGCAGTTAGCAATGCAGAGTTTTCCTTTTTTAACTGTCGGTGATGTCCTGGTAATAAGATCTATTGATATCAAGGATATCAATCGTATTATCAAACATTGCCCCAAACCTTCCTCATCAGCTTTGGGGGTGATAGCTTATTTAACCACTTGACCACTGGGCACTTAAACCCCCTTAATAACCAGACCAATTTTCAGCTTTTGGTGCTCTCACATTTTGAATGACAATTACTCAGTCATGCAACACTGTATCTATATGAATTTTTTGTCCTTTTTTTCACACAAATAGAGCTTTCTTTTGGTGGTATTTAATCACCGCTGGGTTCTTTATTTTTTGCGCTATAAAAGAAAAAAGACCGAAAAATCTGTAAAAAAATAAATTTTTCTTCGTTTCTGTTATAAAATTTTGAAAATTAGTAATTTTTCTTCATATATTTTGGCCAAAATTTATACCGCTACATATCTTTGGTAAAAATAACCCAAATTAGTGTATATTATTTGGTCTTTGTGAAAGTTATAGCGTCCACAAGCTATGGTACCAATATCTGAAAATTGATCACACCTGAAGTACTGACGGCCTATCTCATTTCTTGAGACCCTAACATGCCAGAAAAGTACAAATACCCCCCAAATGACCCCTTTTTGGAAAGAAGACATTCCAAGGTATTTAGAAAGATGCATGATGAGTTTTTTGAAGTTGTCATTTTTTCCCACAATTCTTTGCAAAATCAAGTTTGTTTTTTTTTTCGTTTTTTTTTTCACAAAATTGTCATATTAGCAGGTTATTTCTCACACACAGCATCTGCATACCACAAATTACACCCCAAAACACATTCTGCTATTACTCCCGAGTATGGCGATACCACATGTGTGAGACTTTTACACAGCGTGGCCACATACAGAGGCCCAACATGCAGGGGAGCACCTTCAGGCGTTCTGGAGCACCCAGGCCAATTCTGACATTTCTCTCCTACATGTAAAAATCATCATTTATTTGCTAGAAAATTACATAGAACCCCAAAACATTATATATGTTTTTTTAGCAAAGACCCTAGAGAATACAATAGCGGTCATTGCAACTTTTTATCTCACACGATATTTGCGCAGCAATTTTTCGAACGCGTTTTTTTTGGAAAAAAAACTGTTTTTTGCTTTAAAAAAAATAAAACAGTAAGGTTAGCCCAATGTTTTTGCATAAAATGAAAGATGAAGTTACGCCGAGTTAATAGATACCTAACATGTCACCTTTCAAAATTGCACACGCTTGTGGAATGGCGCCAAACTTCGCCACTTAAAAATCCCCATAGGCGACGCTTTTAAATTTTTTACTGGTTACAAATTTTGAGTTACAGAGGAGGTCTAGGGCCAAAATTATTGCTCTCGCTCTACCGATCGCAGCAATACCTCACATGTGTGGTTTGAACACTGTTTTCATATGTGTGCGGGACTTACGTATGCGTTCGCTTCTGCATGCGAGCACACGGACAGGGGCGCTTTAAAAAATTTTTTTTTTTTTTTATTGTTCATTTTACTTTATTTATTTTAGTTTGACTCTTTTTTCCAAAAAAAAAAAAAAATTGATCACTTTTATTCCTATTACAAGGAATGTAAACATCCCTTGTAATAGAAATATGGCATGACAGGTCCTCTTTACAGTGAGATATGGGGTCAATAAGACCCCACATCTCACCTCTAGGCTGTTCCTGAAATTAAAAAAAAAAAAAAAAAAGATCCTGGCTTCGATCGTAGCGGTGAGTCGGTAGAAGCACCGGAGGGCGGCGGGAGGGGGGATCCCCTCTCGCCTCCCGTAAGAACGATCAAGCAGTGTAACAACCGCTATGATCATTCTTATGGTGTAGGGAATCGCCGGCTGAAAAAGATAATATCTGAATGATGCCTGTAGCTGCACCCATCATTCAGATATCCCCGCACAAAGTCAAGGACGTCGTATGACGGAAGGCGGGAAGTGGTTAAAACGCTTTTTTTTTTTTTAACACAAAGTTGTCCATTTATACAATATTTCTAACACAAAGCATGTACATACCAAAAATGACCCCCCAAAATAGATTCTCCTACTCCTCCTGAGTACGGCGATACCACATGTGTGAGACTTCCACAGCCTGGCCACATACAGAGGCCGAGTATGGCTGAGCATGGCTGGGTATGGCTGAGCATGGCTGGGTATTGCAGAGTATCGCCGAGTATGACTGGGTATGGCAGAGTATGGCTGGGTATCACCGAGTATTGCAGAGTATCGCCGAGTATGACTGGGTATGGCAGAGTATGGCTGGGTATCACCGAGTATTGCAGAGTAGGGCTGGGTATTGCAGAGTATGGCAGAGTATTGCGGGTTATGGCAGAGTATTGCAGATTTTTGCGGGGTATTGCAGAGCATGGCTGGGTATGGCAGAGTAAGGCTGGGTATAGCAGAGTATGGCTGGGTATCACTGAGTATTGCAGAGTATGGCTGGGTATTGCGGGGTATTTCAGGGTATTCCAGGGTATGGCAGAGTATTGCGGGGTATTGCAGGGTATGGCAGAATATTGCGGGGTATTGCAGGGTATGGCAGAGTATTGCGGGGTATTCCAGGGTATGGCAGAGTATTGCGGGGTATTCCAGGGTATGGCAGAGTATTGCGGGGTATTCCAGGGTATGGCAGAGTATTGCGGCGTATTCCAGGGTATGGCAGAGTATTGCGGGGTATTCCAGGGTATGGCAGAGTATTGCGGGGTATTCCAGGGTATGGCAGAGTATTGCGGGGTATTGCAGGGTATGGCAGAGTATTGCGGGGTATTCCAGGGTATGGCAGAGTATTTCGGGGTATTCCAGGGTATGGCAGAGTATTGAGGGGTATTCCAGGGTATGGCAGAGTATTGCGGCGTATTCCAGGGTATGGCAGAGTATTGCGGGGTATTCCAGGGTATGGCAGAGTATTGCGGGGTATTCCAGGGTATGGCAGAGTATTGCGGGGTATTGCAGGGTATGGCAGAGTATTGCAGGGGTATTCCAGGGTATGGCAGAGTATTGCAGGGGTATGGCAGAGTATTGTGGGGCATTGCAGAGGGAATTGCAGAGTATTGCACAGCATTGCAGGGCATGCAGAGTAGTAGGGATGGTTGAGCATGGATGGATGGATGGCTGGATGTCTCTGTGCAGCGCTGTGGGCACTACAGATGCAGCCCACAACGCTGCAGCCATCCATCCATCCGCCTCTCCGGTCACTGTGTACCGATCGGTACACAGGAGGGGAGGAGAGGGGGAGGAGAGGAACCGGCGTCATCAGATGACGCCGGTTTGTTTACATGTGATCGCTCCGTCATTTGACGGAGCGATCACATGGTAAACGGCCGCGATCAGCGGCCATTTACCGGGATCTGTGATGCGCCGGGTCCTCTGGACCCGGCGGTCACGGATGCTCTCGAGTGCGCGCCCTAGGGGGCGCGCTAGAGCAGAATTCTGGGAGGACGTCCCTGGACGCCCTCCCAGAGTTAAACAACCGCCCTGTAGCCGTCATTTGGCTATGGGCCGGTTGTTAAGTGGTTAAAGAAAGCTTGTAAGGGTAGAAATTATACACAGGAAGATATAAGGATCATTATAGATGGGGGCGTGACTTCCGCTGATACGACCGGATGTGAGCGGCGGAAGCTCTGAGTCAGCCTGAGTCTCCGTTAGTATCCTGAGTAGTACGTGCTACAAACCAAGACCCAAGACCCCGACATACGATTAAACCCGGCAGCGAGATGAGTTCTAAGCAATTGAAAGCCGATCGCCTAAAAGAATATGCGAGGACGGAGAAAACAGAAAGCGTTTGGAGCCCCCTGCAGACAAGGAGCAGCGGGCCTTCGGCATTGGAAGTCCAGAAAACGAGCATGCCTCCGTCTCAAGCTGAGAAATCAGAGAAAGCTACGAAGCTAACGCTGGAGCAGGTGAGCGGACAACTAATGGCAGCCATCCAAGCAAGCAGCGTGGGACTGACAGGTAAAATGGATGAAATCAGAACGGATATTGGACTGATTAGGCAAGATATGCATAGTATCAGAGATAGGATGGCCGAGGTGGAAAATAGGATATCTCAATTGGAAGATACAGTAATTCATATATCTAAAAAGATAACAACAGTAGAAAAGCAGATTGGTACATGGCAGCAGAAAACGGATGATTTTGAGAATCGGATGCGCCGCAATAATATAAGAATAATAGGTCTGCCTGAGAAAGTGGAGGGGTTCAACCCGGGGAACTTTATTGAAAAATGGTTGATAAAAACATTCCCAGAGATGGAGGTATCAAAGGCATTTGCGGTGGAGCGGGCGCATAGGGTCCCGGCAGTAGTACCTAAGCCTGGGCTTTCCCCTAGACCTCTGCTGGCGCGTCTCTTGAATTGCAGGGACAGAGATACAATTCTGCGAAATGCAAGACAAAAAAGAGAGATCCACTATGAGAACAGTAAAGTGTCAATATTTCCAGACTTTTCTCTAGAGCTACAAAAGCAGCGGGCAACTTTCTACGAGGTCAAGAAAAGATTGAGAGAAGTAGGAATAGAATACTCTATGGCATATCCAGCCCGGTTGAGAGTGGATGAAGGAGGAAAGACTGTGTTTTTTAATACACTGGAGCAAGTTAAAGAATGGATTCAATCAATCAAATCTGTATCTAAATAATATGAAATAGAAAATCGTGAGATAATTTAAAGCAAAAAGAACTACCGGGACAAAATACTGGAAGAGAGGGAGGGGAGGACCGTGTTTGATTGATGGTGGGGGGGGAGAAGAGATGTGGTGGGTTTTTTTTTCCTTCCTCTCCCCTGTGACCCCTGTTGGAGGTTGAAACAGGGGTCATAGGAGAGATGCGGGAGAATGTAGCGCACCCCGCGCAACACAGAGTGGGAGTAATGGTGTGCCCCGAAGGGGGATCGTTAAGGGGGATGCTGTGGTTGGATAAATTTGTTTTTGTGGAGTGACAACAATGGTGGGGTTTTTTTTTTTTGTCTTGGGTGTGAGGGAGGGATAAGGGAACTAATGGGGAGAATGAAAGTTAATCACAGAGTATGATTTAAGCACAGGAATACAGAAGGAAGGGGTTCTCCTTCCTCCACCCTGTGGCCCCTGTTGGAGGTTGAAACAGGGGTCATGGGAGAGATGCGGGAGAAGGTAGTGCACCCCGCTCATCACAGAGAGGGAGTAATGGTGTGCCCCTGGAGGGGGATGGATAATGGGGATGCTGTGGTTTGATAAATTGTTTTTGTGGATTGATAACAATGGGAGGTGGGGTTTTCTGTGTGAGAGGGACAAAAAAGCACATAGTTAATGACAAAAGATAACACTTGGGGGGAACAGTAGAAATGTATATAAAAGGAGTGAATATAACAAGATGGGATAGAATAATGGGGGGGGAGGGGTGGGAATAAAATAGAGTGTTAACAAGAAGAATTGGGTTTAAAGGGGTAGGGGAATTAATGGGGAGAATGAAAGTTAAGCACATAGTATGATTTAAGCACGTAATACAGAAGAAAGGGGATTCACCTTTTTTTTTTCTTTTTTTTTGTCTCTCCCTCCCCCTCCCGCCTTTCTTCCCCTAGTGATAGGGAAAAATTTATTAACGAAAGTACCCTTCCTTTATTATTTATATGGAGGGGGGGTGTAGGAGTAGACAGGCTGAAACAAGACGAATTACCTATATAAAAGCTGATGCGATATGTTGGTAATGCCCTAAATCTAAGTTTGTGTCTGATGTATGAATGGAGGAAAAAGGAAAATATGGTTACCAGATGATTAAAAATGGGTAAAAATGAATAACAATTGTACCTTTATATCTTGGAATGTGAGAGGCATGGGTACACGAGTAAAAAGGACACAGGTATTTGCAGAAATTAAGAAAACTCAGGCCAAAATAATTTGCATCCAAGAAACACACATGGTTAAAGAGAGACTTGATTATTTAAAAAAACCATGGATACAATGGTCTTGCCACTCTTGTCATACAACTTTTTCGAGAGGGGTTTCACTAATGGTGCACCAGTCAGTGACGTGGGAGTGCATCAGGGTAAAGAGGGATTTAGAGGGGCGGTACGTTTTTGTCTTTGCCCTGGTGCATTCACTACCAATGGTTATTATGGGGATATATAATCTACCCCCAGCTACACTGGGAGTATTGAAGGAAGCAATGTTATTTATGTCAGAATATCCAGAGGCATATGCTATATGTATGGGAGATTTTAATATGTGGCTGGATCCAAAGATGGATAGATTTGGAAAAAAAAGTCTTGGGAGAGGCGAAGGGTCTAAAATGTTGGATTGCTTTCTGAAGTAGGTGGGGTGGCTTGATATTTGGAGGATTAGGAACCCAGGGGTCAGGGCCTATTCATGGCATGCTCCGGGTAGGAGGAGCATGTCGAGGATAGACCTGGCCCTGGGAAATGAGAAAATTCTCCCAATGGTGCAATCAGCCGCATACATGACTAAAGGGGTGTCTGATCACTCTGGGCTTATCTTTAAGCTAAAGATGGGCCCCAGAGGAAGGCGGCCGGGATATAGAATACAGCCCTATTGGCTAGCCCAGATTGGGTCAAACGACCGTATACCGGAGCAATTGGAAATGTTTCTGGAAGCCCATGGGGATATTATAAAGGAGGGAGTAACATGGGATACCTTCAAGGCGTATATAAGAAGGATAGTAAGATCGACAACATCATATATTAAACGCACCAACAGGCAAGAGGAAGAGGAAATGGAAGAAGAATGTAAAAAGACTGAAACAGAGTTTATTAAGAACCCCTCTATTATGAATCAAATCAAATGGGTAGGGGCGGTGTGCCAATATAAGAATCAGTTAATAATTAAAAATAAACGTAAGAAGCTACAGTCAAAACAAAAAAATTATTATGACCAAGGACAGTATGCCAATAAAATAGTAAATTATTTGATAAAACAACAAGTATCCACACTGGCTATAACAGAAGTGAGGAATGAGAGAGGGGAGATGGTTAAGACAGTGGAGGACATTGGGGAAACCTTCTATAGATACTATAAGAAAATGTATACATCAACGTTGACATGTACAGGAGAGGAGATAGGAAAATATCTAGAGGATTTGGATTTCCTGAAATTAACAGAAGAGCAAAGGGAGGCGTTGGAGAAAGATATTGAAGTGGAGGAAGTAAAAGAAGCCATAGAGTCTCTGGGAAGGGATAAATCACCAGGACCCGATGGTATCCCATTGGAAATGTATCAGAGATACGTGGAGATTATCGCCCCAACATTGACCAATATGTATAGGGGGACATTTGATCGAGGGGAGATGCCTGCATCCATGTATGAGGCAACAGTAATACTGATACCAAAACCAGAAAAAGATAGGAAGGAATGTGCGTCCTACAGACCAATATCCTTGTTAAGCATCGATTACAAGGTATTGGCAAAGGTACTGGCTAAGAGGCTTAATGGGGTTATTCTATCTATTATATCAGAGGATCAAACAGGATTTATGCCAGGGAAGTCCACTACAAATAATATTAGAAGAACTCAGCTGATGGTTCAGCTGAAAGAATGTTTTCCAGAGTCGAGTGCCTTGGCTTCGTTGGAAACGGCCAAGGCATTCGACTCTATAGAATGGGAATTCCTGCAGGCAGTGTTGGAAAAAAGTGGTTTTGGGAAAGGATTTAAAAAATGGGTGAGAATTTTGTACAAACAACCATGTTCTAACCTTCTGATTAATGAAATTCTGTCCCCCACAGTGAAATTGCAAAGGGGAACGAGACAGGGGTGCCCCCAATTGTTCTCACTTGCTATAGAGGTACTAGCTAACAGGTTTAGACAATCTAAAATATATAAAGGGATTAGAGTGGGGGATAGAACTGAACACATAGGACTATATGCAGATGACATCATATTATATATGGAGGATGCAAATAGTTCACTAGAGGAGGCAATGAAGATAATAGAAACATATGGGATACTATCGGGTCTTAAAATAAACTGGCAAAAATCTGCATTGATGTTATTAAGACCAGGAAAGGAGAGGAATTTTCAGACCCCATTAAAAATAGTAGATACTTACTTAGGAATAAATATTACATTGGAAGCAGAATAAGCCTTTAAAGCAAATATAGACCCCTTGGTAGAATATGTAAAGAATAAAGTGGGAGTATGGAAAAAACTACCGTTATCAATGGCAGGGAGAGTCCAGCTGATAAAATCTATTATACTACCAAAGTGTCTCTATGTGATGGCCCATTCGGAGGTAAAAATACCAAAATATATATTCAAAAAATTAAACTCCCTGTTAACTAGATTCATCTGGGCAAATGGGCGTTGTAAATTAAAGCTCTCCATGCTACAAAGACCCAATACTGCAGCAGGGTTGGCAGTACCAGATTTATTCTTATATTATTTGGCGGGGCAATTAAAACACTTAAGGACCTGGGTAGTTCAGGAACAAGAAATGAGGGTGGAGAAATATTTATTAAAGAAAATGCAGGTAGAAGATTTTCTAGTAGGATTAGAAATAGCAGAATTAAGAAGGATTGGAATAAAAATTCCTCTTCTAAAGCTGGCTAGGTCGGTGTGGAACGAGGTAAAAAAATTAACGGGATATAGGGACATTCCACCAGAAACATCATTATGGAACAATCCAAGGTTTGAAAAATTAGAAATATTTGAAGATAGTAGCTATTGGAAACAGAACAAAATAAAAACTATTGGCCAGTTGTATAATAACAATGTAATAGTGACATATGAAAATATGTGTAAACAATATAACCTCCAGAGTAAACAATTTTACCTCCTACAGCTAAGACACTTATTACGAGTTTGAAAGGAAAGAACTAAAAATCTCTAGATATCCCCTCATAGGAATATTAAAATCTCAAGGACCAAAGGGTCTGCCCCTACCCCCCCTCAGGCACCAACCCCAGTACAGCAGCAACATGGTGTTAAGTACCCCATTTCTTGGAAACAACAGCAGTCACAATGAAGCTGCCCGGAAGGTAGTATCCCAGCATTTCCACTTGTCTCTCATTCTTATCATGAACAGCCTATAATTTTGTTGCTTGTAGATGGGAATGAGGTACCATTCGTGCCCGATTCAGGAGCTACATGTAGTACCATTAGCAAGGATTTTTATAGGGGAGAGGTTGTGGATGCTGAGCCTTCAATGGGAATAAATGGGATACTCACCAAAACTTTTAAAACACCCCCGCTTTCACTAAGCACCCATACTGGTGCTGATTGTAATCTGCAACATTGTTTCAGAATTATTCCTGATTGTCCCCTGAGTCTCTTGGGAAGGGACTTTCTGGGAAAATTAGGCATTACAATGAAAATTACTGCAAAAGGAGGGTTATATGTAAAATCTGACAAGGTTCACCTTTTTACATCGCTCTCACACCCAGAAGAGGAAGATGTCAAACTGAGTGAGGAGGGAGTATTGGCAGTGAATCCTCTTGATGTAGGGTTCATTTCCTGTACGCCCTATAAAGCCACTTTGAAACCAGGAGCTTTTACCTGTGTATCATAAACAGTACCCCATATCCAGCGAAAAAGAAGAGGGTATAGAGCCCCCATTGTGGAGGATTTCTTGAAGAAAGGTATTTTAAAAGAAATCATTTCTCCTTACAACACTCCTATCAATCCTGTTAAAAAGCCGGATGGCAGTTACAGGTTTGTACAGGACCTTAGGGCTATAAACAACTTAGTGGTACCAATTGCCCCAATAGTGCCTGATGTGCCATCATTGCTCACCTCCATACCATCCGATGCTGAGTATTTTTGTGTAATTGATCTCTCAAATGCATTTTTTTCAATTCCTGTGGATAAGGAGACACAGCCACTCTTTGCGTTCCGATTTAAAAATCGGACGCTGACCTGGTGTAGATTGCCCCAGGGCTATATAGACTCACCTGTTGTCTATTCTATTGTCCTCCAAACCACTCTTAGAGCTTGGACACCTGAACATGGTTCAGTTTTGCTGCAGTATGCGGATGATCTGCTACTCTGCAGCTTGACAAGGGAGGCCGCCCTGGAGGATGGGAGAAATCTTTTGAAATGTCTTTTTGAAAGTGGTCATAAAGTGTCAAAGAAAAAGTTGCAATGGTGTCAGAAAACAGTTGAATATCTAGGGTTTGTTCTCATAAAAGGAGAAAGAAGAGTCAGTCATAAAAGAGTTACGGCTCTGATGGGTTTGCCCCGCCCACTCAACAGGAAGGACATGCTCACCTTCCTAGGTATGATTGGTTACTGCCACCAATGGATACCTGACTGCTCTTACTACGACAATCTCCTGAGACAGGCCACAGGTTCAGATATGCCAGACTGTGTTAAATGGATAGATGAAATGTGTAATGCTTTTGTGTATTTGAAAAATGCTATGGTAACAGCTCCAGGACTCGGCCTTCCTAATTATAATGTGATGATTTATTTGTATGCCAGGGAAAATTGTACAATGATGGCAGGTGTCCTCGCTCAGGAGCATGGAGGCAAACTTCGCCCTGTTGCTTTTTTTTCCAAGGTGGTACCGGTACCAGTTCAGGGCTTTAGCATCTTGTGCTATGTTGGTTGAGATGGCTGCAACTTTCACCTTGGGCCATGATACTACTTTGTATACTACTCATAATGTGTCCACATTATTGAGGAATATACATACGCGACATATGTCGCCCAAAGGTTGAGCGGCTATGAGGTGATACTGTTGTCAAATCCAAAATTGCATATTAAATATGCTTCCCCTAATGCAGGCCCAGCTCCAATTTTAAATGCCCTGCTAGGATTAAAAGGAGAGCAGGATGAGGTGGTGCCACAACATGACTGCACCAACCTCATCCACCAAGACACATCTCCCAGACCTGACTTGTCCACTACTGCTTTGCCAAATGTGCTAAATGTGTATGTGGATGGATCTTGTTCTAGGCCAAATGATCACACATATCATGCAGGATATGCGGTTGTGCAACTTCCAGATGTCATACTTGAGGCCAAACCTATCCCATATCAATCAGCACAAGCTGCAGAATTGATTGCTCTCACCAGGGCATGCCAAATGTTTGAGGGTCAAGATGTGAACTTTTACACTGACTCCAAATATGGGTATGGCGTGGTATATGACTTCGGCGTCATATGGAGTAGGCGTGGTTTCATTGCAGCTGATGGAAAAATCATCTCCCATTCCTCTCTGGTAGTGTCATTGTTAACCTCCCTGGCGGTATGATTCTTTCTGATTTTAGGTGCTGAAAGCGGTACAATTATTTTGCAATGAAATTTGGCGTTTTATATTGTAGGTATTTAATTATTAACAATAACACACTTAAATCTGTCCAAACAAGAGTCTAGTAGATATCCCGGGTATGATAAAGTTTGAAACACAAAAACATAAATTATAATATAATAAAAAAAAAATAATAATTATAAAAAATAAAAATAAATAGTAATAAAATAAATTTCCACACGATTCACTATCGCTCAATTCTGCAAGTGTTCTAATTTACTATCGCAGTTTTCTAGCTGGTCTAAAGCCATTTTTGACGTAAAGGGACACTTTTTGGTTGCTATGGACAATCTCCAGTTTCCAGGCAGAAAGAACAGTATATGCAATATAAAACTGCATGCAGGGCATGGGCCAGAGCACTGGGGACAAATGGGATGTGAAATGATTTCATACAGTACTGTAATCTGTAAGATTACAGTACTGTATGTGTTATGATTTTTACATTTTTTTGAATTTGCCGCCAGGCTCCGCCCCCGTGCGTCGCGACGCTCGCAGGGAACGGAGCCTGGCACGGAGAGGCTTCGGAGGAGGACGGAGCCCTCGGACAGTGCGGGGGACATCGCAGGATCCCGGGGACAAGGTAAGTAAGGAGGCACCAGGATCCTGCGATGTAATCCCGAGTGTGGCTCTGGGTTACCGCTAATGGTCCTGAAATGTAACCCCGAGCCACACTCGGGAAAACCGCCAGGGAGGTTAAAAGCCATTCAGTTGCCTAGAACTCTTGCCATAATACATTGCAAGGCACACACAGGCCAACAAACAGAAGTAGCTAGAGGAAATGCCCTAGCTGATTCAGCAGCCAGACAAGCAGCTATCTCTCAACCAGCTCAAATCCAAATGCCAATGTTAGAGCCTGAACTACCTTGTTTTGACCATGTACTGTCTGACCTACAAGATTATGCCTCAGAAGCCGACATGAGAGATTGGGAAAAAGTAGGTGAATAAATAGATCCAAAAACAGGACTATTGTGCAAAGAGGGGAAGGCATGTATACCAATGGCAAGTGCATCACTTTTTATTGCCCAGTATCATGGAATAGGTCACAGAGGCTGGAAGGCAACTTGTGAATTACTAGGCAAGGACTTTTACATTTCAGATCTCCCCTGGTTGACAAGGGATTATGTGTCCAGGTGTATTAGTTTTATTAGGAACAACCCAAACATCCCAAAAAAAGCGAAACACGAACATTTGATATATCCCAGTACACCTTTCATCCACCTACAAGTTGATTTCACACACATGCCCAAGTTAGGAAAAAGACAGAAATATATTTTGGTAGTCGTGGACATGTTTTCGAATTATTCCTCGATGGGGATGCCCACTTCAGATAAACTCAGACAGAGGTCCTGCATTCACCTCAAAAGTATGTCAGGACTTGGTACACTCACTCCAAATAGAATGGAAGTTTCACATTCCATATCATCCCCAAAGTTCAGGGATAGTGGAAAGGGTAAATAGGACCATGAAAGATAAAATAAGGAAAGCCACAGGAGGAACTTTTGTCCATTGGAAGAGGGTTCTCCCAGCGGTTTTGGCTGAGATAAGAAGTACTCCTTCCAAAACTACAGGCTACTCTCCTTTTGAAGTGTTGATGGGTCATCCCTTTCCCACTCTCTGGGCCAGAGCACCTCTTATGATAGAGCAGGGGGATTTGGATCTAGTACAGTCAGAGTATGTGAGGAAACTAAATCAAAACTTTGGATACAGTTGAGAGAAATGTTGCTCGCATCTCTCCTTTTTCTTCACAGGAACCTACCCACCCTTATAAAGTAGGAGACACGATGGTGGTCCAGCAGTTGAACAGAAGCAAGAAACGGGAATATCCTTTTGGACCTCCTACTACAGTGATTGCAGTGACCAGAACGGCTATCCTGGTGGAGAATTGCCAATCCTGGATCCATGCCAGCCGAGTGAAAAAGGTGGCCCAAAGCCCCAAGAGCAGGAAGGAGATCTTAAACACAGGAGGCCCTCAAGCAGAAGTCCAAGCAGATGAAGGAGGAGTTCCTGGAAAAGCAGGTCCGGCCAGAGAAGATGACCCCGCTTATTTCACCACAGACTTCTGGCAAGGCATTCTGCCTCCTGTTCCTGATCACCCTGATAGTGTTCCTGCCCATTTGGATCATCACTAACTGTATCTACCACCCTGAAGATTTGGGTGCCATTAAAAGTATTTGTGGGAACACACATACACAGGAGAATGTTACAGTGATACAAGTTAGAAATAAGAGAGACATTGAAGATAATTTTGCTGATAAAATGCTTTTGCTAAAATTTAATATACTTATTCTCGGAAATCGGGATTTCAAAAATGTTGGATCTGTAGTAAACTGCACCCTAACACTGTTAGGATACCCTTAATGGCTATACCTTTAAATATTACTCCCCTTTTGAGAGGAAAGATTCCCCTTGACCTTTTGAATGTCAGCAGAAGAACTAATGACACCATTTCCTTTCACATCATCAATAAAAGTCATAATCCTACCTGGTGTTTGAATTCTACTCGAAATGCTCATACCTGTAGTCAATCGGTTTTGAACATTTCTAATTGCTATGCCCCTAGTGGGAAGTCTTGTTCGGGCTGATTTTAAAAAGATTCTTGCCTCTGAAAATGATAGTAGTAAATCTGTACAGCATTTGTTTCAGGTTCTGGCAATAGTTACAAAAGTAGATCAAGAGACTGCTGTGAATATGCCCTTCTCGTTTGGTAACCACACTTATGTTTGTTGTGGAAAGACTTGTTATCCCTGGATTCCACAAGAGGCCCAAGGCTGGTGTTACCTGGCCTCACTGGTGCTCATAATGGGGGTGATAGGTAATAGTGATGGGAGTCATTTACTTGAAGCTAGTATACACCCAAGGTATCCATTAAAACGTCGTAACAAGAGAGAGTTATTCCTTGAAAAGGATATGGCCTGGGCATGGTTCCCTTCCTGGACAGGATGGGGAATAGATTTGATGAAAAGGTTAAATAATTACTCAGGAATTATTGATGAGATGATGGAAAAGAATTCTGATGACATTTCTAAACTTAATGTTGAAACTAGGGCTATTAGAAAACAACTAGAATTGCATGACTTAGCCATTGAAAGCATGAGTTCAGCCCTTACGGGATTATGTGAAATGACTGAGGATTATGAATGTTGTACTTGGGTACACAATACCAGTATAGAGGTACCAGATTATTATGATGTGATAGCTCAGCATAGAAAAGAGGTGGCCAAGCTGCAACAAGAGGCTCACAACATAGCCCAGACCTGGAGTCCTTTTGGAAATGTTGATTTTGGATTTGGAGGGATATTCTCTTGGATAAGGGATATTGCCATAATTTTAATCATGATTTTGTTCTTTTTCCTTTTCCTTTATCTTGTGTATAAGCTTATTATGTGCCTAATTAATAGAGCCACTCGCATTTCAGATTCCTCATCTCCCAATAAAACTTATCTCAGTATGTATCATCAGAAGCAGGCTGAGAATACCACCATGATAAGGAAGTGAGATCATACATTTATGATCAAAGAAGGGATTGTAGGGATATTTTAGCTTGCTGTCTTCCATTTTAGCTATAAAAATGTGTATCCATTTTAGAATAATATGTATATGTGACGTTTATCAAAAGTTAGTTTCAAATTGTTATAAATGGTTTGATTTCCCCAAAATGATACATGAAGCTTTTTCTTGTTGACAGTTTCTGTATGAAGAAATCATGTCCTATTTTTGTTCGTTATAAACATCCTGTATGTCTGTATGTCTGTAACTTTAGCATATATTAATGAAAAGGTTGGACTTTTCGTGTGATGTAATTTTGGTTATATAAGTGAAAGAATACGGAAATAAAAAGCAGAACATTCCGCATGTATTGACTGTGTGTCATTATTTTCTTATCGGAATGTATCTCCAGGCCTGATTGGGTTTGAAGGAACACTCTAAGCAGGATATCAGACGAGGGTTCACTTGCTCCTAGAACATCTTTACACCCCATCACCGATCATCATCAGGGCCCACTAGAGGAAGAGGGCAAGAAATAAACAACAGGCTTGTCGATCTAATGTTCATTCTTTCTAAAAAAATGGAGGAAAACCAAACTGTTTTATTTCTCAAGAGCCTGGAAACTTTTGTAAATGAAGTGCCCGACTCACGCCAGTTAGCAATGAGCACGGCAATGTTGCACTGCATTTCCTCATTTATTAATCACACCCTTTCCATAAATATCTATCAACACCATTTATCCTCCGTATCGTCCACCTTCTCACCACCCATTACCATACACATCTGCACCATCACCAGCTTCCCACACACATTTTCAGAACTACCCATCCCTCTCTTATCTCCCTGTTCCGTCCACATACCACCATGTCCCATATACAACAAATACACTCCCCTCACCTTTCATGGATTTCTCCCACCCTTCAACTTCCATTCACTCCTACCCACACTCTGCCATGCATTCCTCTTAACCATCAACTTCCATGCATTCCTTCCTACCTTCAACTGCCATGCATTCCTTACCAACCCTCAGCATCCATGCATACCTCCCAGACATCAACTTCTATGCATTCCTCCCAACCATCAACATCCATGTATTCTTTCACACATTTTTCTGGTCTACCTACCACATCCTCCTGTCCTGCGCCTTCAACAACCTAAGCCCAGGGAATAAATGAGGAAACACTAGTTAATTGTTAAAGATCCTCACCCAAAAATTATAGAAATCTGTGAACTACCATTTTTTTTTGTTATCGTTTGGTTTTAGTTACCTGTAAACTTGTTAAAAAAGGGTTCTAGTAAATTAAGGAAACAAGTATGGTGAACAAATGCGCTTGTTACCTAATATGGTGTTGGACCACCTTCGACATCCAAGACAGCCAGAATTTTAGTCTTGAATGGATGCTGATAGCACTCTTCATTAAAAAATATGTTTCACATTTATGTGCAATGTTCTTTTGTCTCTTTCGGTTAGTTGACCATGTGGACCGCACTCATGCTTATCAGACAACATTTTTCCACTAATGATGGAATGTTGGCTCTCCAAGGTTGGGAGATGAATACAAAAGCCTGGTGTTCCTCATGGCTATGCTGCTACTGCATCTAAGTATTTTTGTATGTCTTGTAAAAGTACAAAATAATTAAATAAATCATTCATCTGTTCACTACAAGTACACTTTCAGCAACATTTGTGCTTGTGTGTATCATCTTCTTAGGGGGGGTAGGGGAGAGGGGGAGGAGGTTGGGGGTAAGGGGATGGAGTGAGGAGGTTAAGGTTGCAGGGGAGGACATGAGGGAAGGAGGTTAGGTGTTGAGGAGAGGATGAGATATGGACGGGGAGGTGAGGGTTGGAGAGAGGGGGTGGGAAGTGTGGTGAGGAGGTGGGTTGGTGCTTACCTCAATGTGATGATGAACCTTTCCACTGATGGAATACTTTTCCGATAATAGGTGTCTTCTCGCTTCAGATGTGGAAAGAGTAACCCAAGCAACTCATCAAAACTGTAGAATATAATATTGATTGTTAGTAGGTAAATAATCTATAATATGTTGTTATAATGGTACAAGCTATGTGCTGATGAGTAGATGAACCCACCTTTTTACTGACATCCATGTGTATTTAAAGAATTTATCTGTATGCACTTGAAGATCACTGTACATTTCCCAGAAATGGCCATACTGTTCTCTATTAGCAATAACAGCAAGGATCTAGCATCTGCGCTTGTTTTCTTTCTCTTCTTCCTCCAGCATCAGTAGTGCAGCTGCTGCGCACGCAAGGAAACCATGCTTGGCAGACATCTTCAAGGCTTAGTGAAGAACATGCAGGAGAGCATACGGAAGCTCGACAGAACAAAGCCACACCACAAAACCAGGAAGAGGAGGAGATGCAGATGTGTAAGAAAAATTACACTGGTTTACATTGGCCACTGGTGAGAACACCTACCTCAAAATGCCTGAATATAAAACACAAAATTGCTTAAAAAACGCTGTACAAATGCTAGTAAATCGATACACTCACGTGTGAATGAAGCCTAAGTTATAACTAAAATCCAGCTGTTCATGTCTTTCATAATGACGTAGAAAATAACAAAACAACATAATCAGGCTGTGCATTCCCAAAAGAGCAGGAGGCTTTATTAATATCAGCTGCAGCTGGAAGCAAGTCCAAAACTTGCTCAGAAATATAGAGTGTTTGCAGACTCCTTTTATAAGAATCTTTCACCATAGAATTACATGTGGAATAATATGATTGGTTGTCACGACATACGTCAATAAAATTAACATAAATACAAAAATAATGAATGTCTGCACCTGCAGACCATGATGTCTGGAACTGTCTGAACCCTATACCAGTGAACTATCCCCCAGTAAAAATATATCTGTCTTTAAAAAAGGTACCAATATGAAGTGCAGAGGTCATCTAGAGTTTGACTTTTAAATATAAATATTTTATATCATATTTTACACTTACATTTCTAGAATAACTATTGCTTGACAATAATAATAATGAGTTAATAATACATATGCTAATTCATATTAATAATATGAAATATATGGGTTAATATGAACATTCTACTACAATAACCATTCTGAGATATATTAAATGTTTTCCCTCCATCTCTGTGTAAGAAATGCCATGGCAAAGGATGTTACAACAAACTACTAGTGACCATTCAAAGCAAGGGGTCTGCTCTACATGCTAGGGCCTTTCAGTAAGTGAAAGCAATAGCCTGGGTGTTGTTTTTCAAAAACAATTTCACGATAATTGGACAATTTTGAAAGAAAAGACATGTAATAAAAACATCAGATTTCCTTTGACATAACATAGGATATCATCAAGTTGTCTTATGAGATGTTAACAGTAAGCCAGTTCAACAATTCTATGAATAGTGTAAATAATTATCTGTGCACCCTGCATGGTAAGAATACCTGGTGTTCTAGCAACCTCAATATCTCCTCTTATTCCAACAAACTTTCTGCTGAATGTATTATCTACTGAATCAGTCTTGCTTGATATTCCTTTTTGTTGTTTTCATTATTGTTGACAGTAGTTCAAACACAAGTAAAATATTGCCTCTGGACTACATTGTGCCCACCCCCTGCTTACCAGACCGCTCAAAGCCTCAATATGCATCCTTTCTTTGATAAAGGGAGAGAAAAAAACAGCTCTCATGTTTGTAGGTAGTACACACATACTGTCCATATTGTGAAATATACAGCATTATGAGAAACAAAATATAATCTGACTTCCTGATGGTTGTCGAATTTCCAGAGAGAAAATTAAATTGCACAGAAAACATACCAGGTTGAAGGAAACACACTCTATCGGATAACATTATTTTATATATAAATGTGTCTATATATGGGCCTATTATGAGCAATCTTATTTATATTGAATTCACTTAAACATAGATCTAATTTTAAATACACAGTGTAAACTCTACAATAATAGTAAACAAGTGGGGGCGAGTTGTTACAATTTGCAGCTCTAAAACAGAAATTTGAGCTACCTAATCCCTATCTCTTTCACTACTTCCAATTGTGACACGCATTCATTTCCCAGTTTGGCTCCACCAAGATGGAACTTAGGTCCTCAATTCTGGAGAATGTCCTGCTGGATGAGCCTATGAAAAAAACATTATCAGAATTGTTTATACAGTGCCTTGCGAAAGTATTCGGCCCCCTTGAACTTTTCAATCTTTTGCCACATTTCAGGCTTCAAACATAAAGATATAAAATTTTTATTTTTTGTGAAGAATCACCAACAAGTGGGACACAATTGTGAAGTGGAACGAAATCTATTGGATTGTTGAAACTTTTTTAACTAATAAAAAAATGAATAGTGGGGCGTGCAAAATTATTCGGCCCCCTTGCGTTAATACTTTGTAGAGCCACCTTTTGCTGCGATTACAGCTGCAAGTCGCTTGGGGTATGTCTCTATCAGTTTTGCACATCGAGAGACTGAAATTTTTGCCCATTCTTCCTTGCAAAACAGCTCGAGCTCAGTGAGGTTGGATGGAGAGCGTTTGTGAACAGCAGTTTTCAGCTCTTTCCACAGATTCTCGATTGAATTCAGGTCTGGACTTTGACTTGGCCATTCTAACACCTGGATACGTTTATTTGTGAACCATTCCTTTGTAGATTTTGCTGTATGTTTGGGATCATTGTCTTGTTGGAAGATAAATCTCCATCCCAGTTTCAGGTCTTTTGCAGACTCCAACAGGTTTTCATCCAGAATGGTCCTGTATTTGGCTGCATCCATCTTCCCCTCAATTTTAACCATCTTCCCTGTCCCTGCTGAAGAAAAGCAGGCCCAAACCATGATGCTGCCACCACCATGTTTGACAGTGGGGATGGTGTGTTGAGGGTGATGAGCTGTGTTGCTTTTACGCCAAACATATCGTTTTGCATTGTGGCCAAAAAGTTTGATTTTAGTTTCACCGGACCAGAGCACCTTCTTCCACATGTTTGGTGTCTCCCAGGTGGCTTGTGGCAAACGTTAGACGAGACTTTTTATGGATATCTTTAAAAAATGGCTTTCTTCTTGCCACTCTTCCATAAAGGCCAGATTTGTGCAGTGTACGACTGATTGTTGTCCTATGGACAGACTCTCCCACCTCAGCTGTAGTTCTCTGCAGTTCATCCAGAGTGATCACGGGCCTCTTGGCTGCATCTCTCATCAGTCTTCTCCTTGTCTGAGCTGAAAGTTTAGAGGGACAGCCAGGTCTTGGTAGATTTGCAGTGGTCTGATACTCCTTCCATTTCAAAATGATCGCTTGCACAGTGCTCCTTGGGATGTTTAAAGCTTGGGAAATCTTTTTGTATCCAAATCCGGCTTTAAACTTCTCCACAACAGTATTACGGACCTCCCTGGTGTGTTCCTTGGTCTTCATGATGCTCTCTGCGCTTTCAACAGAACCCTGAGACTATCACAGAGCAGGTGCATTTATACAGAGACTTGATTACACACAGGTGGATTCTATTTATCACCATCAGTCATTTAGGACAACATTGGATCATTCAGAGATCCTCGCTGAACTTCTGGAGTGAGTTTGCTGCACTGAAAGTAAAGGGGCAGAATAATTTTGCACGCACCACTTTTCAGTTTTTTATTTGCTAAAAAAGTTTAAAATATCCAATACATTTCGTTCCACTTCACAATTGTGTCCCACATGTTGGTGATTCTTCACAAAAAATTAAAATTTTATATCTTTATGTTTGAAGCCTGAAATGTGGCAAAAGGTTGAAAAGTTCAAGGGGGCCGAATACTTTTGCAAGGCACTGTAAATGGTAGGTACTGTGCGGGCTCCATTGGACCTGACTTTTTTGGTCAAAAATCTGACGGACTTTAGATTTGGAACATGTTTCAAATTTGTCCGACGGACTCCAGTCCGGTCGAAAAATCCGCTCGTCTGTATGCTAGTCCGGCGGACGAAAACCCACGCTAGGGCAGCTATTGACTACCGGATATAAACTTCCTTATTTTAGTCCGGTCGTACGTCATCACGTACGAATCCGTCGGACTTTGGTGTGATCGTGTGTAGGCAAGTCCGTTCGTTCAAAAGTCCTTCGGAAGTCCGTCAAAAGTCCGCCGAAAGTCCGTCGGACCAGTCCGGTCGAAAAGTCCGCCCATCTGTACGCGGCATTACAGTTAAAAGTGCAAGTCCTAGTTGGACCACTATGTGGTGTAAGCTGGGACTAAATTTTATGTGATATTTAAACTGGAGACGTCCCTCTGTAACATGGTCACAGGTGCTCCTACATATGGAATCCATCAGATTGATGGAGAGAGTGGATCACACTCTCCTAGACACTATGCACATCTTCGACCGTAAATGGGGGAGTTGGTCGACTTACCAAATATGTACCGGGCTTGGAGACCTGTTAGTCCCAATGACCAGATAGGGTGAGGCCTCCCATGTCAACATACTCAATACTAATGAGGATTTTATTTGTTAACTATACATAGTCAGCTTCTATTTACTTGGCACACCTAGTAGATACAATCTGGTCTACGTGTACTACTGCCCTTACATTCATTTTCTTTTCTAGTTTTCTCTGTGTCCTTTATTTATTTATTTTTTATTTTACACTGTTCATGGTTTAATCTGTTAAAAGGCAATGTGAGAGATCCTTTTGTGCACCATTTTATCTTATTCCTTGGTAGCAATGATTACCTCTCTGTGCCTGTATGACTTGTATTTATCTGTTATACTTCAATAAAATGTTTGTAAACAAATTTTATGTGTTATCACTTGACACTACCTATCCCCTTTGGTAACGAGAGAGAAAAAAGGGGAATTGTTTGTGCAGATTAATCTCAAGCCCGTGTTAAGGTACTCATATATAAGGTAGCTTGAACCTCCTCACTTATATACAAAAGTGCATATTACATTCAAGATTTCATACAAAGTTATTAGATAGTGAAAAAATAAACTGAAAATAAACTTAAATGTCTCATGAGTTCATCAGTGAAATAGTTAAATAAAGTCTTTTGTGCAAAACAATCATAAATTAAAAGTTCAATCTGTTGTGCTAGTTGCATGTGAGACAATCCAAAGTGACTTGTGCAAATTCCTTGGTAAACAGCATGAGGTGACATTTTATGGAACTTTACTATGAGTGCCTGTCCATTCATACGAGGATACCCCATGGTCCTAAGGTGCCACAGAGAAGGTGATAATCCAGGAATTGTCAGCCACATTCATCATCGCTCATCCCCAGCAGGATTATACGTTTAGGACACCCTATGGTTGGATTCAGTAAGGAGGAAGACAGCTCCAGCAAAACCCCCACCTAATGCGGTTCACCCCTGCAGGGGTATGAGAATTTTGTGAGTGGGGAGCTGAAGGGGAGCACGAACGTCACCTCATGCTGTTTAGTGTTTACACAGGAATTTGCACAAGTCACTTTGGAGTGTCTCACATGTAACTAGCACAACAGATTGAATTTATACACTTTTAATTTATGATTATTTTGCACAAAATACTTTATTTAACTATTTCATTGATGAATTCACGAGACATTACGTTTATTTTCAGTTTATTTGTATGAAATCTTGAATGTAATATGCACTTTTGTATATAAGTGTGGAGGTTCAAGTTACCTTATATATGAGTACCTTAACACGGACTTGAGATTAATCTGCACAAACAATTCCCCTTTTTTCTCCCTCGTTACCAAAGACGATAGGTAGTGTATCACATATAATTTAGTCCCAGCTTACACCACATAGCGGTCCAACTAGGACTTGCATTTTTAACTGTAAGTCATCACTGGAGGTCACCCCTGCACATATATACATATTATCAGAATTATATAAAGGACTTTTCCCTGTCCCTCCCCCCTCGGTACCCAGGTGTAGGGAGCACTAGGTGGCGGAGGTTCTGGATTTGGGAGGAGAAGAATGGGATGATATGTGGAGTGTCCCTTTCATTCACTAAGTGTCAACCAAAGATCGCTTAATGCAATTTAAATTCCTACACAGGATAAATTACACCCAGCAAAGTTATCTAAAATTTACCAGGTAACATCATCAGAATGTTGGCATTGCTCACAGTCCCCAGCCAACTTTAGTCACGTTTTTTGGTATTGCCAGGCAGCCAAGGAGTTTTGGTCTGCCGTTGGGTGCTGCATAACAGAGATTACCTCTGTGCCTATGCCCCTGATGGTGGAGACATGCTTGCTTAGCTTAGTGGAGGGTTTATTACCTATTAGGGCTCAGTGCACCTTGCCCAGCCTGCTATTGTTCTATGCTTACGAGGCGCTGATCCTCTATTGAAAGAAACCCATGACACCCTTACTGTCAGTTTGGAAGATCTGGTTGGATAGCCCTGTTTCTATAGCCTAATGATTATTTGGCTCTTACTACATAAGTTCGACTCGAACATTGGGTGTTCGCCTGTTCGCCGAACAGCGAACAATATGCAGTGTTCGGGGCAAATTCGAAAGCTGCCGGACACTATGGGATTCTATGGGACACTAGCATGAAAAATCAAAAGTGCTAATTTTAAAGGCTTATATGCAAGTTATTGTCATAAAAAGTGTTTGGGGACCTGGTTTTACGTAATCGGGTGGCCCCACCCCTCTGACGCCACAGGGAAGCGTGGGTAAGTCCCCGTGGTGTCAGAGGGGGCGGGGTCACCTGGGTACATCACCGGGTGGCACCGCCCTCGGTTATATAAGAACTGTCAAAGGAGAAAAAGCGTCACACGGTGGGAGCCTCCCATGGAGGCGGATCGGTCGCTGATTTTTTTTTTCTTTTTTGGTCCGTCGGGTGGCATGATAGAAGAAGATGAATGGACATCGTGGGACATTTTTAGTTTTTGATTTTTTAATAAAGGACTTGTCCCAAGCTGTGTCTTGTCTTTTTTAACATTTTGACACTTTTTTGTGAAATGGTAGGGGGACTTGTGCCCGGTTACCAATTCACACAGAGGGGGAGGCTGGGATCTGGGGGTCCCCTTGGTAAAGGGGGCTTCTAGATTCCAATAAGCCCCCCGCCTGCAGACCCCCACAACCACCAGGTAAGGGTTGTGGGGATGAGACCCTTGACCCCAACAACATGGGGTCAAGGTGCTTTGGGGGCTACTCCAAAGCACCCTCCCCATGTTGAGGGCATGTGACAAGGGGTTCAGGAGGGGGTGTGCTCTCTTGTCCCCCCTCTTTTCCTGTGGCCTGCCTGGTTGTGTGCTCTGATAAGGTTCTGGTATGGATTTTGGGGGGACCCCTATGCCATTTTTTTTAAATTTTGGCGCTGGGTTCACCTTAAAATCCATACCAGACCTTTCAGGTCTGGTATGGATTTTGGGGGGGACCCCTATGCCAGTTAAAAAAAAAATGGCGCAGGGTTCCCCTTAATTTCCATATCAGACCCGAAGGGCCTGGTATGGATTTTAGGGGGACCCCCACGCAATTTTTTTTACATTTTGGTTTGAGGTTCCCCTTAATATTCATACCAGACCCAAAGGGCCTGGTAATGGACTGGGGGGATCCCATGCTCTTTTTTTCAATGAGATTTATCTATATTGCCAAGACCTGACAATTCATTACAGCTGCATTCAGTTTTAAATGACAATTTTCCTTTAGAAATGTCATTTTGCTGTGGTAATGTTCTAAACACGGGGAAAATGTGCCACTTTACAGGCATACTATAGACACCACCAGGCACAATATTTAAAGGAATATTTAATTTTTATTGTTTCATTTTAAGCATTAAAAAATCACTGCTCCAGAAAATACGTCCGTTTTTAAAATATTTTTTTGCATTGATACATGTCCCCTGGGGCAGGACCCAGGTCCCCAAACATTTTTATGACAATAACTTGCATATAAGCCTTTAAAATAAGCACTTTTGATTATTCATGTTTGTGAACCATAGACTTTAACCGCGTTCGTGTGTTCTGCCGAACTTTTTACTTGTTCGCATGTTCTGCTGTGAACCTAACAGGAGGGTCTTCGGCTCATCCCTGGTAGGGATGAGCCCGATGTTCAAGTCGAACGTAAGTTCGACTCGAACATCGGGTGTTCGCCTATTCGCCGAACAGCGAACAATATGCGGTGTTTGCGGCAACTTCAAAAGCTGCCGGAACACCCTTAAAGTCTATGGGACACTAACATGAAAAATCAAAAGTGCTAATTTTAAAGGCTTATATGCAAGTTATTGTCATAAAAAGTGTTTGGGGACCCGGGGCCTGCCCCAGGGGACATATATCAATGCAATTTTTTTTTTTAAACGGTCGTTTTTTCAGGAGCAGTGATTTTTTTAATGCTTAAAGTGAAAAAAATAAAAAGGAAATATTCCTTTAAACATTGTGCCTGGAATGTGTCTATAATATTCCTGAAAAGTGGAGCGTTTTTCCCGTGTTTAGAACAGTACCACAGCAAAATGACATTTCTAAAGGAAAAATTGTCATTTAAAACTGATCTCGGCTGTAATGAATTGGCGGGTCTCGGCAATATAGATACAGATAATTGAAAAAAAAGAGCATGGGACCCCCCTCCATTACCAGGCCCTTGGGGGCGTGGGGGTTCCCCTAAAATCCATACCAGGCCTTTCAGGTTTGGTATGGATTTTAAGGGGAACCCTGCGCCAAAATCCATACCAGACCCTTATCAGATCCCCCTGCTGCGAACCAAACAGGAGGGTGTTCGGCTCATCCCTAATGTGCAGTAACGCACTAGAATATACTGGGTCAAACATGCAGTAATGCACAGATATATACTGCGTAAAACATGCTGTAATGTTCTGATATATACTGCATTAAGTGTGCAGTAACGCACTGATATTAATTGCGTTAAATGTACAGTAACGCATGAATATATACTGCGTTAAACATGCAGTAATGCACGGATATATACTGCATTAAACATCCAGTAATGCACTGATATATACTGCGTTAAACATGCAGTAACACATGGATATATACAGCATTAAATGTGCAGTGACGCACTGATATATACTGCGTTAAACATACATTAACGCACTGATATATACTGCATTAAACATGCAGTAATGCACAGATATATACTTTGTTAAACGTACAGTAATGCACTAATATATACTGGGTTAAACATGCAGTAATGCTCAGATATATACTGCGTAAAATATGCAGTAATGCTCTGATATATACTGCATTAAATGTGCAGTAACACACGGATATATACTGCGTTAAACGTCCAGTAATGCACTGATATATACTGCGTTAAACATGCAGTAACGCATGGATATATACTGCATTAAACGTGCAGTGACACAATAATGTATACTGCGTTAAACATACATTAACACACTGATATATACTGCATTAAACATGCAGTAACGCACTGATATACACTACCGTTCAAAAGTTTGGGGTCACATTGAAATGTCCTTATTTTTGAAGGAAAAGCACTGTACTTTTAAATGAAGCTAACTTTAAACTAGTCCTAACTTTAAACAAATATACTCTATACATTGCTAATGTGGTAAATGACTATTCTAACTGCAAATGTCTAGTTTTTGGTGCAATATCTACATAGGTGTATAGAGGCCCATTTCCAGCAACTATCACTCCAGTGTTCTAATGGTACAATGTGTTTGCTCATTGGCTCAGAAGGCTAATTGATGATTAGCAAACCCTTGTGCAATCATGTTCACACATCTAAAAACAGTCTAGCTCCTTCCAGAAGCTACAAAATTGACCTTCCTGTGAGCAGATTGAGTTTCTGGAGCATCACATTTGTGGGGTCAATTAAACGCTCAAAATGGCCAGAAAAAGAGAACTTTCATCTGAAACTCGACAGTCTATTCTTGTTCTTAGAAATGAAGGCTATTCCATGCGAGAAATTGCAAAGAAATTGAAGATTTCCTACAACAGTGTGTACTACTCCCTTCAGAGGACAGCACAAACAGGCTCTAACCAGAGTAGAAAAAGAAGTGGGAGGCTGCGTTGCACAACTAAGCAAGAAGATAAGCACATTAGAGTCTCTAGTTTGAGAAACAGACGCCTCACAGGTCCCCAACTGGCATCTTCATTAAATAGTACCCGCAAAACACCAGTGTCAACATCTACAGTGAAGAGGCGGCTGCGGGATTTTGGGCTTCAGGGCAGAGTGGCAAAGAAAAAGCCATATCTGAGACTGGCCAATAAAAGAAAAAGATTAAGATGGGCAAAAGAACACAGACATTGGACAGAGGAAGACTGGAAAAAAGTGTTGTGGACGGATGAATCCAAGTTTGAGGTGTTTGGATCACAAAGAAGAATGTTTGTGAGACGCAGAACAAATGAAAAGATGCTGGAAGAATGCCTGACGCCATCTGTTAAGCATGGTGGAGGTAATGTGATGGTCTGGGGTTGCTTTGGTGCTGGTAAGGTGGGAGCTTTGTACAGGGTAAAAGGGATTCTGAATAAGGAAGGCTATCACTCCATTTTGCAACGCCATGCCATACCCAGTGGACAGCGCTTGATTGGAGCCAATTTCATCCTACAACAGGACAATGACCCTAAACACACCTCCAAATTGTGCAAGAACTATTTACAGCAGAAGCAGGCAGCTGGTATTCTATCGGTAATGGAGTGGCCAGCACAGTCACCAGATCTGAACCCCATTGAGCTGTTGTGGGAGCAGCTTGACCGTATGGTACGCCAGAAGTGCCCATCCAACCAATCCAACTTGTGGGAGCTGCTTCTAGAAGCGTGGGGTGCAATTTCTCCAGCTTACCTCAATAAATTAACAGCTAGAATGCCAAAGGTGTGCAATGCTGTAATTGCTGCAAAAGGAGGATTCTTTGATGAAAGCAAAGTTTGATGTAAAAACAATGTTATTTCAAATACAAATCATTATTTCTAACCTTGTCAATGTCTTGACTCTATTCTCTATTCATTTCACAACGTATGGTGGTGAATAAGTGTGACTTTTCATGGAAAACACAAAATTGTTTGGGTGACCCCAAACTTTTGAACGGTAGTGTATACTTTGTTAAACTTACAGTAATGCACTAATATATACTGGGTTAAACATGCAGTAACCCAGGTCTCTCACTTACCAGACCGGTGAGTCCGCTTGGGCAGAGGGTAGGCTCCCTTACGTATCCAACTCGTGGCCCCTGGTAGAACAGACAGGAAGCACGCGAGTGCAGAGTGGTATGAGAGCCTGTGCAGGAGTCCAGCTCCCGGAAGCAGGAAGTCCTCGAACAGCAGATGGAAGTCAGAAGCACAGGTAACCGATGCTGAGCAGGAGCTACAGACTGGTCACACACAGGCAGGGTTCGGCAACAGGCGGGCAGCGGAGGTACAGAAGGAGCAGGCAGAAGCGGGGTCAAACAAGCCGGGGTCAGATGCAGGCGGAAGTCAGAAGAGTCCAAAAGGCAAGCCGGGTCATCAACAGATCAGAACACAGGAACAAGGAGCAGGTAACGGGAACTTAGGCACAGGAGCTGTTGATCAGGCAGCACCGAGCAGAGAGAGAGGGAAGCCTAAATAGACTGATTGGCGCCAACCACCGCGCACGTCGGTACGCACAGGCGCCCGCACACCCGCATGCGCCCGAGCGCGCCCCCGGACAGCGGCGCGCACACCAGCACCACCAGGCACACGCATAACAGCGCCCATAGGCGGACGCGCGCGCCCGGGCAGCACCATGTACACCATGGCCAGCCGGAACACAAACACCAGTGCCCATAGAGGCAGGCGCCCGAGCATCCACAGGAACACGCGCACCAACGTGCCCCTGTGTGCAACGACACCCAACCAGGTAACCTCTCTGACAGTGCCCCCTCCTCAAGGGCAGACACCAGATGCCCAATTGGGCTAACTTGGAAGCATGCGAATCTTTAAAAGCTTGCAAGAGTTCTCTGGCATGCAAATTGTTTTCTGGCTCCCATGAGTTGTCTTCAGGGCCATATCCTTTCCACTTTATGTGTTATTGGGTTTTATTGCGCCTCCTTCTGCAGTCTAGGATTGCTTCCACTTCGAACTCCTCCTCGTTGTCAACAAGAACAGGTTTGGGTGGACCGACACTACGGCCAACAAAAGAATTGGGGGTAACCGGCTTCAAGAGAGACACGTGGAAGACTGGGTGCACCTTCAGAGAATTAGGCAGTTCAAGCTCGTAAGCGACATTGTTAATTTTCCTCCTTACCAGGAAGGGACCCAAGAACTTAGGGCCTAGTTTCTTAGACGGGCAAGCCAATTTCAGATTGGCGGTGGATAACCATACTGGGTTGCCGGGTTCCAACACAAGTTCTCCACGCCTCTTTTTATCAAACATTTTCTTGTAACATTCTTGGGCCTTGGCCATGGTATCCTCTAATAGTCTGTTGCTTACTGAGAAGAAATTCAGGGTTTCGGCTACTGCAGGAACAGAACACTCAGGTATTGACCCAGGCAAAAAGGACAGATGAAAGCCATAGTTGGCATAGAATGGAGTCTGGTTAGTAGCTGAATGCAAGGAATTGTTGTAAGAAAACTCTGCGATAGGGAGTAGGGAGGCCCAATCATCCTGGGAAAAGGCAGAAAAACAGTGGAGATATTGCTCCAGAGTTTGATTCGTCCTCTCAGTTTGCCCATTTGACTGGGGATAATAGGCTGAGGAGAACGCCAATTCGATTTCCAAGGAGTCACAGAGGGCCTTCCAGAATCTGGAGGTGAACTGGACATCACGGTCAGAAACTATATTCTTTGGAACTCCATGCAACCTGACAATTTCCTTAATGAAAATACTGGCTGTCTCCGTAGCCGATGGGGTACCCTTCATTGGAAGGAAATGAGCCATCTTAGATAATCTGTCTACCATGACAAAGATGGAGGAAAAGCCTTCTGATGGGGGGAGTTCAATGATAAAGTCCGTTGAAATCATACTCAAAGGTCTCTCTGGGACTGGGAGAGGTTTCAATAGTCCCCAAGCTCTAGCCCGGCTGTTCTTGCTTCTGGCGCAAGTATTGCAAGAATCAACATACTTTTTACAATCCCTAATAAGGTGAGGCCACCAGAAGGTACGTTGTACCGTGTGCCAAAATGTCCAGCCAGTTTATGATCATGACAAAGTTCCAATACCTGTACCCTTAATTCTTCAGGGACCACAATCTTGTTTTCATGCCAAAACAGGCCATCCTTGGCACAGGCCCCAGCGGGTAGAGTCATCCCCATAGAGGCCCGTCTGATTTGAGAGACTAGATCTTCTTGTAAAAGCAGGAAATTCCCAGGAGGGAGGATGGTATCTGGAGGTAAGGTTTCTTACAAATCATGGAACATACGTGAAAGTCTTAACATTCTTGGATCCGGGTCTGAAGGTGATGTGGAACTGAAATCGAGAAAAAAAAAGTGCCCATCTGGCCTGCCGGGGCTTTAGCCTCTCAGCCGTTCTCAGGTATTCTAAGTTTTTATGGTCCGTGTAGACCAGGATGGGATAAGCAGCACCCTCCAGAAGATAACGCCATTCCTCTAAAGCTGCTTTAATAGCCAGAAGTTCTCAATCTCCCACATCGTAATTTCTCTCAGAAGATGAAAGTTTACGTGAGAAAAACCCCACAGGGTACAGAAGGGCTTTGGTGCCTTGTCGTTGCGAGAGCACAGCTCCTACTGCAATTTCGGATGTGTCAACTTCTAACACGAACGGTAGAGCTGGGTTGGGATGCTTAAGAATGGTGGCTGAGGTAAACAGGCCAATTGTGCCTTAGGAGTCCAGCAGAACCGGTTTCCTTGTCTGGTGAGTTCAGTAATGGGGGCGATTATCAAGGAGAACCCCTTTATGAATTTCCTATAGAAATTGGCAAAACCAATAAAGCGCTGTACCCCTTTCTTATCTACAGGTGCAGGCCAGTCCAGGATGGCAGATACCTTTTGGGGATCCATCTTGATACCCTCAGGAGAGATGATCAGGCCCAGAAACTGAATACATTGAAGCTCAAACTCGCATTTTTCGAGTTTGGCGTAGAGCCCATGTTGTCTAAGTCGGGTGAGAACATTTCGTACATGCCTGCGGTGGTCGATCAGAGAAGAGGAAAAAATCAGGATATCGTCCAGATAGACTATGACATAGAGGTCCAGGAAGTCACGGAAGACGTCATTGATGAAGTGTTGGAAGGTTGCTGGCGCGTTACACAGGCCAAAAGGCATGACGAGGTACTCGAAGTGCATAAATCGAGTACTAAAAGCTGTCTTCCACTCATCCTCTTCTCTTATGCAAATTAAGTTGTACGCCCCGCGGAGATCCAACTTGGTGAAAATTGTTGCGGTTCCCAGTCTTTGAAATAATTCAAGGGTAACGGGTATCTGTTCTTGATAGTGATTTTGTTTAATTCCCGGTAGTCGATACAGGGGCGTAGGGAATGATCCTTCTTCTCTACGAAGAAGATGCCTGCACCCCCTGGAGACGTGGAGGGGCGAATGAACCCTTTCTTTAAGTTCCCATCAATATAAATTTTCTAAGTGCCCAGCTCCTGCTCAGTTAATGGGAAAATCCTCCCGAAGGGAACTTCGGTTCCAGGTAAGAGTTCTATTGGGCAATCATAAGGCCTGTGCGCCGGAAGGGTGTCTGCCCCCTTCTTGCTGAAGACATCCTGGAAATCCCGATAGGCTTCGGGAAGGGATTGGCAAAGCTTGATATCAGAGTCCAAGCAAAAACACTGAGACGGTGTCATGGGTGTTCCATGTAAGCAGTGTTGCCTGCAGTAATCAGATAGAAATTGGATCTTTCCCATCGCCCAGTCAATGCTGGAGTTGTGTGCCTGCAGCCAGGGCATTCCAAGGATGATTGGAAAAAGAGCAGAGGAGATGACATCCAAGCGTAAGAGTTCCTGGTGTTCCGGGCCTATGGTGACCAATATTGGGGCGGTCTCACAGGTGACTGAACCGGAGCTGAGGGTAGAGCCATCTGCTAAGAATACTGCAAGTCCCTGGGCCTTAGGTTGAAGAGGAATGCCATGATTATTAACGAAGGTCTGGTCAATGAAACCACTGCATGCTCTAGAGTCAATAATGACCGACACCAGGATGTTCTTTCCGGGAAGCTTTAACATAACAGAGAGTGTCAAATGGTTACCAGATTTGGGCAAGACAGGTGCACATAAAGAAGAAGACGTCAGACACTTACGTGTCTTGTTGGGGCAGGCCCTCACAAAATGTCCTTGTTCTTCGCAGTACAGGCATAAATTGAGAGTACGTCTGCCCCTATTTTCTTCTGGGGTAAGGGATGGCAGATCAAGTTGCATGGGTTCGGGTGCTTCTGTGACCGGAGTAGAGGAGACAGGAGGAAATTGGTTGGGGGAACTGGAAACCTTAAGGAGCATCCAAATGGGACGAGGATGACTAGAGGACATCTCAGAGCGTTTCTGTCTCAAGCGACGGTCAATCTGAATGGACAAGTTGATGAGTTCATCCAGAGTCTGAGGTATCCCAACACCTGCCAGCTCATCTTTAAGGGGATCAGATAACCCCATCCGAAATTGATGATGCAAGGCAGCGTCGTTCCACTCTGTATCAGAGCTCCAACGTTGGAACTCAACTGCGTAGTCTTCGGCCGCTCTGCGACCTTGCTGCAGGGAGTGCAAGGCTGCCTCCGCAGTAGCAGTTAGTTGGGGAGTCCTCGTATAACTGTGACATTGCTAGGAAAAAAGCATCCAGGGTATCCAAGGACCTAGATTTCTGCCAAAGTCTGAGGCTCGCTGGACAGTAGTGCAATGACAAATCCCACCTTTGTGGCATCCAGAGAAAACGTGCGGGGCTGTAGAGCAAAATAGAGCTCAAAGGCATTACGGAAAGCCAGATATTTGCAGCGTTCTCCAGTAAACTTTTCGGGTGTGGGTACCCTGGGTTCCGGAGGAAGCATTACTATGGAGGGTGCTGAGGATAGTCCAGCAGACAGTGCTCCCTGAGGGGGAGGAGCTGCTGAGAGGGCTTGGACCTGGCCCTCTAATCTGGTATAGCCTTCTTGTAGGCTTTTAACTGCTTCGGTAAGGCCCGCTAGGTGCCTACAAAGTTCATCCATGGGGAGGCCCCCTGTACGGACTCGGTCATGGCTGCCTGATACTGTCAGGTCTCTCACTTACCAGACCGGTGAGTCCGCTTGGGCAGAGGGTAGGCTCCCTTATGTATCTGACTCGCGGCCCCTGGTAGAGCAGACAGGAAGCACGTGAGTGTGGAGTGGTATGAGAGCCTGTGCAGGAGTCCGGCTCCCAGAAGCAGGAAGTCCTCGAACAGCAGATGGAAGTCAGAAGCACAGGCAACAGATGCTGAGCAGGAGCTACAGACTGGTCACACACAGGCAGGGTTCGGCAGCAGGCGGGCAGCGGAGGTACAGAAGGAGCAGGCAGAAGCGGGGTCAAACAAGCCGGGAAAAAAATAAAAAGTCCCCAAGCAGTGGAATATTACTCCGGAGATGTTTTCTAGAACTGCTGCCTCTACCACTTACTTCCACTAGGTGGAGTAAGAAGCTAAAAAAAAGAAGGGAGAAGTAGATATGGCGCTGTTCTAAACCTGATAGGGTTCAGGTGTGTTCTACTCCCCAATAGGGGAGGAAGGAGTTTTAGGTGAGGAGAAAAAATGTGAATTAAGTAGTGCCTATTCAATGAGTATCTGCAACCAAAAAGAATGTCAGATGTACTGTGCTCATTTTTTAAATAAAAACTAAAATTGAAAAATAAACATGAAAAAATAAAATAAAATAAAAAATAAAATGAATATTAATGGGTGGGAACTAGGGATGAGCTTCGCATTCGAGTCAAACCCATGTTCGACTCGAACATCGGCTGTTCGATCGTTCGCCGAAATGCGAACGTTATGGGCCATTCGCGCCAAATTCGTGTGGCGCGTCACGGCCCATAATTCACTGCGGCATCGCAGTGCATTGCTGGCTGCTGATTGGCCAAGCATGCACTATGACCCGCATGCTTGGCCAATCACAGCGCCGTCGGTAGAGAGAGCTGTAATTGGCCAAAGCCAGGGTGGCTTTGGCCAATTATGGCTCAGGGGGTTTAGAACACGCCCCACACTATATAAGGCCGCCTGCACAGCGGCCCTGTGTAGTGTGTTCCGGCGTGCTTAGAGATAGAGAGAGAAAGACAGTGTCATTTCATTTGAGTTAGCTAGATTAGGCAGGACAGTCAGTGAGTTAGCTGCACTTACAGTGTATTGTGTATATATATGCATCCCAGGTGTTGCATATATATATATATATATATATATATATATATATATATATATATATATATATATATATATATATATACACTGTATTCAGTTTAGCTAGATCCGTTCCTGTTATCTTTCTACTGACAGGCAGGCTTGTCTTGTTACAGTATTTACAGCTACCTGAAGATAATTGCTGGTGTTCTTTTGATCCTATTAGTACCACAGTCAGGCAGCTAGACTATTTACAGTTAGTGTAGTGCGTCCTCCTCACAGTGTTCAGTTAAAGCTACAAGTTAGTTTAGTGTGGCCTCTGCACAGTGTTCAGCTAAAACTACAAGTTAGTGTAGTGCACAGTGTTCAGCTAAAGCTACAAGTTAGGGTAGTGTGTCCTCCTCACAATGTTCAGTTAAAGCTACAAGTTAGTTTAGTGTGACCTCTGCACAGTGTTCAGCTAAAGCTACAAGTTAGTGTAGATGCGTCCTTCTCACAGTGTTCAGCTAAAACTACAAGTTAGTGTAGTGAGACCTCTGCACAGTGTTCAGCTAAAGCTACAAGTTAGTGTAGTGCGTCCTCCTCACAGTGTTCAGCTAAAACTACAAGTTAGTGTAGTGAGACCTCTGCACAGTGTTCAGCTAATGCTACAAGTTAGTGTAGTGCGTCCTCCTCACAGTGTTCAGCTAAAGCTACAAGTTAGTTTAGTGTGACCTCTGCACAGTGTTCAGCTAAAGCTACAAGTTAGGGTAGTGCGTCCTCCTCACAGTGTTCAGCTAAAACTACAAGTTAGTGTAGTGCGACCTCTGCACAGTGTTCAGCTAAAGCTACAAGTTAGCATAGTGAGACCTCTGCACAGTATTCAGATGTAAGCTACAAGTTAGTGTAGTGTGTCCTGCTCACAGTGTTCAGCTAAAACTACAAGTTAGTGTATTGCGACCTCTGCACAGTGTTCAGCTAAAGCTACAAGTTAGTGTAGTACGACCTCTGCACAGTGTTCAGCTAAAGCAGGCATGTCCAAAGTCCGGCCCGCGGGCCAATCGCGGCCCGCGGCCCGGTTTTGAACGGCCCGCCTGGTTATCTAAACCAGCCTTTCTCAGTCAGTGTGCCGCGTGATCAGGGCTGTCAGATGAGCCAGATCCCCTGCCGAACTGTACATCGGCACTGTGAGAAGCTCCGTCAGCCTCAAAAGTGAAAGTAAAGTGCAGGGTAATGTGCTGTGCTCTCTGCTTCCCCCTACAGTGCAGTACCAGGCTGAATGAGGAAGCTGGAAAGGTACAGTACTGTGATTGAAGCTAGATTCGTTTTAAAAGGGCTTTATTCATGTGTCTGTGCATGTGTGTGTGTGTGTGCGCATGTGTCTGTATGTGTGTGTGTGTGTGTGTGCATGCATGGGTCTGTGAGTGTGTGCATGTGTCTTTATGTATATCTGTATGTATGTGTGTGCATGTGTCTGTATGTGTGTGCATGTGTATATGTGTGTGTTTGCATGTGTCTGTATGTGTAAGCATTTGTCTGTATGTGTGTGTGTCTGTATGTGTGTGTGTATGTGTCTGTATGTATGTGTGTGTGTGCATGTGTCTGTGTGTGTGTGTGTGTGCATGCATGTGTCTGTATGTGTGTGTGTGAATGTGTCTGTATGTATGTCTGTGTATGCATGTGTCTGTATGTGTGTGCATTTGTCTGTATGTGTGTGTGTGCATGTGTCTGTGTGTATGTATGCGTGTATGTTACTTTTAATCTGCCCCCACCCCCAATTCCTGTACCATCAGAACTGCTTTTGTAGGGCTTGTTTGTGATAGCAGCCAGGACTACTGCTCCTCTGAAAAGCAATCCATGCACATATCACTTTTCAGAGGCATTTGACAGGTGGTAAAGAGGCATTATGTTGCCTCCTCACCACCTGTTTTAAGCCCGTAAATGCAGCATCACTATACCGCAACTGTGCAATGCACACAGTTGTGGGATAGTTGCAGTGCAGCCCCATTCAGCCTGGGTATACCTCCAGCTGCAGCCACAGCATGTGTACACCCCCAGCTGCTTCCTCTGCAGCTAAAGGGGGAGAAGTTGGGGGTGGTAAAAATAGCTTAACCATGTGGTTTTACTGCCCCTCCAGCCTGACACGCGAACAAGCCCTTGGTTGACATCTGTGTGGCTGCGTGCTGTGTGCAGGGCAGCCCATTCATTTCAATGGCTTCCCTACCCACAAAAATGCAGGGAAAGAAGTCCCCAACCTTTTTTTTTTTAAATTGCACTGCACCAAAAGCACCCCACGTTTTCCAATGTGTGGGGTACCATTAAGGTACCCCTAAAGAGCAGAGCATTCATTTGTGTGTCCGGAACGAGCGCGACAAAGGCAAGAGAATTCTTGTTGGGCAGTGTATTAGTGCTCGAACGAACACACTTAGACCGAATTTTAATGGTTCAAAGAATGTCAGGCAAAATGGTCGGCCCTCACACATGTTCACTTCATCAAATCTAGCCCTCTTTGAAAAAAGTTTGGACACCCCTGAGCTAAAGCTACAAGTTAGTGTAGTGCGTCCTCCTCACAGTGTTCAGCTAAACCTGCAAGTTATTTTTTTGCGAGCTCTGCACAGTGTTCAGCTAAAGCTACCTGTAGAAGGTTGTTGGTGTTTTCCTGATCCTATCACTACTGCAGGCAGCTAAATAAGCTACAAGTTAGTGTAGTGCGAGCTCTGTACAGTGTTCACCTAAAGCTACCTGTAGAAGGTTGGTGGTGTTTTCTTGATTCTATCACTACCGCAGGCAGCTAAATAATCTACAAGTTATTTTTTGTCGAGCTCTGCACAGTGTTCACCTAAAGCCACCTGTAGAAGGTTGGTGGTGTTTTCCTGATCCTATCACTACCGCAGGCAGCTAAATAAGCTACAAGTTAGTATTTTGCGAGCTCGGCACAGTGTTCAGCTAAAGCTACCTGTAGAAGGTTGGTGGTATTCTCATACTACAGGCAGGCAGTTGATTTTGCTAGCTGCAATATCAGTACATTATATATATATATATATATATATATATATATATATATATATATATATATATATATATATATATCCCAGCTTAGTGCAGCTACAGGCCATTAGTATGTCTGGAAGGCCAACAAGGAGAGGCAGACAGTCACAAGCCAATAAAAGAGGGCAAGCAGGCTCTGTGTGTAGAGGCAACAGTGCTGGTCGTGGAGACGGTGCATCCTCATCAGCACGTGGCCGTGGGACACGCTTGGCCTTTTTTTCGACAGCTGGCCGCGTTGAGCCGCAACATGCGGAAGACTTGGTCGAGTGGATGACCAAGCTGTCCTCATCCTCCTCATCCTCTCTCACCCATGCTCAGGGTACTTTGTCTGGCAAAGCAGCGGCCTCTTCCCTCGGCTCAATGTAATCAGTGACTCCTTCCCTAGCCCCACCATGTCCTCCTGAGGAGTCCCTCGAACTGTTTGACCACAGTGTTGGGTACATGCTCCAGGAGGATGCCCAGCGTTTGGAAGGCTCTGATGATGATACTGAGCTAGATGGAGGCAGTATCGTGAGCACGGACAGAGGGGGTGCCCAAGAAGGACAGAAATCTGGCAGTCATGCTCCCCCTGCTGTAGCATACTGCCAGGTTTGCTCCAGTGATGAGGAGGGAGGGGATGATGAGGTCACTGACTCAACGTGGGTGCCTGATAGGAGAGAGGAGGAGGAGGAGGCGGCACATCACCAACGAGGCAGGATACCCTCCAGGGGCCAGCCCAAGGGCAGCACACTGACTGCATCACACCCCAAAGCTGCGCATGTGCAGGGCACTGCAGTCTCTGCACGTTATTCAAAAAGTTCTTTGGTGTGGGCCTTTTTTGAGACGAGTGTATCAGATCGCACTGCTGCTATTTGCAACATATGTCTCAAGCGTATCTCGCGTGGCCAAAACATCTCCCGCTTGGGCACCACATGCTTGACCAGACATATGTTGACCTGCCATGCAGTTCGTTGGCAAGCGTATTTAAAAAACCCACACCAAAGAACAAAGAGGACCTCTCCTTGCTCCTCATCAGCTGAGATCTCCAACCCCACTATACCTTCAGTACTCTCTGAGACCTGAACTGAGAGGAATGAAGGTGTAGAATTAGGTGTGTCACAGCCAAGTACTTGTGGGCAATCTGCTTTCGGTACACCGACGTCAGATTGTACCAGGCAAATTTCCCTGCCCCAGCTGTTGAACCGCTGAAAGAAGTTTGCTCCCAGCCATCCACATGCCCAGCGGTTCAATGCTAGCTTGGCAAAAATGCTAGCACTTCAACTGCTGCCTTTTCAGTTGGTAGACTCTGTCCCCTTCCGTGAGTTTGTGGAATGTGCGGTTCCTCAGTGGCAGGTACCCAAACGCCACTTTTTCTCACGGAAGGCGATTCCGGCTCTCTACCGGCATGTGGAAGGCAATGTCTTGGCCTCGCTGGACAGGGCGGTCAGTGGTAAGGTGCATATTACCGCTAACTCATGGTCCAGCAGGCATGGACAGGGACGTTACCTAAGTTTCACCGCGCATTGGGTGACTCTGCTGGCAGCTGGGAAGGATGCAGGACAAGGTGCAGTAGTGTTGGAGGTTGTTCCGCCACCACGCCTCCAAAATGCCACTACTAATGATTGTGACACACCTCTCTCCTCCACCCCTCCTCCTCTTCTTCCTCCATGGCCTCTTCCTGTGCTTTGTCCCCGGAACCAGCAGTGCTCCTTAGCCGTTCAAGGGGCTACGCAAGTATGCAGGCCAAAAGATGCCATGCGGTGCTTGAGCTGGTGTGCTTGGGGGACAGGAGCCACATTGGGGCAGAGGTTCTGTCAGCTCTGCAGGGGCAGGTTCAGAGGTGGTTGACGCCACGCCAACTTAAGGCAGGAATGGTGGTTTGCGACAAAGGCACCAACCTCCTCTCTGTCATCAGACAGGGACAAATGACCCATGTGCCCTGTTTGGCTCACGTCCTTAACTTGGTGGTGTAGCGGTTCTTGGGCAGGTACCCGGCTTACAGGATGTCCTGAAGCAGGCCAGGAAAGTCTGTGTGCATTTCCGCCGGTCATATAATTCCAGTGCTCGGCTGGCAGACCTCCAAAAGGAGTTTAACCTGCCCAAGAACCGCCTAATCTGTGACATGCCCACCAGGTGTAACTCAACGTTGGCCATGCTGCAGCGGACGCACACGCAGCAGAGGGCAATCAATGAGTACCTGTGCGAATATGGCACCAGGACAGGGTCAGGGGAGCTTGTTTTTTTTCCCCACGCCAGTGGGCCATGATCAGGGATTCATGCACTGTCCTGTCACCATTTGAGGAGGCCATGAGGATGGTGAGTAGTGACAGTGCATGCATCAGTGACACTGTCCCCCTTGTCCACCTGTTGGAGCACACGATGCGTGGAATAATGGACAGGGCACTTGAGGCAGAACAGAGGCAGGAAGAAGAGGACTTCCTTAGCTCTCAAGCCCCCCTTTATCCAGACAGTGTTCCTGCGTGTCCGCCGATCACACAGGAAGAGGATGAGGACGAGGAGGAGGAGGATTGTGTCAGTATGGAGGTGGAGCCTGGCACTCAGCATCAGCAGCAGTCTTTAAGGGATCAGTCCCAAGAAACACATAGGTTGGTGACCACCGCTCCAGGTAACTGGGTTTGAATTTCCTGTCCTCCGCTGCGTGAATTGTGAGAGCTCCAGGTGCTGGCGATTGCTATTCCAATGGTATAGGTGCAATGAAAAATCTGGACTGCCGCACTCCGGATTGGAATAATAAAGGTAAAATCTTCTTTATTGAAAAAATTACATGGTATAAAATGCGTACATTGCTCTGTTGAAGTGATACAGCATAACCACTGACGTGTTTCACGCTCCCATAGAGCGCTTACTCATAGCTGGTTTGTACATCAATGAAAGTCACTTATATACACATTATACGTCTCACACATGACCCCATACTGATTGTATAACTCTAAACAGCTGATCGTTATTGGTGCATGATATATTTTATTACCATTTATTTCTTGTATGCGTAACACAAGCTCGACAGGTATATGTGTAGGAGATTGCATGGGAAATATACACTCAGACATAGACCATTTATTGATCGTGTTTTTTAGTCAAGCCACAAACACATGGTTTAGTTTCCACTTTGTTTCATTTTATATACATTCTATATATACCTTCACGATGATAGATATATATATATATACACATGCCCCCTTCATGTTTTATGTTGATCTCCACTTTATTTTTCATTTTCACCTTTTATATTTATGATACACATAAATGCACATATACATGCATTTATAAAATACTTTTTTTTTTTCCTTGTGGAGTTCAGATTACTAAAAAAGCACCCACACACCATATATGCATACACTTTGTTTGCATCTCAAATCTGGTAGAGTTCACATAAAGTCATGAAATTTGAAAGTCATGCAAACACTGTTACAGATCCTCACATGTAAAACTTTATCGTTTACAAAACACAGTGGTTTTTCATAGTGTCTCCTCATAATAACCTTTACAATATTCTCATTTATATATAAAAAAATTTTCGTAAACTGAGCAGACATATGATATCTTTCACACTATGCCGTGGCTGCTGGGCCATATGGCTCATATATACCTGCATTCATTTATATAATGGTTTACATGTTTATACGTCTAAGCGCTAGTTTTAGCACCTATCTCAGTCCCGTGGAAAGAAAGGAAACTTTATATCTTCCTAACTTTCCTTCTTCAAAAGACTTTTAAAAGCAATATAAACTTTTTATTTATGGATATTTTTTGTATTGTCTATAGAAACATCTTGTCTGCACATTCACGTCTTCAATAAACACTCCACCATAAAACACACACCCAATTAACTCTATGTTAAGAGGCCATACAATCTAACGATCAGCTGTTTAGAGTTATACAATCAGTATGGGGTCATGTGTGAGATGTATAATGTGTATATAAGTGACTTTCATTGATGTACAAACCAGCTATGAGTAAGCGCTCTATGGGAGCGTGAAACACGTCAGCGGTTATGCTGTATCACTTCAACAGAGCAATGTACGCATTTTATACCATGTCATTTTTTCAATAAAGAAGATTTTACCTTTATTATTCCAATCCGGAGTGCGGCAGTCCAGATTTTTTATTGCATCTATACCCAAGAAACACATGGACTTGTACTGGGCTGGGAGGAGGTTGCTGCGGGCCATGTCATCCTTAGTGACCCAGAGGACTCCGGACCGAATGCCTCTGCAAACCTATGCTGCATGGGCTCCCTGATCCTGCAAAGCCTGCGTAAGGATCCTCGTATTCGTGGTATCAAGGAGAAGGACCAATACTGGCTGGCAACCCTCCTTGATCCACGTTACAAGGGTAAGGTTGCGGACCTTATCTTGCCATCGCAGAGGGAGCAGAGGATGAAACATCTTCGGGAGGCCTTGCAGAAAGGTCTGTGCAATGCGTTCCCAGAGACTGGGAGGTTACAAACTCCTTTCTGGACAACGTGTTGCTGAGGCTTCGGTCAGTCAAAGAAGGAGCGGTGGAGAAGGTGGCCGTCTGACCGATGCATTCAGACAATTTTTTGGTCCGCAGCCCCAAGCTATGATCGGTTCCAGCAACCATCGCCAGCGTCTGTTTTACATGGTGCAGGAATACCTAGGGGCAAGATCTGACTTGGACACCTTTCCCACCGAAAATCCTCTGGGTTACTGGGTCTTGAGGATGGATCACTGGCCAGAACTTGCACAGTATGCAAATGAGCTACTGGCCTGTCCTGCATCCAGCGTTTTTGGAACGCGCATTCAGTGCTGCTGGAGGCTTTGTAACCGATCACAGGGTGCGTCTGTCCACCGACTCGGTCGATCGACTGACCTTCATAAAAATGAATCAGTCTTGGATCACCACCAGCTACCAAGCACCTGATGCTGATGTAACCGAATAATTTTTTTGAAAATCTCAGATCCCTTCAAAGACTGCCTATGCTAATGCTGAGTGACTATCCTGAGTAGGGATGAGCTTCGAGTTCGAGTCGAACTCATGTTCGATTCGAACATTGGCTGTTCGCAAGTTCGCCAAACAGCGAACAATTTGGAGTATTCGCGGCAAATTCGAATGCCGCGGAACAACCTTTAAAAGTCTATGGGAGAAATCAAAAGTGCTAATTCTAAAGGCTAATATGCAAGTTATTGTCATAAAAAGTGTTTGGGGACCTGGGTCCTGCCCCAGGGGACATGGATCAATGCAAAAAAAAGTTTTAAAAACGGCCGTTTTTTCAGGAGCAGTGATTTTAACTGCTTCAGATCCGGGCCATTGCCAAATGACGGCAACAGCGCGGATCTAAATTGCCGGGACTACGTCCATTGACGTTGTCCCGTGCACGAGCGGCCTGCGCGCCCCCTGCAGGGCGCGCGCGGCGCGCTCGGTGATCAGCGAGTCTATGAGACTCGCCTGATCACAGATCAGAGTAAGGGGTTGGTCCCAACCCCTTACCACATGATCAGCTGTCAGCCAATGACAGCTGATCATGTGATGTAAGCAGAGCCGGTAATCGGCTATTTTCCTCCTCGCGCTGACAGCGTGAGGAGGAAAAAAAAAAACCCGATCACCGGCGGCCGTGATCGGGACATCAGTCCCGATCACGGCGATCTTGTAACACAGCAGTGCTGCCTACCAGTGCCCACCAGATTAACCCATCAGTGCCCACAGTGCCATCAATCAGCGCCACCCATCAGTGCCCACAGTGCCACCCATCAGTGCCCACAGTGCCATCCATCAGTGCCCACAGTGCCACCCATCAGTGCCACCCATCAGCACCCACATCAGTGCCACCCATCAGCACCCACATCAGTGCAACCTATCAGTGCCCATCAGTGTCACCTACCAGTGCCCATAAGTGCCCATCAGTGCCGCCCATCAGTGCCCATCAGTGCCCCCCATCAGTGCCGCCCATCAGTGCCGCCCATCAGTGCCCCCCATCAGTGCCACCTATCTGTGCCACCTATCTGTGCCACCTATCTGTGCCACCTATCCATGCCGCCCATCCGTGCCGTCCATCCGTGGCCATCAGTGCCGCCTTATCTGTGCCCATCAGTACCGCCTTATCTGTCCCCATCAGTGCCGCCTTAATTGTGCCTATCAGTGCCGCCTTAACTGTGCCTATCAGTGCCGCCTTAACTGTGCCTATCAGTGCCGCCTTATCTGTGCCTATCCGTGCCCATCAGTGCAGCCTATCAGTGCCCACCAGTGCCGCCTCATCAGTGCATATCAATGAAGGAGAAAAATGACCTGTTTACAAAATTTTATAACAAACTATTAAACATGATTTTTTTTTTTTTTCAAAATTTTCCATCTTTTTTTGTTTGTTTAGCAAAAAATAAAAACCCCAGCTGTGATTAAATACCACCAAAAGAAAGCTCTATTTGTGGGGAAAAAATTATAAAAATTTCATTTGGGTACAGTGTTGTATGACCGCGCAATTGTCATTCAAAGTGCGACAGCGCTGAAAGCTCAAAATTGGTCTGGGCAGGAGGGGGGTTTAAGTGCCCAGTAAGCAAGTGGTTAATAATGCTTAAAGTCAAACAATAAAAGTGTAATATCCCTTTAAATTTTGTACCTGGGGCGTGTCTATAGTATGCCTGTAAAGGGGCGCATGTTTCCTGTGTTTAGAACAGTCTGACAGCAAAATGACATTTTGAAGGAAAAAACTCATTTAAAACTACCCGCGGCTATTGCATTTCCGACAATACACATAGAAGTTCATTGATAAAAATGGCATGGGAATTCCCCAAAGGGGAACCCCGAACCAAAATTTAAAAAAAAAAATGACGTGGGAGTCCCCCTAAATTCCATACCAGGCCCTTCAGGTCTGGTATGGATATTAAGGGGAACCCCGGCCAAAATTTTAAAAAAAAATGACGTGGGGTTCCCCTTAAATTCCATACCAGACCCTTCAGGTCTGGTATGGATTTTAAGGGGAACCCCGCGCCAAAAAAAAAGAAAACGGCGTGGGGTCCCCCCAAAAATCCATACCAGACCCTTATCCGAGCACGCAACCTGGCAGGCCGCAGGAAAAGAGGGGCGGACGAGAGTGCGCCCCCCCCTCCTGAACCATACCAGGCCACATGCCCTCAACATTGGGAGGGTGCTTTGGGGTAGCCCCCCAAAACACCTTGTCCCCATGTTGATGGGGACAAGGGCCTCATCCCCACAACCCTGGCCGGTGGTTGTGGGGGTCTGCGGGTGGGGGGCTTATCGGAATCTGGAAGCCCCCTTTAACAAGGGGACCCCCAGATCCCGCCCCCCCTGTGTGAAATGGTAAGGGGGTACTTACCCCTACCATTTCACTAAAAAACTGTCAAAAATGTTAAAAATGACAAGAGACAGTTTTTTACAATTCCTTTATTTAAATGCTTCTTCTTTCTTCTATCTTCCTTCATCTTCTGGTTCTTCTGGTTCTTCTGGCTCTTCTGGTTCTTCCTCCGGCGTTCTCGTCCAGCATCTCCTCTGCGGCGTCTTCTATCTTCTTCTCCTCAGGCCGCTCCACACCCATGGCATGGGGGGGAGGCTCCCGCTCTTCTCTTCTTCTTTTCTTCTCTTCTTCTTGTCTTCATTTTCTTCTCCGGGCCACTCCGCACCCATGCTGGCATGGAGGGAGGCTCCCGCTGTGTGACGGCGCTCCTCAGGACATGACGGGACTTCCCTGTGGCATTCCCCGTGACGTCACAGGGAAGTCCCGTCAAGTGACCGTGCGTCAGAGGGGGCGGGGTCACCGGGTAGCCCCGCCCCCCGTTATTTAAGAACTGTCAGAGGAGGAGCGTCGTCACACAGCGGGAGCCTCCCTCCATGCCAGCATGGGTGCGGAGCGGCCCGGAGAAGAAAATGAAGAAGAGAAGAAGTGAAGAAGAGAAGAAAAGAAGAAGAGAAGAGCGGGAGCCTCCCCCCATGCCATGGGTGCGGAGCGGCCAGAGGAGAAGAAGATAGAAGACGCCGCGGAGGAGATGCTGGGCGAGAACGCTGGAGGAAGAACCAGAAGAGCCAGAAGAACCAGAAGAACCAGAAGATGAAGGAAGATAGAAGAAAGAAGAAGCATTTAAATAAAGGAATTGTCAAAAACTGTCTCTTGTCATTTTTAACATTTTTGACAGTTTTTTAGTGAAATGGTAGGGGTAAGTACCCCCTTACCATTTCACACAGGGGGGGGGGCGGGATCTGGGGGTCCCCTTGTTAAAGGGGGCTTCCAGATTCCGATAAGCCCCCCGCCCGCAGACCCCCACAACCACCGACCAGGGTTGTGGGGATGAGGGTTCAGGGTTCCCCTTTGGGGAATTCCCATGCCGTTTTTATCAATGAACTTCTATGTGTATTGTCAGCAATGCAATAGCCGCGGGTAGTTTTAAATGAGTTTTTTCCTTCAAAATGTCATTTTGCTGTCAGACTGTTCTAAACACAGGAAACATGCGCCCCTTTACAGGCATACTATAGACACCCCCCCAGGTACGAAATTTAAAGGGATATTACACTTTTATTGTTTGACTTTAAGCATTATTAAAATCACTGCTCCTGAAAAAACGGCCGTTTTTAAAACTTTTTTTGCATTGATCCATGTCCCCTGGGGCAGGACCCAGGTCCCCAAACACTTTTTATGACAATAACTTGCATATTAGCCTTTAAAATTAGCACTTTTGATTATTCATGTTCGTGTCCCATAGACTTTAACGGTGTTTGCGTGTTCGAACAAACTTTTTTCCTGTTCGCATGTTCTGGTGCGAACCGAACAGGGGGGTGTTCGGCTCATCCCTAATCCTGAGTAATTATCCTCTTCCTCCTCAATGATCACGCTGATAATTGTAAGAACATTTTTGGTTCTGGGCGCCACTACCAGTGCCTAAGGCTCAATTTTTCAAGGGGCGTGTAATTACAATTTTTGATTAAATACTTTGCAGCAGGGCTCGTTTCTGCGTTCCAACTAGAGTATCTGTGAGGGGTTGCAGTGTTGTGGCACCAGTGCCTAAGGCCCAATTTTTCAGCCCCTGTTCAACAGGGGCATGTAATTACAATTCTTTATCTAATATTTCACAGCAGGGCCCGTTTCTGCGCCGACCAAGAGCGAGTGAGGACTTACAGTGTTGTGGCACTAGCACCACCACCACCAAAGGCCCAATTTTTCTGCCCCTGTTCAACAGGGGCATGTAATTACAATTCTTGATCTAATATTTCACAGCAGGGCCTTGTAAGGGCTTACAGTGTTATGGCCACAACAACACCTAATGCCCAAATTTCTGCTGAGTATATAGGGCAGGCCCCTACTTTCAAACGACTCCTACTTGCAAACGGAAGGAGACAACAGGAAGTGAGATGAAATCTACCCCTAGGAAGGGAAATTCTCTCCTGTAAGAGTTAATATGGGAAAAACATTTCTCCTTTCCACTGATGCTTTATAACCAATCCTTGTTTCACAAAAAACCCCAAATTTTCAAAAAACATTTGTCATTGGGACAAAAAGTGAGGTGAAATCTTCTGAAGAGGCAAAACAAGACAGCAAAACAAATGTCACAGGGGTGATAACCCTTACCTATGTTTTCCAAAAAGCTTAAAATAGATTTTTTGGCTGGAGCTAAACACGTTAAAAATGTACCAGTTCAAAATTACAAACAGATTCTACTTAACAACAAACCTACAGTCCCTGTCTTGTTTGCACCGCCTGTATACTGCTGTTCAGAGTATATAGGGCCTGGTGGCCACACGCCTTTCCTTTTTTTAATTTAGGTGCGGGGTTCCCCTTAATATCCATACAAGACCCAAAGGGCCTGGTAATGGACTGGGGGGGTACCCATGCTGTTTGTGTCACTGATTTTCATCCATATTGCCAGGACCCGACATTACATTAAAGCCGCAAGCAGTTTTAAATGACTTTTTTTCCTTTAAAAATGACATTTTGTGCAGGGACTGTTCTAAGCATGGGAAACACGCGCCACTTTACAGGCATACTATAGACACCCCCAGGTACGATATTTAAAGGAATATTTCACTTTTTTTTTCAACTTTAACCACTTGAGCCCCAGACCATTATGCTGCCTAAGGACCAGAGGTCTTTTTCCAATTTGGCACTGCGTCGCTTTAACTGCTAATTGCGCGGTCATGCAATGCTGTACCCAAACGAAATTTGCGTCCTTTTCTTCCCACAAATAGAGCTTTCTTTTGATGGTATTTGATCACCTCTGCGGTTTTTATTTTTTGCGCTATAAACGGAAAAAGACTGAAAATTTTGAAAAAAAATGATATTTTCTACTTTTTGTTATAAAAAAAATCCAATAAACTAAATTTTAGTCATACATTTAGGCCAAAATGTATTCGGCCACATGTCTTTGGTAAAAAAATGTCAATAAGCGTATATTTATTGGTTTGCGCAAAAGTTATAGCGTCTACAAACTAGGGTACATTTTCTGTAATTTACACAGCTTTTAATTTATGACTGCCTATGTCATTTCTTGAGGTGCTAAAATGGCAGGGCAGTACAAAACCCCCCTAAATGACCCCATTTTGGAAAGTAGACACCCCAAGGAAATTGCTGAGAGGCATGTTGAACCCATTGAATATTTATTTTTTTTGTCCCAAGTGATTGAAAAATGACAAAAAAAAAAAATATATATATTTACAAAAAGTTGTCACTAAATGATATATTGCTCACACAGGCCATGGGCCTATGTGGAATTGCACCCCAAAATACATTCAGCTGCTTCTCCTGAGTATGGGGATACCACATGTGTGGGACTTTTTGGGAGCCTAGCCGCGTACGGGGCCCCGAAAACCAATCACCGCCTTCAGGATTTCTAAGAGTGTAAATTTTTGATTTCACTCTTCACTGCCTATCACAGTTTCGGAGGCCATGGAATGCCCAGGTGGCACAAAACCCCCCAAAATGACCCCATTTTGGAAAGTAGACACCCCAAGCTATTTGCTGAGAGGCATATTGAGTCCATGGAATATTTTATATTTTGACACAAGTTGCGGGAAAGTGACAATTTTTTTTCAATTTTCAAAACTTTGTGACAAAAAGTGAGGTCTGCAAAATACTTGTCTACTTTCCAAAATGGGGTCATTTGGGGGGGTTTTGTGCCACCTGGGCATTCCATGGCCTCCGAAACTGTGATAGGCAGTGAAGAGTGAAATCAAAAATTCACGCCCTTAGAAAGCCTGAAGGCGGTGCTTGGTTTTCGGGGTCCCGTACGCGGCTAGGCTCCCAAAAAGTCTCACACATGTGGTATCCCCGTACTCAGGAGAAGCAGCAGAATGTATTTTGGGGTGTAATTTCACATATTTCCATGGCATGTTTGAGCAATATATCATTTAGTGACAACTTTGTGCAAAAAAAAAATAAATAAATAAAAATTTGTCTCTTTCCCGCAACTTGTGTCGCAATATAAAATATTCCATGGACTCGACATGACTCTCAGCAAATAGCTTGGGGTGTCTACTTTCCAAAATGGGGTCATTTGGGGGGGTTTTGAACTGTCCTGGCATTTTATGCACAACATTCAGAAGCTTATGTCACACATCACCCACTCTTCTTGAAGACAAAGCCCTTTCTGACACTTATTGTTTACATGAAAAAGTTATTTTTTTTTGCAAAAAAATTACTTTGAACCCCCAAACATTATATATTTTTTTAAAGCAAATGCCCTACAGATTAAAATGGTGGGTGTTTCATTTTTTTTTTTCACACAGTAATTGCGCAGCGATTTTTCAAACGCATTTTTTGGGGAAAAAACACACTTTTTTAAATTTTAATGCACTAAAACACCCTATATTGCCCAAATGTTTGATGAAATAAAAAAGATGATCTTAGGCGGAGTACATGGATACCAAACATGACATGCTTTAAAATTGCGCACAAACGTGCAGTGGCAACAAAATAAATACATGTTTAAAAGCCTTTAAAAGCCTTTACAGGTTACCACTTTAGATTTACAGAGGAGGTCTACTGGAAAAATTACTGCACTCGATCTGGCCTTCGCGGTGATACCTCACATGCATGGTGCAATTGCTGTTTACGTTTGACGACAGACCGCCGCTTGCGTTCGCCTTAGCGCAAGAGCAGGGGGCGACAGGGGTGCTTTTTTTTTTTCTTTATTATTTTTTTGCTTTTTTAATCTTACTTTTAAACTGTTCCTTTCATATTTTTTTTTTTAATCATTTTTATTGTTATCTCGGGGAATGTAAACATCCCCTATGATAGCAATAGGTAGTGACAGGTACTCTTTTTTGAAAAAATTGGGGTCTATTAGACCCTAGATCTCTCCTCTGCCCTCAAAGCATCTGACCACACCAAGATCGGTGTGATAAAATGCTTCCCCAATTTCCCAATGGCACTATTTACATCCGGCGAAATCTAAGTCATGAAATGCTCGTAGTTTCCGGTTTCTTAGGCCATAGAGATGTTTGGAGCCACTCTGGTCTCTGATCAGCTCTATGGTCAGCTGGCTGAATCACCGGCTGCATTCTCAGGTTCCCTGTTGAGACAGGAGAGCCAGAGAAAAACACGAAAGAGTGTGGGGGGGGGGGGGCATTCCCTCCCACGGCTTGTAAAAGCAGTCTAGAGGCTAATTAGCCGCTAGGATTGCTTTTACATGAAAGCCGACCGCTGGCTGAAAAGAATGATACCAAGATGATACCTAAACCTGCAGGCATCATTCTGGTATAGCCACTCAAAGTCGTGAATGGCGTACCTGAAGACAAAAAAATGGTTAACAATGGTTAACAATAAAGCACAGTAAAGTATAAATAATTACATACCTGAAAAACAAACATGATAAAACATAATAACAATAACAATAACAATAAAACATTGCAGAATAGAATACAGTAAAAAAAGAGCAGAACAATAGAGAGAGAGAATAGAGAGAGAGGGAACAATAAAACGACAACTATTTTTTTTTATTTTATATATTTTTTTTTTTTACACTTTTTTTGTAACTAACTTTTATAACTGTAACCGGTTCCAGGTTCGGGTCTCTCAAAATGCGATGGCATCTTGGGAGACCCTGTGAAAGTGTGTCCTAGTCTGTGCAATGCTGTACCCTACGCTAATACTCAACTAGTGCATGGTAGCGTTCAAAACATTCACCAATGCAAAGACCATGATTGTCAGGACAGGAGGGACAATAATAGCGGGTGTCACGCCTATATCCGCGCTTGCTGCAGACACAACATCTTTTTTGGGGGGTTCGCTGGGTAGGGGTACTCGGGAGGACATAAAAATGCCTCTCATGCAGCCGACTGCATTTGGTTGGGGATGTGAATGGGGGAAGTACGGGCGCTGCAGAAGCGGTGGGTTCCCAATTAGGATTGGCGAATGCAGCAGGAAGGGCATTATGGGCACGACGGGCCTGTGTTTGTCTTTTTGGTGTCAGCGGGACACTACTTGTGCTTGCCACCTCACCAGCTTGAACTGCACTTATGGGACTCGCCACGTCACCAAGTGTTACTGCAGTGCTGGTTTGGCTACGACCGGGGTGTACTACGCCGCTGGCGCTTGCCAGTTCCCCAAAACACTACCAAAAAAACTGTTAGCGATCGCAGGGATCAGGCCTGACTCTGCAAACGCTGCAGTTATGCGTTTAGAGTTTTGTAAGTGACAGTGATCGATCGATACTGCACTTGGGTGGGCTGGGCCGGGCCGGGCGGAGGGGCAAAACGCAGGTGCTAGCAGGTATCTGGGCTGATCCCGCTAACACTGCGTTTTTGGGAACCCTAAACTGCTGGGGACGCTAGTATAGATCTGATCGGATCAGATATTGATCCGTTCAGATACTATACCACTAAGGGAGGTGTACGGTGCGTGCGTGGGTGTTAGTGGTACTGGCGCTAACCTGACGCTGCCTGGGGCTGGTGCTTGCCAGTTCACCAAAATGCTACCAAAAAAACTGTTAGCGATCGCAGGGATCAGGCGTGACTCTGCGAACGCTGCAGTTATGCGTTTAGTGTTTTGTAAGTGACAGTGATCGATCGATACTGCACTTGGGTGGGCTGGGCCGGGCGGAGGCGCAAAACGCAGGTGCTAGCAGGTATCTGGGCTGATCCCGCTAACACTGCATTTTTGGGAACCCTAAACTGCTGGGGACGCTAGTATAGATCTGATCGGATCAGATATTGATCCGATCAGATACTATACCACTAAGGGAGGCGCATGCTGCGTGCGTGGGTGTTAGCGGTACTGGTGCTAATCTGACGCTGCCTGGGGCGACGCATATCACCGCCGGGCGATTAGGGGGCTAAACCTTTATTCGGTAATAAACGGCGGGTGCCCTGACACTATAAAAAATAAACAAACTAACCAGCGTCAACCGTAACGGTTATACGGTGATCAGTGGTGAAAGGGTTAACTAGGGGGCAATCAAGGGGTTAAAACATTTATTAGGTAGTATATGGGGGTCCCTGACGCTATAAAACGATGACGGCGAACCTAAATATTTACCTCACTAACTAGCGGAACCAGCGACACTAATACAGCGATCAGAAAAATGATCGCTTAGTGACACTGGTGACGGGGGGTGATCAAGGGGTTAAAACTTTATTAGGGGGGGTTAGGGGGGTACCCTAGACCTACAGGGGGGTAACAGTAACTGTGCTAACACAGTAACTGTCACAAACTGACACTATGCACTAATCAGAAAAAAAAAAAAAACTGCTGGTGTCAGTTTGTGACAGGGGGGGGGGTGATTGGGGGGGATCGGGGGGCGATCGGGGGGGGATCGGGGTGTAATGTGTGCCTGGCATGTTCTACTGTGTGTGTGTGTGTGTTGGTGCAGTCACTCACATGTCGTCTCTCCTCGGGCCGGAACGGAAACTACCGACCCGAGGGGAGATGACATCATTTCCTTTGCTGCTGTTTAGCATACAGCAGCAAAGGAGTGTTCCCATTGGCCGGCGGCGATCGCGAGGGGGGGGCCACGAACGGATGACCTACCCCTCGTCTCTGATCGCCGGGGGACAAAACGGGACCGCCTCGGGCGGCGGGGGGGGGGTCCGACCATGTACGTGATTTTGCCTGTCCGTGCCGCTTTGCCGACGTACATCGGCGTGAGACGGTCGTCAAGTGGTTAAGCATCATTAAAATCACTGCTCCCGAAAAAACGGACGTTTTTAAAAGTTTTTTTTGCATTGATACATGTCCCCTGGGGCAAGATTCGGGTCCACAAACCCTTTTTAGGACAATACCATGCAAATTAGCCTTTAAAATGAGCACTTTTGATTTCGAACGTTCGAGTCCCATAGACGTCAATGGGGTTACTAACGTTTGTGCGAATTTTCGGTCCGTTCGCAGGTTCTGGTGCGAACCGAACCAGGGGGTGTTCGGCTCATCCCTGGTGGGAACTCTTAAGTGAAAAGTGTGTCAGGCTGTGTGCCTGGCTAAACAAGAAGTGCAGTGTGTATCATACCAACTTATTTAAGTAGTAAATTAGATACAACAAATCATTATTAAAATAACCATAAATGCAATATGTTCATACAATTAAATAGATATACAAAGTGCTGTTGTGCATAAACAAGTGAACACGTGACTAATACCAGAGCCAAAACGGATTCCTTCACTGGCACAACAGCACTTTTATTGTATTAGTCACGTGTTCACTTGTTTATGCTTCAGTAAGCTTCAAGACAATCTAGTATTCCAAGGTTCATGACAGCGTTAAACATACATTAACGCACTGATATATACTGCATTAAATGTGCAGTAAAGCACTGATATGTACTTTGTTAAACGTACAGTAATGCACTAACATATACTGGGTTAAACATGCAGTAACGCACAGATATATACTGTGTTAAACATACATTAACCCACTGATATATACTGCATTAAACGTGCAGTAAAGCACTGATATGTACTTTGTTAAACGTACAGTAATGCACTAATATATACTGGGTTAAACATGCAGTAACGCACAGATATATATTGCGTAAAACTTGCAGTAATGCACTGATATATACTGCGTTAAACATGCATTAACGCATGGATATATACTGTGTTAAAAGTGCAATAATGCCCTGATTTATACTGTTAAATGTGCAGTAACGCACTAATATATACTGCATAAAATGTACAGTAACGCACTGATATATACTGCGTTAAATGTACAGTAACACACTAAAATATACTGTGATAAACATGCAGTAATGCACGGATATATACTGTGTTAAACATGCAGGAATGCACGGATATTGACTGTGTTAAACATACAGTAACACACTAATATATACTGCGTTAAATATGCAGTAATGCATGGATATATACTGCGTTAAACATTCAGTAATGCACTTATATATACTGCATTAAATGTACAGTAATGCAATAATATATACTGTGTTAAACATGCAGTAACGCATGGATATATACTGCGTTAAACGCACAGCAATGCATACATATATCTACTATGTTAAACGTGCAGTAACATACTGATATATACTGTGTTAGACGTACATTAACACACTGATATTAACTGTGTTAAACGTGCAGTAATGCCAAGATATATACCGCGTTAAATGCACAGCAATGCATACATATATTTACTACGTTAATTGTGCAGTAACATACTGATATACACTGCGTTAAACGTACATTAACACACTGATATATACTGTGTTAAACGTGCGGTAACGCACAGATATATACTGCGTTAAACGTACAGTAATGCACTGATATATACTGCATTAAACGTGCAGTAACCCACTGATATTTACTGTGTTAAATGTGCAGTAACGCACAGATATATACTGCGTTAAATGTGCAGTAACGCACTGATATATACTGCGTTAAATGTACAGTAATCCACAAATATATACTGAGTTAAACATGCAGTAATGCACGGATATATACTGCGTTAAACGTCCAGTAATGCACTGATATATACTGTGTTAAACATGCAGTAACGCATGGATATATACTGCATTAAACGTGCAGTGACGCACTGATATATACTGCGTTAAACATACATTAACGCACTGATATATACTGCATTAAACATGCAGTAACGCACTGATATATACTTTGTTAAATGTACAGTAATGCACTAATATATACTGGGATAAACATGCAGTAATGCACAGATATATACTGCATAAAACGTGCAGTAATGCTCTGATATATACTGTGTTAAATGTGCAGTAACACACTGATATGCATGCAGTAACGCACGGATATATACTGCGTTAAATGTGCAGTGACGCACTGTGTAACGAGCCCCTGCTCGCTCGATTCCACTCTCCCGACACTCTTCTGCGGCTATAGAATCAGATTGCAGATCGCAACATCTGATTGTTCAGTCATCCGATGCTCCGGGACTAGAACTACAGCTATGTGCCGTTTGAATCCAGTTGTGATAGCTCAGAACAAACACCAGGCAGGCTGTATGTAAGTTCAAACAGGAATCTCTTTTATTGAAAGGAATACAGGCTCTTTTATACAGTAAAAGAGGAGGTGCATACCTCCTGCTCATATTACTCTGAACATACACCTGTGACCAGAAACCTAATTAACATGGGCTAATTAACTAATCCCTTTAGACAGCCTAGATGACTCAGTCATGACCTTTAGCGCCAGTTCACACTACCGCGACTTGGGATCTGACTTGTCAGACCTCAAGTAGCCCCAAGTCGCTTGACATCAGAAATTCCATGCAAGTGAATGAGAGCCGTCTTAATGTACGCTACTGAAGTCGCTCCGACCTCAGAAAAGGTCCCTGTACTACTTCAAGGCGACTTCTAGTCGACTTGTACCCATAGATTTCAATGGAAGTCGCCTACAAGTCGGATCGTGGTCTATAGGGAAGCGACTTCACAGGAAGAAGAAAAGATTTTACCCAGGTACTCCCCACTGCAGGCAGCCCCGTCCCTCCCACAGAGTACTTCCTGGATGCCGTGATCTCTGTGTATACTACTAGTGTGAACAACCTGTATACACAATGTCAACCAGAGCCCACAGGGAAGTCCATCACAGAGAGGCAGTTGACAATGAGTCCTTAATAAGACTTGTGAGGCAGCATCCCTGTATCTATGACAAGACTGATCCGAACTACAAGGATCAAAATAAGAGGGATAGTGCCTGGCTGGAGATCTGTCGACTGACTATCGATAATTGGAACACATTGATGGTGACCAAACGTAGTGACAACCTTAGTAGTGACCGTAGTGACAACCGTAGTTTAACCTTTTATTTAATTTATGTCTGTTATCCATGTGTTTTGCAAGGCCCTGACATACTTGACTAGGCATGATGGGAAGTGTATTTCTGGAACAACTGGAGGACCAGAGTAAGGGCCCATTCACACTGGGGCAGTTTGCAGGCTCTATTGCGCTAAAATAGCGCCTGCAAACCGACCTGAAAGCCCTCGGTGCACTGGAAGGAGGGAAAAAAACTCCTGAAAGCTTTTGGGCGGTGAAGGAGCGGTGTATACACCGCTCCTTCACCGCTCCTGCCCATTGAAATCAATGGGGCAGCGCGGCTATACCGCCGGCATAGCGCCGCTGTAGCGGCACTTTGTGGTCGGTTTTAACCCTTTATTGGCCACTAGCGCGGGTTAAAACCGCCCCGCTAGTGGCCGAATAACGCTGCTAAAATTATGGTAAAGCGCCGCTAAAAATATCGGCATTTTACCGCTGATGCCCCCACCGCCCGTGTTAAAGGGGCCTATGGAGAACCCAGGTGCAGTATTTAAATGATGTATACTTCTATTGTTAATAAATGTAGATAATGAATGATCAATATCAGCCAAAATAATGATTGCTTTATTATCACAGTTTATGTCAAATGTAACCAAAAAATAGTATTTAAAACATTAACGACAGTAACATAGCATGACAGAATTAGAAACTCAATAAACTGCAGGCTCTAAAACTTTACAGAAAAAGTAACAGCAGCAAAATATATATTTAATCAATGCAGTTATGAAATGGTGTCCATTTGCCATTCTAATTCACCAGCCGGTGAAAGAAAGTAAGAAGCAAATTGCTCTCGAACAGTGGCACCATCGCTGGATCCCCTTGTAGCAATGAGGTGTGCACTTTCCATGTCATGCATAAGGGAATCCTCGAAATCGTACCCGTCACGTATCCGGACAAAATTGTGCAGCACGCAAGCTGCTTTAACAGCAGTAATTGCATTTTCAATGTTTAATGCAATAGGCGTATGTAACAAACGCCATTTATTGGCAAGAATACCAAAACTGCATTCAACCACCCTTCTTGCCCTTGTTAGTCGATAGTTGAACACTTTCTTAGGAGTGGTCAGGTTCCTATTGGAATAAGGCCTCATTAAGTGTTCCCCCAATGCAAAAGCCTCATCTGCGATGAATTCATAGGGTATTGGGTGTTCAGTTGTGCCAGGAAGAGGACAGTTCTCAGGAATATCTAACCGATTATCCCGTAGCCTTTCACCAAAAGAGGAATTAGCAAAAATCCGTGAATCGCAGCTACTACCATAGGATCCTATGTCTATATAGGTGAAGCAGTAGTTTGCATCGGCCACGGCCAGCAGTACAAAAGAACAATATTTTTTATAATTGAAGTACATGCTTCCACTACCAACAGGCTTTATAACACGCACATGCTTCCCATCTATAGCTCCAATGCAATTTGGGAAATTGCACCGACTCCAAAATAGTTTTGAAATATCCCGCCAATTCTCTGGTGTAGGCCTCTTCATGACTATGGTGTTAAGCACATCCCATAAGATTTGGCAGGTTTCTTTGATGATGCTGCTGATTGTCGACCTGCCCACCATGAACTCATAATGTAGGCTAATTAGGGAATGACTGGTTGCCAGGTATCTGAAAGACAAAATACATAATCATTATTTTCCTATTTATGTTTTGTAGTATCGATATTACAAATTAGATAGAAGGGATTGCGCGACTGCTTTAAGAGGTACCTCTGAAAAATGAATGATGCCAGGAGTGGATCTGGAACTAAAAGGGTGGTACCCTACATCCACGCAGACGAACTGGAGCTTCTGAGGCCTTTTATGGATCTGAGAGAGTGAGGTAACATCTTTCATATTTGTAAAGTGATACTATACAATTCTATAAATAAGGGGATGCCTTAACTGTATTCTATGTTTAATACAAAACACAATCCAGTTGGGAAGTGCGTGATGAAGGGCAGGAGGAATCGCAAGAAGCTGCAACTCAAGAAGCAGCATCCCAAGAAGCAGGAGGGTCAATGTCGCTGGATCATTCTCTTTTGCAAGATTCTGAAGCAGCACAGGAGAGCAACCAAGGAGAGGCTTCATCAAACATACAGCAGCCGGCTCAGCCTATCCAGCTCAGAAGCCAGCGTAGGAGCAGACCACTAAGGGGAAGGCACAGTGATAATATGGACAGATTTGCAGAACTTTGTCGAAATAATAAACCAAAAATTAGAGGATCTACAGTCAGAAGATCATGGCTTTGCTTTAATGGTCGCAGGAATGCTTCAGAAAATTCCCCAGGAGCGCAAGCATGCTGTCAAGAAGGCAGTGATGGACCTCCTTGAAGCCAGTATGCGCAATGAGCCATCAATTCCCACCTCACCCATGTTTGGACCACCACCACCATCCGGTCCCTACTAAACATACCCTAACCCTCCACTGCACAGAACCCACCCCTACTATTCCCCTCGCTTCCGTCCATACTCTGATGAGTATGGCAATGCCATGAATCCTGCCCATCCACCAATCCCCTATCCTTCTTCATCCCCAATTCCATCAACAATTGGCGCACCAGGGTACCAACAATTCAGTCAGCATTCCAACAATTTCCCACCAACACCATCCCCAAGGCCTTCCACCAGCTCTGTAACCTCTGGCTACGAACCAGTTTACGAACAATTGTAAATAAAAAAGACAAATATTATGTTAATATTATAGTGTATATATATATATATATATATATATATATATATATATATATATATATATATATATATATATATATATATATATATATATATATATATATATACACTATAATATTAAAATATGTTTGTTATTCTAAAATGAATGGATGTTTGTGTGCTAAATTTTGCAAAATTTATTCAACGGTATGTTTTTTTTTTGGAATAATCATACTTACCTAGGTGGATGTAGCTTCGCACCAATGCTGCAACTGTACACTGCCGCTCCTTCACACAGAACTGAGTCAACAAACATCGACAATGGCTCGGTTCTCTCCCCGAGCTGAGAGCTTCTGACTGTCAGTCAGCTGCTCTCCTGCTCTGCTCCTAAACGCTCATTGGAGCGCTGAGATGTGGAGGGGCAGAGAGCAGCTTGCTGAGTGGCTGGCACTGCCATCAGTCCAGGCAGCTGGTGGATAAAGAACTTTGGAAGTGAGGATGATGCGCTGCCTCAACTGATCTTGGTGACGTCTGCACAAAGTGGACTTCTGATCACTCTCCACTGAAAAGGGGGCGCTATAATGTTGCTATAATGTTGCAAATATAATACTAATGTGCATCAAAAAATAGATAGTTTACCTTAGTGTAATAATTAGTCTTTCAGATACTCCTCCTATATGATGTATTCTGTCGCTCCAGATGAATGTAAACCAGACAAAGCAATTCATCGAAACTGTAAAATGAATAAAAACACGAATTTACTATTTTGAAAATAAGAAATATCAGCCATTTGGAGCTACACCCACACATTACCGCGATACCCGTGATAGTCTCACGGGGAGGAAGAACGGTAATGTAAACTAGCATCTCCCCGTTCTTCCTAGTGACACTGTCACTGATCTCTGCTGTGCCCCTCCCCCTCACAATTAGAAACACGGCCCCAGGACACACTTAACACCTACACTGCCACCTAGTGGTTAACCCCTTCACTGCCAGTGTTATTTACACAGGAATCAGTGCATTTGTATAGCACTGATTGCTGTATAAATGACAATGCAACCAAAAAGTATCAAAATTGGCCGATGTGTCCGCCATAATGTCGCAGTCACAATAAAAACTGCCGATTGCCGCCATTACTATTAAAAAAATTATTAATAAAAATGCCATAAAACTATCCCCTATTTTGTAAACGTTATAACTTTGGCACAAACCAATAAATAAACGCTTATTGCGATTTATTTTACCAAAAATATGTAGAAGAATACGTATCGGCCTAAACTGAGGAAAAACAATGTATTTTATATATTTTTTGGGGATATTGATTATAGCAAAAAGTAAAAAATAATGCATTTTTTTCAAAATTGTCGCTCTATTTTTGTTTATAGCGCACAAAATCAAAACCGCAGAGGTGATCAAATACCACCAAAAGAAAGCTCTATTTGAGGGAAAAAAAGAACTTCAATTTTGTTTGGGAGCAACGTTGCACAACAGCACAATTGTCAGTTAAATCGAGTGCTCTGGTCTTTGATCAGCAAAATGGGACGGGGCTTAAGTGGTTAAACGAAATATATGACAAATAGGCTAGTTCAAATGTGTAGATCCACATATAGCATATGTACTTGCCTTGCGATCGACATCCAGGTATAGTTGAAAAACTTGTCCTCAAACACACGCAAATTCTCATACATGGCCCAGAACTGGCCTCTGTTATCTCTATTAGCAATAATAGGATGGATCCAGTAGCGACGTCTTCTTCTCATCCTCATTCTTCGCTTCCTCTCTTCCTCTTCTTCTTCCATCATTACTGCCACACCAGCTGTTACGACAGCTGTCATTAAATAGCGCAAAGTGAACATTGTGGTCACAGAAAACAGAGAACACAGGGAACAGGGAACCAGGAAAGAGAACAGGAACAAGAATGATGTCACAGGAGCTGCTTAGCTATGGTTGGCCACAGGCAAAGTCACCTGTCATGGAGGCGACTTTAAGAGCATTACTGCATTGTAAGTCGCTCAAAGTCACGCTGAAGTCGCGCTAAAGTCGCCTCCAAGTCGCCTTGCTAAGTCGCGCTGTAAGTCGTTTCGCCCCTGTGTGAACCGACGCTTAAGCCAGACTGGCCCTCTTGTAGCCCAGAAAACCCAATCAACATTATCACAAATCAACACAGAACTCTTCTTCACACAATAGCAGAGTTATTTAACACAAACAACAATGGAGATCTAATGACTCTTAGATCCCCTACTAGACTTATTTACAATAAACACATTCTAGCAGGCAACAGACAGACAGGTGGCTGGAATTGACATCAGCATCTCCTAACAGTATTTGTCCCAGCATTATAAATCAGCCACTATTTCTAATATGGCAAATCCAGGGTCCCCAGAGTCTGTGTGTCCTGGGGACCAGGACCCGAATCCACAGTAATACCACCTCAAGGGTCCCCAGGCATACAGCTCACAAAGAGCACCATTCCCCCAAATGCCAGGGCCCATAATCGGTCGGCAAGAGGCTTGCATTCAGTCCCCTCCAAAAGCCTCTATCCCGGGTGAGTCTGTCACACACTGATATATACTGCGTTAAACATACATTAACGCACTGATATATACTGCATTAAACATGCAGTAATGCACTGATATATACTTTGTTTAACGTACAGTAATGCACTAATATATACTGGATTAAACATGCAGTAACGCACAGATATATACTACGTAAAATGTGCAGTAATGCTCTGATATATACTGCGTTAAGTGTGCAGCAACACACTGATATTAATTGCGTTAAATGTACAGTAATGCATGAATATATACTGCATTAAACATACAGTAACACACAGATATATATTGCGATAAACGCACAGTAATGCAATGATATATATATTGCATTAAACGCACAGCAACGTATGGATATAGAGTGCATTCAACATGCAGTAACGTGTTGATATATACTGCGTTAAACATACATTAACGCACTGATATATACTGCATTAAACGTGCAGTAAAGCACTGATATGTACTTTGTTAAACGTACAGTAATGCACTAATATATACTGGGTTAAACATGCAGTAACGCACAGATATATACTGCGTAAAACTTGCAGTAATGCACTGATATATACTGCATTGAACATGCATTAACGCATGGATATATACTGCGTTAAAAGTGCAGTAATGCCCTGATTTATACTTTGTTAAATGTGCAGTAATGCACTAATATATACTGCATAAAATGTACAGTAACACACTGATATATACTGTGTTAATGTACAGTAACACACTAAAATATACTGTGATAAACATGCAGTAATGCGCGGATATATAGTCCGTTAAACGTACAGTAATGCACTGATATATACTGCGTTAAAAGTGCAGTAACGCATGGATATTGACTGTGTTAAACATACAGTAATGCACTAATATATACTGTGTTAAACATGCAGTAATGCACGGATATATACTGTGTTAAAAGTGCAGTAATGCACTGATTTATACTGCATTAAACATGCAGTAACACACGGATATATACTGTGTTAAACATTCAGTAATGCACTTATATATACTGTGTTAAACATGCAGTAACACATGGATATATACTGCGTTAAACGCACAGCAATGCATACATATATATACTACATTAAACGCGCAGTAACATACTGATATATACTGCGTTAAACGTACATTACCGCACTGATATGTACTGCATTAAATGTGCACTAACACACAGATATATACTGCGTAAAATGTGCAGTAATGCACTGATATATAATGTGTTAAATGTGCAGTAACGCATGGATATATCCTGCAATAAAAGTGCAGTAATGCTCTGATTTATACTGCGTTAAACATGCAGTTACGCACTAATATATACTGTGTTAAACGTACAATAACGCACTGATATGTACTGCGTTAAACTGCAGTAATGCACTGATATGTACTGCGTTAAATGTACAGTAATGCACTAATATATACTGTGTTAAATGAGCAGTAACTCATGGATATATACTGCGTTAAATGTGCAGTAATGCTCTGATTAATACTGCGTTAAATGTGCAGTAATGCACTAATATATACTGTGTTAAACATGCAGTAATGCATGAATATATACTGCATTAAACGTACAGTAATGCACTGATATATACCAAATTTAACATGCAGTTATGCAATGCTATATACTGCATTAAACATACAGTAATGCACTAATATAAACTATGTTAAACGTGCAGTAATGCACAGATATATACTGTGGTAAATGTGCAGTAATGCACTGATATATACTGCGTTAAATGTACAGTAATCCTCTGATTTATACTGTGTTAAACGTACAGTAACGCACTAATATATGCTGCTTTAAATGTACAGTAATGCATGAAAATATGCTGCGTTAATGCACGGATACATACTGCATGTTTAATGCAGTAACGCACTTATTTTTTTCTGGGTTAAATGTGCAGAAATGCACTGATGTGTACTGCATTAAATGTACAGTAATGCACTAATATATACTGCATTAAATGTACAGTAATATATGAATATATACTATGTTAAACGCGCAGTAACATACAGATACATAGTGCATTAAACGTGCAGTAATGCACTAGTATTGACTGGGTTAAACGGACAGAAATGCAGTGATATGTACTGCATTATATGTGCAATAATGCACTGATATATACTGCATTAAAACGCACTGATATATACTGCAGGAAACATACAGTAACACACTAATATATATTGCATTAAACGTGCCATAACGCACAGATATTTACTGCGTTAAACATACAGTAACGCACTGATATATATTGTGATAAACGTGCAGTAAAGCACTGATATGTATTGCATTAAACGCACAACAATGCATGAATATAGACTGCATTAAACACGCAGTAATGTATTGATATATACTGTGTTAAATGTACATTAACGCACTGATATATACTGCATTAAACGTGCAGTAATGCACTGATATATACTGTGTTAAATATGCAGTAACACATGGATATATACTGCGCTAAAGGTGCAGTAATGCTCTGCTTTATACTGCATTAAACGTGCAGTAATGCACTAATATATACTGCGTTAAACGTACAGTAATGCACTAATATATACTGCGTTAAACGTACAATAACGCACTGATATATAATGCGTTAAATGTGCAGTAACGCACTGATATATACTGTGTTAAACGTACAGTAATTCACTAATATATACTGCGTTAAACGTACAATAACCCACTGATATATACTGCGTTAAATGTGCAGTAATACACTAATATATACTGTGTTAAATGTACAGTAATTCACTAATATATACTTTGTTAAAAGAGCACTAACTCATGTATATTTACTGCGTTAAATGTGCATGAATGCTTTGATTAATACTGTGTTAAACACGCAGTAGCGCACAAATATATACTGTGTTAAACGTGCAGTAACGCACGGATACATACTGCATTAAACGTGCAGTAAAGCACTAATATTTACTGGGTTAAACATACAGAAATGCACTGATATGTACTTCATTAAACGTGCAGTAATGCACTGATATATACTTCATTAAATGTGCAGTAATGCACTGATATATACTGTGTTAAATGTGCAGTAACGCATGGATATATCCTGCAATAAAAGTGCAGTAATGCTCTGATTTATACTGCGTTAAACATGCAGTTACGCACTAATATATACTGTGTTAAACGTACAATAACGCACTGATATGTACTGCGTTAAACTGCAGTAATGCACTGATATGTACTGCGTTAAATGTACAGTAATGCACTAATATATACTGTGTTAAATGAGCAGTAACTCATGGATATATACTGCGTTAAATGTGCAGTAATGCTCTGATTAATACTGCGTTAAATGTGCAGTAATGCACTAATATATACTGCGTTAAACATGCAGTAATGCATGAATATATACTGCATTAAACGTACAGTAATGCACTGATATATACCAAATTTAACATGCAGTTATGCAATGCTATATACTGCATTAAACATACAGTAATGCACTAATATAAACTATGTTAAACGTGCAGTAATGCACAGATATATACTGTGGTAAATGTGCAGTAATGCACTGATATATACTGCGTTAAATGTACAGTAATCCTCTGATTTATACTGTGTTAAACGTACAGTAACGCACTAATATATGCTGCTTTAAATGTACAGTAATGCATGAAAATATGCTGCGTTAATGCGCGGATACATACTGCATGTTTAATGCAGTAACGCACTTATTTTTTTCTGGGTTAAATGTGCAGAAATGCACTGATGTGTACTGCATTAAATGTACAGTAATGCACTAATATATACTGCATTAAATGTACAGTAATATATGAATATATACTATGTTAAACGCGCAGTAACATACAGATACATAGTGCATTAAACGTGCAGTAATGCACTGGTATTGACTGGGTTAAACGGACAGAAATGCAGTGATATGTACTGCATTATATGTGCAATAATGCACTGATATATACTGCATTAAAACGCACTGATATATACTGCAGGAAACATACAGTAACACACTAATATATATTGCATTAAACGTGCCATAACGCACAGATATTTACTGCGTTAAACATACAGTAACGCACTGATATATATTGTGATAAACGTGCAGTAAAGCACTGATATGTATTGCATTAAACGCACAACAATGCATGAATATAGACTGCATTAAACACGCAGTAATGTATTGATATATACTGTGTTAAATGTACATTAACGCACTGATATATACTGCATTAAACGTGCAGTAATGCACTGATATATACTGTGTTAAATATGCAGTAACACATGGATATATACTGCGCTAAAGGTGCAGTAATGCTCTGCTTTATACTGCATTAAACGTGCAGTAATGCACTAATATATACTGCGTTAAACGTACAGTAATGCACTAATATATACTGCGTTAAACGTACAATAACGCACTGATATATAATGCGTTAAATGTGCAGTAACGCACTGATATATACTGTGTTAAACGTACAGTAATTCACTAATATATACTGCGTTAAACGTACAATAACCCACTGATATATACTGCGTTAAATGTGCAGTAATACACTAATATATACTGTGTTAAATGTACAGTAATTCACTAATATATACTTTGTTAAAAGAGCACTAACTCATGTATATTTACTGCGTTAAATGTGCATGAATGCTTTGATTAATACTGTGTTAAACACGCAGTAGCGCACAAATATATACTGTGTTAAACGTGCAGTAACGCACGGATACATACTGCATTAAACGTGCAGTAAAGCACTAATATTTACTGGGTTAAACATACAGAAATGCACTGATATGTACTTCATTAAACGTGCAGTAATGCACTGATATATACTTCATTAAATGTACAGTAATGCACTGATATATACTGCATAAAACGTACCGTAACACAATAATATATACTGCATTAAACATGCAGTAACGCACGGATATTTACTGCTTTAAACATACAGTAAAGCACTGATATATACTGCGTTAACGTATAATAATGCACTAATATATACAGCGTTAAACCTGCAGTAATGCACTTATGTATACTGCATTAAACATACAGTAATGCACTAATATATACTATGTTAAACGTGCAGTAACGTATGGATATATACTGCATTAAATGTGCAGTAATGCACTGCTATATATTGCGTTAAATGCGCAGCAACGCATGGATATATACTGCGTTAAACGTGCAGTAATGTACTTATATATACTTTGTTAAACGTACAGTAATGCATTAATATGTACTGCGTTAAACATGCAGTAATGCACAAATATATACTGTGTTAAATGTGCAGTAATGCACTGATATATACTGCGTTAAACATGCAGTAACGCATGGATATATACTGCGTTAAATGTACAGTAATGCTCTAATTTATACTCTGTTAAACGTGCAGTAACGCACTAATTTATGCTTTAAATGTACAGTAATGTATGAATACATGCTGCGTTAAATGTGCAGTAATGCATGGATACATACTGTATTAAACGTGCAGTAACGCACTAAAATATACTGCGTTAAAGGTATAGTAATACATGAATTTATACTGTGTTAAATGTGCAGTAACACACTGATATACAGTATCTCACAAAAGTGAGTACACCCCTCACATTTTTGTAAATATTTTATTATATATTTTCATGTGACAACACATGAAGAAATGGCACTTTCCTACAATGTAGTGAGTGTACAGCTTGCATAACAATGTAAATTTGCTGTCCCCTCAAAATAACTCAACACACGGCCATTAATGTCTAAACCGTTGGCAACAAAAATGAGTACACCCTAAAGTGAAAATGTCAAAACTGGGCCCAAAGTGTCAATATTTTGTGTTGCCACCATTATTTTCCAGCACTGCCGTAACACTTTTGGGTATGGCGTTCACCAGAGCTTCACAGGTTGCCACTGGAGTACTCTTCCATTGCTATATGACGACATCATGGTGCTGGTGAATGTTAGAGACCTTGCGCTCCTCCACCTTTTGTTTGAGGATGCCCCCCAGATGCTCAATAGGGTTTAGATCTGGAGACATGCTTGGCCAGTCCATCACCTTTACCCTCAGCTTCTTTAGCAAGGCAGTGGTTGTGCCTTGGAGGTGTGTTTGGGGCCGTTATCATGTTGGAATACTGCCCTGCGGCCCAGTCTCCTAAGGCTCTCCAGGCTCTGCTTCAGTATGTCACAGTATATGTTGGCATTCATGACTCCCTCAATGGACTGTAGCTCCCCAGTGCTGGCAGCACTCATGCAGCCCCAGACCATGACACTCCCACCACCATGCTTGACTGTAGGCAAGACACACTTATCTTATACTCCTCACCTTGTTGCCACCACACACGCTTGACACCATCTGAACCAAATGTTTATCTTGGTCTCATCAGACCACAGGACATGGTTCCAGTAATCCATGTCCTTAGTCTGCTTGTCTTAAGCAAACTGTTTGCGGGCTTTCTTGTGCATCATCTATAGAAGAGGCTTCCTTCCGGGACGACAGCCATGCAGACCAATTTGATGCGGCGTATGGTCTAAGCACTGACATGCTGACTCCCCCACCCCTTCAACCTATGCAGCAATGCTGGCAGCACTCATACATCTATTTCCCAAAGATAACCTCTGGATATGATGCTAAGGACGTGCGCTCAACTTCTTTGGTCGACCATGGCGAGGCCTGTTCATAGGGAAAATGGCTAATTGGGCCCAATTTGGACATTTTCACTTAGGGATGTACTCACTTTTGTTGCCAGCAGTTTAGACATTAATGGCTGTGTTGAGTTATTTTGAGGGGACAGCACATTTACACTGGCATACAAGCTGTACACTCACTACTTTACATTGTAGCAAAGTGTCAATCCTTCAGTGTTGTCACATGAAAAGATAGAATAAAATATTTACAAAAATGTGAGGGGTATACTCACTTTTCTAAGATACTGTATACTGCATTAAATGCGCAGTAACGTACGGATACATACTGTACTGCATTAAACGTGCAGTAACGCATTGATATTTACTGGGTTAAACGGACAGAAATGCACTGATATGTACTGCGTTAAACACGCAATAATGCACTGATATAATGCATTAAACGTACAGTAATGCACTAATATATGCTGCATTAACCAAACCACTTCAGCCCCGGAAGATTTTACCCCCTTCCTGACCAGAGCACTTTTTACGATTTGCCACTGCGTCATTTTAACTGACAATTGTCGTTGAAATTTGTGTCCTTTTTTCCCACAAATAGAGCTTGCTTTTGGTGGTATTTGATCTTTACGGTTTTTAGTTTTTGCACTATAAACAAAAAAAGAGCGACAATTTTGAAAAACAAAAACAATATTTTTTACTTTTGCTATAATAAATATCCCCCAAATAAAAAAAAAATATTTCTTCATCAGTTTAGGCCAATATATATTATTCTACATATTTTTGGTAAAAAATTGTAATAAGCTTATATTGATTGGTTTGCACAAAAGGTGGAGAGTCTACAAACTATGGGAAAGATTTATGGCACTTTTATGGAATTTTTATTATTTATTTATTTTTTACTAGTAATGGCAGTGATCTGCGATTTTTATCAGTACTACAACATTGCGATGGACAGATAGGAGACATTTCACACTTTTTTGGGACCATTGGCATTTATACAACTATCAGTGCTATAAAAATGCACCGATTACTGTGTAAATGTCACTGGCAGGGAAGGGGTTAACACTAGGGGCGATCAAGGGGTTAATTATGTGTTCCCTCAGTGTGTTCTAACTGTGGAGGGATAGGATTGACTAGGAGAGGAGATATATCATTTTTCTTACTTAGTAGGAACAAACGGTATGGCTCCTCTTCCCTGACAGCACAGGGATTTGTGTGTTTACACACACAAATCCCCATGCTGGCACTCGTGCACGCAATCCCGTGTGGCTGGCCGCAATCGTGCCCGCCGGCCACACACATCAGTTTCCCCACCGCGCAGCAGGCAGCGCATGCGCTCTCTGGTGGCCAAAAAATGGAAGGACGTACCTGTAATGCACTGATATATACTGAGTTAAATGTGCAGTAATGCATGGATATATCGTTCGTTAAACGTGCAGTAACACACTGATATATACTGCGTTAAATGTGCAGTAATGCACTTATATATACTGCATTAAATGTGAAGTAACACATTGATATATACTGCGTTAAACATGCAGTAATGCACAGATATATACTGCGTTAAATATACAGCAACGCACGGATATATATTGTGTTAAACGTGCAGTAGGGTATTAATATATGCTGGGTTAAACGTATAGTAATGCATTGATATGTACTGCGTTAAACATGCAGTAATGCATGCATATATACTGCGTTAAACGTACAGTAGTGTACTGTTATATACTGCATTAAACGTACAGTAATGCATTGATATATACTGCGTTAAACATGCAGTAATGCACGGCTATATAATGCAGGAAACCTGCCCTGAGAAATTAAACTGACATTAAAGTAAAAATGAATGATCACGCTACATTAACAAAACTGACACTAAAGTAAAAATAAATGGTCATGATACACTCACAAAACAGAAAATAAAGTAAAAATGAAAGGTCACACTACACTCACACTGAACTATCTCAAAACTTACACTAAACTGATAACCAACTTACTAGCAGTGTTGAACAGAGCCCTGTACTATCTCTCTCCAAGCCAATATCACACTCCAAATGGCCGCCCTGCGGATAATATTTTTATAGTGTGGGGTGGGACTGCGTACACACGATTGGAATTTCTGACGGGAAATATTGGATGTGAGCTTGTTGGCTGAAAGTCCAACCGTGTGTATGCTCCATCGGACATTTGTTGTCGGACTTTCCACCAACAAATGTTGGCTAGCAGGTTCTCAAATTTTCCGCTAACAAAACTTTGTTGTAGGACTTTCCGATCGTGTGTACACAAGTCCGTCACACAAAAGTTCATGCATGCTTGCAATCAAGTATGAGCCGGAAGTACTCGGTCTTGTAAAACTAGCGTTCGTAATGGAGATATCACATTTGTGATGTGGCAAATTATGAAATCTCTCAATTTTATCATTTCAAGTTTATTGAAAGAAAGAAAGAAACATAGAAATGCACTGTATATTGCAAATTTTGCAGATGCAACTGCGTACTTTTCGTCTTTTACAAAATAAACTGTTAGTGTCAAACTCGTGTAGAGGTCTCATTGCTTATCAAACACCAAAAAGCTAATGTTGTTTCCACTGAGTTAACTATGTGTCTGTATAAAGTATAATATTTCTGTCTACACTGCACAATCCATTGCGACAGAAATCTCTTATCAGGTGTTCAGAGTATTTATTAATGAAAACATGTAGAAGTGTGGTCTCTGTGGCTATCTGAGACAATCTTACTCTCGCCTAAGGGAGAAGTACATGTAACGTAGGTATATTCCAGTGAGGGCATAGATTAAAGGTCAGCCAAGGAGAAATAAGGAAGTAGATGTAGAAACAGAAGTAAGTAAAAGTGGAGTAGGAAAGAATGGGCTGAAGGACACAAATAAGGTATAGAGGCAAGGCACCCACCCAGGACCCCAACGTCCTCCCCGTCCCTAAATCAGGTAGGAAAATCTGCAGAGTATTTGAAAATCAACCAAGGTTGCCATGTTTTGTGGAATCGTTCAATATGGCCTTTGTCTTGGGCCAGTGTGTCTTCCATTTCGTGGATCTCACTAACCCTCGACATCCAATCCCTAACAGAGGGAGTAGACATAGACAACCAGTGTAGAGGTATTTGAGATTTAGCTGCATTGAGGAGATGAATCGTCAATGAGCGTTTGTAGCGTTTAAAAGAGGAATTGGACAGATGTAATAGACAGCATGCTGGGGTCAGTTCTACTCTGGTTTCTGTAATTTTTTTAATTAAGGTCTTTACTTCATTCCAGTATGGTTCAATTTTGGAACAGTACCACCATATGTGGGCTAGTGTGCCTTTTTCAGAGAGACATCTCCAGCAAGTGTCCGGTTTTTGTGTATCCCATTTGTGTAATTTGTCAGGTGTACTGTACCAATGGGTCAGGAGTTTGTAATTTGTCTCTTGCAGTTTTGTGCTTATGGAACATTTGTGCGCTAGAATAGCCACGTACCTCCATTGTTTGTCTGAAATCTCCATTTCAAGTTCCTCCGACCATCTCCTCCTGTGCCCGTCCGGCATCTCAATCCCCGAGCGACTCAACCACACGTATGCAACAGAGGTAGCCTTTTCGATTGGAATCCCCTCCCGACATACCGACTCCGTCAGGGGTCTTTGTAGTGTTTGAGGATCCTTAATGTTACCTAAATAACTTCTTATCTGGAAGTATGTCCACTGTTTCAATTGGGGTCGGTTTATTTCTGTCTTAAAAGACGACCAGTCTCTGAATTTGTTTTCAGTATAGCAGTCCCCGGCCAGCAGGGGATCACCCGCCGGAATCGTCTTGAGAGTCGGGTTATGTAGACCTGGAGTAAAGTCTAGGTTGTCTGTCAGGGGCGTTAGGGGGCTGGGTATTGTGGTCAGCTTTTTATGTTTAGCTAACAGGTTAACGATCCTCAACGTCGTGCCAGTGATCGGGTGCATCCGAATGATATGAGGCAGTGTTTTGAGGGAGGCCCATGGTAAGTATTTAAGCGGAAGCGTGGCAAGCGTTGTCTCTAGTGAGACCCAGTCTTTCACCGAATCATGGCAATGCCAATCTATAATTCTGGTTATGTGTGAAGCCTGATAATAACTGTGGAAGTTCGGGAATTGAATTCCTCCTAGATCTTTGGGTTTGACCAGGGTGTCTAGTTTGATTCTGGGTTTTTTATGTTGCCAGAGAAATCTCGTGACCATTGTATTAAGTTCATTGAAAAATTTCTGAGGTATCTCTATCGGTAACGAGCGGGTTAGATAAAGAAATTTGGGCAATATAACCATTTTTACTATGGCCGCTCTACCGAACCAAGAAAAAAACTTCTCATTCCAATTTGTTAGATCTTTCGCACAATTTTTAAGAAAGGTCACAAAATTTCTCTCATAGGCAGTTTTTAGAGATGGTGTAAGCCAAATCCCCAAATATTTTAGTTTGGTCCTATCCCAGTTAAATGTCGAGTTCGCCTGTGTCAACGTGAGCAAACTGTCTGGAAGGGAGAGGTTCAGAGCCTCTGACTTTGTGTAATTAATTTTTAAATTGGATACATATCCGTAGTGTGCGAATTCTTGTAACAGGTTAGGGAGCGTTGTAGTCGGTTTCGTTAAGAAAAACAATAAGTCATCCGCGTATGCGGCTATCTTGTACTCTCTATTTTTAATCTGGAAACCCTATATTGCAGTATTCTTTTGCACTGTTTTGATAAAGGGCTCTAGTGAGAGGATAAATAATAGGGGCGATAAGGGGCAGCCCTGTCTAGTCCCATTTTTAATATATACTTTTTCTGAAAGGATACCGTTTATTTTTAGTTCCGCTGTCGGGTCCTGATAGAGGGCCAAGATCCAATTCAGCATGTTTGGTCCTAAACCCACCCTTCCACATATTGCCAGCATGAAGTCCCATGCTACACGATCGAAGGCCTTCTCCGCATCTGTTGAGAGGAGAAAGCCCTCGATCTTCCGCTGTCTAACAGCCTGTGTTAGCAAGAGTGCCTTAGTTACATTGTCTCTGGCCTCCCTGTTTGGCATAAAGCCCACCTGTTCCAAGCCAATTAGTTTTGAAAGCAACGGCCCCATCCTCAGTACTATGATCTTTGCGAACAACTTGACATCAAGGTTCAGCAAGGAGATGGGGCGGTAGCTAGCACACTCCTCGGGGTCCTTGCCATCTTTCGGTATAACCGTGATGTGTGCTGAGAGGAAACCCGGGGTAACACATCTCGGCTTGGATAAGGAGTTCAAGGCATCTTTTAAGGGTTCAACTAGAACCTCTATAAAGGATTTGTAATATGTGGCGGAATATCCGTCAGGACCCGGACTCTTGCCTGGTTTTAGTAATTTGATGGCCTGTTTAACTTCTTCTGATGTAATTGGGGCTTCTAGTAGATCTGTATCCTCCGTGGGCAAGGATGGGAGTCCACTATTTAGTATGTAGTCTTGTATAATTTGTGCTCTGTCTCCTAGCATTTGTGGGTGTTTATGTTGTGGGGGTAGGTTATAGAGCTTTGTGTAGAAAGCGTGGAAGTGTTTAGCTATTGCCTCAGATGTTACCTCCAGCTTTCCCTCTTTAGATCTGATTCCAGCTATCTGATTTATTGAGTTTTGTTCTCTGAGGGCCCTCGCCAAGAACCTCCCAGCTTTGTCTCCTGACTCATAATAGAGCCGCCTCTTAAAGAAAAGTATCCGTTTGGCCTTAGTGTGGAGAATCTGCTGTAAATCTTTCCTTGCCTCCAAGAGGCTCTTGGCTGAAGCCTCCGAGAGAGATTGTTTGTGTGACAGTTCCAGTGACTAAATTTGGGTGAGTAATTTTCTAATCTGGGCGTCTCTTTCCTTTTTGCGTCTTGAACCCATCCCTATCAGAACTCCTCGTATGGTGCATTTATGTGCTTCCCACACTAATAGGGGGTCTATCCCAGGCGTGTTATTGTGTTTGAAAAAATCAGTGATATTGCTTGTAAGTACTGGTAGGAGTGTCTGGTCTGTCAGTAGGGACGTGTTCAGTCTCCATGTCTGTTGTTGTCTGTTTGTGTTCTGTAGGTCTAGTGTTAATGAAATAGGTGCATGATCCGATATTGTTTGGGCGCCTATTTTCGCAGCGGAAATTCTCGATAGATCTCTCTGAGAGACAAATATGCAATCAAAACGAGCATATCTGTTGTGCGGTATCGAGAAATGGGTGTAGTCTCTACCATCGGGATTAAGGAAGCGCCAGGAGTCCACCAACTGGAGTTTGTGTAGGAGTGATTTAATCTTTTTCAAGATTTTATAGGTAATGCAGGTCCTACCGTTGGACGTATCTAGAAGTGGATTTAAATGTACATTAAAATCTCCCCCAAGTATAATGCATCCACTGGCAAACTCCTGTAGCCTCCTCACGATGTGCTGGCAAAAAGTTATGTGAGACTTATTGGGAAAGTACACATTGGCAAGGGTCAATGGAAAGTCATTGTATGAGCCCTTCAGAAACACGAATCTGCCCTCAGGGTCACAAAACTGTTCAGTTAGTTTAAATGGTGTGTCTCTGCCTACTAGTATCGTGACCCCTTTTGACTTAGAGTCGGCTGTTGTAGCGTGGAAAGCTCTCGGGAACTGTGGGGATGTTAATTTGGGGATGTTGTTTGTCTTAAAATGGGTCACAAATTGAGGTTTACCTTTTTTAAGTCCTCTCAGCAGGGTGGAACGTCGCTCGGGGATGTTTAAACCTCTGATGTTGTGAGAAATCACAAGGGGTCGGCTCCCCAACGATGAGTATACCATGGTGGCGGCAGAGGAGGAGACGGCCGGAGCCTGGATCTGTAAAGATAAGACTGTTATATGAGGTTTGACACTGGAACTCCGCTCAGAAATAAAAATCTCTCTAGTAGTCCAGGTGGGTGCCTCCCCTCCACTAAGCAAACAGGTGTCTTAGAGAAAAAGAGAGAAGGGAGAGTAGAGAAAAAGAAGAAAAGAGGGTGAATAAGAAGAGAAGAAAGGTCAGCAGGAAGTTATTACAATGGGGGTCACTCTCCAAAAATAACTAAACCGCCCCAAATGGAGAAGTGCCCCCAGACGTAATATGAATAGAAATCTCTCAGTTTAGTGCATTCTCTTCTTCTTTATAATGCTAAAATAATGAAGTTGCTTTGCTGCTGATATTCACAGAGTTCTGACAAACTTATTTTTTATTTCTAGTGATCTCCTGAATAATTTTTTTTATTTTGTGTTTTTTTTTCTAGTGATCTCCAGAATATATTTTTTTGGGAGTTTTTTTCTAGTTAGCTCCAGAATATTTTTTTTTTATTCTGACCAAGTTACCACAACACCATTATTATCTTGAATTTTTTAACCTCAAAGATACAACCATGTTGGTGCCCCTTGTTAATTTGACATTGTATTTTTGAAATGTACCTGTCACGTACCTTACAGCGGAGTCTGAAAAGCTGAGGGTGGCCTCTCGCACGGTTCCGGTCTCAACACCCCTGGTAGTGAGGACAGGGAGTGCTGGGGCATGGAAGGGTGCAGGTGCCTGCGGCTGGAAGCTGGAACTTGGAGATACAGGATCCTCTTGGAGAAAGACTGGAAGACTGATCACCAGAACTGTTCAGTAGAAGCCAGGCAGGTAGGTATGAATTCAGGAACAACTGCAGTGTCAGGAACAGGCAAAGGTTGGCAACTGGCTAGCAACAAGGTATCCAAACAGAAGGCAAGTTCGTAGTCAAGGACAGGCAGAGGTTGGCAACAGGCAGGCAGCGAGGTACAAACTCAGGAAGCAAAGCCGTAGTAGAGAGTCCAAGCCAAGGTCAGTATAATCAGTAGAGGTAGGTAACAGGCAGGGGTGATTCAGGGGAGTAGTCAAGGAAGCCGGGTTTGTCAGGAGAAAGGTAACAGGTCACAAAGGAATCAGGAACTCAGGAACAAGCTGAAGACGATCCAGCACTGGTATCAGGCAGAGACCCTCTTTATATATGGTGCTGTGTGCCGGGATTGGTGGCCATGAATGTGCGTGCGTGAGAATGTACACATGCTCATATGGGTGTGCGGGTGCGCGCACACGTTCCTACGGGTGCGTGGGTGTGCGCGTTCGCTCCGAAACTCGTTCGCCTCCGTTGGGGACACCGCGCATGGCTGTTAGTCACTGCTGCACGGAGACGGGCATTAGCACTGTGAGTTCTCTGACATTGCCCCCTCCTTAAGGGCAGCCTCCGGATGCCTTTTGGAACCGAACCCTCTGGGCGGGAGCGGTGAAAGGCCCGTATGAGTCTCTGAGCATGGAGATTTGTTTCGGGTTCCCAGGAATTTTCTTCTGGGCCAAAGCCTCTCCATTTGTTTAAATACTGATTCTGCCCTTGTCGTTTCCTATAGTCCAAAATAGCTTCAATCTCAAATTCCTCTTCCCCATCCACTATTATAGCTTCAGGAGGTCCTACCTCCCGATCCGGGAAGGAATTCTGTACATCAGCCTTAAGTAGTGAAGCATGGGATACAGGGTGGATCCTGAATGAGTCGGGAAGTTCAAATTCGTAGGCGACTGAATTGATTTTCTTCTTAACTGGAAAGGGCCCCAGAAGGGCATGCCAGTTTCAAGTTTGTAGTAGACAGCCATACACGGTCACCAACCTTTAAATCCAATTCCCCCCTTCTTTTCTTGTCGAAGAATTTTTTATTATCTTCCTGCGCCTTAGAGATAGTTTCTTTAAGCAGCCGATTCGAGACAAAGAAATTTAATCTATCCTGGACAGCGGGTACAGGAGAGTCTGGTACAAGTGTTGGTAAAAAAGAGGGATGAAATCCATAGTTGGAGAAGAATGGTGATTGGTTTGTGGTAGAGTGAGTAGCGTTGTTGAATGCGAATTCAGCCAAGGGCAGTAGTGAGGCCCAGTCTTCTTGAGAAAAAGAAGAGAAGCAACGTAGGTACTGCTCCAACGTTTGATTAGTACGTTCAGTCTGCCCATTGGTCTGAGGGTGATAGGCTGAAGAAAAACTCAGTTTGATGCCTACTGCTTCACATAATGATTTCCAGAATTTTGACGTGAATTGCACTCCACGATCAGAAACAATGTCACTGGGAATTCTGTGAAGTCGAACGATTTCTTTAATAAAAATCCTGGCAGTCTCGGTTGCTGACGGGGTCCCTTTCATGGGAATAAAATGTGCCATTTTAGAAAAGCAGTCAACTACTATGAAGACCGATGAAAACCCCTCAGAAGGAGGAAGCTCGACAATGAAGTCCATTGCGATTTTATCCCATGGTTTTTCAGGAATAGGCAGTGGTCTCAATAGTCCCCATGCTTTATTTTTACTACTCTTATTCCTAAGTAGGGATGAGCTTCGTGTTCGAGTCAAACCCATGTTTGACTCGAACATCGTCTGTTCGCCCGTTCGCCGAATTGCGAACGATATGGGCCGTTCGCGCCAAATTCGTGTGGCGCGTCATGGCCCATAATTCACTGCGGCATTGCAGTGCATTGCTGGCTGATGATTGGCCAAGCATGCACTATGACCCGCATGCTTGGCCAATCACAGCGCCGTCAGTAGAGAGAGCTGTAATTGGCCAAAGCCAGGGTGGCTTTGGCCAATTATGGCTCAGGGGGTTTCGAACACGTCCCACACTATATAAGGCCGCCTGCACGGCGGCCCTGTGTAGTGTGTGTTCCGGCATTGAAAGAGAGATAGATAGACAGAGAGACAGTGTCATTTCATTTGAGTTAGCTAGATTAGGCAGGACAATCAGTGAGTTAGCTGCACTTACAGTGTATTGTGTATATATATGCATCCCAGGTGTTGCATATATATATATATATATACACTGTATTCAGTTTAGCTAGATCCGTTCCTGTTATCTTCTTACTGACAGGCAGGCTTGTCTTGTTACAGTATTTACAGCTACCTGAAGAAAATTGCTGGTGTTCTTTTGATCCTATTAGTACCACAGTCAGGCAGCTAGACTATTTACAGTTAGTGCAGTGCGTCCTGCTCACAGTGTTCAGCTAAAACTACAAGTTAGTGTGGTGCGTCCTGCTCACAGTGTTCAGCTAAAACTACAAGTTAGTGGGGTGCATCCTGCTCACAGTGTTCAGCTAAAACTACAAGTTAGTGGGGTGCATCCTGCTCACAGTGTTCAGCTAAAACTACAAGTTAGTGCGGTGCGTCCTGCTCACAGTGTTCAGCTAAAACTACAAGTTAGTGCGGTGCATCCTGCTCACAGTGTTCAGCTAAAACTACAAGTTAGTGCGTTGCGTCCTGCTCACAGTGTTCAGCTAAAACTACAAGTTAGTGTAGTGAGACCTCTGCACAGTGTTCATCTAAAGCTACAAGTTAGTGCAGTGCGTCCTGCTCACAGTGTTCAGCTAAAACTACAAGTTAGTGGGGTGCGTCCTGCTCACAGTGTTCAGCTAAAACTACAAGTTAGTGGGGTGCGTCCTGCTCACAGTGTTCAGCTAAAACTACAAGTTAGTGCGGTGCGTCCTGCACACAGTGTTCAGCTAAAACTACAAGTTAGTGCGGTGCGTCCTGCTCACAGTGTTCAGCTAAGACTACAAGTTAGTGTAGTGAGACCTCTGCACAGTGTTCATCTAAAGCTACAAGTTAGTGCAGTGCGTCCTGCTCACAGTGTTCAGCTAAAACTACAAGTTAGTGCAGTGCGTCCTGCTCACAGTGTTCAGCTAAAACTACAAGTTAGTGGGGTGCGTCCTGCTCACAGTGTTCAGCTAAAATACAAGTTAGTGCGGTGCGTCCTGCTCACAGTGTTCAGCTAAAACTACAAGTTAGTGGGGTGCATCCTGCTCACAGTGTTCAGCTAAAACTACAAGTTAGTGCGGTGCGTCCTGCTCACAGTGTTCAGCTAAAACTACAAGTTAGTGTGGTGCGTCCTGCTCACATTGTTCAGCTAAAACTACAAGTTAGTGCGGTGCGTCCTGCTCACAGTGTTCAGCTAAAACTACAAGTTAGTGTAGTGAGACCTCTGCACAGTGTTCATCTAAAGCTACAAGTTATTGCAGTGCGTCCTGCTCACAGTGTTCAGCTAAAACTACAAGTTAGTGGGGTGCGTCCTGCTCACAGTGTTCAGCTAAAACTACAAGTTAGTGTAGTGAGACCTCTGCACAGTGTTCATCTAAAGCTACAAGTTAGTGCAGTGCGTCCTGCTCACAGTGTTCAGCTAAAACTACAAGTTAGTGCGGTGCGTCCTGCTCACAGTGTTCAGCTAAAACTACAAGTTAGTGGGGTGCGTCCTGCTCACAGTGTTCAGCTAAAACTACAAGTTAGTGTGGTGCGTCCTGCTCACAGTGTTCAGCTAAAACTACAAGTTAGTGCGGTGCGTAGTGTTAGTGCAGTGATGAGGAAGGAGGGGATGATGAGGTCACTGACTCAACGTGGGTGCCTGATAGGAGAGAGGAGGAGGAGGAGGAGGAGGCGGCACATCACCAACGAGGCAGGATGCCCTCCAGGGGCCAGCCTAAGGGCAGCACATTGACTGCATCACACCCCAAAGCTCCACATGTGCAGGGCGCTGCAGTCTCTGCTCGTTATTCAAAAAGTTCTTTGGTGTGGGCCTTTTTTGAGAAGAGTGCATCAGATCGCACCGCTGCTATTTGCAACATATGTCTCAAGCGTATCTCGCATGGCCAAAACATCTCCCGCTTGGGTACCACATGCTTGACCAGACATATGTTGACCTGCCATGCAGTTCGTTGGCAAGCGTATCTAAAAGACCCACACCAAAGAACAAAAAGGACCTCTCCTTGCTCCTCATCAGCTGAGATCTCCAACCCCACTATACCTTCAGTCCTCTCTGAGACCTGCACTGAGAGGAATGAAGGTGTAGAATTAGGTGTGTCACAGCCAAGTACTTGTGGGCAATCTGCTTTTGGTACACCGACGTCAGATTGTACCAGGCAAAGTTCCCTGCCCCAGCTGCTGCACCGCCGAAAGAAGTTTGCTCCCAGCCATCCACATGCCCAGCGGTTGAATGCTAGCTTGGCAAAATTGCTAGCACTTCAACTGCTGCCTTTTCAGTTGGTAGACTCTGCCCCCTTCCGTGAGTTTGTGGAATGTGCGGTTCCTCAGTGGCAGGTACCCAAACGCCACTTTTTCTGACGGAAGGCGATTCCGGCTCTCTACCGGCATGTGGAAGGCAATGTCCATGCCTCGCTGGACAGGGCGGTCAGTGGTAAGGTATTACCGCTGACTCATGGTCCAGCAGGCATGGACAGGGACGTTACCTAAGTTTCACGGCGCATTGGGTGACTCTGCTGGCAGCTGGGAAGGATGCAGGACAAGGTGCAGTAGTGTTGGAGGTTGTTCCTCCACCACGCCTCCAAAATGTTAATAGTTGTGACAAACCTCTCTCCTCCACCCCCTCCTCTTCTTCTTCCTCCATGGCCTCTTCCTGTGCTTTGTCCTCGGAACCAGTGGTGCTCCGTAGCCGTTCAAGGGGCTACGCAAGTACGCAGGCCAAAAGATGCCATGCGGTGCTTGAGCTGGTGTGCTTGGGGGACAGGAGCCACACTGGGGCAGAGGTTCTGTCAGCTCTGCAGAGGCAGGTTCAGAGGTGGTTGACGCCACGCCAACTTAAGGCAGGAATGGTGGTTTGCGACAATGGCACCAACCTCCTCTCTGCCCTCCGACAGGGACAAATGACCCATGTTCCCTGTTTGGCTCATGTCCTTAACTTGGTGGTGCAGCGGTTCTTGGGCAGGTACCCGGGCTTACAGGATGTCCTGAGGCAGGCCAGGAAAGTCTGTGTGCATTTCCGCCGGTCATATAATGCCAGTGCTCGGCTGGCGGACCTCCAAAAGGAGTGTAACCTGCCCAAGAACCGCCTAATCTGTGACATGCCCACCAGGTGGAACTCAACGTTGGCCATGCTGCAGCGGCTGCACACACAGCAGAGGGCCATCAATGAGTACCTGTGCGACTATGGCACCAGGACAGGGTCAGGGGAGCTTGTTTTTTTTTTCCCACGCCAGTGGGCCATGATCAGGGATGCATGCACTGTCCTGTCACCATTTGAGGAGGCCACGAGGATGGTGAGCAGTGACAGTGCATGCATCAGTGACACTGTCCCCCTTGTCCACCTGTTGGAGCACACGCTGCGTGGAATAATGGACAGGGCACTTGAGGCAGAACAGAGGCAGGAAGAGGAGGACTTCCTTAGCTCCCAAGGCCACCTTTATCCAGACAGTGTTCCTGCGTGCCCGCCAATCACACAGGAAGAGGAGGAGGAGGAGGAGGAAGATTGTGTCAGTATGGAGGTGGAGCCTGGCTCAGCATCAGCAGCAGTCTTTAAGGGATCAGTCCCAAGAAACACATGGACTTGTACGTGGCTGGGAGGAGGTGACTGCGGACCATGTTGTCCTTAGTGACCCAGAGGACTCCGGACCGAATGCCTCAGCAAACCTACGCTGCATGGCCTCCCTGATCCTGCAAAGCCTGCGTAAGGATCCTCGTATTCGTGGTATCAAGGAGAAGGACCAATACTGGCTGGCAACCCTCCTTGATCCACGTTACAAGGGTAAGGTTGCGGACCTTATCTTGCCATCGCAGAGGGAGCAGAGGATGAAACATCTTCGGGAGGCCTTTCAGAAAGGTCTGTGCAACGCGTTCCCAGAGACTGGGAGGTTACAAACTCCTGTTTCTGGACAACGTGTTGCTGAGGCTTCGGTCAGTCAAAGAAGGAGCGGTGGAGAAGGTGGCCGTCTGACCGATGCGTTCAGACAATTTTTTGGTCCGCAGCCCCAAGGTATGATCGGTTCCAGCAACCATCGCCAGCGTCTGTTTTACATGGTGCAGGAATACCTAGGGGCAAGATCTGACTTGGACACCTTTCCCAACGAAAATCCTCTGGGTTACTGGGTCTTGAGGATGGATCACTGGCCAGAGCTTGCACAGTATGCAATTGAGCTACTGGCCTGTCCTGCATCCAGCGTTCTTTCGGAACGCACAATCAGTGCTGCTGGAGGCTTTGTAACCGATCACAGGGTGCGTCTGTCCACCGACTCGGTCGATGGACCGACCTTCATAAAAATGAATCAGACTTGGATCACCACCAGCTACCAAGCACCTGATGCTGATGTAACCGAATATTTTTTTTTTAAATCTCAGATCCCTTCAAAGACTGCCTATGCTGAGTGACTATCCCTAAGTAATTATCCTCTTCCTCCTCAATGATTGCGCTGATAGCTTGCAAGAACATTTTTGTCTCTGGGCGCCACCACCAGTGCCTAAGGCCCAATTTTTCAGCCCTTGTTTAACAGGGGCGTGTAATTACAATTTTTGATGCAATACTTTGCAGCAGGGCTCATTTCTGCGTTCCAACTAGAGTATCTGTGAGGGGTTGCAGTGTTGTGGCACCAGCACCAGTGCCTAAGGCCCAATTTTTCAGCCCCTGTTTAACAGGGGCGTGTAATTACAATTTTTGATGCAATACTTTGCAGCAGGGCTCGTTTCTGCGTTACAACTAGAGTATCTGTGAGGGATTGCAGTGTTGTGGCACCAGTGCCTAAGGCCCAATTTTTCAGCCCTTGTTTAACAGGGGCGTGTAATTACAATTTCTGATGCAATACTTTGCAGCAGGGCTCATTTCTGCGTTCCAACTAGAGTATCTGTGGGGGGTTGCAGTGTTGTGGCACCAGCACCAGTGCCTAAGGCCCAATTTTTCAGCCCCTGTTTAACAGGGGCGTGTAATTACAATTTTTGATGCAATACTTTGCAGCAGGGCTCGTTTCTGCATTACAACTAGAGTATCTGTGAGGGGTTGCAGTGTTGTGGCACCAGCACCAGTGCATAAGGCCTAATTTTTCATCCCCTGTTCAACAGGGGCATGTAATTAAAACTCTTGATCTAATATTTCACAGCAGGGCCCATTTCTGCACCCACCAAAAGCGAGTGAGGACTTACAGTGTTGTGGCACCAGCACCACCACCACCACCAAAGGCCCAATTTTTCTGCCCTTGTTCAACAGGGGCATGTAATTACAATTCTTGATCTAATATTTCACAGCAAGGCCAATTTCTGCACCCACCAAAAGTGAGTGAGGACTTACAGTGTTGTGTGACCAGCACCACCACCACCACCACCAAAGGCCCAATTTTTCTGCCCTTGTTCAACAGGGGCATGTAATTAAAACTCTTGATCTAATATTTCACAGCAGGGCCCATTTCTGCACCCACCAAAAGCGAGTGAGGACTTACAGTGTTGTGGCACCAGCACCACCACCACCACCAAAGGCCCAATTGTTCTGCCCTTGTTCAACAGGGGCATGTAATTACAATACTTGATCTAATATTTCACAGCAGGGCCCATTTCTGCACCCACCAAGAGCGAGTGAGGACTTACAGTGTTGTGGCACCAGCACCACCACCACCACCAAAGGCCCAATTTTTCTGCCCTTGTTCAACAGGGGCATGTAATTACAATTCTTGATCTAATATTTCACAGCAAGGCCAATTTCTGCACCCACCAAAAGTGAGTGAGGACTTACAGTGTTGTGTGACCAGCACCACCACCACCAAAGGCCCAATTTTTCTGCCCTTGTTCAACAGGGGCATGTAATTACAATTCTTGATCTAATATTTCACAGCAGGGCCCATTTCTGCGCCCACCAAGAGCGAGTGAGGACTTACAGTGTTGTGGCACCAGCACCACCACCACCACCAAAGGCCCAATTTTTCTGCCCCTGTTCAACAGGGGCATGTAATTACAATTCTTGATCTAATATTTCACAGCAGGGCCCTGTGAGGGCTTACAGTGTTGTGGCCACAACAACACCTAAGGCCCAAATTTCTGCTGAGTATATAAGGCAGGCCCCTACTTTCAAACATCTAACTTACAAATGACTCCTACTTGCAAACGGAAGGAGACAACAGGAAGTGAGATGAAATCTACCCCTAGGAAGGGAAATTCTCTCCTGTAAGAGTTAATATGGGAAAAACATTTCTCCTTTCCACTGATGCTTTCCAATCCTTGTTCCACAAAAAAACCCAAATTTTCAAAAAACATTTGTCATTGGGACAAAAAGTGAGGTGAAATCTTCTGAAGAGGAGGACAGACAGCAAAACAAATGTCACAGGGGTGATAACCCTTCCCTATGTTTTCCAAAAAGCTTAAAAAAGATTTTTTGGCTGGAGCTAAACACGTTAAAAATGTACCCGTTCAAAATTACAAAGAGATTCTACTTAACAACAAACCTACAGTCCCTGTCTTGTTTGCACTGCCTGTATACTGCTGTTCAGAGTATATAGGGCCTGGTGGCCCCACACCTTTCCTTATTTTAATTTGGGTGCGGGGTTCCCCTTAATATCCATACAAGACCCAAAGGGCCTGGTAATGGACTGGGGGGTACCCATGCCGTTTGTCTCACAAATTTTCATCCATATTGCCAGGACCCGACATTACATTAAACCCGCAAGCAGTTTTAACCACTTGACGACCGCCTCACGCCGATGTACGTCGGCAAGGTGGCACGAACAGGCGAAATCACGTACATGTACGTGATTTGCCTTCCGCGGGTGGGGGGTCCGATCGGTCCCCCCCTCCGGTGCCCGAGGCGGTCGCCATTTCTTCCCGGGCGATGAGAGGTGAGGGGGAGGCCATCCATTGTTGGCCACCCCCTCCCGATCGCTCCCGGCGAATGAAAACGCTTCCTTTCCCTCTGTAATGTAAACAGAGGGAAAGGAAGTGATGTCATCCCTCCTCGAGTCGGTCTTTTCGATCCGGCGCAGAGGAGAGAAGACATCAAGTAAGTGCACCAACACTACACTAACAGTAGAACACGCCAGGCACACTTGTCACCCCCCATCACCCCCCGATCACCCCCCGATCACCCCCCTGTACCCCCTGTCACTCTGACACCAAAAGCATTTTTTTTTTTTGCATTGGTGTCAGTTTGTCAGTTACAAGTGTTAGGGCAGTTAGCCCCCTTTAGGTCTAGGGTACCCCCCTTAGGTCCAGGGTACCCCCCTAACACCCCCTAATAAAGGTTAACCCCTTGATTACCCCCCGTCACCAGTGTCGCTAAGCGATCGTTTTTCTGATCGCTGTATTAGTGACACAGGTGACGCTAGTTAGGGAGGTAAGTATATAGGTTCGCTGTCAGTGTTTTATAGCGACAGGGACCCCCATATACTACCTGCTAAAGGTTTTAACCAGCTGATTGCCCCCTAGTTAACCCTTTCACCAGCGATCACCGTATAAGTGTTACGGGTGACGCTGGTTAGCTAGTTTGTTTTTTGTAGTTTATTACAGTTTATTACAGTTTATTATAGTTTATTACAGTTTTAGGGCACCCGCCGTTTATTACCCTATAAAGGTTTAACCCCCTAATTGCCCGGCGGTGATATAAATTACATTTTTAGGGTCAGCTAAGGTCTGCGTCGCCCCAGGCAGCGTCAGGTCAGCGCCAGTACCGCTAAAACCCATGCACGCAGCATACACCTCCCTTAGTGCTATAGTATCTGAACGGATCGATATCTGATCCGATCAGATCTATACTCCCCAGCAGTTTAGGGTTCCCTGAAACGCAGTGTTAGCGGGATCAGCCCAGATACCTGCTAGCACCTGCGTTTTGCCCCTCGGCCCAGCCCTGCCCAGCCCACCCAAGTGCAGTATCGATCGATAACTGACACTTACAAAACACTAGGCACACATAACTGCAGCGTTCGCAGAGTCAGGCCTGATCCCTGCGATCGCTAACAGTTTTTTGGTAGCGTTTTGAATCAGTCGCTGACAGTCAGGAGCTTTTTTGCCTGTGAGTCTCACTAGTGTACCCCTAAATTTAGAGCCCAAAATGGCAAATCGAAGGTACACTAGTGAAGAGGCCTACACATTTCTGAGTATGACAGATAGTGAAGAGGAAGTCACTCATCTGTCAAGTTCAGGCTCAGAATAGTAACCTGTAGAGGACAGCGGCTCCATGACAGATAGCTCTGACGACAGAGTTGTGGTCCCTACTAGGGTCAGGCGTACCAGACCCCGAAACTTCTTCTTCTGTCCTTGAAGTGCAAGAACCGCAGGGCTCTCGTATGGAGCAGAGAAGTACTAGCGCCGCTATTCCTTCTGGTGAACTGGCAAGCACCAGCGGCCTAGTACACCCTGGTCGTACATACAGCACTGCAGTATCACGTGGTGACGTGGCGAGTCCCATAAGTGCAGTTCAAGCTGGTGAGGTGGCAAGCACTAGTAGTGTCCCGCTGCCACCAAGAAGACAAAGACAGGCCCGTCGTGCCCATAGTGCCCTTCCTGCTGCATTCGCCAATCCGAATTGGGAACCCACCACTTCTGCAGCACCCGTACTTCCCCCATTCACTGGCCAACCCGGAATTCAGGTGGAAACAGTTGACTTTACGCCACTGGATTTTTATTCACTGTTTTTCACCGAAGATCTCTATAGATCTATTGTGGACCAAAGCAATTTAATCGCTGGTCAACACATCACCGCTAATCCCCAGTCCTCCCTTGCCAGAGATTGGAGACCAATTACGGTCTCCGAATTTAAGATCTTTCTGGGCCTTTCCCTCCTCATGGGGTTGAATAAAAAGAGTAAGTTGCGGTCATATTGGTTCACTGACCCAATTTACCATTCACCCTTGTTCTCTGCTTCCATGGCCAAGGCACGATACGAACAGATTTTGCGGTTCATGCACTTCAACGACAATGAACTCTGTCGTCCTCGTGGAGACCCTGCATACGATCGGCTCTACAAAATTCGGCCCCTCGTAAACCACTTCAACCAACGTTTTGCAGACTTGTTTACCCCCCATCAAGTTGTCTGCGTTGATGAGTCACTGATTAAATTTTCTGGCCGCTTGTCATTCAAACAGTACCTTCCCAGCAAGCGTGCCAGATACGGGGTCAAGATGTATAAGCTCTGTGACAGGGCCACAGGCTATACATATAGTTTTATGGTTTACGAGGGCAAAGATAGTCACGTAGAGCCGACAAACTGCCCTGACTACATAGGAAGCGCTGGCAAGATAGTGTGGGATTTGGTGTCACCCTTATTCGGAAAGGGGTACCACTTGTACGTGGACAATTATTATACGAGCGTGCCACTTTTTAGTCACTTGTTTGATCAGCAGATTGGAGCATGTGGCACCGTGCGACCTAATCGCCGGGGCTTTCCCCAGCGGCTTGTAGATTCCCGTCTTAGGCTGGGGGAGAGAGCCTGCTTGAAGTATAATAATTTGCTCGCTATGAAGTGGAGGGATAAGAAGAATGTTTTCGTTCTCACCTCCCTTCATGCAGACACGACGACCCAAATTCCTACGGCGACTGGTGTTGTGGAGAAACCCCTCTGTGTCCACGAATACAACCTTAATATGGGAGGGGTGGACCTCAACGACCAGTTGTTTGCGCCGTACCTAGTTGCCCGTAAGGCCAGACGCTGGTACAAAAAAGTGTCTGTTTATTTATTTCAATTGGCTTTGCTGAACGCTCATGTGCTATACAGAGCTTCAGGACAGACTGGATCCTTCCTTAAATTTCAGGAAGAGATCGTCAGAGCCCTTCTGTTTCCAGACGGTGCTCTACCTCACCTTCCCCAACCAAATGCAGTAAGCCGGCTGCATGAGAGGCATTTTCTTTATGCCACCCCGAGTACCCCTACCCAACGAGCCCCCTAAAAAAGATGTCATGTCTGCAGCAAGCGCGGATTTAGGCGTGACACCCGGTCTTATTGTCCCTCCTGTCCTGGCAATCCTGGTCTTTACATGGGTGAATGCTTTGAACGCTACCATACATTAGTTGAGTATTAGCGTAGGGTTCAGCACTGCACAGACTAGGCACACTAACACAGGGTCTCCCAAGATGCCATTGCATTTTGAGAGACCCAAACCTGGAACGAGTTACAAAAGTTAAAATTTACTAAAAAAAAGTGTAAAAAAAAAAATAAAAACACAAAAAAAATATAAAATAAAAAAAACAAAAATAGTTGTTGTTTTATTGTGCTCTCTCTCTCTATTCTCTCTCTATTGTTCTGCTCTTTTTTACTCTATTCCATTCTGCAATGTTTTATTGTTATTATGTTTTACCATGTTTGCTTTTCTGATTTTTTATACTTTACCGTTTACTGTGTTTTGTTGGTAACCATTTTATTGTTTTCAGGTACGCCATTCAGTTGCAGCGCGGATTTATTTATCTTGACAGCAACAGCGTTTGCTCCCACGATATATAAAGCCGTGACTCCAGCGCTGTCGGAGGTGATTTCACCACCACAGTTACATACTTCAGCATATATGCCAAAGCGTGGGGGCAGAAGTGGGTGGAGGAGCGATTTGCTCCTGCCTTTTGCGGGAGGATGCCCCCATGCTTCGGCATATATATATTTTAGGCACAGGTTGCGTTAAATGTTTTATTTTTTAATATTTTTTTTCTTGTATTTGCTTTGCAGGTATGGTAAGTCTTACTGTTATACTGTAATGTTACTTTGTTTTATTGTTAACCATCATTTGCTTAGCAGGTACGCCATTCAGTTGCAGCGCGGATTTATTTATCTTGACAGCAACAGCGTTTGCTCCCACGATATATAAAGCCGTGACTCCAGCGCTGTCGGAGGTGATTTCACCACCAGTTACATACTTCAGCATATATGCCGAAGCGTGGGGGCAGCAGTGGGTGGAGGAGCAATTTGCTCCTGCCTTTTGCAGGAGGATGCCCCCATGCTTCGGCATATATAAATGGTGCATGTATGCCCATCATTAGAAGTGGGTGGATGAAGGGAGGTATTCTAATGGTGGGCATACCCACCGATCAATATCTTTTTTTCGTTCAGCCCACAGGCTGCATGAAAAAAAGTTTACAATATATGCCTAACAAGGACCAGCAACGTACTGGTATGTTGCTGGACTTTGAGTGGTTATACCAGAATGATGCCTGCAGGTTTAGGTATCATCTTGGTATCATTCTTTTCAGCCAGCGGTCGGGCTTCATGTAAAAGCAATCCTAGCAGCTAATTAGCCTCTAGACTGCTTTTGCAAGCAGTGGGAGAGAATGCCCCCCCCCCCCACCGTCTTCCATGTTTTTCTCTGGCTCTCCTGTCCCAACAGGGAACCTGAAAATGCAGCCGGTGATTCAGCCAGCTGACCATAGAGCTGATCAGAGACCAGAATGGCTCCAAACATCTCTATGGCCTAAGAAACCGGAAGCTACGAGCATTTCATGACTTAGATCGCCGAATGTAAACAGCGCCATTGGGAAATTGGGAAAGCATTTTATCACACCGATCTTGGTGTGGTCAGATGCTTTGAGGGCAGAGGAGAGATCTAGGGTCTAATAGAGCCCAATTGTTTAAAAAAAGAGTACCTGTCACTACCTATTGCTATCATAGGGGATATTTACATTCCCTGAGATAACAATAAAATTAAAAATGAAAATGAAAGGAACAGTTTAAAAATAAGATAAAAAAGCAAAAAAATAATAAAGAAAAAAAAAAAAAAAAAAAAAAAAGCACCCCTGTCCCCCCCTGCTCTCGCGCAAAGGCGAACACAAGCATCGGTCTGGCGTCAAATGTAAACAGCAATTGCACCATGCATGTGAGGTATCACCGCGAAGGACAGAACGAGGGCAGTAATTTTAGCAGTAGACCTCCTCTGTAAATCTAAAGTGGTAACCTGTAAAGGCTTTTAAAGGCTTTTAAAAATGTATTTATTTTGTCGCCGCTGCGCGTTTGTGCGCAATTTTAAAGCATGTCATGTTTGGTATCCATGTACTCGGCCTAAGATCATCTTTTTTATTTCATCAAACATTTGGGCAATATAGTGTGTTTTAGTGCATTAAAATTTTAAAAAGTGTGTTTTTTCCCCAAAAAATGTGTTTGAAAAATCGCTGCGCAAATACTGTGTGAAAAAAAAATATGAAACACCCACCATTTCAATCTGTAGGGCATTTGCTTTAAAAAAATATATAATGTTTGGGGGTTCAAAGTAATTTTCTTGCAAAAAAAAATAATTTTTTCATGTAATCAAAAAGTGTCAGAAAGGGCTTTGTCTTCAAGTGGTTAGAAGAGTGGGTGATGTGTGACATAAGCTTCTAAATGTTGTGCATAAAATGCCAGGACAGTTCAAACCCCCCCCAAATGACCCCATTTTGGAAAGTAGACACCCCAAGCTATTTGCTGAGAGGCATGTCGAGTCCATGGAATATTTTATATTGCGACACAAGTTGCGGGAAAGAGACAAATCTTTTTTTTTTTTTTTTTTCACAAAGTTGTCACTAAATGATATATTTCTCAAACATGCCATGGGAATATGTGAAATTACACCCCAAAATACATTCTGTTGCTTCTCCTAAGTATGGGGATACCACATGTGTGGGACTTTTTGGGAGCCTAGCCACGCACGGGACCCCGAAAACCAATCACCGCCTTCAGGCTTTCTAAGGGCGTAAATTTTTGATTTCACTCTTCACTGCCTAGCACAGTTTCAGAGGCCATGGAATGCCCAGATGGCACAACCCCCCCCCAAATGACCCCATTTTGGAAAATAGACACCCCAAGCTATTTGCTGAGAGGTATAGTGAGTATTTTGCAGACCTCACTTTTTGTCACAAACTTTTGAAAATTGAAAAAAGAAAAAAAAATACATTTTTCTTGTCTTTCTTCATTTTCAAAAACAAATGAGAGCTGCAAAATACTCACCATGCCTCTCAGCAAATAGCTTGGGTGTCTACTTTCCAAAATGGTGTCATTTGGGGGGGTTTTGTGCCATCTTGGCATTTTATGGCCTTCAAAACTGTGATAGGTAGTGAGGAGTGGAATCACAACTTAACGCCCTTAGAAATCCTGAAGCCGGTGCTTGGTTTTCGGGGCCCCGTATGTGGCTAGGCTCCCAAAAAGTCCCACACATGTGGTATCCCCGTACTCAGGAGAAGCAGCAAAATATATTTTGGGGTGTAATTCCACATATGCCCATGGCATGTTTGAGCAATATATCATTTAGTGACAACTTTGTGCAAAAAAAAAAAAAAATTGTCACATTCCCGCAACTTGTGTCAAAATATAAAATATTCCATGGACTCAACATGCCTCTCAGCAAATAGCTTGGGGTGTCTACTTTCCAAAATGGGGTCATTTGGGGGGGTTTTGTGCCATCTTGGCATTTTATGGCCTTCAAAACTGTGATAGGAAGTGAGGAGTGAAATCAAAAATTTATGCCCTTGGAAATCCTGAAGGCGGTGCTTGGCTTTCGGGGCCCCGTATGCGGCTAGGCTCCCAAAAAGTCCCACACATGTGGTATCCCCGTACTCAGGAGAAGCAGCTAAATGTATTTTGGGGTGCAATTCCACATATGCCCATGGCCTGTGTAAGAAATATATCATTTAGTGACAACTTTGTGCTAAAAAAAAAAAATTGTCACTTTCCCGCAACTTGTGTCAAAAAATAAAATATTCCATGGACTCAACATGCCTCTCAGCAAATAGCTTGGGGTGTCTACTTTCCAAAATGGGGTCATTTGGGGGGGGTTTGTGCCATCTTGGCATTTTATGGCCTTCAAAACTGTGATAGGAAGTGAGGAGTGAAATCAAAAATGTATGCCCTTAGAAATCCTGAAGGCGGTGCTTGGTTTTCGGGGCCCCGTACGCGGCTAGGCTCCAAAAAAGTCCTAAACATGTGGTATCCCCGTACTCAGGAGAAGCAGCAGAATGTATTTTGGGGTGTAATTCCACATATGCCCATGGCATGTTTGAGCAATATATCATTTAGTGACAACTTTGTGCAAAAAAAAAGTGTTACTTTCCCGCAACTTGTGTCAAAAAATAAAGTATTCCATGGACTCAACATGCCTCTCAGCAAATAGTTTGGGGTGTCTACTTTCCAAAATGGGGTCATTTGGGGGGGTTTTGTGCCATCTGGGCATTTTATGGCCTTTAAAACTGTGATAGGTAGTGAGAAGTGAAATCAAAAATTTATGCCCTTAGAAATCCTGAAGGCGGTGATTGGTTTTCGGGGCCCCGTACGTGGCTAGGCTCCCAAAAAGTCCCACACATGTGGTATCCCCATACTCAGGAGAAGCAGCTGAATGTATTTTGGGGTGCAATTCCACATAGGCCCATGGCCTGTGTGAGCAATATGTCATTTAGTGACAACTTTTTGTAAATTTTTTTTTTTTTTTTGTCATTATTCAATCACTTGGGACAAAAAAAATATTCAATGGGTTCAACATGCCTCTCAGCAATTTCCTTGGGGTGTCTACTTTCCAAAATGGGGTCATTTGGGGGGTTTTTGTACTGCCCTGCCATTTTAGCACCTCAAGAAATGGGCAGTCATAAACTAAAAGCTGTGTAAATTCCAGAAAATGTACCCTAGTTTGTAGATGCTATAACTTTTGCGCAAACCAATAAATATACGCTTATTGACATTTTTTTTACCAAAGACATGTGGCCGAATAAATTTTGGCCTAAATGTATGACTAAAATTGAGTTTATTGGATTTTTTTTTATAACAAAAAGTAGAAAATTTCATTTTTTTTCAAAATTTTCGGTCTTTTTCCGTTTATAGCGCAAAAAATAAAAACCGCAGAGGTGATCAAATGCCATCAAAAGAAAGCTCTATTTGTGAGAAGAAAAGGACGCAAATTTTGTTTGGGTACAGCATTGCATGACCGCGCAATTAAAAGTTAAAGCGACGCAATGCCAAATTGGAAAAAGACCTCTGGTCCTTAGGCAGCATAATGGTCCGGGGCTCAAGTGGTTAAATAAGATTTTTTCCTTTAAAAATGACATTTTGTGCAGGGACTGTTCTAAACATGGGAAACACGCGCCACTTTACAGGCATACTATAGACACACCCCAGGTACGATATTTAAAGGAATATTTCACTTTTTTTTTACTTTAATTATCATTAAAATCACTGCTCCTGAAAAAACGGCCGCTTTTAAAAGTTTTTTTTGCATTGATACATGTCCCCTGGGGCAGGACCCGGGGCCCAAACCCTTTTTAGGACAATACCATGCAAATTAGCCTTTAAAATGAGCACTTTTGATTTTGAACGTTCGAGTCCCATAGACGTCAATGGGGTTCTAACGTTCGTGCGAATTTTCGGTCCGTTCGCAGGTTCTGGTGCGAACCGAACCAGGGGGTGTTCGGCTCATCCCTATTCCTAAGGCAGGTCAAGCAAGAATTCACGTAGTTCCTACAGTCCTTTGCAAGATTTGGCCACCAGAAGTGCCTTAGAATTAGGTCCATGGTCTTGTGACCCCCAAAGTGACCTGCTAAGGGATAGTCATGGCAGACCTGTAGGGTGGTGGTACGCAGATCTTGAGGGACAACAATTTTATTTCCTCACCAGAAGAGCCCGTCCTTTTCTTGGAGGTTTATTCCTGGGGTATCGCTGTCCTTAGAGATGCCTGACGGATTTGTGACACAAAGCTAGATTGAGTTAATAAGAGATTCCCAGCTTGCAGGATAGTATCTGGTGGTGAAGAAACCTCAGCCTCCATGAACATGCGGGATAACGCATCGGGTTTGATGTTTAGACCCTGGCCTGTAGGTAAGGTGAAAATTGAAATGAGAAAAGAAAAGAGCCCACCTTGCCTGTCTGGGTCTGAGACGCTTGGCAGTCCTGAGATACTCTAAATTCTTATGATCTGTGAAGATCAATATTGGGTGCACTGCTCCCTCCAGGAGATACCGCCACTCTTCCAAGGCAGATTTTATCACCAAGAGCTCTCAGTCCCCAACGTCATAATTTCTCTCTGATACACCTAATTTCTTGGAAAAGAAAGCCACAGGGTGCATTAAGGACTTGGGTCCTTGGCGCTGGGACAGGATGGTCCCCACAGCACTCTCCGATGCATCCACTTCCAGGGTATAAGGCAAGGCAGGATCTGGGTGTTTTCATAACTCTTTTAATTTGTCAAACGCAGCTTGGGCTGCTGTGGTCCATTGAAAATGACTTTGTTTCCTTGTGAGCTGTGTGATGGGTGCTATAATACTGGAGAAATTTTTAATAAATTTTCTGTAGAAATTAGAGCATCCAATAAAACGTTGCACTCCTTTCCTATTGGTTGGAGGTGGCCAGGACATGATGGCTGAGACCTTCTGAGGATCCATTGCCACATCCCCAGTTGATATTACCAAGCCAAGAAAGTGAATGGTCTGGCGCTCAAACTCACATTTCTCAGATTTAGTGTAAAGTCCGTTTTGTCTCAATCTATGAAGAACTTGTCTCACATGGTCACGATGTGCTTCTAAGGAGGTCGAGAATATCAGAATGTCATCCAAGTATACAATTACGAATAAGCCAAAAAAGTCTCTGAAAATATTGTTTAAAAAATGTTGGAAAGTAGCTGGTGCATTACAGAGTCCAAATGGCATAACGAGGTACTCAAAGTGGCCGAAGCGTGTCTGGAAAGCCGTCTTCCACTCATCCCCCTCACGGATTCTGATCAAATTATAGGCACCTCGCAAGTCCAGCTTTGTGAATATCCGTGCCGAGCGAAGTCTCTGAAACAGTTCTGGGATCAATGGGAGAGGATAGCGATTCCTAACCTTTATTTTATTTAAGTCCCTGTAGTCCACACATGGGCGGAGGGAATGATCTTTCTTCTCTACAAAGAATATTCCAGCACCGACTGGAGAAGAGGAATGTCGAATCAAACCTTTTTTCAGGTTTTCGTCAATGTACTCCTTAAGGACCAAGAGTTCAGGTTCCGACAAAGAAAAGATCCTTCCAAACGGAATTTCTGCTCCTGGTAATAGTTTGATTGGGCAATCATACACCCGGTGGGGAGGAAGAGTGTCCACTTTCCCACTTTCTGTTTGCCAAACACATCCAGGAAGCTATGGTATACAGATGGGATCAGTTTTTGAGATTCCGATGCAGATTTTAAGCAGCCGATGACTGGGGTCATATGATGGAGAGCCTTGAGGCAGTTCTGGAGACAATAGATAGACTGGAAGACCACTTCACCTGTAACCCAATTGATTTGAGGATTATGGGCTTGCAGCCACGGCATTCCCAGAATGATTGGAAATAATGGTGATGAGATGACGTCCAGGCATAGTAGTTCCTGATGATCGGGTAGTATGTTGGCGGACAGTGGTTGGGTTTCATGAGTAATAGGCCAGGATTTAATATTTGACCCATCTGCTAGCCGTATGGAGAGTTGTTGTTGCTTGGGTGTTAAGGGAATGTTATGTTGCAGGGCAAAGGCACGATCCACGAAGCAGCTGCAGGCGCCAGAATCAATTATAGCCTGGACCCGGAGTGTTCCTTCTGGAAGCTGCAAGGAAACAGGGACAGCAATGTGAGCACATCTTGTCAAAGGCAGTGCACTAGGTTCACGAGGCAAAGAGTTAAACTTACGGGTCTTATTTGGGCACATATTTGCATAGTGGCCAGCCTCCCCACAATAGAGGCAGAGGTTGTTCTGGCATCAACGCTGCTTTTCTTCTGGTGGCAGCGGTGAACGGAGCAGACCTATCTGCATTGGCTCCGGAGCTTCAGAGGTGGCAGCAGGTGCATGGGAGGCAGAAATAGGAGGATTGCTAGGAACTTTAGGCAACATCCATATGGGCCGCATTTGGCTGGTTTTCTCAGATCTCCGCTCTCTTAGATGATGGTCTATCTGGATGGACAATTGGATCAGGTCCAAAGAGTCGGGAAGTCCGACATGGGCCAACTCATCTTTCAGTGCCTCAGAGAGTCCAATGCGGAGGGTGGCATCGTTCCACTGGGTATCGCAACTCCACCGCCTAAAGTCTGTTACGTAGTCCTCCATTGGCCTACGTCCTTGCTGGAGGGCAGGAAGACTGGCCTCTTCGGTGGTGGCACGTTGAGGGTCATCGTATAGTTTGGCCATTTCATTCAGGAAAGAGTCCATAGTATCTAACAGAGGGCTGGCCTGTTCCAGTAAGCGATGAGCCCAGGTTTGGGGTTCCCCCTGGAGTAGTGAGACGATGAACCCCACCTTGGTGCTCTCCAAAGAGAAGGTACGGGGTTGTAGCAGGTAGTACAGCTGGCAGGCATTCTTGAAGGCACGTGTCAGGAAAGGTCTCCTCCGCTGGTAATATTGATCATTTGGCGTGTAGTACTGAGGTCCTCCAGCAGGTGTCTCCTGGCAGTTTGGAGCTGTCAGAAGAGCTTTTTCCTGCTGGTATTTTGTCACCTTTGGACTGCAGTACTGGCGTCCACCAGCGGAGGAATCCTGGCAGTATGGAGCAGGTATTCCCCTCTGCAGACAGGTGTCACCTGACCTTAATTAGCAGCTGCAGTATAAATACCCGGCAAGTGCACACTCATGTTGCCCTGGTATTGTCCTTGAGCCCTGACCTGCAGCCTGCATCCTGTTACTCTGATCCTGAAACCTGATTCCTGAACCTGAACCTGAAGCCTGATTCCTGGAACCTGTTGATCCTGTTTCCTGTCTGTTACCTGAACCCTGGACCCTGAGCCTTGTACCTGACCCATCCCTCCTCTCTTGTCCTGTTTGTTTCCCTTCCCAGCTACTGATCTCCTGTTTATGACCCTAGCCTGGCTTGACTATGATTCTGGTACTCCCTTTGCTACATATGCTGGTTCTGTATTATCACTGTTTGGTTGTTTGGTTTGTTCACTCTGTATTGGTGGTGGGTTCACATGTATATGCATGTACCTTAATAAACTTACTTTCACCTATTTATGTCTGGTTCACTCTGTTGCAGTCCACACAGTTCTGGTCTTATCTGGTATATGACAGAATACCGGGGCCAACCCTGACCGGAAGTGGTTGCACAGGGGAACCATTTTGATTCAGTTTGGTTGCAAACATGAATGCCGATGAGGTTATTTATTTTTCTCTGCTGGCATCTGAAAGTGGTGATTATTGCCGCCAGGCTTTGAAAGGATGGTCTAGTGACCAGTTGTTTGCAACTATACGTTTGGCTCACTCCTTGGTCGATCAGGGTTATATATTGTTTGGGGAGGTGCAGCCTTTGATCAAGATATGTACTGAGCTGGCCCTGTCCTGTATTCCAGAGGGCAGTGATGATTTCACTCCTCCTTTTGATATGAATCAGGTTGTATCCCTAGTATGGCTTTTTGAAGATGATCCAGCCGATTTTTGTGAACACTACTCAGCCTGTTCCCCACAGGTGATTGCTGAGTGCATTGTGTCTGCTCAGTCTTTTGTTAGACAGTTAGATTTAAAAGCACAGTTTGTACAACCTATACTTTCAGCATGGTCTGACATGGTGCAAGCAGCTCCAGCCAAACAAACCACCTCTACCACCAAACACCAGCCTACCCAAATGTATGTTTCCCCATCACCCATGTCAACCTCAGTTGCAGCTCAGTATACGCTGCTCCCAACCAAATACTCATATCTGGTCTCTGCTCCCTGTACCTATCCTGCATTAAACCCACCTGCCTCTTCTCAGCTGCCTACAAACCCACAGGAACTTCCCCCAGCTACTGTTACCTCTTCTCTACCATATCCCAACCCTCCTTTCCAGTCTGCTGCACCCCTCACCTACAGAGCTTCAGTGGCTAAGCCAAAGAAAAAAGGAAAGTTTTTTTCCAACCAAGACGATCCTGCCAGTAACCTAACCTGCCTCTGCACCAGCTAATCCAATCCAGCCTGACATCCCAGTGTTTGCAATCCAGTCTCACGTCCCAGTGCCTGTTATCCAGTTCGATGTTCTAATGTCCGCTTTCCAGCCTGATGTCCTGGTACCCGCCTTCCAGCCTGAAGCGCCAGAGTCCCAGCCTGAGGGGCCAGTGTTCCAGCCTGAGGGGCCAGTGTTCCAGCCGGAGGTGCCAGTGTTCCAGCCGGAGGGGCCAGTGTTCCAGCCGGAGGGGGCCAGTGTTCCAGCCGGAGGGACCAGTGTTCCAGCCAAAGGTGCCAGTGTTCCAGCCGGAGGTGCCAGTGTTCCAGCCTGAGGTGCCAGTGTTCCAGCCTGTGGTGTCAGTGTTCCAGCCTGAGGTGCCAGTGCCTACTTTCCAGCTTGATGAGCCTGCTCTCCAGCCTGATGTGCCCGCTCTCCAGCCTGATGTGCCCGCTTTCCAGCCTGATGAGCCCGCTTTCCAGTCTTATGTGCTCGCTTTCCAGTCTGATGTGCTCGCTTTCCAGTCTGATGTGCCCGCCTTCCAGCCTGATGTGCCCGCTCTCCAGCCTGATGAGCCCGCATTCCAGCCTGAAGTGCCCGCTGCCCAGATTGAATTGCCCGTGCCTGCTGCCCAGCTTGATGTGCATGTGCCTGCTGTCCCGCTTGATGTGCCTGCTACCCCACTTGATGTGCCTGCTACCCCACTTGATGTGCCTGCTGCCCAGCTTAAAGTGTCTGTGCCTGCTGCCCAGCTTGAAGTGCCTGTGCCTGCTGCCCAGCTTGAAGTGCCCGTGCTTGCTGCCCAGCCTGATGTGCCTGCTGCCCAGCTTGAAGTGCCTGTGCCTGCTGCCCAGCTTGATGTGCTTGCTGCCCAGCTTGAAGTGCCTGTGCCTGCTGCCCAGCTTGAAGTGCCCATGCCTGCTGCCCAGCCTGATGTGCCTGCTGCCCAGCTTGAAGTGCCCGTGCCTGCTGCCCTGCTTAAAGTGCCTGCTGCCCAGCTTAAAGGTTGGCAACTGGCTAGCAACAAGGTATCCAAATAGAAGGCAAGTTCATAGTCAAAGACAGGCAGAGGTTGGCAACGGGTGGACAGCGAGGTACAAAGTCATTGTCAAGTTCTCACGTACCTGACTGATGAGCCCGATAGTGCAGAGGAAGGATTCCCTTACGTATCTGACTCGCGGCCCCTTGTAAAGCAGACAGGTGGCACGGGAGTGCAGAATGGTATGAGTGCCTGGCAGGATCAACAGCAGATGGGTCAGATGGCCGGCACAGAAGACAGGACCAGCAGGCTGGATGGATCAGCAGGCAGGTAAGCAGACTGGATGGATCAGCAGACAGGTGAGCAGACTGGATGGATCAGCAGACAGTTGAGCAGACTGGATGGATCAGCAGACAGGTAAGCAGACTGGGACTGAAGCTGGATGGCTGCAGTAGGTAAGTATAGCAGACTGGAGGAGAGTCTTGGAACGTCAGGCAGGCCGGGTCGATAATCAGGCTGGCAACAAAGGTACAAGAGGGCAGGCAGAAGGAATCGTCAAACAAGCCAAGGGTCAGGTGCAGGTGGATAACAGGAACAGTCTCAAAACAAGCCAGGTCAAACAGGTGCAGATATCAGATCTTCAGGAAACACATACACAGAGCTGCAGATCAAACAGCAAGGACACAGAGCTGCTGAGGTGTTTAAATAAGGCAGCCTGTTGCCAATCACTGAAATCAGCCTGGACTAAGTTAACCCTTAGGTGGCAGATCCATGACATTGCCCCCCTCTGGATGCCCAATTGGGCCAGCTTCACATCATGGGATCTCTTGAAGGATTGCATTAGTTCTTTAGCATGAATATTGCTTTCAGGCTCCAAAGAGTTATTTTCCGGCCCATACCCCTTCAATTTAATTAGATACTGAACCTGATTGTACCTCCTTCTACAATCCAAGATTGCCTCCACCTCAAATTCCTCCTCTCCATTGACTATTACGGGCTCCGGTGGACCAGTACTTCGTTCAGGGAAGGGATTCGGAACAGCAGGTTTCAAAAGAGTCACATGGAAGACGGGGTGAACTTTAAGTGAATCGGGTAATTCCAGCTCATAAGCTATGTCATTGATCTTTCTCTTTACAGGGAAGGGGCCCATAAACTTAGTGCCCAATTTTCTTGAGGGGCAAGCCATTTTCAAGTTCACTGTAGACAACCATACCTGGTTGCCAGGTTCCAGAATTAGTACTCCTTGTTTTTTCCTGTCAAAGATCTTTTTATTGTACTCTTGTGTTTTGGTCATGGTCTCTTGTAATAGTTTGTTGTTTCTAGAGAAGAAATCTATCATTTCAGAGACTGCAGGGATTGAGCATTCAGGTATGGTACTAGGCAGGAAGGAAAATGGAGTTCGTTTGATGGCAGAATGGGAACAGTTATTATAAGCGAACTCGGCAATGGGGAGTAAAGCGACCCAGTCATCTTGTGAGAACGAAGAAAAGCAACAGAGGTACTGCTCCAGGGTCTGATTAGTTCTTTCCATTTGCCCGTTCGTCTGAGGGTGGTATGCGGAGGAGAAGGCCAATTCAATCTCAAGGGACCCACACAGAGCTTTCCAAAACTTGGAGGTGAACTGGACACCCCAGGCAGACACAATGTTGGCTGGGACTCCATGGAGCCTTACAATTTCTTTGATGAATATTTTTGCAATTTCCACAGCCGAGGGTGTTCCTTTCATGGGCAAAAAATGGGCCATTTTGGACAGCCTGTCCACCACCACGAAGATGGTAGAAAAACCCTCTGCCGGAGGGAGTTCCACAATGAAGTCCATTGAGATCATTTTCCAGGGTCTCTCTGGAATGGGCAATGACTTCAGTAAACCCCAGGCTTTTACCTTGCTGTTCTTGCTTCAGGAGCAAGTAGTACAAGACTCCACATAACTCTTACAGTCATCTACCACCTGAGGCCACCAGAACGTGCGTTGTACCAGTTCGGCCGTCTTCAGGGCACCAAAGTGCCCAGCCAGCTTGTGGTCATGACAGAGCTCCAATACTGCCACCCTTAAGTCCTTAGGTACAACAATTTTACCTTCAAGCCACAGTAGGCCATCCTGTGCCTGTAAGCTGGTTTCAGGAAGACGAAGCAACCTCAGCAGAAGCCTGTTTGATTCGGGATAGCAGATTCTCCTGTAGTATGGAGAAAGTTTCCTGAGGGAAGGATGGTGTCTGGAAGTGTGGACCTCTCAGAGTCGTTGAACATACGTGAGAGTGCATCTGGTTTTGTATTCTTCGACCCTGGCCTGTACGTTATATGGAATGAGAATCTAGAGAAAAAAAGTGCCCACCTTGCCTGCCGTGGTTTTAATCTCTTTGCTGTTCTCAGATATTCTAAATTTTTGTGGTCCCTATAGCCCAGAATGGGATGTGCTGCACCTTCAAGTAAGTAACGCCATTCTTCTAATGCGGCCTTAATGGCCAAAAGCTCACGGTCTCCCACATCATAATTTCTTTCCGCTGTAGATAATTTGCGGGAAAAGAAAGCAACTGGGTAAAGTAGGGCTTTAGCTCCTTGCCGTTGAGACAGCACAGCCCCTACTGCAACTTCCGAGGCGTCAACTTCAAGAACAAACAATAAGGCAGGGTCAGGGTGCTTCAAGATGGAGGCTGAAGTGAACAGTTTTTTGAGGGCTTCAAATGCGGATTGCGCTTTGGGAGACCAGAGGAATCGGGTTCCTTGTTTAGTTAGTTCGATAATGGGGGCAATAATAGCAGAGAACCCCCTAATAAACTTCCAGTAGAAGTTGGCAAACCCAATTAAGCGCTGAACCCCCTTCTTGTCCACAGGAGCTGGCCAATCTAAGATGGCGGTGACTTTCTGGGGGTCCATCTTGATGCCTTCAACAGAGATTATCAGGCCTAAGAACTGGATACACTGAAGTTCAAATTCCCACTTCTCCGGTTTGGCGTAGAGGCCATGGTGCCGGAGTCGGGTTAGCACATTTCGGACATACCTACGGTGGTCATCTACTGTGGAGGAGAAAATCAGGATGTCATCCAGGTACACAATGACATACAAATCCAGATAGTCACGAAAAATGTCATTGACAAAGTGCTGAAAGGTGGCTGGTTTGCATTGCATAACCCAAAAGGCATGACTAGGTATTTGAAGTGCCTGAATCGGGTACGAAAAGCCGTCTTCCACTCATCTCCTTCTCGAATACGGATTAGGTTGTATGCTCCCCGGAGATCCAGTTTAGTAAAGATGACTGCGGTTCCCAGTCTCTGAAAGAGTTTGGGCACAAGAGGCAGTGGGTAAAGGTTTTTGACAGTAATCTTGTTTAATTCTCGATAGTCTACGCAGGGGCGTAGTGAATGGTCCTTCTTTTCAACAAAGAAGTTGCCTGCGCCAGCCGGAAAAGTAGATGGGCGAATAAATCCTTTCTTAAGGTTGTCATAAATATAGTCCTTCAGCGTGCCCAACTCTAGCTCGGTTAAAGGGAAAATCCTTCTGAAGGGGACCTCAGCCCCTGGTAACAGTTCAATAGGGCAGTCGTAGGATCTATGGGGAGGAAGGGTCTCTGCACCCTTCTTACTGAACACGTCCAGAAAATCGTGGTATGCCACTGGGATTGATTGGCGTAATTCAGGATCTGTGTCAAGGCAGAGTAAGGGTGAAGGGTTGACTGAGGCCTCTTGCAGGCAATGTTGCTAGCAATAACTTGAAGGAAATTTGATTTCTCGAGTAGCCCAGTTGATGTGGGGATTATGGGCCTGCAGCCAGGGCATACCTAAGATGATGTGGAACAGAGGTGATGAAATAGCATCCAGGCGTAAAAACTCTTGGTGATAGAAAGCAATGATAGCCAGCAAAGGGACAGTCTCCTGTGTGACCGGAACAGATTTAATGACAGAGCCATTAGCAAGATGTACGGCTAGTCTCCGGGTCTTTGATTGAAGTGGAATGAGGTGTTTGGCTGCAAACGTCAAGTCTATGAAACAGCTGCAGGCTCCGGAATCAATTATGACAGATACCTGGATACTCTTTCCTGGGAGCTGTAACATGATGGGGAGAGCAAAGTGAGAGGCTTGGTTACGTAAGACAGGAACATGCATTGAAGATATTGAAAGGCACTTACGCATCTTTGCAGGACAAGACCTCACATAATGCCTGGGTCCCCCACCGTACATACAAAGGTTATTGATTCGCCTGCACTGTCGTTCCTCTGTGGTGAGAGAGGAACGAAGCAAACCCAACTGCATGGGCTCGGAGGAATCCAGCGCCGGAGCAACTGGAGCGGAAGGAGTCTGGCTGGAGAAACTGGGAACTTTAGGTAGCATCCAAGTTGGCCGATATTGACCTATGGATCTTTCGTGCCAGTTCATCCTTTAGAGGATCAGATAGTCCCATCTGAAATTGGTAACGAAGGGCCGCATCGTTCCAATTGGTATCAGAACTCCAACGCCTGAACTCGGCCACGCAGTCCTCTGCCACTCTGTGGCCTTGCTGAAGTGCATGTAATGCGGCCTCAGCAGTGGCAGTCTGCTGGGGGTCCTCAAAGTTGTGACATAGCGACATAGCACATAGCATAGTGTTGGTGGTGTTGTTGGAGGTGGTGGAGGAGCATGGTCCAACTCACAGAGGTGTGTTTGAGGTGTGAGTTTGCCCCTAGTCCCCTTGTTTAGCCTCCAGAATAATCTCTTCACATATAGTGCATTGGGCCTCTTCCATGTGTTCTAATTTGCTGGCAGTGACGCATCCAAATGCCTTGTGGACTCCAGGGGTCTTGGCAATTGCCCTAGTAGCCTGTTTTGTTTAATGACGGAGGGGAGGAACCTGGGATTCGGTCAGGCTGCTTGCCACGGCCTCCTCCTGGCTGAGACTTTCCTGTGTATGAAAATGGTACATAGTTTTAGGTTTTTGGTCCTCAATCCCACACAATTTTGAGCTCATGATTGTTGCAAATTGAATGATAACAAATAGAAAAGGCTATCATTCTGACCCCAGCATTTTTCATTCTTGCCCCAATTATTTTTGGCTACTACTGTCTATTGATATGCAAACCACCTTGTTAAATCAGAAATTTGTGATCTATAACATCTAGTTAACATCATTCAATTTTTGACAAGTAATATCTTCAACAATGCTATACCTGGGTCAAGCTGGGCTCCTCCACAACTTCTTCATGGGTGGAAGGCCAAGGTTGGACCTCAGGAGCCTCAGCTGATGTGGAAGGAAGTGTTGATAGCGATGGCCTGGGTTCCGTCTGGTCTGAAAAAAAAAGCGCAGGCTGTCGTAGTACCACAGCCTGGGGACATATACGTCACCTGCTGCTGCTCCGGATCTCAGGGACTCCTGGACCTTCTTGCGCTCCCTATTATATGTGCTCCTCAGGCTACCAATTTTGGCCTTCAAATAGGTGATGCCTGCCATGGGATACACAGGCTTTGCTAATTCCAACAGTTTATCCAGCGCTGCCTTCCTCTTTTGCTTGTTCGAATAGTCTGCATTGGACTTGCCAGAGATATGACAGCTCCCTGTATTTGTCTATAAAGTTAGGCAGGAAATCAGGGGCTGTGAATTTGTCAACCATTTTATCTGCAAGACACAACACAAGACAAACCCTAATGTCAGGCTAAAGTCTCCTAATCTTGTTCAATATAGAACTCAATCTATAAGCAGTATGGGCCACTAACCACTGATGCCCCAAGTTACAATTGTACCTTCGTTCGGCACTAACGATCCTCCGTCATCCACTCACAGATCATACATACGTCGCCCGCGTGTTTTGCTTTATATACACTGAGCATGCGTGAAACTCCGCCCCTGTCCTTCTTTCTAGTGTATTCCCCACCTCTTCTCTTTTGGGGCAGTGGGAGAGCACATGGCGGAGACACAGCAGGTGTGTACTGTTATCAGCAACTATGAGGAAAGCCAGGAGCAAGGCAGTTCCACATCCAGGAGGAGATATAAGGCCTCAAATATGTCCTTTGAAGAGATGGTGGAGATGGTGGACATCTTGAAGAGGACACACTATGATGGGAAGCATGGACCGTACAGAAACCCTAATGTGAGAAAGGCCAAGATCATGACTAAAGTTGTGAGAAGTCTGCACAGGACTTTTGGGGTACGACGATCCAAGGAGCAATTGAGGAAATGCTGGTCAGACCTGAAATTGAGGGAGCAAGATCAGTATAGAAAGATCAGGAAAGTGCTGCAAAAAAGTAAGTATTTGTTGTGTGTTCCTCTTATTATTATTACTTTCGTGCTGGTACATGTGCTTTTCTTTACTGTTGTACAGTTTGAAATGCCAAGTTTGAGGTTCGTGGGCACAGGAATCATTCGTATTAAACATTGTTCATTCGACCACTAATAAGACTTTTTTGGCAGATGCAGGTTAACTACATTTGTTAATGCCTATTTTGATTAAATTAGGTTTATTAGATTGTTGCCAAGATGTGTTTGACAATTTGATTCAGTGTAAGGAGAGGACATTCAGCAGCTGTTTACACATCTGGACGCAGGAGCACTAGTGTGGGACAGCATAACAATCTTGTTATGCTGTCCCACGCAGGTGCTCCAATGGATACTAGGGGGTCTCTCCATGTGTGAAACTTGCACAAAACAGGTAGGTATTCCCAGATTTTGAAAGGGAAAAAATCATGTCTTCAGCTTGGAACTCTGCCAAAACAGACAATTGGATGACACGTCCAAGCAATGTTTCATATTACTATTTCTAGCCTAAAGTATCTGTCTGTTAAGTATACCTTTTTGTGTTCACATAGAGGAGAAAAGTATCGGGACATCTGAGGACACCAGAAACCCCACACCTACTGAAGAAAGGGAACTCACCACACAACATGAGGATGTGGATGCAGAGGTTCAGGAATTGCTGGGTGAAGTGGTCAAAATGGTGTCGACAACAGGTCACAGTCTGAGACCACAGCTTCAGGAAACAGATGAATGCCTGCATATTTATAATACATGGTGTGTTTTTTTATTTTTAGGTGATGTGGATGATGTGGAAGAAGAAACTCACTTCAGCAGTGCAAGTGCACAAGTACTCATCAGTGAGATCATGGTGTGCAATCGTGATTTAGAAAAGATGAAGCAAAATATCCATGATGTTCAAAAAAGACTGAGCAACATCATTGATATTTTAGGCAAAATCTAAACAAAAAAATGTTTAGGTTGTCATTATTGTTGTATGGGTTTTAAAAGTTTTAAATGAATTGCAAAGCCAAATGTTGAAGATGCACACAGTGTGTCAACATGTGCTATCTGCCATCATGGGATATCAATGTACGCGTTTTTTGGGTGCAGCCCCTTCCTCCAAACTAACTAAAGTAGGTGAGAGGAAGGGGTAGCACCCCCGAAACACATCCATTGATCCCCCATGATGGGATCTAGCACATATTTACACACTGTGGCTTATTTAAAAAAAGCAAAACCACTTTGCACTACAAGTGAAATGCAAGTGCACTTGAAAGTGCACTTGTAGGACAAAGTGGATTGTCCTTGCTGAAACAAGGCCCAGTGTGTCAACATGTACTACCTCCCATCATGGGTGATCAATGGACGTGTTTTGGAGGTGCAACCCCTTCCTCTCACTTACTTTAGTTTGGAGGAAGGGGTTGCACCCACAAAACATGTACATTGATATCCCATGATGGCAGATAGCACATGTTGACACACTGTATGCTGTGTGGCTTTAGCAAAATAGATGTAGGGAAAATACACACATTTTAGGCATGGTATCATGAGGGAAATCCAAATTTTGAGTCCCAATTTGTGTGCATCTTCAAAATTTGGCTTTTCAGGGGTGAGATCACCCCATCTGATGAAGGCAAAATCAACAAAGTTTTGACATACTAATGTCTCATATGGCCTTCACTTTAGCAAAGTTGAACTTTGTAAGTTCCTGAGTTGGGGAGGTGTATGTTATGTTTTGAAACATGCCTGCTTAGCCCCCAAAAGGCAAATTTATGTCAAACATACATGTTATACACCAAGATGTTGGTTTGTTCCAAAACTGTTTATAACGCACATGTGAATGTGCTTGGAGTAAAATGTTTTATACTCAACAATGTGTGGCTTCTTCTTTCAATGCTCAATACCAGTTTATTTTTTAAGTTGGTGTGGTTACAGTGACAATGGGGGTTATTTACTAAAGGCAAATCCACTTTGCCCTACAAGTGCACTGCAAGTGCACTTTCAAGTGCACTTGCAGTGCACTTGTAGGGCAAAATGGATTTACCTTTAGTAAATAACCCCCACTGTGCTGTAATATTTGCAAAAAGCAGGCCATTTTAGGAACTCCAAGCAATTAATTCATGGAGTTGAAAAGAATGATTATTTTTATCATTAATGCATTACATTACTTACCAACAATAACATTATGTGTGTTTAGCAGACCCACAGCACAACATAATAGTCAGCTGAAGAAGAGATTGAAGAAAATGGCCAAAAATAAAAGGCCATTTGAGAACCTAGGAGACAGATAAGAAACACAAACAGTAATTCAAATGAAATGTGAGTTTAGCTTTTCAAAGAAAATTTATTCCACAGCTTCCAGATTTGATTGTAAATCAATTGCCCCCCTACCCACGAAGTACTCAACATAGTTTTACCGTACTTTGCAGGCGCTTTGGGGGGGGGGCAAGCCAGGACGGCCACTTTCAAGCGCCGTCTTTGTTATTTGTTCCGGTGAAAAGTCGGCCTCAGTTGCAACTGAGGCCAGATAGTTGGCTGCATGGCTGCATTCTTCTGAAGGAAATTGTGAAGAATGCAGCAGCTCAAGATAATGTGATTTAGTTTGTATTAAGCCATGTTGATGGCCGTAAGGAAAAGCCGGAACCGGCTGGCCATTATGCCAAAGGCATTCTCAACCACTCTTCTGGCGCGGGCCAGCTGGTAATTAAAAACCCTCTGCTCCGGGGTAAGGGTCCTCATGGGGAATGGCCTCATCAGATGTTCCCCAGCGCAAAGGCCCCATCCGCCACAAAAACAAACTTGAGGCCCGCAACGTTATCCTCTGGAGGTGGCAACTCCAAAGTGCCATATTGGAGATGCTGGTAAAATTCCATCTGGGCGATCACGCCTCCATCATACATACGGCCATTCTTTACTACGTCCAGATATAGGAATTCATAATTCGCCATCACCACCACCAACACCGCCAACACCGCCAACATCACGATACTACTGAACCCCTTATAGTTGAAGTAGTATGACCCCGGGTTGGGTGGTGGGACGATCCGTACATACTTCCCATCGATCGCACCACCGTAATTGGGAAATTCCCACTGAAAGTGGAATTGGGAACCCACAGTCTGCCATTCCTGTGGGTTAGAAGGAAACTGTGGAGTCAAACAAGAAAAAAAATGTACTTTTGCACATAATATTGCAAGCAGATTAGACACAAACATTCTTGGCCAACATAAGTATAACATTTATTGAAATTAGTATTTAAAGACAAAACTATAAGGTCCACTTATCAGATTTCTCATCCCCCCCCCCATGGCCTATTGTAAAAATTTAATGGTGGGGGGGAGATGTTTTGGACAGGTAACCCTCTCCATTTCATTGAGAGCTGAATGCATAAATAATGTGTATTACTTTGGCCAGCCCCTCCTTACATACACTATTGGCAGCCCACTGGACAGGTAAGAAGTGTCATAATCCAAAAATATGAATACACACTGTTCAAATTGAAGCACATTTTTACATTCTGCAATTACCGATCAAGATAATAGATGAAGAAAACTTTAAACAGTACCATTTGAAAGTATTCAGGCAGGCACTTGCACTACATGCTTTGGTGAATTCTTTCATAAATATGACCACAAAAAAGGTAGGTATAGTGTGTATGGGTTTGGCAAAGTCAGCAGATAGAGTATTGGTATCGGTTGACTTAGTGGTTCGCTGGAGGGAGGGATCCAAATGAGTTTTGGCCCCCCCCAAAAAAAGCCTCTTGCACTATGCCTGAATTTAAGGACAACAATAACATTTGGACACATTTTAGGGGGTGTTTAGGGTAAGCATGAAAATGGAGCTGACAAAATACATTGTTAAGTGACTAGGCTAGGTGTGTATGGGCCCAGGGTAGCATGCTGGGGAGGTTAGTGAAGGCAAACATGCATGAAGGACAAAAACGAGCAGTAAAAGCTTACAGCATGCATGAGGACAAAGAGGACATGGTAATGGTAATGGTAATAATTATGGAATGATGAAATAAATACAATACATTAGCAAACATTAAATACATAGAATGTGATGGTAAAGGATACAACTTACCTTAATATAGTCCTTCTGCAGGACCTGAATGATGGCAGAACAGGTCTCTAGAATAATGATTCCCAGAGCCTGGGGGGAGATCCCAGTTGTGAACTTCAGGTCCTGGAGACTTCTCCCTGTCGCCAAGTACCACAAGGTGACGACGAGCCTTTGCTTGGGAGTTATGGCTTGCCGCATGCAGGTGTCCTGCTTCATAATATAAGGTGTCAGCAAAGCCAAGAGACGGTGAAAGATGGGGTCCGTCATCCGGAGATAATTCCTGAAATCATCAGGATTATTCTCCTGAGCTCCTGCAACAAAGGCATATGACAGAATTGGTCACAATTAAGCAACCAATTCTTGGTCCAAGAACTCCTCCTCCCCCTGTTCATGGACTGGACTTGGGTCAAAGCAATAACTCCAACACCAAGCCCAACAACAACACGAACTTTACAACGAGTACGTAACTGCAACATGGCTAATAAACGAACGGCTGCTCAGAACGAACTGAAAATCAGAAAGGACCGCACAAGAACGAGCTGAAAATCAGAAACGACTGCACAAGCTTGCACTGAAAATCAGAAGCGAACTATAAATAGAACGCACTGAAAGACAGAAACAAACTGACAAGCACGCACTGAAGAACAGATACGAACCGACAAGCACAACCTGAAAAGCAGAAATGGACTGAAAAGCACGAAGCTGAAAAGCGCGAATCGTCAATCATCAAATTTCTACTAACATGAGATAAACACAAGATTAGCTGAAGGAGCCCAAAGGGTGGCGCACTGGCTATTGAACTTCCTTTTTATCGGCCGTTGTACGTCCTGTACATCACTATGTTTGTAATTGTTGGCCAACATTTGTGTGACTGTGTGTATGCAAGACAAGTTGGAGCCAACACCCTTCGAACAAAAATCCACTGTTTTGTTGTCAGAAAGTCTGATAGTGTGTATGGGGCATAAGAGTAATGATCTATGATTGGTTAAAGTCATCATTACTTTCCAATCATGGCTCTGACATTGCTCCGTGCCCTGACTGGGCAAAGCTTTCATTGCTTCAGCCAGTCAGGGCTTCCAATGCACTCCAATCCAAGGCGGGCCAAACAAACGGTCAGATACGTCAATAATTTGGGTGTTCGTCAAACAGGTGAACAGCCAATGTTTTGCCCAAACTCATGCTCGGGCCAAACCATTCACCCGAATCTACTGGAGACCCTTATGGATTTACAAATGCCAGATATGGACTTTATTGCCTTTGTGATGGTCACTCTGATAGTGAAGGGGGTTATGTGCTTGCCACCTTCACTAGCAGCCAGTTCCCCCACACACTGGGACCATACCCACAGCACAGAGGCCCTAGGAACCTAACCTGGAGTCATGGAAGAGAGAGTTGAGGTAGCGAGGCCTTGGGATGAGAAAGCAAACATGAAGAATAGAGAAAGTGTATTTCCATGTATCCAGTAGCAACACTGGGATTAGTCACCAGGAGTAAAGTGACAGAGTTGCTGAGTTGGTGGAGACTGGTGCATGCTCCATGGCTCCGGCTTAGAAATGCTGCACTCTGGGAGGGGAGAGGTGTTCTCTAAAGGAAGTGTGAATGAAATGCTCAAGTGTTAACAGTGTGAAGAATTTTAGCCACGGAGCAGAGAGAGTTAACCCACTTCTAAACTGGAGTTCCGTCTTAATGTTGAATTCACCTGACAGCGGCTCTGTGCCTGTAATTCAAGTATTAGCTGGTGTAGTTCTGCAGTGTCCCCACTAGGGCGCTTTAAGCCCCCCCCCCACAAACTGGTAACGAAAACTAAAACTGGTGCTCAACATGCTCTAGCCCTTTCACTGAAATACTTGCATATCCACCATCCACTTCATCACAAACCTTGTGGTACTTTGCTTAATCTAGTTATGTCTTGCCATAAACATTCCAAGAATTTTAGCTTGTGTTTCAGCATTCAGCTTTGAGTTTTTCTTATTTTCTCAAATGCACTATTGCACTATTAAAATTACAATTGAACGTCAGTGTCTTCCTTAAAAAGCTCCCTCACAGCGAATAAACATTAGCAAGATGTGGAGTGAATTTTGCAACTGGAAGCTCCGAGGACTGTTTCCAGCTTTGAATGGTGGTGCAAGTTTTATTGCTGCAGTTTTATTAGGATCTGTTTGTACCGCTTTTCATGACTGTTGCTAAAATATATTATTCTGATTGTTTATAGTATCTTCTTCATTCAATTTAAAGTATTTAGTTTTGGATAGGGTGGAAAGGGATTAGAACACCTGTCAAGTTTTTTAATGCTCTCTGTGCCCTGTGACATGGGGTAGTTAGCTCTTGTAGCAGATGCATTTATACAGTAAGTTCACGGCAGACAGGAACTATATTTAAGGGTACACTCATTAAAACAGCAGAAAGCAAAATGAGAGTTCAACATAGGGTTTCCCACACAGGGGATCTTCTCCAGCTTCAGCAGAATACAAACATTGGAAAATGCAGAGCCACCTGGCTCACAAGCTCACCCACTTTGAACTGCCACACTGTACCTCTTACCAGTCTCTCAGACTGTGTTGTCCAGCTCTCTTGGATACTTGGCTCTCTAACCTTTAATCACAGTGCCCTGTTGCAGGCCCCACCTCTGGCCTATGAATTGAAGTTCTCACCTTGACACCTTGATAGGAGCTGACCTGACTGCTGGAACTGAGACCCTTTGTCTCTTGGCTTCTGGCTTGGCCCTTTGACCCTTCAATGAGACCGCTGTCTCTTGGCTTCTGGATAGGTCCTCTGACCCCTCAATGAGACCTTCCATCTCCCCTATTGGGAGCAGTCTACAAACTGGGAGTGGTCTCCAAACTGGGATCTCTGAGCTATCCCCAGATCTGAGTATATAACCAGGTTGCAGGTGCCTAGCAAAACCCAGCCACAGGATTGAAAGTTCCAATTCAGAACTACAGAATCTGGAGAAAGCTAAAAACACAGTTTTCCCCACTCAGAAATGATAGCCCTGAATCTTGCATTAACCATAATGCGAATCCTGTGTCATTCTCCTTCATTTTCACAGTTACAGGGTCTCCCTCTGTCACAGTCCCCATTAGAGAGATTCACTTTTTGTATTTGTCACAACTATGATTTGCTTCCTGTTTTTGCTATGAGACAAGAAGTGAAGTTAAATCTTCTCAATGTGACACAAATGGCAAAAAAAAAACTGAAAGGTGGTATAACCCTCCACTACTCTATCCAAAATGAAAAAAGAAATGTGTCTTATTAGAAGGGATATCAAATTGGAGTCATGATTATCAATAGTGCTATGACTTCTAAGGGTCCATTTATAACTCCCAGTGCTCATAAAGGAAATTATGTCATCTCTCCTCAGCTCTGTATTTTCCGTTCCGGCGCCGAGGAGAGAAGACATCCAAGTGAGTGCACAACACACACACACAGTAGAACACGCCAGGCATACATTACACCCCCGATCACCCCCAATCACCCCCCCCCCCCGTCACACTGACACTAAGCAGTTTTTTTTTCTGATTATTGCATTGGTGTCAGTTTGTGACAGTTATGCCCCGTACACACGGTCGGACTTTGTTCGGACATTCCGACAACAAGATCCTAGGATTTTTTCCAACGGATGTTGGCTCAAACTTGTCTTGCATACACACGGTCACACAAAGTTGTCGTAAAATCCGATTGTTCTAAACGCGGTGACGTAAAACACGTACGTCGGGACTATAAACGGGGCAGTGGCCAATAGCTTTCATCTCTTTATTTATTCTGAGCATGCGTGGCACTTTGTCCGTCGGATTTGTGTACACACGATCGGAATTTCCGACAACGGATTTTGTTGTCGGAAAATTTTATATCCTGCTCTCAAACTTTGTGTGTCAGAAAATCCGATGGAAAATGTCCGATGGAGCCCACACACGGTCGGAATTTCCGACAACACGATCCGATCGGACATTTTCCATCGGAAAATCCGACCCTGTGTAGGGGGAATTAGTGTGGTAGGGCAGTTAGTGTTAGGCCCCCTTTAGGTCTAGGGTACCCCCCTAACCAAGTTTTAACCCCTTGATCACCCCCCATCGCCAGTGTCACTAAGCGATCATTTTTCGGACCGCTGTATTAGTGTCACTGGTGACGCTAGTTAGGGAGGTAAATATATAGGTTCGCCGTCAGCATTTTATAGCGTCAGGGACCCCCATATACCACCTAATAAAGGTTTTAACCCCTTGATTGCCCCCTAGTTAACCCTTTCACCAGTGATCACCGTATAACGGTTACGGGTGACGCTGGTTGTTCGTTTATTTTTTATAGTGTCAGGGCACCCGCCGTTTATTACCTAATAAAGGTTTAGCCCCCTAATCGCCCGGCGGTGATATAACTTATGTTTTAGGGTCAGATAGGGTCTGCGTCGCCCCAGACAGCGTCAGGTTAGCGCCAGTACCGCTAACACCCACGCACGCAGCATACACCTCCCTTAGTGGTATAGTATCTGAACGGATCAATATCTGATCTGATCAGATCTATACTAGCGTCCCCAGCAGTTTAGGGTTCCCAAACACGCAGTGTTAGCGGGATCAGCCCAGATACCTGCTAGCACCTGCGTTTTGCCCCTCCGCCTGGCCCTGCCCAGCCCACCCAAGTGCAGTATCGATCGATCACTGTCACTTACAAAACACTAAACACATAACTGCAGCATTCGCAGAGTCAGGCCTGATCCCTGCGATCGCTAACAGTTTTTTTTGGTAGCGTTTTGGTGAACTGGCAAGCACCAGCGGCCTAGTACACTCCGGGCGTAGTCAAACCGGCACTGCAGTAACACTTGGTGACGTGGCGAGTCCCATAAGTGCAGTTCAAGCTGGTGAGGTGGCAAGCACAAGTAGTGTCCCGCTGCCACCAAGAAAAAGACAAACGCAGGCCCATCGTGCCCATAATGCCCTTCCTGCTGCATTCGCCAAGCCTAATAATTGGGAACCCACAACTTCTGCAGCACCCGTACTTCCCCCATTCACATCCCCAACCAAATGCAGTCGGCTGCATGAGAGGCATTTTCTTTATGTCCTCTCGAGTACCCCTACCCAACGAACCCCCCAAAAAAGATGTTGTGTCTGCAGCAAGCGCGGATATAGGCGTGACACTCGCTATTATTTTCCTCTTGTCCTGACAATCCTGGTCTTTGCATTGGTGAATGTTTTGAACGCTACCATTCACTAGTTGAGTATTAGCGTAGGGTACAGCATTGCACAGGCTAGGCACACTTTCACAGGGTCTCCCAAGATGCCATCACATTTTGAGAGACCCGAACCTGGAACCGGTTACAGTTATAAAAGTTAGAGTTACAAAAAAATGTGTAAAAAAAAAAAAAAAAAAACACAAAAAAAATATAAAATAAAAAAAAATAGTTGTCGTTTTATTGTTCTCTCTCTCTCTATTCTCTCTCTATTGTTCTGCTCTTTTTTACTGTATTCTATTCTGCAATGTTTTATTGTTATTATGTTTTATCATGTTTGCTTTTCAGGTATGCAATTTTTTACCGTTTACTGTGTTTTATTGTGAACCATTTTTTTGTCTTCAGGTACACCATTCATGACTTTGAGTGGTTATACCAGAATGATGCCTGCAGGTTTAGGTATCATCTTGGTATCATTCTTTTCAGCCAGCGGTTGGCTTTCATGTAAAAGCAATCCTAGCGGCTAATTAGCCTCTAGACTGCTTTTACAAGCAGTGGGATGGAATGCCCCCCCACCGTCTTCTGTGTTTTTCTCTAGCTCTACTGTCTCAACAGGGAACCTGAGAATGCAGCCGGTGATTCAGCCAGCTGACCATAGAGCTGATCAGAGACCAGAGTGGCTCCAAACATCTCTATGGCCTAAGAAACTGGAAGCTACGAGCATTTCATGACTTAGATTTCCTCAGATGTAAACAGCGCCATTGGGAAATTGGGAAAGCATTTTATCACACCGATCTTGGTGTGGTCAGATGCTTTGAGGGCAGAGGAGAGATCTAGGGTCTAATAGACCCCAATTTTTTCAAAAAAGAATACCTGTCACTACCTATTGCTATCATAGGGGATATTTACATTCCCTGAGATAACAATAAAAATGATGAAAAAAATGAAAGGAACAGTTTACAAATAAGATAAAAAAAGCAAAAAAATAAGAAAAAAAAAAATAAAGCACCCCTGTCCCCCCCTGCTCTCGCGCTAAGGCGAACACAAGCGTCGGTCGGCGTCAAATGTAAACAGCAATTGCACCATGCATGTGAGGTATCACCGCGAAGGTCAGATCAAGGGCAGTAATTTTAGCAGTCAACCTCCTTTGTAAATCTAAAGTGGTAACCTGTAAAGGCTTTTAAAGGCTTTTAAAAATGTATTTCGTTTGTCGCCACTGCACGTTTGTGCGCAATTTTAAAGCATGTCATGTTTGGTATCCATGTACTGGGCCTAAGATCATCTTTTTTATTTCATCAAACATTTGGGCAATATAGTGTGTTTTAGTGCATTAAAATTTTAAAAAGTGTGTTTTTTCCCAAAAAAATGCAATTGAAAAATCGCTGCGCAAATACTGTGTGAAAAAAAAAAGAAACACCCACCATTTTTATCTGTAGGGCATTTGCTTTAAAAAAATATATAATGTTTGGGGGTTCAAAGTAATTTTCTTGCAAAAAAAAATATTTTTTCAAGTAAACAAAAAGTGTCAGAAAGGGCTTTGTCTTCAAGTGGTTAGAAGAGTGGGTGATGTGTGACATAAGCTTCTAAATGTTGTGCATAAAATGCCAGGACAGTGCAAAACCCCCCCAAATGACCCCATTTTGGAAAGTAGACACCCCAAGCTATTTTCTGAGAGGCATGTCGAGTCTATGGAATATTTTATATTGTGACACAAGTTGCGGGAAAAAGACAAATTGTTTTTTTTTTGCACAAAGTTGTCACTAAATGATATATTGCTCAAACATGCCATGGAAATGTGTGAAATTACACCCCAAAATACATTCTGTTGCTTCTCCTGAGTACGGGGATACCACATATGTGAGACTTTTTGGGAGCCTAGCCGCGTACGGGACCCCGAAAACCAAGCACCGCCTTCAGGCTTTCTAAGGGCGTAAATTTTTGATTTCACTCTTCACTGCCTATCACATTTTCGGAGGCCATGGAATGCCTAGGTGGCACAAAATCCCCCCAAATGACCCCATTTTGGAAAGTAGACACCCCAAGCTATTTGCTGAGAGGTATAGTGAGTATTTTGCAGACCTCACATTTGTCACAAAGTTTTGAAATTTAAAAAGGGAAAAGACATTTTTTTCTTGTCTTTCTTCATTTTCAAAAACAAATGAGAGCTGCAAAATACTCACCATGCCTCTCAGCAAATAGCTTGGGGTATCTACTTTCCAAAATGGGGTCATTTGGGGGGTTTGTGCCACCAGGGCATTCCATGGCCTCCGAAACTGTGATAGGCAGTGAAGAGTGAAATCAAAAATTTACGCTCTTAGAAATCCTGAAGGCAGTGATTGGTTTTCGGGCCCCCGTATGCGGCTAGGCTCCCAAAAAGTCCCACACATGTGGTATCCCCATACTCAGAAGAAGCAGCTAAATGTATTTTGGGGTGAAATTCCACATATGCCCATGGCCTGTGTGAGCAATATATCATTTAGTGACAACTTTGTGCAAAAAAAAATAAAAAATAAAAAGATTTGTCACTTTCCCGAAACTTGTGTCAAAATATAAAATATTCCATGGACTCAACATGCCTCTCAGCAAATAGCTTGGGGTGTCTACTTTCCAAAATGGGGTCATTTGGGGGGGGGGGTTGTGCCATCTGGGCATTTTATGGCCTTCAAAACTGTGATAGGTAGTGAGGAGTGAAATCAAAACTTTACGCCCTTAGAAATCCTGAAGGCAGTGATTGGTTTTCAGGGCCCCGTACGCAGCTAGGCTCCCAAAAAGTCCCACACATGTGGTATCCCCATACTCAGGAGAAGCAGCTGAATGTATTTTGGGGTGCAATTCCACATATGCCCATGGCCTGTGTGAGCAATATATCATTTAGTGACAACTTTTTGTAAATTTTTTATTTTTTTTTGTCATTATTCAATCACTTGGGACAAAAAAATTATATTCAATGGGCTCAACCTGCCTCTCAGCAATTTCCTTGGAGTGTCTACTTTCCAAAATGGGGTCATTTGGAGGGGGTTTGTACTGCCCTGCCATTTTAGCACCTCAAGAAATGACATAGGCAGTCATAAATTAAAAGCTGTGTAAATTCCAGAAAATGTACCCTAGTTTGTAGACGCTATAACTTTTGCGCAAACCAATAAATATACGCTTATTGATATTTTTTTTACCAAAGACATGTGGCCGAATACATTTTGGCCTAAATGTATGACTAAAATTGAGTTTATTGGATTTTTTTTATAACAAAAAGTAGAAAATATCATTTTTTTTCAAAATTTTCAGTCTTCCGTTTATAGCGCAAAAAATAAAAAACGCAGAGGTGATCAAATGCCATCAAAAGAAAGCTCTATTTGTGGGAAGAAAAGGACGCAAATTTTGTTTGTGTACAGCATTGCATGACCGCACAATTAGCAGTTAAAGCGACGCAGTGCCAAATTGTAAAAAGTACTCTGGTCAGGAAGGGGGTAAATCCTTCCGGGGCTGAAGTGGTTAATGTATGGTGTTTGGTGAGAGAGACCATCCACTTAACCCAGTAGGGCAGGGATATGCAATTAGTGGACCTCCAGCTGTTGCAGAACTACAAGTCCCATGAGGCATAGCAAGACTCTGACAGCCACAAGCATGACACCCAGAGGCAGAGGCTTGATGGGACTTGTGAGTAAGTGAAGTGGGGTGAATGGCGCTCCCTATATGTGGGGAAAACCTATTCCTTAGTTTTCAAACAAATATGTGCACACTAACACACTAATGTGCTCAAATAGTTAAATTGTAGTGCTATAGTCATAAATACCAACATGTGGTCTACAAATACTACTACAACCAAAACAAAATCATAAATAACAGATATATAATAAGTGACCTGAATTAATTACTCGGGAGCTGAGTGGGGACCCATAAGGGGGAGCACATGAGTCACCTGATCTGTTGAGCACAAGAGTCACTTGATCGTTTGAACACTTGGTCATTTTGGAGCTTCACCGACCTCACACTGTTTTTGGACTTTTTATTTTTTGGACTGTTTTGATGATACACATACTAATTTCTTGATGGACTTTTCTGATGAATTTGGGAATCATTTTTTGGTATTCATAATTTTTTTTATACACAGGAGTAATTAATTCTGGTCACGTATTATATATGTGTTATTTATGATTTTGTTTTGGTTGTAGTAGTATTTGTAGACCACATGTTGTTATTTATGACTATAGCACTACCATTTAACTATTTGAGCACATTAGTGTGTTAGTGTGCACATATTTGTTTGAAAACTAGGGAATAGGTTTTCCCCACATATAGGGAGCACCATTCACCCCACTTTGCTTACTCACATTAACTAGCTCCTTAGGGGGTCTATTAGGGGAGGCTGCACACCTTGCCTGATCCTAAGCGCAGAGTCTTTTCCAATTTTTTTATGATGGGACTTGTAGTTTTGCAACAGCTGGAGGTCCGCTAATTGCATATCCCTGCAGTAGGGGGATCATTTTTATGTAGCTTGGAGTGGTTAGAAGTGCACCAAGTGGTTGTGGCATAGTCCCATTCATTTGATGTGTGATGTTTGGTGGGTGGGACTGTCCACCAAACACAATGGGGTAATACTTTTTGTGTAGCTTGAGGAGTGGTTGGAAGGTAGTAAAAACATTGCTCAACTGCCTGTGTTTACTGTGTGTACTGTAACTGTGAACTAAGCATAACACAAGTCTTTTCAAGAATGTTTTTGTGCTCTGACATGTGTTGTGTTATATGAAATAGCATTGGTTGACACTCCATATGTGTGCGAGTGTGCCATTCTAAATGAATTGCAATGCACATATTCTGTTAGTTAAAATTAATTGCCATAGGGCTGGGAGGACTGAAACACAGCTTATGAGAAACCTTCTGATTATCAAAATAATGTCAAAACAGAGCAAAATGTTGGTTGCAAGCCATTAAAAATGTGAATGAAGTGGCCTGGTTTGGGTCAAACCACAATCACACATCTGCAATAGGGATGAGCCGAACACCCCCCGGTTCGGTTCGCACCAGAACCCGCGAACGGACCGCAAGTTCGCACGAACGTTAGAACCCCATTGACGTCTATGGGACTCGAACGTTCGAAATCAAAAGTGCTCATTTTAAAGGCTAATTTGCATGGTATTGTCCTAAAAAGGGTTTGGGGACCCGGGTCCTACCCCAGGGGACATGTATCAATGCAAAAAAAACTTTTAAAAACGGCCGTTTTTTCGGGAGCAGTGATTTTAATGATGCTTAAAGTAAAAAAAAAAAAGTGAAATATTCCTTTAAATATCGTACCTGGGGGGTGTCTATAGTATGCCTGTAAAGTGACGCGTGTTTCCCATGTTTAGAACAGTCCCTGCACCAAATGTCATTTTTAAAGGAAAAAATCTCATTTAAAACTGCTTGCGGGTTTAATGTCATGTCGGGTCCTGGCAATATGGATGAAAATCAGTGAGACAAACGGCATGGGTACCCCCCAGTCCATTACCAGGCCCTTTGGGTCTTGTATGGATATTAAGGGGAACCCCGCACCCAAATTAAAATAAGGAAAGGTCCCTATATACTCTGAACAGCAGTATACAGGCGGTGCAAACAAGACAGGGACTGTAGGTTTGTTGTTAAGTAGAATCTCTTTGTAATTTTGAACATTTTTAATGTGTTTAGCTCCAGCCAAAAAATCTTTTCTAAGCTTTTTGGAAAACATAGGGAAGGGTTATCACCCCTGTGACATTTGTTTTGCGTCTTTCCTCCTCTTCAGAAGATTTCACCTCACTTTTTTGTCCCAATGAAAAATGTTTTTTGAAAATTTGGGTTTTTTTGTGGAACAAGGATTGGAAAGCATCAGTGGAAAGGAGAAATTGTTTTCCCATATTAACTCTTACATGAGAGAATTTCCCTTCCTATGGGTAGATTTCATCTCACTTCCTGTTGTCTCCTTCCGTTTGCAAGTAGGAGTCGTTTGTAAGTTAGATGTTTGAAAGTAGGGTCCTGCCCTATATACTCAGCAGAAATTTGGGCCTTAGGTGTTGCTGTGGCCAAAACACTGTAAGCCCTCACAGGGCCCTGCTGTGAAATATTAGATCAAGAATTGTAATTACATGCCCCTGTTGAACAGGAGCTGAAAAATTAGGCCTTAGGCACTGGTGCTGGTGCCACAACACTGCAACCCCTCACAGACACTCTAGTTGGAACGCAGGAACGAGCACTGCTGCAAAGTATTGCATCAAAAATTGTAATTACACGCCCCTGTTAGACAGGGGCAGAAAAATTGGGCCTTAGGCACTGGTGCTGGTGCCACAACACTGCAACCCCTCACAGACACTCTAGTTGGAACGCAGGAACGAGCACTGCTGCAAAGTATTGCATCAAAAATTGTAATTACACGCCCCTGTTAGACAGGGGCAGAAAAATTGGGCCTTAGGCACTGGTGCTGGTGCCACAACACTGCAACCCCTCACAGACACTCTAGTTGGAACGCAGGAACGAGCACTGCTGCAAAGTATTGCATCAAAAATTGTAATTACACGCCCCTGTTAGACAGGGGCAGAAAAATTGGGCCTTAGGCACTGGTGCTGGTGCCACAACACTGCAACCCCTCACAGACACTCTAGTTGGAACGCAGGAACGAGCACTGCTGCAAAGTATTGCATCAAAAATTGTAATTACACGCCCCTGTTAGACAGGGGCAGAAAAATTGGGCCTTAGGCACTGGTGCTGGTGCCACAACACTGCAACCCCTCACAGACACTCTAGTTGGAATGCAGGAACGAGCCGTGCTGCAAAGTATTACATCAAAAATTGTAATTACACGCCCCTGTTATACAGGGGCTGAAAAATTGTGCCTTAGGCACTGGTGGTGGCGCCCAGAACCAAAAATGTTCTTACAAGCTATCAGCGTGATGATTGAGGAGGAAGAGGATAATTACTCAGGGATAATCACTCAGCATCAACATAGGCAGTCTTTGAAGGGATCTGAAAAAAATTATTCAGTTACATCAGCATCAGGTGCTTGGTAGCTGGTGGTGATCCAAGACTGATTCATTTTTATGAAGGTCAGCCGATCGACCGAGTCAGTGGACAGACGCACCCTGTGATCGGTTACCACGCCTCCAGCAGCACTGAATGTACGTTCCGAAAGAACGCTGGATGCAGGACAGGCCAGTAGCTCAATTGCATACTGTGCAAGCTCTGGCCAGTGATCCATCCTCAAGACCCAGTAACCCAGAGGATTTTCGGTGGGAAAGGTGTCCAAGTCTGATCTTGCCCCTAGGTATTCCTGCACCATGTAAAACAGACGCTGGCGATGGTTGCTGGAACCGATCATACCTTGGGGCTGCGGACCAAAAAATTGTCTGAACGCATCGGTCAGACGGCCACCTTCTCCACCGCTCCTTCTTTGACTGACCGAAGCCTCAGCAACACGTTGTCCAGAAACAGGAGTTTGTAACCTCCCAGTCTCTGGGAACGCGTTGCACAGACCTTTCTGCAAGGCCTCCCGAAGATGTTTCATCCTCTGCTCCCTCTGCGATGGCAAGATAAGGTCCGCAACCTTACCCTTGTAACGTGGATCAAGGAGGGTTGCCAGCCAGTATTGGTCCTTCTCCTTGATACCACGAATACGAGGATCCTTACGCAGGCTTTGCAGGATCAGGGAGGCCATGCAGCGTAGGTTTGCTGAGGCATTCGGTCCGGAGTCCTCTGGGTCACTAAGGACAACAACGTCCGCAGCCACCTCCTCCCAGCCACGTACAAGTCCATGTGTTCCTTGGGACTGATCCCTTAAAGACTGCTGATGCTGAGTGCCAGGCTCCACCTCCATACTGACACAATCTTCCTCCTCCTCCTCCTCCTCCTCCTCGTCCTCTTCCTGTGTGATCGGCGGGCACGCAGGAACACTGTCTGGATAAAGGGGGCCTTGAGAGCTAAGGAAGTCCTCCTCTTCCTGCCTCTGTTCTGCCTCAAGTGCCCTGTCCATTATTCCACGCAGCGTGTGCTCCAACAGGTGGACAAGGGGGACAGTGTCACTGATGCATGCACTGTCAGTGCTCACCATCCTCGTGGCCTCCTCGAATGGTGACAGGACAGTGCATGCATCCCTGATCATGGCCCACTGGCGTGGGGAAAAAAAACCAAGGTCCCCTGACCCTGTCCTGGTGCCATAGTCGCACAGGTACTCATTGATGGCCCTCTGCTGCGTGTGCAGCTGCTGCAGCATGGCCAACGTCGAGTTCCACCTGGTGGGCATGTCACAGATTAGGCGGTTCTTGGGCAGGTTAAACTCCTTTTGGAGGTCCGTCAGCCGAGCACTGGCATTATATGACCGGCGGAAATGCACACAGACTTTCCTGGCCTGCCTCAGGACATCCTGTAAGCCCGGGTACCTGCCCAAGAACCGCTGCACCACCAAGTTAAGGACGTGAGCCAAACAGGGCACATGGGTCAGTTGTCCCTGTCGGAGGGCAGAGAGGAGGTTGGTGCCATTGTCGCAAACCACCATTCCTGCCTTAAGTTGGCGTGGCGTCAACCACCTCTGAACCTGCCCCTGCAGAGCTGACAGAACCTCTGCCCCAGTGTGGCTCCTGTCCCCCAAGCACACCAGCTCAAGCACCGCATGGCATCTTTTGGCCTGCGTACTTGCGTAGCCCCTTGAACGCCTACGGAGCACCGCTGGTTCCGAGGAAGAGGCCATGGAGGAAGAAGAAGAGGAGGGGGTGGAGGAGAGAGGTGTGTCACAATCAGCATTTTGGAGGCGTGGTGGCGGAACAACCTCCAACACTACTGCACCTTGTCCTGCATCCTTCCCAGCTGCCAGCAGAGTCACCCAATGCGCCGTGAAACTTAAGTAACGTCCCTGTCCATGCCTGCTGGACCATGAGTCAGCGGTAATATGCACCTTACCGCTGACCGCCCTGTCCAGCGAGGCATGGACATTGCCTTCCACATGCCGGTAGAGAGCCGGAATCGCCTTCCGTGAGAAAAAGTGGCGTTTGGGTACCTGCCACTGAGGAACCGCACATTCCACAAACTCACGGAAGGGGGCAGAGTCTACCAACTGAAAAGGCAGCAGTTGAAGTGCTAGCAATTTTGCCAAGCTAGCATTCAACCGCTGGGCATGTGGATGGCTGGGAGCAAACTTCTTTCGGCGGTGCAGCAGCTGGGGCAGGGAAATTTGCCTGGTACAATCTGACGTCGGTGTACCAAAAGCAGATTGCCCACAAGTACTTGGCTGTGACACACCTAATTCTACACCTTCATTCCTCTCACTGCAGGTCTCAGAGAGGACTGAAGGTCTAGTGGGGTTGGAAATCTCAGCTGATGAGGAGCAAGGAGAGATCCTCTTTGTTCTTTGGTGTGGGTCTTTCAGATACGCTTGCCAACGAACTGCATGGCAGGTCAACATATGTCTGGTCAAGCATGTGGTACCCAAGCGGGAGATGTTTTGGCCACGCGAGATACGCTTGAGACATATGTTGCAAATAGCAGCGGTGCGATCTGATGCACTCGTCTCAAAAAAGGCCCACACCAAAGAACTTTTTGAATAACGCGCAGAGACTGCAGCGCCCTGCACATGTGGAGCTTTGGGGTGTGATGCAGTCAATGTGCTGCCCTTAGGCTGGCCCCTGGAGGGCATCCTGCCTCGTTGGTGATGTGCCGCCTCCTCCTCCTCCTCCTCCTCCTCTCTCCTATCAGGTACCCACGTTGAGTCAGTGACCTCATCATCCCCTCCCTCCTCATCACTGGAGCAAACCTGGCAGTATGCTGCAGCAGGGGGAGCATGACTGCCAGATTGCTGTCCTTCTTGGGCACCCCCTCTGTCCGTGCTCATGTTACTGCCTTCATCGAGCTCAGTATCATCATCAGAGCCTTCCAAACGCTGGGCATCCTCCTGGAGCATGTACCCAACACTGTGGTCAAACAGTTCGAGGGAATCCTCATGAGGACATGGTGGAGCTAGGGAAGGAGTCACTGATGACATTGAGCTGAGGGAAGAGGCCGCTGCTTTGCCAGACAAAGCACCCTGGGCATGGGTGAGAGAGGATGAGGAGGATGAGGACGGCTTGGTCATCCACTCGACCAAGTCTTCCGCATGTTGCGGCTCAACACGGCCAGCTGCCGAAAAAAAGGCCAAGCGTGTCCCATGGCCACGTGCTGATGAGGATGCACCGTCTCCACGACCAGCACTAGACACAGAGCCTGCTTGCCCTCTCTTATTGGCTTGTGACTGTCTGCCTCTCCTTCTTGGCCTTCCAGACATACTAATGGCCTGTAGCTGCACTAAGCTGGGATAGAACACCTGTAATTTTCTTCAGGTAGCTTTATATACTGTAACCAGACAAGCCTGCCTGTCAGTAGGAAGATAACAGGAACGGATCTAGCTGAACACTGTGAGCAGGACACACTGTACTAAATGTAAATAGTCTAGCTGCCTGACCGTGGTACTAATAGGATCAAAAAGAACACCTGTAATTTTCTTCAGGTAGCTTTATATACTGTAACCAGACAAGCCTGCCTGTCAGTAGGAAGATAACAGGAACGGATCTAGCTGAACACTGTGAGCAGGACGCACTGCACTGAATGTAAATAGCAGGAACGGATCTAGCTGAACACTGTGAGCAGGACGCACTGCACTGAATGTAAATAGCAGGAACGGATCTAGCTGAACACTGTGAGCAGGACGCACTGCACTGAATGTAAATAGCAGGAACGGATCTAGCTGAACACTGTGAGCAGGACGCACTGCACTGAATGTAAATAGCAGGAACGGATCTAGCTGAACACTGTGAGCAGGACGCACTGCACTGAATGTAAATAGCAGGAACGGATCTAGCTGAACACTGTGAGCAGGACGCACTGCACTGAATGTAAATAGCAGGAACGGATCTAGCTGAACACTGTGAGCAGGACGCACTGCACTGAATGTAAATAGCAGGAACGGATCTAGCTGAACACTGTGAGCAGGACGCACTGCACTGAATGTAAATAGCAGGAACGGATCTAGCTGAACACTGTGAGCAGGACGCACTGCACTGAATGTAAATAGCAGGAACGGATCTAGCTGAACACTGTGAGCAGGACGCACTGCACTGAATGTAAATAGCAGGAACGGATCTAGCTGAACACTGTGAGCAGGACGCACTGCACTGAATGTAAATAGCAGGAACGGATCTAGCTGAACACTGTGAGCAGGACGCACTGCACTGAATGTAAATAGCAGGAACGGATCTAGCTGAACACTGTGAGCAGGACGCACTGCACTGAATGTAAATAGCAGGAACGGATCTAGCTGAACACTGTGAGCAGGACGCACTGCACTGAATGTAAATAGCAGGAACGGATCTAGCTGAACACTGTGAGCAGGACGCACTGCACTGAATGTAAATAGCAGGAACGGATCTAGCTGAACACTGTGAGCAGGACGCACTGCACTGAATGTAAATAGCAGGAACGGATCTAGCTGAACACTGTGAGCAGGACGCACTGCACTGAATGTAAATAGCAGGAACGGATCTAGCTGAACACTGTGAGCAGGACGCACTGCACTGAATGTAAATAGCAGGAACGGATCTAGCTGAACACTGTGAGCAGGACACACTGCACTAAATAGTCTAGATAGAAGATAACAGGAACGGATCTAGCTAAACTGAATACAGTGTATATATATATATATGCAACACCTGGGATGCATATATATACACAATACACTGTAAGTGCAGCTAACTGACTGACTGTTCTGCCTAATCTATCTAACTCAAATCAAATGACACTGTCTCTCTCTCTCTCTATCTCTCAGCACACCGGAACACACACTACACAGGGCCGCCGTGCAGGCGGCCTTATATAGTGTGGGGTGTGTACTAAATCCCCTGAGCCATAATTGGCCAAAGCCACCCTGGCTTTGGCCAATTACAGCTCTCTCTACTGACGGCGCTGTGATTGGCCAAGCATGCGGGTCATAGTGCATGCTTGGCCAATCATCAGCCAGCAATGCACTGCGATGCCGCAGTGAATTATGGGCCGTGACGCGCCACACGAATTTGGCGCGAACGGCCCATATCGTTCGCAATTCGACGGACGGTCGAACAGCCGATGTTCGAGTCGAACATGGGTTCGACTCGAACACGAAGCTCATCCCTAATCTGCAATTATAAAACAGAGCTATTCAACCCTCTAAAGGTGTGTTGCCCTATGCTTCAGCATATCACCATTCCAAAAATCTTGGCCCATTTTATTGTGTCTTATTCTTAGCCTTGCTTACTTTATCATAATGTTCTTCTTTTTTAAGTGTTTTCATTTTGTCTTCTTTTTACCGCTATAGAAAAAGACAAAAGGAAAAATGAAAGGGATTTTCACAGTGCTCATAAACTTCACCCTCAGGCAGTAGATTGACACAAATTTATAAAATCATGAATTTTATTAAAAAATCATGTTTAATGATTTTGTAATAAAATTAATGATTACCGTATATAAGTTTGTATCAACGTGTTTCCTGAGGGTGACGATTTTAGCACTGTAAAAATCCCATTCATTTTTCCTTTTGTCTTTTTCAATATTATTTAGGAATGTGGTGCTGCAATATGTACCTATTGTCTTACTTTTTACTGTTATAGTCTGACAATCAGTCTAAGTTCTTTCCTTTGTTTAATTTTATAACTTGATTATTCATCATCACAAGGGAAAGATTAACTCCACAGAGGATTCCGTTTTCTAGAATGGTAAATCTTCATCCATATTGCACATATTTCCATTCACAATGTGCTAATAACCTGCATTAATTTCATAAATAAATGTATTTGTTCAACTCATGGGCTGTAAATGCTTAATGGAAATGTTCGAAGTCTGTCAAGAAAATAATTCTAGTGGAAGCAAAGAAATAATGAAATAGAAAAAACATGCTCTAAGACTACTTCCTACTGACCAATGCACCTTCCAGCACTTCCCCCTGGATTCTTTTACACAAAAACACATTGTTATATGCTCCATTATAAAGCTGTTCTGCTTTAGTAGCCCCCTCATGACTCAAGGGAAATAGTGATAGATTGCAGTTAAGATGTCCATCAGCCCGATCACTGCTTGTCCGAAATAATGCACAAGAACACTCCAGTTGAATAGACGGATTTTCCAAATGTTTAAAATCAGTTTCTTGGAGAAAAGATGATCAGAAATGGTTGTGCCTTATATAAATGAAGTCATGCAACATTCATTCCTCGAAAAAGCCAGCATTTGCTCTGATCACAACCACAATAGAGACAGAAGGAAAATGGAAAAAAAATACATAACAATTAGACAGCAATTGAAAGAGAAACAGCCTTGAAAAGCTGGTTATACATTGGTTCAATAGCTTGAAGGCTTTTCATTTTGGGATACAAAGAGGGTTGCAGAAAATTCTGTTTTCATTTTAAAACCCTTTTAAAATGGTAACTGCATCCTGTCCTTGTGAATGTATTACTTATGACATTCCAGATTTCATCCATTCATGATTTTACATTAGAGTTAAATCTCGGCAGCTTGAATCTCACGGCTGAGTTAGCCAGAGCCTATAAAATATTGAAACCTTTAGAGTAGCAGCCAGCTAGGTTGAGAGAAGTTCATGTCCAGAGCTCAGCTTTAGATTCTGAGACATCCCAATTGGAGTGTAGAACAGAAAAAAAAGCACTGATAAAATTTTCATTAAAATGAGTTAAGGATATTGCTTGCATGTTTCCCAGCATCTATATGAAAACTTAATCTGAGCTAATGGAAAGTATATGAAAGCCTTTCTCAATTCAAACAGGGTCGGTGCATAATTCATAAATTATTGTCAGAGAAGTGATTCTTTTCTGAGATTTATTCTCTTTTGGGCTCAAGTAGACAGAGGAAAACTGAATGTTTTTGACCTTTAATGCTTGCAAATTTTACAGTAGAGCTGTCAGTATACCTAAGTAAACTGGTCACTTCTGCAAATGACAGGAAATAACGCCAATAACAACTGACTGAGATGTAATATTTACAATGCCTTGATTTGTGGATTGTTGATTGTAAACAAACCCAGCAATGTTTCACACTGAAGTTTATTGTGATAGTCAAATTTAAAATAAACTATATTTGTGCAAAATATACATTTTAAAAATATAATTTTGAGCAATTTAGTGTGCAGATAATGTAATTTATTTGTTATGAGGGTATTCTAACTTAATTCATTGTATGAATATTTTTCTATTTATCCCATCCCATCCCATATTTATCCCATTGTGACTGCATTTTATTTGTATGGTCTTCCAAAAATTAATTGAGCAGTTAATTGTACTGCATGTACTCAAGGTATCCTATTTTTACTGTAAAAGAAAATCCAGGATGTGAGAGGGAGAGCTAGATCTGCCTCTCACTTCCTCGGCTGTCCAACCATGGCAGCGTTTGTTGTGACACTCAGGCACCTTTAGCAGCCTAGTCACCGCATAGGATTTCACTCCCAACACTGAGTGAATATTTACAGTGTTGTGTGATGTCACCTTTCTGTTTTGTTAAGGAGATGGAATTCTGGACTGGCCAGTGGCCCATAGAGGGTAAGTGAGGTGCTCAGTGACAATGGCAACCACTAGTCACATAGCTTCCCCTCACCTCTCCAGACATAGTTCTGGTTTCCATTGACTGGGGATTTACACACACACACACACACACACACACACACGGGCCAAAACTCCTCCATCTGCACTATTAATAGGTCATAATAAAGCTGTTGTGTTCTGTCCTGTGATGAGGCCAGCAACAGGTAGAAGACTGCATTTAGATCTATCCATCTATTTATCCATCTGTCTATCATTTATTGTGCACAAACAGCTTTGCTCACTGACATGTGCAACCTTGATCAATGCCACTGTTACTGCCACATGCTTTTTCGTTCTCTACTACTGCACAATTCCATAATTATACCATTCAACAAACAGGCACACGTTTTCTAGTATTTAAAGTGATATTAAATTCTTGTTTTTTTGTTTAAAAATAACAAACATGTCATACTTACCTACTCTGCGCAGTGGTTTTGCACAGGGCAGCCCTGATCCTCTTTTTCTAGGGTCCCTCACCGGCACTCCTGGCCCCTCCCTCTTGCCAAGTGCCCCTGCAGCAAGCAGCTTGCTATGGGGGCACCTGAGCCAAGCCCCTTCTCTGTGTGTCCATTCAGACAGAAAGCTGTGGCTTTGCACTGCCCCCTCTCTCTCCTCATTAGCTCACTGACTTTGATTGAGAGCAGTGGAAGCCAATGGCACCTGTTGCTGTCTCAGCCAATGAGGAGGGAGAGTCCCCAACAGCCAAGACTCTCGTGAAACATTGCGGGCTCTGGTAAGTATTAAGGGGGCTGAGGGGGGCTACTGCACACAGAAAGTTTTATATCTTAATGCATAAAAAGCATTAAGATAAAAAAACCTTCTGCCTTTATATCCACATTAAAATATGTTTGTAAAAACAGTGAAAGAAGTATTTACTATCTGTCAGTCTATATATAATTCTCAGATTGCTTTATGAGTATCCTTAAAAAGTCAAATGGGGTACACCCCGTTTCAAGGCCAACCCGTATGAGATACAAAATGTGACTTCTTTGTTGATGAAATCACGTAGATAGAATCACAAATGACACACAGCTCCAGGACAGTCAGTAAATGCATTTCACATGTCAGTGCTTATTTATTACTGCATAATAAATAAGCACTGGCATTTGAAACGCATTTACTGACTGTTCTGGAGCTGTGCGGGTTTTTAGTGATTTTTTTCTACATGATTCATCAATAAAGAAGCCAAATTTTGTACATTGGAGTTCCTCCACTTCTGTTTTTCATTCATGAGCATCCTGTTCAGAATGGGAAAGTTCTCGTATGCCCCGTACACACAGTCGGACATTGATCGGACATTCCGACAACAAAATCCTAGGATTTTTTCCGACGGATGTTGGCTCAAACTTGTTTTGCCTACACACGGTCGCACAAAGTTGTTGGAATTTCCGATCGCCAAGAACGCGGTGACGTAAACCATGTACAATGAGACTAGAAAGGGCCAGTTCAGAACCAAGCGCGGCACCCTTTGGGCTCCTTTTGCTAATCTCGTGTTAGTAAAAGTTTGGTGAGAGACGATTCGCACTTTTTCAGACTCGTGGTTTTCAGATCGTTTTCTGCTGTTCAGTTTGTGCTTGTGGGTTTGTATCTGCTCTTCAGTGCGTGCAAGCAAGCTCCGCGTGACTTAGTCATTGTGTTCTTGTTCGTTCGTTACTGTTTTTCAGGTCGCTCTTCACAGGCCTTGCTGTTCTTCAGTGCGTTCTGTTACTTCGTTCTGAGCAGCCGACAGTTTTCTAGCCATGTTGCGTATACGTACTCCTCGAAGAGTTTGTGCTGTGTTGGGTGTTTGGGGTCCTGACCTTGACACAAGTCCAGTCCATGAACAGGGTGGGGAGGAGTTCATGGACTAAGAATTGGTTGCTTCAGCGTGACCAGTTCTGTCATATGCCTTTGCTCCGTGAGATCCGTGAGAATACTCCTGATGATTTCAGGAACTTTCTCCGGATGACGGACCCCATATTTTCACCATTTGTTGGCTTTGTTGACCCCCTATATCAGCAGGCAGGATACCTGCATGAGGCAAGCCATCACTCCGGAGCAGAGGCTAGTCGCCACCTTGCGGTACTTGGCGATGGGGAGAAGTTTGCAGGACCTCAAGTTCTCGACAGGCATCTCCCCCCAGGCTCTGGGGATCATTATCCCAGTGACCTGTTCTGCCATCATCCAGGTCCTGCAGAAGGAGTATATTAAGGTAAGATTTTTATCCTTTAATATCACATTTTATTGTATCTAATGTTTGCTAATATATTGTATTTCTTTCCTCATTCCCTAATTAGCATGATTGTAATATGCTGTGAATGTCCCCTTTGTTCTCATGCATGCTGAATTTTTATGTAATTATTTTTTTGTCCTTCATACATATTTGCCTTCACTTACCTCCCCAGCATGCTCTCCTGGCCCTATATTCACCTCATGTAGTCACTTAGTTACATAGTTACATAGTAGGTGAGGTTGAAAAAAGACACAAGTCCATCAAGTCCAACCTATGTGTGTGATTATGTGTCAGTATTTCATTACATATCCCTGTATGTTGCGGTCATTCAGGTGATTATCTAATAGTTTCTTGAAGCTATCAATGCGAGACCACCGCCTGTGGAAGGGAATTCCACATCCTTGTCGCTCTTACAGTAAAGAACCCTCTACGTAGTTTAAGGTTAAACCTCTTTTCTTCTAATTGTAATGAGTGGCCACGAGTCTTATTAAACTCTCTTCTGCGAAAAAGTTTTATCCCTATTGTGGGGTCACCAGTCCGGTATTTGTAAATTGAAATCATATCCCCTCTCAAGCGTCTCTTCTCCAGAAAGAATACGTTCAGAGCTCGCAACCTTTCCTCATAACTAAGATCCTCCAGACCCTTTATTAGCTTTGTTGCCCTTCTTTGTACTCGCTCCATTTCCAGTACATCCCTCCTGAGGACTGGTGCCCAGAACTGGACAGCATACTCCAGGTGCGGCCGGACCAGAGTCTTGTAGAGCGGGAGAATTATCGTTTTATCTCTGGAGTTGATCCCCCTTTTAATGCATGCCAATATTCTGTTTGCTTTATTAGCAGCAGCTTGGCATTGCATGCCATTACTGAGCCTATCATCTACTAGGACCCCCAGGTCCTTTTCCATCCTAGATCCCCCCAGAGGTTCTCCCCCCAGTGTATAGATTGCATTCATATTTTTGCCACCCAAATGCATTATTTTACATTTTTCTACATTGAACCTCATTTGCCATGTAGTCGCCCACCCCATTAATTTGTTCAGGTCTTTTTGCAAGATTTCCACATCCTGCGGAGAAGTTATTGCCCTGCTTAGCTTAGTATCGTCTGCAAATACAGAGATTGAACTGTTTATCCCATCCTCCAGATTGTTTATGAACAAATTAAATAGGATTGGTCCCAGCACAGAACCCTGGGGAACCCCACTACCCACCCCTGACCATTCTGAGTACTCCCCATTTATCACCACCCTCTGAACACGCCCTTGTAGCCAGTTTTCAATCCATGTACTCACCCTATGGTCCATGCCAACGCACCTTATTTTGTACAGTAAACGTTTATGGGGAACTGTGTCAAATGCTTTTGCAAAATCCAAATACACCACGTCTACGGGCCTTCCTTTATCTAGATGGCAACTCACCTCCTCATAGAAGGTTAATAGATTGGTTTGGCAAGAACGATTCTTCATGAATCCATGCTGATTACTGCTAATGATATCATTCTTATTACTAAAATCTTGTATATAGTCCCTTATCATCCCCTCCAAGAGTTTACATACTATTGATGTTAGGCTAACTGGTCTGTAATTCCCAGGGATGTTTTTTGGGCCCTTTTTAAATATTGGTGCTACATTGGCTTTTCTCCAATCAGCTGGTACCATTCCAGTCAATAGACTGTCTGTAAAAATTAGGAACAATGGTCTGGCAATCACCTGACTGAGTTCCCTAAGTACCCTTGGATGCAAGCCATCTGGTCCCGGTGATTTATTAATGTTAAGTTTCTCAAGTCTAATTTTAATTCCGTCCTCTGTTAACCATGTAGGTGCTTCCTGTGTTGTTTCATGAGAATAAACACTGCAGTTTTGGTTACTGAAGCCCCCCGATTCACTCGTGAATACTGAGGAAAAGAAGAAATTCAATACCTTTGCCATATCCCCATCCTTTGTAACCAGATGTCCCTCCTCATTCTTTATGGGGCCAATATGGTCTGTCCTCCCTTTTTTACTGTTTACATACTTAAAGAATTTCTTGGGATTTTTTTTGCTCTCCTCCGCTATGTGTCTTTCATGTTCTATCTTAGCCGTCCTAATTGCACCCTTACATTTCTTATTGCATTCTTTATAAAGTCTGAATGCTGAGGATGATCCCTCAACCTTGTATTTTTTGAAGGCCTTCTCCTTTGCTTTTATATGCATTTTTACATTGGAGTTAAGCCATCCAGGATTTTTGTTCGCTCTTTTAAATTTATTACCCAGTGGGATACATTGGCTAATGCCCTTATTTAATATGCTCTTAAAGCAAACCCATCTCTCCTCCGTATTCTTTGTTCCTAATATTTTGTCCCAATTTATGCCTTTTAGCAAGGTTTGTAGTTTAGGGAAGTTGGCTCTTTTGAAATTCAGTGTCTTTGTGTTCCCTTCATGTTTCCTATTTGTGTGATTTATACTGAAACTAATTGACCTGTGATCGCTGTTACCTAAATTGCCCCGTATTTCCACATCTGTGATCAGGTCTGTATTGTTGGTAATCAGTAGATCCAGTAATGTTTTATTTCTAGTTGGTGCGTCTACCATCTGACCCATAAAATTGTCCTGCAAGACATTAAGGAACTGGCGAGCCTTAAATGAATGCGCGGTTCCCTCCGCCCAGTCTATGTCTGGATAATTAAAATCCCCCATTATGATAACACTTCCCATCCTTGCTGCTAATCCAATTTGTGATAGGAGATCCGTCTCCACTTCCTCCCTCAGGTTAGGGGGCCTATAGCATACTCAGTATTATTTTCCCCTTAGCTTCATCCCTTTGGAGCTCTACCCATAAGGATTCCACCTCCTCCCTAGCTCCCTCAGTGATGTCATCTCTCACATTCACTTGTACATTATTCTTGATATATAGGCATACCCCTCCACCTTTTTTACCCTCTCTATCCTTGCGGTATAGGGTATACCCTTGAATGTTTGCCAGCCAATCATGAGAGCTGTTGAACCAGGTCTCTGAAATTCCCACAAAATCCAAATCCTCCTTGTACAACAGTATCTCTAGTTCACCCATCTTGTCCGCCATGCTCCTGGCATTGTTGAACATGCCACATAGTTTAGACCGGTCGCATATTGTCCTCGTATTGGGTGTTTCAAGATTGCAACTTGGACTTGCTACTATACTCACCTTGTGTTTTTGTGCTTTGGTTAACCTACCACTAATGCCCCCAATACTACCCTCTGGAATATCTTCCGCGCTGGCTATCACTGTCTCTGGACCCCCCCCCCCCCCAATCGCCTAGTTTAAAAACCCCTCTAACTTTTTAGCCATCTTCATTCCCAGCAGATCTGCACCCTCCTCATTTAGGTGCAGTCCGTCCCTTCTATAGTACCGGTTACCGACTGAGAAGTCGGCCCAGTCCTCCAGGAACCCAAACCCCTCCTTACTACACCAGCTCTTCAGCCACTTGTTTACTTCCCTAATTTCCCTCTGCCTTTCTGGTGTGGCTCGATGTACTGGTAGTATTCCTGAGAACACTACCTTGGAGGTCCTTTTCCTCAATTTAGCACCTAAGTCCCTAAAATCGTTCTTTAGGACACTCCATCTGCCTCTGACTTTGTCATTGGTGCCAAAGTGCACCATGACAGCCGGGTCTTCCCCAGCCCCTCCCAGTAATCTGTCCACAAGATCCGTGATGTGCCGAACCCGAGCGCCCGGTAGACAACATACTGTTCGGCGCTTCAGGTCTTGGTTACAGATTGCCCTCTCTGTCCTTCTAAGAATTGAGTCCCCTACCACCAGAATCTGTCTTTCCTTTCCCTTTGCTGCCCCCCCACTCTCACTGGAGGAGTTCTTCCCCTGGCAGCTAGGAGAGTCCCTCATCTCCAGCAGTGCTGGTCCCTGACTGGTTTCACCAATGTCACTCAATGGAGCGTACTTATTGGGATGCTCCAGTCCTGGATCGGCCTCTCTGGCACTTCCCCCTCTACCCCCCCTGACTGTCACCCATCTACTCTTTGCTAGTGCCTGCACCTCTTTGTCTCCACCCGCCTCTGTGCTGGCCCCTGCCGGCACCTGCTTTGTACGTTTCTGGCTCACCTTTAGTATGGAGGGACTTCTCAGTGCTGACAGTTGCTTCCCCAGATTCAGAACCTGAGCTTCCAGGGAAACAATGTGCTTAAATTTTGCACAGCAGTATTCGCCCTCGATCGGATGATCAAGATGTACAAAGAGTCGCCTCTCCACACCCGCCGGGCATCGTACCTATTAAATATAGTGAGGATTTGGGGATTTTACCCTGTCCAAATTACCTAACAGCTAGCTTCCTGGCACTAATACTCAAGACAATACACAGGTACACAACAAGACAATACACAGGTACTCACAGACCTACGTGCACTCGCAATACACAAGTATACAGTACACAATACACAATACACAAGTACTAACGATCCACACACACTACTCAGACAACACTCAGATACTCACACTACACAGGTACTATGACCCCTGTTATAACCTCCTGTTTTAAACTCTGTTTTTTTAACTCCCACTTATACCAGCTCCACTTACACCAAGTTCCACAGCCTCAGACTGAGCACGCTCAGACTGAGTCCTACAACCAGTTAAATAGGCACCTGTGAGCAATTAACCACCCCCTTAATTGATAGACTGATGGAACCAGAGAAAAAAAAAGCTATTTAAAAAGTGACAGCAAAAGGCAAATTAAAAACTAAAAGGAAAAGCCCCAAAAATGCAACCCAGCAAACAAACAGCAAACAAACAGCAAGCAAACAGCAAGCAAACAGCAAACAAACAGCAAGCAAACAGCAAACAAACAGCAAACAAACAGCAAACAAACAGCAAACAAACAGCAAACAAACAGCAAGACTTGTACACTCTAACGCTGGTTTTTTAACTCCCACTTATACCAGCTCCACTTACACCAAGTTCCACAGCCTCAGACTGAGCATGCCATGTATGTTAACAATGTATTTTATCAGCTCCATAGCAATGCTTTACCACAAACACCCCTAAAATGTTTTTAAATGTGATTTTTTTATTTAAATTCAGGCAGAGTGCCAGAGCCTTTTTTAGGGGTCCCCAAATCATTTGGAACCCTCCCTCCCCCCAACTGCTAAGTCAGCTGATAACAATTCTCTATCTATCCTCAATCTTTTATCTGCTGACTTTGCCAAACTCATACACACTATACCCATCTCTTTTGTGGTCAGATTAATGGAGGAATTCCCCAAAGCATGTAGTGCAAGGGCCTGCCTGTATACTTTCAAATGGTACTGTTTAAAGTTTTTGTATACTATTATTATCTTGATAGGTAATAGCAGAATGTCCAAATGTGCTAAAATGTGTACAGTGTGTATTTATATCTTTGTATTATTACACTTACCTGTCCAGTGGGCTGCCAATAGTGTAACTAAGGAGGAGCTGTTCAAAGTAATACACATTATTTAGGCATTCATCTCTCAATGAAGTGAAGAGGGTTACCTGTCCAAGAGCTCCCCCCCCTATAATGTTAGAAATGGCCCAGGAGAGGGGGGGGATATGATAGGTGTACCTTATACTTTGGTGTTTAAAAATTCCCATTAATAAATGTTATCTTGATGTTGGACAAGAATGTTTGTGTCTAATCTGCTTTCCATGTTTTAATGTGCAAAAAGACAAATTTGTTTTGTTTTCCTCAACAGTTTCCTTCCACGCCACAGGAATGGCAGTCTGTGGCCTCCCACTTTGCCCGGCGGTGGGACTTTCCTAACTGCGGAGGGGCAATTGATGGGAAACACGTCCACGTCATCCCACGACCCAACTTTGGGTCGTACTATTATAATTATAAGGGGTTCAATAGTATTGTGATGTTGGCGGTGGTGTCGCTACTTATGAGTTCCTGTATGTGGACGTGGGGAAGAATGGCCGGATGTCCGATGGTGGAGTCATCACCCAGACGGAGTTCTACAGGCGTCTCCAGAATGGCAGCTTGGACTTGCCACCTCCAGAAGACAATGTGGAAGGACTCCCATTTGTCTTCATTGCAGATGAAGCTTTTGCACTGGGGGGACCATCTTATGCAGCCATTCCCGATGAGGACCCTCACCCCGGACCAGAGGGTTTTTGATTACTGGCTGGCCAGAGCCAGAAGAGTGGTGGAGAACACGTTTGGAATCATGGCCAGCCGGTTCCGCCTATTTCTTACAGCCATACATATGGCGGAGTACAAACTGAATCACATTATCCTGGCGTGCTGTGTTCTACACAACTTTTTACGGCAACATTCTGCCAACTATGCTGGCTCAGTTGGGCCTGAAGCCAAAATTCAAAATGAACCAACCCTGACGGCGCTTGAAAGTGGCCGTCCTGGCTTGCCCTCCCTGAGTGCCCGTGATGTCCGGCTAAGATACCTTGAATTCTTTGCGGGTATGTTCTTATTTTTTTGAATAACATCATTGATGTTTTTCTTGATATTTTCCAATGCAACATTACACCCCATGATCTCCCCAATCAGGATCTGTGCACTTTCCGAGGTGAAATGCCCTGGATCCACAACATCACGATCACCTAAAAAGATAGAAACCAAAAAAAACCATGTATTATAAATATGACGGCATCCATCTCTTACCTGAGCCTGTGGTCGGACCCATACACCTAGGATTCCATACAATTGGACAACCCAGGATTGTCAATCACTTCTTTTGGGTGTTTTCTCCATATGGACTATTTCTTTAATACTTCACACTTATATTTCTAATTTTGTATATATTATACACGTAACTCATTCTTTTTAAAGATTCTCTGCACTAATTGTGATACATTATTGCATAATTTGTATATGTACCAAAGGGGGCATGTGCATTCCCCCAACTTTGTATAGTGTGCTACACTATCACATGTATATATATTTTTTGTATTTTGATTTTCTTAAGGTCGTGGCACCCTTTAGCCACACACACACCAATTTGTTTAGCGCGAGTCACCAATTTTTCCCACTCACCTGTTGTGGTGACAATTTCCACCACGTCTTCCTCCTCCTGCTCTGCTTGTCTTTGTGGGATTTCCCCTTCTTCCAGAGGTGGGGGGTCTCTGGTCTCCTCGGATGAGGGGTGTCCTCCGAGTCTTTTCTCCCCTATGTGAAAAAAAAATGGTATACTTAGCACACAGATATTTGATGGCAGAACTATAAATATGAAACATTGCTTGGAAGTGGGGTACAATTGTCGATTTTGGCAGAGTTCCAAGATGTAGAATTTTTTGGGTCCTTTGTCAAACTTCAATACTTTACCTGTTTTGTACAAACTTCCCAGATGGAGACACCCCTATAGTATACACTGGAGCACTGTGTGGGCCCCCTAATAAAAAGGGTGTTCTTGTGTCCCACACTAGTGCTCCTGTGTCCAGATGTGTAAACAGCTGCTGAGTGTCCTCTCCTTACACAGAATCTAGTTTGCATTTCATTCTAGTAACAAACCCATCTATACAACCAAATTATTTTCATACAAGTAGGCCCTAAAAAATGTGGTCAAATGCATATGGCCAAAACAATGGTGTTTTATAGGCCGAAATAAAAATGTTTGATACGAACGAATAATGTGCCCATGAACATGAAAGTTGCCATTTTAAACTGTACAACAGTTCAGAAAAGCACATGGATCAGCACGAACGTAATAAACACAAAAAGAATAGGAACACAGCACAACTACTTACTTTTTTGCAGCACTCTTCGGATCTTTCGGTACTGCTCGTGCTCTCTTCATTTGAAGTCTGACCACCACTTCTTGAGCTGATCTTTCGATCGTCGTACCCCGAAATTCCGGTGCAGACTTTTGACCACTTTCGCCATGATCTTGGCCTTTCTGACATTGGGGTTGGGGTAAGGTCCATACTCCCCATCATAGTCGGCCCTCTTCAGGATGTCGACCATCTCCAACATCTCCCCAGAGGACATATTTGAGGCCTTAAATCGTCTCCTTCTGGATCCAGACGTTTCCGGCTTTGGGCTTTCCTCCCCCTCCTCCTCGTTGCTATAATTAGCACACACCTGCTGTGTCTCCGCCATGTGCTCTTCCCCCACTGCGCCGAACAAAAAGGGGCGGGGAATAGACTAGAAAGAACGTCAGGGGCGGGCGGAGTTACACGCATGCGCAGTGTGTATAAAGCGTAACACGCGTGCGTAGTACGTACGATCTGTGAGCGGAGGAAGGAGTATAGGAGGCGCCGATCGTGATAACGAAGGTAAGATCTAAACTTGAGCCTATACTGCTTCTAGATTGAGGCCTATATTGTAACAAGATTAGGAGAGTTTTGCCTGACATTAGGGTTTGTCTTGTGTTGTGTCTTGCAGGTAAAATGGATGGCTTCAATGACCACAACTTCCTCCCCCTGTTCATAGACATGTACAGGGAGATGCCCTGTCTGTGGCAGGTGAAACATCCTCATTATAATCATAAACAAAAGAGGCAGGCAGCGCTGGAGAAACTGCTGGAGTTGGTGAAGCCGGTGGTCCCCACGGCAACCATCCCCTATTTAAAAAACAAAATTGGTGGCCTGAGGAACACTTATCTTAGGGAGCGCAAGAAGGTCACGGATTCCCAGAGATCCGGAGCTGGAGCAGATGACATTTATGTCCCCAGGTTGTGGTACTATGAGAGGCTGCGGTTTCTGTCAGACCAGACTGAAGTCAGGGAATCCCTCTCCACTCTTCCTTCCACTCTTCCTTCCACCCCAGCTGAGGCTTCCGATGTCCAACCTGGGACTTCCAGCCAGGAAGAAGTGGAGGAGCCCAGATGGAGCCAGGTATAGCATTCTTCTACAGATTTCTGGTCAAGAAATAAAGGATCTTTACTAGATGTCATTATTGATCACTAATTGCTGATTTAATAAAGTGTTTTACATATCAATAGACAGTAGTGGGCAAAAATATTTGGGACAAGAATGAAAAATGCTGGGCTCAGAATGATCATCAGTTATATTTGTTAACATTCAATTTGCAACAGTCATGAGATGAAAATTGTGTGTGATTGATGAATCAAAAACTCAAACTATGTCCCTTTTTCATACACAGGAAGACCTCAGCCAGGAGGAGGCTGTGGAATGTGGCAGCCAGGAGGAGGCGGGGCTAAGTTGCAGCCAGGAGGAGGCGGGGCTAAGTTGCAGCCAGGAGAAGCCTGGGACCAGTCGCAGCCTGACAGAATCGCAGGTTCCTCCCCTCCACCTTCCATACAAAAGAGCGTGGAAGGCGACTCACATGCAGGATTCAGCGCTCAGGCTCATTCACCTCATTCAGGAGGCTTCTGCATCCCTCAGTGCCTTACCCACTCCTGAAGAGGCCTTTGTCTGCATGGCTGCCACCAAACTGAAGTGCATGCAGGAGGGTCAATGTCTCATGTGTGAGAAACTTATTTATAAAGTCCTAACTAAGGGGATGAGTGGCGAAATCACACCCAATACCAACGTGATTGAGCTGGAACATCCTCCTCCTCCTCCTGCTGCCACAACTCCACCACCAGAGCCACAGCATGGAAGGAAGCATAGAAGGAAGACCAGAGAGTGATGACCCTGGGTTCAGTCTGGTCTGGCCAAAGATGCAGGCTCTTTTATGACCACAGCCTGGGGACATACATGTCATCTGCTGCTTTCATGATCTCTGGGACTTCTGGGCCAGACTGCACTTCCTTACATATGGACTCCTCAGGCCACCAATTTTGCAGTAAAATAATTGATGTGTGCCCTGGGGGTCAAAGGCTTCACCAAGTTTCTGCTGTTTCTCCAGTGCTGCCTCCCTCTTTGTTTGGTTCTGAGCCCTTAATAAAGGCATTTTTGTTTCAATTATACTCGCCTATGTGTGTTTTCATTCAAAAAGGACAGTTTGTTTGTGCGGAGGCAGGTACATTTCAAATATACAATGTGAAATTAACAAGGGACACCAACACCAAGCAATCTCCTTGAGAATAAATAATACAAGATATCAATGGTGTTGTGGTAACTTGACAGACAAAACACACCCAAAAATATTCTTTATTAAAAAGCAAACAACATTTTAAAAAAAAACAGCCTTGAAAAAAAATATTTTACAATTAAAAACAAACAAAAAAAAATTGGTCAGATGTGACAAATCAAAATATATTGAGGGAATCACGATAAATAATAAAGAAAGAAGTTTGTGAGAAGTCTGTGTGAATATAAGCAGCAAAACTACTTCATTCTTCTCACATTATAAAGAAGAAGAGAGTGCGCTGTATTAAACCATTTTTTACATTGCAGCGTGACGAAAGTGCAGTATCCATTCCAAACGCTAATTTTACCAGACCGAGCTGTTCCGTCTCGGAATTTCTTCTGAGCATGCGTGGCACTTTGTGCGTCAGGACTGGCCACACACGGTCGGAATTGACGCGATCGGATTTTGTTGTCGGAAAATTTTATAGCCTGCTCTCGAACTTTGTAAAAATCCGATGGAAAATGTCCGATGGAGCCCACACGCGGTCGGAATGTCCGACAACACGCTCGGATCGGACATTTTCCATCGGAAAATCCGACCATGTGTACGGGGCATTAGTCTGTCTTCCTCAACCTCTGGATCTATATTATCATCCTACTTATTTTTTTTTTTTACTCTAGGAATGAATATACTGGTTCACCTTAACACCCAACTGAGCCCATCTGCAGTGAGTGTATAATCACTACAGAATCCTTGCTAAGATGTTTTTAAGTTTTTGAAATAAAATGTGAAGATTTAATAGGGATGAACTACTGGTTTAGTCTGAACCCAGGTTTGGACCGGACTTTGATTGCTTGTGCATTGTGACTGACAATGGATGGACTTTTTTACTTTGTTTTTGTTTTTAATAAAGGACTTGTAAAAAGTCTGTGTGTCTCATTACTATTTAAAATTTTGGGTGAATGAATAGGGGGACTATGTTCAGCAAACCCGACATGCATGGGGACCCATTGACATCTGGGTCTGATATTTCATTTATGGGCAATTTAAACAGCATTTTTTCTTCAAAGGCAGGTGAGGGCTACCCCAGGCCTGTTATTTAAAAAGTATTTTGCGTTTTATTGCTATTCTTTAAGCTTTATTAAAATTGTTGCTCCCCACCAAATGGAATATTTAAAAAAAAATGTCTTGTCCTCTATGCCATTTGTTTGACATTCTCTTGCCAAATAGCCTGGAAAATGGCCATTACTGTTTTTAATATCGATCATTGCCTTTAGTGTAGTTCAGGTTCCACATCTGAGCTTCAATAATATTTGGCGGACCTGCCACAAACCATGCTCAGGAACATTTCACACAGTACTAACTTTTACTACATGAAATGGAATGTGATGATTGCCTTGCTTGATTTGTAACAGATGTACATATAATTTTGTTGCTAAATTTCTTAATTAGTATCCCTCCTAATATCTGCCCGGCAGAGCGGATTTGCGGAATCTTCTTTATCACGAATTAACACCTTTTTTTTCAAAATGGCTAGCACTTTCACATGCAAAGCTGCTCACTGGCATAAAAAGATAGGAAAGTATCTCCACAGATAAGAACAGAGTGTGACAAACATGAACATGGACTTCAGTTAGCTCATCCCTATAGAATAGTTTTCTTTCTCTGGTGTGTTTAAAAACAAGCCCAGTCTGCCATCAATACAAGTACTGTTGCCTTAGAAGTTTTAAGAAGTCATTAAACCTGGCATACAAAAAGACAGCTAAATCAAGCGTGAAAAAAATCATAGTACCGTAAGTATATATAACTATTTATAAATTTAAAATATATGCATGAATGCTCTCACAAACATAATGAAGGAGAGAACATGTAGAGTGGTGTACTGGCAGCTAGGGTGAGCACAGATCTGCTCCAAGGTTCAGGAGTGCTGGGAAAGCCCAGCTGGGCTGGATGGAAATGCATACTGCAGCTCTGGGATAGCTGACCCTGACTCCGTGCCACAGCTGCCCATGTGAGTGCCTTCACACCTCTTGGACAAATCACATGCCGGGAGTGCAGAGATGCTGAGATGCCAGTAGGGAGAGATGCACATTTCTGGAGGAATTCCCCTTTCATCAGTCTCCAGAGACTGGAGACTGATTAAAGGAAATTCTCACAGAAACGTGTCTCTCCCAACCGCCATCTTGGCACTCCCGGTATGTGATGTCATCTAGGATGTGTGAAGGCACTGACAGCAATGGCTTTTTCTCCCTAGATGAGTAGTCAGTGGAGCTATCCTAGAACTGCAGCGTGTGTGCAGCTCACATAAGCTGCCAGTATACCACACTACATGCTCTCTCCTTCATCATGTTTGTGACTGCATTCATACGTATTTTTTAAAATTAATAAATAGTTTGATACAGGGCTTTTTTATTTAGAGAATATGTGCAGGAACTCACCCCTTCTGAGTCACTTCTTTTCCTCTTACCCACCTCTGAGCAACAGCTCTTGGTTCCAGCCCCTACCCACCTCCCAGTACCAACCCGTTTAGAGAATACAGAACCAACTATAATTTTGTGGTGATAAGTAATTTGTATGGAATTTGTTAATAATAAGAAAAGCAGTAAAATTGATCCCCATGCAGCCAGCAGCAATAGGTTCTCCCAGCAACAATAGACCCCCCCAGCAACAATGGACCCCAACAATAATAGACCCCAGTGACAACAACAGCTTTCCCAGTATCAGCCCAGCGTTAATAGATTCCACAGCAGCCAACAACAATAGACCACTCCCTCAACAGTAGATCCTTTTATCAACAATGGACTCCCCAGCAACATAAGCCCGACCAACAACAATAGTTCTCCCACCGGTACCAATAGACCTCCCAGCAACAATAGACTGCCACACAAAAATAGATCCCCTCCGGTAACAAAAGATAACAAACAGTAATTGTCCCTAAACCTAATAACTGGTTGTTTCCCCCTTGGCTGCAACAACTGCAATCAAGCATTTGTGATAACTGGCAATGAGTCTTTCACATTGCTGTGGAGCAATTTTGACCCACTCTTCTTTGCAGAATTGTTTTAATTCAGCCACATTGCAGGGCTTTCCAGCATGGACCGCCTGTGTAAGGTCATGATACAGCATCTCAATTTATTTTAAATCTGGACTTTGACTAGGCCACTCCAAAACCAAAATTTTGCTTTGTTTGAACCATTAGGAGGTGTACTTGCTGTTGTGTTTCAGATCATTGTCCTGCAGTGCACTTGAGCTTGAGGTCACGAACTGATGGCCAGACATTCTCCTTTAAAATTTTCTAGGAGAGCTCTGAATTCATGGTTCCATCAATTATGGTAAGTCGTCCAGGTTCTGAAGGTTCAAAGGAGCCCCGGACCATCACGCTACCACCACCATTTCTGACTGTTGGTATGATGTTCTTGTAATGAAATGCTGTATTCGTTTTATGCCAGATGTAACGGGATGCACACCTTCCAAAAAGTAACATTTTTGTCTCATCAGTCCACAGAATATTTGCTTAAGTCTTGGGGATAATCAAGATGTTTTTTGGTAAATGTGAGATGAACCTTTGTGTTCTTTTTGGTCAGCAGTGGCTTTGGCCTTGGAACTTTCCCATGGATGCCATTTTTGGCCAGTAACTTTCTTATTGTTGAATGATGAACACTGATTTTACCTGAGGCAAGTGAGGCCTGTAGTTCTTTAGATGTTGTTCTGGGTTCTTTTATGACCTCCTGGATGAGTCGTCGTCATGCTCTTGGAGTCATTTTTGTAGGTCAGCCACTCCTGGGAATGTTCACCACTGTTCCAAGTTAACTTTATTTGTGGATAATGGCTCTCCCCATGGTTCACTGGAGTTCTAAAGCCTTATGCCGTGTACACACGGTCGCAATTTCCGACAATAAATGTTCGATGTGACTTTGTTGTTGGAAATTCCGACCGTGTGTAAGCTCTATCGGACATTTGTTGTCGTAAATTCTGATTGTGTGTAAAAAATTCCGATGCACAAAATTCCATGCATGCTCGGAATCAAGCAGAAGAGCCGCACTGGATATTGAACTTAATTTTTCTCGGCTCATCGTACGCGTTGTACATCACCGCGTTCTTGGCGATCGAAATTTCCATCAACATTTGTGTGACCGTGTGTATGCAAGACAAGTTTGAGGCAACATCCGTCAGAAATAAATCCAGGATTTTGTTGTCGGAATGTCCAATCGTCTGTATGCGGCATTACAAATGGCTTTGAAATCCTTCCTAGACCGATACATGTACATTATTTTGTTTCTAATCTGTTCTTGATTTTTTTTTTTTTATTGTGGCATGATGTGTGGCTTTTTATGATCTGTTAGCGTGCTTCACTTTGTCAGACAGCTTCTATTTATGGGATTTCTTGATTCAAGCAGTAATCAGGCCTGGGGGTGGCAATTGAAATTTAACACTTTCCAAAAAATTGTGGTTAATCACAGTTCATTCATGATTTTGCATGGGAGGGGGCAATTACTTTTTTACATAGGGCCAGGCAGGTTTGAACAGCTTTTTTACCTTAATAAATTAAATAAAAATGTAAAAACTGTATCTTGGATTTACTCAAATCAGGAAGGGGGCAAATACTTTTTCACACAACTGTATACTTACTGCACTATGCTTCTTTTGCATTGGATTTCTCTGTCTTTGTGTTTGTCTACATGATTCCAGAGCTTCCCCCTCATCATCTAGAAGCATTGGATCTTTGCATCTTACAAAAGTTGCCGATTTCATATATTTATCCATGAACAATTAGTTAATTAGCCAGGGTTCCATACAGTGCATTTTTATCAATTCATTTCATGTGCATTAGGAAGCATTATTGCAGGCCTTAGAGAATAGTCGTATTTAACAGGAACTATAGCTGAATGCCTATTTTTTTCCTTTTTACCATTAAATCTGGCATAAATGTCTGTTTTGGGTATCTGCATAAGAGGAAGTGGCACACCACAATTACAGGCCTAATCTGTATGTGATCCCTATGATTCAGAAAAAAAAAACACCTCAGAGTTCTGATATTACCAGAGTCATTGATTGAATTATCCTGTTCTAAATATAAGAGAACAAGCATCTTAGAATAAAAGTCAAGGATATTTTTATAATGACATGATTCATACAGTATATATCTTGTGGCATTAGATATAATGGGACATTTAAGTGTCAAAATATATTTTTTTCACTAATATAATCATTCAACAAAATATCAGCAGTTTAAAATGGGTCATGTATTATTTGTTAGTGTATCCAAATATAAAACATTTAATGGCTTAATTTTTTTTCTCCAACTTGTTTAAATTCCTTTCTGTTCACAATGTAGTACAATAAAATTGTTTCATTGTAGTGATGCTTATTTGATAATTAATATTAGCATGTGCAAAAATGTGAGCATAACAGCCCTACTACTGTTGAATATACAATAATTCAAATTTTATATATATATATATATATATATATATATATATATATATATATAATTTATTTTTGTAAAACTGCACTACCAACTATTAAATAAAAATAGACTATTTTTTTGTAGTGTTTCGCTTAAGTAGCCATAGCTGTTCCGTCTGTAAGAGTTAGAGTTAGTGTATACAAATGGTTGGGAAAAGTGGTAATAAGGCATGAGTTTAGAAGCAATGGGAGCAATTCCCTGGCCCTCGAACAGCTCTTCAGGTGATGTAGTTCATTTTCTGTGGCTGGCTGTGTCAAAGCATACCCAAAGGAAAGGTGTCCAGGGACGCAATATGCAGAAAGTGTCCGGCTGATAAAACCCAAGATATCCCTGGGCTCAAACAGTTCACTTTTCAGTTGCTCTTGATTTACTTCAGAATGCTCCTTAAGGGAATTTTTGTCTTTCTTTGCTTTAGTTTCCCATTTCCTTCCTTGTCATCTTTAAAAATCCATTAAAGATCAGTAAGACAGCTTCTACAAGGTTTGATTTCAAAGTGTTTGTGCACCTCAAGATAGCAGAGTGTATTAGGCTTGATTTAGCAGCTTAATGTGATATGTCATGACTTCAGCACGATGTTCTGACCTGTAAGAAAATATTTTAGTTCATTCCAAATCAGCCTAAATCAATAACTTTGAGTTTAGGACTGGAGTAACATTTAATTTCTAAAAGGTATTTTAACAAACAGAATTTATGTTTGGTCTTTAAAAACAAAGAAAACTACAGCAATAACAAATGTAAACTGTTCTAATTACAGTAAATGTAAACCCAATCCTATAAATATTGTACACAATGTATCATGTTAATGTCATTTGAAAATTAATTTTCAATCTTCCTAAATCTGCAGATTTCAATAAAATAATATCTGGTAATCCTGAAATGACAGTCTTTGTTGAGTCACTTCCTGTTATAGGGTGAGAATTCTCTGTTCCTGTCTCCTAATTCTGCTCCTGTTTTGTGAGCATGTAACAGGGGCTTCAAGTGGAGACAAGTGGCCATTTAACATACATTACACAGCAAAGGTTGACTATTGTCAAAACCCACACTTAGAAATGTCTAAGACCCCTTTCACACTGGAGCACTTTTCAGGCATTTTAGCGCTAGAAATAGAGTCTGTAAAGTGACTGAAAAGCGCCTCTCAAGCCACCCCAGTGTGAAAGGCCGAGTGCTTTCACACTGGGGCAGTGCGCTTGCAGAACAGGAAAAAAAATCCTGCAAGCAGCATCTTTGGGGCAGTGCGGGAGCAGTGTATACACCGCTCCAGCCCTGCCTGTAAAGCGCTCTGCAACACGGGCGCTATTAACCCTTTCTTCGGCTACTAGCAGGGGTTAAAAGTGCCCCACTAGCGGCCGAAAAGTGCTGCTATAACAGCAGTAAAGCGCTGCTAAAACTAGCGGTGCTTTACCGCTAACACCGGCACCGCTCCAGTGTGAAAGGGGTCTTAGAAGGGACTTAGAAAGGATATCGGCACACTCTAAGAGCCTTCAAAAGGTGTCACATACCTTACAGCAGAGTCTGAAATAACGAGGGTGGCCTCTTGCACGGTTCCGGTCCTAGCACCCCTGGAGGTTGAGACAGGGCTGCTAGGGCAACGGAAGGGCACATGTGCCTGCTGGCAGGATCAGGAACACCGGAGCCTTAGAGGAGCTGGTGGGATGCCGATCCTGGATTGGTTCAGGAAAGTCCAACAGGAGTACTTGCAAGGTCGGGGACAGGCAGGAGTCAGCAACGTGCTGGCAGGAAGGTACACAATCGGCAGGCAGGTTTGTAGTCAGGAGCTGGCGGTGGTTGGCAACGAGCTGGCAGAGAGGTACAAGACCAGAAGACAGAGCCGTAGTCAGAAGTTCAAACCGGGTTCGGTACAGGAAGCAGAGGTAGGCAGAGTTGCAGGGATAATCCGAAAGAGTAGTCAAGAAAGCCAAGGGTTCAGGATCAAGGTTCAATCAAAACAGCAGCAAGGATACAGGAACTAGCTGAGACAATCCAGCACTGACACTAGTATGCTGATCCTTTAAATAGGGCGCCTTGCGCCGTGATTGGTTGGTGTGCGGACGTGCCCACGCTGACGTGCACTCGTTCGTATTAGAGTGCTAACGTGCGTGCCTGATCCGAGGCTCACTCGTGCGTGCCGCACGTCTGGCTGGTGCACGGAAACGAGCATTTGTGATGGTTCTCTGACATTGCCCCCTCCTTACGGGCAGCCTGCCGTTGCCCCTCTGGATCCTTCTTTCTGGATGAGAGCGATGAAAGGCTTGTATAAGCCTTGGGGCATGGAGGTTTGCTTCTGGTTCCCAGGAATTTTCTTCTGGACCAAAACCTTTCCACTTAATTAGATATTGATTATGTCCTTGCCTTTTCCTACAATCTACAATGGTCTCAATTTCAAACTCCTCCTCTCCATCCACCATTATAGACTCTGTGGGCCCCACTTCATGACCTGGAAAGGGATTAACCACGTCAGGTTTCAACAAGGAAGTATGAAACACAGGATGGATCTTGAATGTGTCGGGAAGTTCAAGTTCATAAGCCACTGGGTTGATTTTTCTCTTGACCAGGAAAGGTCCCAGATATTTAGGTCCCAATTTCCTGGACGGACAGGCCAATTTCAGATTGGTTGTCGAAAGCCACACACGGTCACCAACTTTCAAATCCAGTTCTCCTCTCCTCTTCCTGTAAACAAATCTTTTATTAACCTCCTGTGTCCTGGAAATCTCTCTCAGCACCTGGTTATTAGTAGCAAGGAAATTTAGTCTGTCCTGAACAGCTGGCAACGGAGAGTCTGGAATTAACGTTGGCAAGAAAGAGGGATGAAACCCATAATTTGAGAAAAAGGGAGATTGGTTGGTAGCTGCATGGGCAGAGTTGTTAAATGCAAATTCTGCCAAGGGCAGTAGTGAGGCCCAATCTTCTTGGGTAAAAGAGGTAAAGCAGCGCAGGTATTGTTCTAGCATTTGGTTGGTACGCTCAGTCTGCCCATTGGACTGGGGATGGTAAGCTGAAGAGCAATTTAGTTTGATGCCCAGTGCTTCGCACAGTGCTTTCCAAAATCTTGAAGTGAACTGCACTCCACGATCTGAGACAATGTCACTAGGGATTCCATGCAATCTCACCACTTCTTTAATAAAAACTTCAGCAGTTTCTGTTGCTGATGGGGTCCCTTTCATGGGGACAAAATGTGACATCCTGGAGAGGCGATCTACCACTACAAAGATGGATGAAAACCCTTCTGATGGAGGGAGCTCTACGATAAAATCCATCGCAATCTTATCCCAGGGTCTTTCAGGAACGGGTAGGGGTCTTAATGATCCCCATGCTTTGCTTTTGCTGTTTTTGTTTCTGAGACAGATTGAGCACGAGCCAACATATATTTCCTGCAGTCCCTTGCTAAGCTGGGCCACCAAAAATGTCTCTGGATCAAATCCATGGTCTTGTATCCCCCGAAATGGCCGGCCAGCGGGAATTCATGGCACACTTGTAAGATAGTAGTGCGCAGATTCTGTGGTTCGAAAATGTTATTCCCCTGCCAATAGAGCCCATAGTTTTCTTGAAGGTTCATATCTGGAGGCAGAGCGATTCCCCTGGATGCTTGACGAATCTGTGTCATTAAAATCAGTTTGTGTAAGCAGAAAATTCCCAGCCTGTAAGATGGTATCCGTTTGAGGTGGAACTTCGACTTCTGTGAACATACGCGATAACGCGTCTGGTTTCACATTCTTGGATCCGGGCCGGTAGGTTATATGGAAACTGAAGCGAGAAAAAAAAAAGAGCCCATCTTGCTTGTCTGGGTCTGAGACGTTTGGCAGTCCTGATATACTCTAAATTTTTGTGATCCGTGAAGATCAGTATTGGGTGTGTTGCTCCCTCCAAGAGGTACCGCCACTCTTCCAGGGCCGATTTGATTGCCAACAGTTCCCAGTCTCCCACATCATAGTTCCTTTCTGAAGGCCCTAATTTCTTTGAGAAAAAGGCCACAGGGTGCATTAGGGCTTTAGGTCCTTGGCGCTAAGACAGGATGGCCCCTACAGCGCTCTCTGAGGCATCTACTTCCAGTATGTATGGAAGGGCAGGGTCGGGGTGCTTTAATACCGGGGCAGAGGTGTACAGTCTTTTTAATTTGTCAATTAATTTGTCAATTTCCTGAAAAATAGGAGAAACCGATGAACCGCTGTATCCCTTTGTTGTCAATGGGAGGTGGCCAGGACATTATGGCTGCGACCTTTTGAGGATCCATTGCCATCCCTCCTGTAGAGATTACTAGTCCGAGAAAGTGAATGGTCTGCCGTTCGAATTCACATTTCTCGGCCTTGGCATAGAGTCCATTTTGTCTTAACCTAAGAAGGACTTGTTTCACATGGTCACGATGTAGTTCTAGAGAAACCGAGAAAATCAGAATGTCGTCTAGGTAAACGATCATGAATAGGTCTAGGAAGTCTCTGAAGATATTATTTACAAAATGCTGGAAGGTTGCCAGGGCGTTACATAACCCAAAGGGCATAACGAGGTATTCGAAATGGCCAAACCGAGTCCGGAAGGCCGTTTTCCACTCATCACCCTTTCTGATTCTGATCAAGTTGTGTAGCACCTCGTAAATCCAACTTGGTGAAAATCCTTGCAGAGCGGAGTCTCTGGAGCAATTCTGGAATTAGAGACAGGGGGTAGCGATTTTTAACAGTAATCCGATTTAATTCCCTGTAATTCACACATGGCCGGAGTGAGTGGTCTTTCTTTTCGACAAAGAATATTCCTGCCCCGGCTGGAGAAGTAGAGTGTCGGATGAACCCCTCCTTGAGGTTCTCGTTGACATAGTCTTTCAGGACTAAGAGTTCAGGTTCCGAGAGGGGGAAAATTCTGCCAAAGGGAATTTCTGCCCCTGCTAAAAGTTCAATCGGGCAATCGTAGGCCCGGTGGGGAGGAAGAGTGTCTGCTTTCTGTTTATCAAAGACATCCAGGAAATCGTGGTACACGGATGGAACAAGATCTTGGGATTCGGATGCTGGTTTGAGACAGCCAACAACTGGGACTGAGTGGTGGAGGGTCTGGAGACAGTTATGGAGGCAATAGGCTGACTGGAAAATCACCTTGCCGGTTGTCCAATCGATCTGTGGGTTGTGTGCTTGCAACCATGGCATTCCCAGAATGATTGGAAAGAGTGGTGAGGATATCACGTCTAGGCACAACAGTTCTTGGTGGTTGGGTGAGATGTCAGCAGGCAAAGGTTGAGTTTCTTGAATGATGGGCCCAGATTTGATGTTGGACCCATCAGCTAGTCGTATGGACAATTTATGTTGCTTAGAACATAGAGGAATCTTGTGTTGCAGGGCGAAGTCATGATCGATGAAGCAACTACAGGCACCTGAATCAACTATGGCCTGGACCTGGAGTACCCCTTCTGGAAGCTGTAGGGAGACAGGAACAGCAAAGTGAGTTGATCTTGCTAGAGCCAAAGCACAAGGATCAAGAGGAGGAGAGACACACTTACGAGTCTTGTTAGGACACATGTTGGCGTAATGACCGGTTCCTCCGCAGTAGAGACAGAGATTATTCATACGGCAGCGCTGCTTCTCTTCTGGTGTCAATGGTGCACGAAGCAGGCCTAATTGCATTGGCTCTGGAGCTTCAGTGACTGGAGCAGGTAGTGGGGTTGCAGGAATAGGTGGGTGGCTGGGTACCCTGGGTAGCATCCACATGGGCCTGTACTGGATGGTTCTTTCAGATCTTCGCTCCCTCAACTGGCGATCGATCTGAATAGATAGCTGAATCAGCTCTTCTAGAGAATTGGGGACCCCCACCCAAGCTAGTTCATCTTTAAGTGCCTCTGAAAGTCCTAAGCGAAACTGAAAATGGAGAGCGGCGTCGTTCCATCGTGTGTCAGAACTCCACCGTCTGTGACATAGTCCTCCACGGGCCTACGACCCTGCTGGAGGGCGTGGAGACTGGCCTCAGCTGTGGTGGAATGTTGAGGGTCATCATAAAGCTTAGCCATTTCATCCAGAAAAGAGTCCATGGTATTTAGCAATGGACTAGCTTGTTCTAATAGACGGCGAGCCCAGGTTTGGGGTTCTCCCTGTAGTAATGAGATGATGAATCCCACCTTGGTACTTTCCAAGGAGAAGGTGCGAGGCTGAAGCAGGAAATACAGATGGCAGGCATTTCTGAAAGCGTGGAATTTGCTGCGGTCTCCTATGAATCTTTCTGGAGCAGGAACTCGTGGCTCTGGGGGTGGCACCACTACTGTGGGAGTAGAAGCTAAAATCGATGATGCAGGTGCTGCGGCTGTCTGGTGTGCTGAGGTGCTTGAGGAGAGAGACTCCACTCGTTGCTCAAGTCGCTGATAGCCATCCTGCAGGCCCTGGACTGCTTGAGTGAGGTTTGCAATCTGTTGGCACAGAGCATCCATAGCTGAGGCCCCCCTTTCAGACTCCATGTGGCTGGATTGTACGGTCACGTACCTTACAGCGGAGTCTGAAATGACGAGGGTGGCCTCTTGCACGGTTCCAGTCCTGGCACCCCTGGAGGTTGAGACAGGGCTGCTAGGGCAACGGAAGGGCACAGGTGCCTGCTGGCAGGATCAGGAACACCGGAGCCTTAGAGGAGCTGGTGGGATGCCGATCCTGGATTGGTTCAGGAAAGTCCAACAGGAGTACTTGCAAGGTCGTGGACAGGCAGGAGTCGGCAACGTGCTGGCAGGAAGGTACACAATCGGCAGGCAGGTTCGTAGTCAGGAGCTGGCGGTGGTTGGCAACGAGCTGGCAGAGAGGTACCAGACCGGAAGACAGAGCCATAGTCAGAAGTTCAAGCCGGGTTCGGTACAGGAAGTAGAGGTAGGCAGAGTTGCAGGGATAATCCAAAAGAGTAGTCAGGAAAGCCAATGGTTCAGGATCAAGGTTCAATCAAAACAGCAGCAAGAATACAGGAACTAGCTGAGACAATCCAGCACTGACACTCGTATGCTGATCCTTTAAATAGGGCGCCTTGCGCCCTGACTCGTTGACGTGCGGACGTGCCCACGCTGACGTGCACTCATTCGTATGAGAGTGCTAACGTGCGTGCCTGGTCCGGGGCTCACTCGTTCGTGCCGCACGTCTGGCTGGCGCACGGAAACGAGCATTTGTGATGGTTCTCTGACAAAAAGGATGAAAAATGGGAAAACAAGTATTTAAAAAAAAAGGGGGAACTGTTTATGTAAGGCATTGGTAAATGTAATTCTGCTAAGATTTACACCTACTTTGATAACTATTAGTTGTTAATATTATAATAATAATAATTATTATTTTTATTAAAGTTTCTGTTGATGTTTTTAATACCATTATTGTTCAGGATTATATTAAGAGCAAGATGACTAGGGTCATTGCCTTAAAGGGAAGCTTTTGTTAGAAAAATATAGGGCTGCCAATATTGATTTAATTCTTGAAGTGGCTAGTTGCCCGACTCTTCTATTGACCCTCTGGCATAAATATTTTGTGTCACTTATCAGGAAGAAATATGCATATAAGGCAAACTAGGAAAAAAACTCATTATCTGCTTACTAGGGATGAGCCGAACACCCCCCTGTTCGGTTCGCACCAGCACATGCGAACAGGAAAAAAGTTCGCTCGAACACCGTTAAAGTCTATGGGACACGAACATTAATATTTAAAAGTGCTAATTTTAAAGGCTTATATGCAAGTTATTGTCATAAAAAGTGTTTGGGGACCTGGGTCCTGCCCCAGGGGACAAGGATCAATGCAAAAAAAAGTTTTAAAAACGGCAGTTTTTTCAGGAGCAGTGATTTTAATAATGCTTAAAGTCAAACAATAAAAGTGTAATATCCCTTTAAATTTCGTAGCTGGGGGGTGTCTATAGTATGCCTGTAAAGGGGCGCATGTTTCCTGTGTTTACAACAGTCTGACAGCAAAATGACATTTCGAAGGAAAAAAAGCCATTTAAAACTACCCGCGGCTATTGCATTGCCGACAATACACATAGAAGTTCATTGATAAAAATGGCATGGGAATGCCCCACAGGGCAACCCAGAACCAAAATTAAAAAAAAAAAAGACGTGGGAGACCCCCTAAATTCCATACCAGGCCCTTCAGGTCTGGTATGAATTTTAAGGGGAACCCCGCGCCAAAAAAAAAAAAAAAAAACGGCGTGGGGTCCCCCCAAAAATCCATACCAGACCCTTATCCGAGCACGCAACCTGGCAGGCCGCAGGAAAAAAGGGGGGGGGGGGAGAGTGCGCCCCCCCCCTCCTGAACCGTACCAGGCCACATGCCCTCAACATTGGGAGGGTGCTTTGGGGTAGCCCCCCAAAACACCTTGTCCCCATGTTGATGAGGACAAGGGCCTCATCCCCACAACCCTGGCCGGTGGTTGTGGGGGTCTGCGGGTGGGGGGCTTATCGGAATCTGGAAGCCCCCTTTAACAAGGGGACCCCCAGATCCCGCCCCCCCCTGTGTGAAATGGTAAGGGGGTACTTACCCCTACCATTTCACTAAAAAACTGTCAAAAATGTTAAAAATGACAAGAGACAGTTATTGACAATTCCTTTATTTAAATGCTTCTTCTTTCTTCTTTCTTCCTTCATCTTCTTCTGGTTCTTCTGGTTCTTCCTCCGGCGTTCTCGTCCAGCATCTCCTCCGTGGCGTCTTCTATCTTCTTCTCCTCGGGCCGCTCCGCACCCATGGCATGAGGGGAGGCTCCCGCTCTTCTCTTCATCTTCATCCTCTTCTCTTCTTTCTTCTTCTCTTCTTCATTTTCTTCTCCGGGCCGCTCCTCACCCATGCTGGCATGGAGGGAGGCTTCCGCTGTGTGACGATGTCTGACGGCTCTTAAATAATGGGGGGCGGGGCCACCCGGTGACCCTGCCCCCCTCTGACGCACGGTGACTTGACAGGGACTTCCCTGTGACATCACGGGGAATGCCACAGGGAAGTCCCATCATGTACCGTGCGTCAGAGGGGGCGGGGTCACCGGGTGGCCCCGGCCCCCGTTATTTAAGAACCGTCAGATGAGGAGACGCCGTCACACAGCGGGAGCCTCCCTCCATGCCAGCATGGGTGAGGAGCGGCCCGGAGAAGAAAATGAAGAAGAGAAGAAGAAAGAAGAGAAGAGGATGAAGAAGAAGATGAAGAGAAGAGCGGGAGCCTCCCCTCATGCCATGGGTGCGGAGCGGCCCGAGGAGAAGAAGATAGAAGACGCTGCGGAGGAGATGCTGGACGAGAACACCGGAGGAAGAACCAGAAGAGCCAGAAGAACCAGAAGAAGATGAAGGAAGAAAGAAGAAGCATTTAAATAAAAGAATTGTCAAAAACTGTCTCTTGTCATTTTTAACATTTTTGACAGTTTTTTAGTGAATTGGTAGGGGTAAGTACCCCCTTACCATTTCACACAGGGGGGGGCCGGGATCTGGGGGTCCCCTTGTTAAAGGGGGCTTCCAGATTCTGATAAGCCCCCCCCCGCAGACCCCCACAACCACCAGCCAGGGTTGTGGGGATGAGGCCCTTGTCCTCATCAACATGGGGACAAGGTGTTTTGGGGGGCTACCCCAAAGCACCCTCCCAATGTTGAGGGCATGTGGCCTGGTACGGTTCAGGAGGGGGGGGCCGCACTCTCGCCCCCCCTCTTTTCCTGCGGCCTGCCAGGTTGCGTGCTCAGATAAGGGTCTGGTATGGATTTTTGGGGGGACCCCACGCAGTTTTTTTGGGTTTTTTTGGTGCGGGGTTCCCCTTAAAAATCCATACCAGACCTGAAGGGTCTGGTATGGAATATAGGGGGAACCCCGCGTCATTTTTTTTTTTAAATTTTGGCTGGGGTTCCCCTTACTATCCATACCAGACCTGAAGGGCCTGGTATGGAATTTAGGGGGTCTCCCACGTCATTTTTTTTTTTTTAATTTTGGTTCGGGGTTGCCCTGTGGGGAATTCCCATGCCGTTTTTATCAATGAACTTCTATGTGTATTGTCGGCAATGCAATAGCCACGGGTAGTTTTAAATGGCTTTTTTTGCTTCGAAATGTCATTTTGCTGTCAGACTGTTTTAAACACAAGAAACATGCGCCCCTTTACAGGAATACTATAGACACCCCCCAGCTACGAAATTTAAAGGGATATTACACTTTTATTGTTTGACTTTAAGCATTAGTAAAATCACTGCTCCTGAAAAAACGGCCGTTTTTTAAAACTTTTTTTGCATTGATCCATGTCCCCTGGGGCAGGACCCAGGTCCCCAAACACTTTTTATGACAATAACTTGCATATAAGCCTTTAAAATGAGCACTTTTGATTTCTCTCATAGACTATTAAAGGGTGTTCCGCGGCATTCGAATTTGCCGCGAACACCCCAAATTGTTCGCTGTTCGGCGAACTTGCGAACAGCCAATGTTCGAGTCGAACATGAGTTCGACTCGAACTCGAAGCTCATCCCTACTGCTTACTAAATTAATATTAATCAGTATGATAGCCAAACATTTGCAGAATGAAAGTCAGACATGGCAGTCTCTATATTTTATCAACAATGTTTTCTTTGAGACCCAAAGACATGAAATCCATTCAAATACTTCTTCAATTCCCATTTTCCAACATTAGGGACTGCAGTCATAGACATTTATATCTATCTATATCCTATATCTATATCTATATCTATACTAAATCTAATATGGGTATTAATGCAATATGGCACAGCATGAGCCACATACCAACCATCAGATATCGGTTTGTCTCTAGATAAACTAGATGGTTGGCTAGAGTGCCACAAGCTGAAGAGGGCACCAAAATGGAGTTAGAACCATGTATTTGGACAGCATTAAGCTAAATAATTTGTAAAATATTGGCACACATGTCAACTTGACTCAAGTATGCTTTTATTGACAAAATGTACAGCTTTCATTTCCTGTTTATAGACTATTCTTTACAGTTTATATAGATCAGTGGTTCTCAACTCCTGTCCTCAGGACCCACTAACAGGCCAGGTTTTAAGTATTACCTTGGGGAGATGCAGACTAAAATACTGCAATCACTGAGCAGCAAATGCTATCACCTGTGATGTATTTTAGTTATCTTGCAAACCTGGCCTGTTGGTGGGCCCTGAGGACAGGAGTTGAGAACCACTGATATAGATGCTTTGTACTAAGCATATGATGTGGAATATTTGTGTCCAAAAAAAATAAAAAAATTGCTTGTGTCTTGTATGAGTTTACATCTGCAGTACTTTTCAGCCCCCAGCCTGTAATTGGACAGTGTAGAAGTAGCAGCCCAGTGATGTGTTATCTCTTTGCTCACTCCTTCTGTCAGCATGTTTTCTATTAACAAATCTACACTGCAACAAACCTGATTGGTCTTTTGTGCTGGTTCTTGCTCTCCCAGCCTGACTGTTGTTCAGATACTTTCATTAGTTGAATTTACCAGTTCTGCTTTTGTACACATAAACCCCTTACAGACTAGAGCAACCTTTACCTTTTCACTATGTGCCTGCGATATCTTTGTCATTTCTTAACATAGCAAAGTAACGCATATATTGGCTTTCTGGGGACAAACTAGTTTTTTTGGGCAATATTGTTGTAAATCTTTTTTTACTTTTAATTTTTTTTAAATTCATGTGTAATATGTAGACAAAAATATGGAAAAATATGAAAAATCTGTTTTTTTTCTATTTTAACTATTTTTTGTGTGAGGTTAATGGGTGAGACAATACGGCCCAAATTGCATAGAATTGGGCAAATGTAATTCCTCTTTAAGGACCAAAAAGGATTTGAGTTGCTGAGCTAAAGACCTGAGCTAAACAAGTGATAACATCTACACCAGAGCACAGGATGTGGTATCATACAAAGCTCAAACAAAAATTGAGTCTGCCAAAATGGAGTGTGAATATTAATGCCCAGAATTGGGATACTGGGGTTAATTTAATAAAGTCAAACAGGCTGTTCAATTTGCAAGTGAAGTTGCCCCAGAGCTTTGTAAATGAGGTGAAGCTCAGCCAAAGCCTATCATCCAACCATGCACGTACAAAAATGATGTTTTTTTATTTTTCTATTTTTGCATGTGATTGGATATTCTTGAAAAGTGAAATTTCACAATGTACACAAAACTCTGCAGGAAAATAACCTTGCAAAATGCACTTTTTCATAAGGTGCATAAATCAAAGGGGCGCTTTCACAATGCACCCGAGCCAAAGAATATAAAGGATTTTGGGAGAACAATTATTTTTAATAGGTTAATATGTTCAATGACACAAATCAGGAGCTTAGATTATATGCCAACCTTAGATTTAACAGTAGTAAGCAGAGGATCAACATTTAAACAGATAAAATCCTGAGGTTCCATGCAAATATCTATACCAATATATCTAATTATACTAGTTCTATATACTGGAAGTGAGGCTTGATTACTAGTAACAGGGAAGGAATCAAAAGCCAAAATTTGTTATTTTGACCAGTTAGTGGTCAGACCTGAAAAAACATCCAAAAATCGTTAATATTGAGAGCAATAAGCAAAACATCTGGGTCCTATAAATATAAAATCTTCAGTGTACAATCCAACATTTTGGGGACAGTCACTACTGCACTAAAAGGTATCAATGGTGGTAATAGTGTAATAATGTTTGGTAGATGTATGCACTCATTTACATTTATTGTGATTTGTTACTATTTTGTTTGTGTGTAAATTTTATTAAGTCCTGTAGAAAAGCTATGATTATCTAATAGTGCCATGGTATGTCAGTAATATATTGGATGCAGATTAAGAATAACCCCGACAGTACGCACATATGAGGCCTCGGCTTGAAGGGGTTATACCGGGGTGATGCCTGCAGCTGCAGGTATCAACCAAGTACCGTTTTTTAGAGTTGGCAGTCAGCTTTTTAGTGGTAACAACCAATGCAGCTAAAAGCCGCTTTGCTGTTATCCTAAGGGAGCAGGAGGGGGACTCTCCCACTCCCACCGCCTTCCACCGCTCTTCCCGGGCCTCCCGTCCCACTGGGAGACCCAATCCACAATCTGGCACTTCCTCCAGCTAGGCTGAGACTGGAATGACACCAGAAATGGTTTTGATCGAATCTCCTATGTAAAAACACAGAAGCAACGTCACAAACTCACTTCAAGTTCTCTCAGATGCCAATGGCACTGTTTTTGACGTTTTTGGTGATCTGAATACTTTTAAGTGCAAAGGAGGAATTTGGGGTCTTTTAGAGTACCTGTCACCAACTATTACTGTCACAAGGGATGTTTACATTCCTTGAGACAGCAATAAAAGTGATAAGAATTTTATTTTTAAAGGGACAACATAGAAAAAAGAAAATGAATAAGAAAAATACATTTTTTTAAAGCGCCCTGTCCCTGCGTGCTCGCGCAGCAAAAAAAATAAAACGCAAATCATACATGTGAGGTATCGCGATCGTCAGAGTGAGAGCAATAATTCTAGCAAAAGACATCCTCTGTAACTGTAATCTGGTACTCGGTAATTTTTTTTAAAGCGTCGCCTATGGAGATTTAAAGGTACCATAGTTTGTCGCCATTGCATGAGTGTGTGCAATTTTAAAGCATGACATGTTAGGTATCTATTTACTCGGCGTAATATCCTCTTTCATATTATACAAAAAAATTGGGCTAACTTTATTGTTTATTTTTTTTTTTCATTTGTGAAAGTGCCTTTTTTCCCCAAAAAATTGCATTTGAAAGACCACTGCGCAAATACCAGGTGACATAAAATATTGCAATTATCGCCATTTTATTTTCTAGGGTCTCTGCTAAAAAATATTTATAATATTTGGTTCTAAGTAATTTTCTAGATAAAAATACGGATTTTAACTTGTAGGCAACAAATGTCAGAAATAGGCTTAGGCATGAAAGGGATAAGCTATAGGCCTGAAAATGTTCACAGACAGACTAGTTCATTTTTTAGATGCCATCTATATTCAGTAGTGCTGAGTAGTGTTTGACATTGTTGGAATTTTGATTCACCAATCATTCCCATCATTTCCCTCTACAGCCATTAACATGATGCTTTCCATCTACCAACTGTTTGCACTGCCTCATCGGTCATTGTAAATATGATAGAATGCTAATTTCATTTTTACAATATGGTAAATATAAACAAGACTTTTTAATCCAAAGTTTGGCAGAAATACCATGAGCTATGTAGCAGTTAATGTTTTGCTTCTCTGCATCCATTTTAAACAGAGGTCACAAAATTGCATACTGCATCAACAACCCAAATAGCAGACCATAGGCCAGAGGGAAAAGGAAATTTGGAAAAAAATATTTTCTCTCCGTTTAACTCTTAATTATTACCAGCTCCTGGTGGATTTTTTATTTGGGTTCCAACAAAGCCTAATGTCACCTAATGTCATTGATGCTTACGCTATTACCCCATCCCAGGAAAAAAGATAAAATTAACTCTACCATTTTCAGGTACAGTAGAAGCATCATTGATGATGAAAGTACTGATGTTAAAGTGAATTTCTGGGCAAAAGAATAAAACATATTCAGCACATCTATGCAATGAATGCACATTTCCCCACATTTTGTCCCTTTAAAAACACTGTACATATAGAAAACTATCTGTTGATTATACCGCCTGATAACAGCTGCCTCTGCTGCACTAAAATACCAAGCAATGTTTTCAGCCCTGCTGAACTACAGGCCACTTTTATGTTGTGTCAAGGAGTAGAGAGGAGGATTTTTGTGACAGTATTATAATACATAAAAGAAATATGCATAGGGAAACATACATATATTGCAGAGATGTAATGCATATGTTAGTTTTTATTTTTGTCTAGGCAGACACTTTAACTACTTGCCTACCGGGCCAGTCCTGACAGTTCTCTCCTACATGTAAAAATCATAAATGAAACAAGAAAAGCCGCTCCAGGTGAGTGAGTCTCTGGTTAATCCCCATACACACTAGTCAGGTGCTAGCTCAGCTCGCATGCTGTGTTACATAAAGAAGTAATTCCAGACAGCTGCACTTCCAAAAAGGGGACAAAGAGGTAGACGCATTTTGTGCAAATGTTAGCGCTTAGTCTCTACCTTGACTAAGCGCTAACCTCTGCATGAAACACATCTACCTCTTTGTCCCCTGCTCCATCTGTCAACCACTTGTCATATGAAGCATCAATAAAAAGGATTTTGGGAAGTGCAGCCGTCCGGAATCATTACTTCATGTAAAAATCATAATTTGTTTGCTAGAAAATTACTCAGAACCCCCAAACATTATATTTTTTTTTATCAGAGACACTAGGGAATAAAATGGTGGTCATTGCAACTTTTTATCTCGCACTGTATTTGCGCAGCAATTTTTCAAATGCTTTTTTAGGGGGAAAAAAAAAGTTTCATGCATAAAAAAAAAAAAAAAGCAAAGTTAGCCCAATTTTTTTGCATAATGTAAAAGATGATGTTACGTTGAGTAAATAGATACCCAACATGTCACGCTTTAAAATTGCGCGTGAAATGGTGCCAAACTTCGGTACATCAAAATCCCCATTGGCAACGCTTTAAAATTTACAGGTACAGAGGAGGTCTCATACTAGAATTATTGCTCTTGCTTTAACGTTCACGTTGATACCTCACATGTGTGGTTTGAATGCCGTTTACATGTGGGCGCAACCTACGTATGCGTTCGCTTCTGCGAGCGAGCACACAAGGATGGAGGCTCTTAAAATATTTTTTTTTATTGTTTATTTTACATTTTTATATTTTGATGCTTTCTTTTTAAAACATTTTTTTTTGATCACTTTTATTCCTATTACAAGAAATGTAAACATCCCTTGTAATAGGAATAGGGCATAACATGTCCTCTTTACAGAGAGATCTGGGTCTATAAGTCCCCATATCTCACCTCTAGGCTGGGAAGCCTGAAATAAAAATGAACGATCATAGAGACTTCGGGGACCATCTGGCCCACCGGAAATCTCTATGGTCAACATTCGGCTCTGTTCGATCCCTCCTCAGGCTCACCGATCACACGAGTGAGCCGGTAGAAGCACCGGAGGGCGGCGGGAGGGCGGCAGGAGGGGGGGTGATATCCCCTCCCGCCACCTGTAAGAACTGTCAAGTGGCCGATTGTTCTTATGGTGAAGGGAATCGCCGGCTGTAAAAGAAGATATCTGAATGATGTCTGTAACTGTAGACATCATTCAGACATCCCCACTCAAAGTCTGCAACGTCAAATGACGTTAGGCGGGCAGCAAATGTTTAACAGAAGTAGTGTATTTTTTACCAATTCCATTAGTAAAAGAGTATTTATGTATAAATAATATCATATTGTTATCGTTGAAAAAAACATTAGTTGATCCCCACTAGGGATGAGCCGAACACCCCCCTGTTCGGTTCGCACCAGAACATGCGAACAGGAAAAAAGTTTGTTCGAACACGCGAACACCATTAAAGTCTATGGGACACGAACATGAATAATCAAAAGTGCTAATTTTAAAGGCTTATATGCAAGTTATTGTCATAAAAAGTGTTTGGGGACCTGGGTCCTGCCCCAGGGGACATGGATCAATGCAAAAGTTTTAAAAAACGGCAGTTTTTTCAGGAGCAGTAATTTTAATAATGCTTAAAGTCAAACAATAAAAGTGTAATATCCCTTTAAATTTTGTAGCTGGGGGGTGTCTATAGTATGTCTGTAAAGGGGCGCATGTTTCCTGTGTTTAGAACAGTCTGACAGCAAAATGACATTTCGAAGGAAAAAACACATTTAAAACTACTCGCGGCTATTGCATTGCCGCTCCGACAATACACATAGAATTTCATTGAAACTGATTAATGCGGTGATCCAGTTCATTCAATCTGGAAAAAATATTACCAACAAGTGGATTGACTGCATCTTCTGAATTCTTGGCCTTCGCCTATTGTCAGAAACCATGAAATCAGACCGGAGACAGAAGTACAGTTAAATCACACTTGTTTAATAATAAAAGAAAAAAGAACAAACGTAGTCAAAACATAGCCAGAGTTCAGTAACCATAAACGGATAGTCAGCCAAGCCAGAAGTCAGGGATCAAAGTAGTGGAACAGCAAGCAGGATCGATCTGGAGCCAGAAGGGATGTCAGCAAAGCCAGTCTTTAAACAGGAACGCAGGAGATATTTCTTGTGATGTTGACCAAGGCGAAAGCAGAGACCCCTGGACTGGATGGCTTAAGAAGGCAGGACTGACGAGTAGGATATGAACAAGAGCTGACTGTGGAGAGAGATGGGAGCTGGCAATTAGCTGACAGCTGAGCGGCCAGCTCAGAGAAGGAAGGGCTGAGCCCAGCCCTGACAGTACCCCCTCCTCAACGACCCCTCCCCCTCAGAGGACCACCAGGCTTGAGGGGAAAATCTCTATGGAAATCATGGAGGAGGACAGGGGCATGTATGTCCAAGGATGAGACCCAAGAGCGTTCCCTCTTCCAATGTACCATGTACTGTATGCACCCACGGAACCTATGGGAGTCAACAATGGACTGTACTTCATACTCCATGTGGTTCTCAACCTGTACAGGGTGAGGACGTGGCACCGAGGTGGTAAAGTGGTTACAGACCAAAGGTTTTAATAAGGAGACATGAAATACATTCGAAATACGCATATTAGAAGGAAGGTCTAATGCGCAAGCCCCTGGGTTAATCCTGCGAAGAATACGGAAAGGCCCAATAAACTGAGGTGCAAACTTCAGTGAGGGAACACAAAGTCAGAGGTTGCGAGCCAGACCCTGTCCCCAACCTGGTAGGAAGGCACAGGCAGGCATCTGCGGTCAGCATGGAGTCTGTACCTATCATTACCAGGACGCAAAGCCTCCTGCACTTGTGCTCAAGTTTAACGAAGATGCTACTCTAACGCAGGAATACTCTGCGGAACAAACAAGTCAGGCAACATGGAAGGTTGGAAACCATAATTTGCCCTAAACTGGGACAATCGGGAAGCAGGATTCAAGGCACTGTTGTGAGCAAACTCTGCCCACAGTAATAGGTCTGACCAGTTGTTATGATGGTCAGAAATATATGAATGTAGGAATTGCTCCAAGGGCTGAATGACTCGTTGGGCGGCCCATTAGACTGTGGGTGATACGCAGAGGAAAAAAGCAAGCTGAATTCCCAACTGCACACAAAGGGCTTGCCAGAACCGGGACACATACTGACTACCCCTGTCCAAGACAATCACCTTGGGTAGCCCATGTGAGCGAAAGATCTCCAGAGCAAAAATGGAAGCCAGTTCCTTAGAGGTGGGAAACTTCTTAAGTAGAATACAATGACACATCTTTGAGAACCGGTCAACCACCACAAGGAAAACTGTGTTGCTCTGGGAGTTGTACAACTCCAACAATGAAATCCATAGACAGGTGGGTCCAGGGCCTCTCTCCATTGGGTATGGGTTGTAGGAGGTCCACTGGAAGGTGTCGTGAAGTCTTACTCTGAGCACACATGGAACAGGCAGCTACAAAGGCGGTTACATCAGCATGTAGACTAGGCCACCAGAATTGTTGGGAAAGGAGTTGATTCCTCCCAGGGTGGCCAGCAGCCTTGGGAGAATGGCAAGTCTGGAGAACAGCAGTACGGAGACTCTCTGGGACAAAGCAGCGGTCACAAGGTTTCTCAGGCGGAGCATGGACCTGAGCAGCAAGAATTTTGTCATCCAAAGGAGAAGTGAGACTGGTGTGAACCGTAGCCAGAATACGATCAGGAGGAATCACAGGAACCGGAACAGACTCCAACTTGGAAGTTGAGGAAAATTGTCGTAAAAAAGGCGACAGCCCTTACATTCTTAGGCGTTTAGCCTCAGACAAGAATGTGAGATTCTTATAGTCAGTAAGAATGAGAACCGGTACAGTTGTACCTTTAAGGCGATGTCTCCATTCTTTCAGGGCTAAAATGATCGCCAACAGCTCTCTGTCACCAAACTTGTAATTGCACTCCGCAGGTGACAATTTCTTGGAAAAGTAGCCACAGGATGCATAGCGCTCTCAGAGGTAGGACGTCGAGACAGAAAGGTGCCAACACCAGTCTCAGAAGCATCAACCTCAAGGATAAAAGGTAACGTAGGATCAGGATGTGCCAACACAGGAGCAGAAGCAAAGGCAGCCTTGAGACTCTCAAAGGCCTTAATGGACTCCGGAGAACAACTCTGTGGGTTACCGCCCTTTCTGGTCATATCAGTCAGGGGCTTGACCAGAGACGAGAAGTTACGAATAAACTTCCGATAATAGTTGGCAAAGCCCAGGAAACGCTGCAGAGGACGTAAACCCACTGGTTGGGGCCACTGTAGGACTGCCAAAAGTTTCTCTGGGTCCATCGAAAAAAACAGCAGTGGAAATAACATAGCCCAGGAATTTAACCTGTTCATGATGGAACTCGCACTTCTCCAGTTTACAATAGAGATTGTTCTCTCTTAGTTTCTGAAACACACGACAGACAACTGTGTGGTGGCTCTCCAATATGAGGATATCATTAAGATAAACCACCACACATAACTGCAACAAATCTCGGAGGACATCCTTTATAAATTCCTGGAAAACTGCCGGGGCATTACAAAGGCCAAAAGGCATTACGAGGTATTCATAATGGCCTGTTCTGGTATTAAACGCAGTTTTCCCACTCGTCGCCCTCCTTAAATCTCACACGATTGTATGCCCCTCTCAAATCAAGCTTTGTGAAAACCGTTGCTCCCTTGAGGCGGTCAAATAACTCAGTAATCAATGGAATCGGATAGGCATTCTTAACTCATGAAATGATTGAGACCCCTTTAATCAATACAAGGTCTCAGTTCACCACTCTTCTTCACAAAGAAGAAACCAGCACAGCAGGAGATGAGGATTCGCAGATGAAACCTCGAGAAAATGCGTCTGCAACATACTCCTCCGTGGCCTTATCCTCCAAGACCGACAAAGGGTAAACCCGGCCACGAGGGGGTATGGCCCCAGGTTGAAGGTCAATTGCACAATCATATGGCCGGTGTGGTGGCAAACTACTGGCTTAACCTTTGTCAAAGACATTGCTAAAATCGCGGTACTCCTCTGGCAGGGAGGATAGTGAAGAGGTGCACAGAACCTTGACTACCTTCTGGAAGCATGTCTCACTGCATTGTGGTGACCAGGAGAGAACCTCAGCACAGAGCCAATCAAAAGAGGGGTTGTGCCTCTGTAACCAAGGATAACCAATAACCAGCGAAAACCTGGGTGAGGAAATAACTTGGAATTGGATTATCTCATGGTGAAGAGCCCCTACGACCATGGACAACAGAATCGTCTCATGAGTCACATGGGCAGGCTATAGAGATCTCCCGTCAAGAGCCTCAATGGCAAGTGGAGTGTCACGCAGCTGCAGCGGAATCGAGTGCTTCAATACAAAGGCAGCATCAATGAACAGGCTTGCAGCCCCAGAGTCAATTAGAGCCTGTATCTCGATGAACGACTCAGGCCAAGAAAGGGTAACCAAAACCAGGCTTTTTTTTTCTTCGACCTTTGTGAGTAGTTTTTATCTTGTTTTTAATTAATAAATCTGTCAAGGATAATGCACTAGGCTGGTGCGCTCTTTTTCTTCTTTTCATTTAACCAAAACCAGGGGCTTATCCTTCTGGATAACTGGGGATGAAACAATGCCACCTAAGGTTTGTCCGTGATAGGACCTCAAGGTTTGGGCGTTCACTAGACGGGTAGGACAAGACTTCAAAAAGTGACCCGCCTTGCCAAAATAAAAAGGCACAATCTCTCCCTCCTCCTAAAGGTTCTCTCATGCACAGAGAGACGCATGAAACCCAAGTGCATGGGTTCACCTTCACTGACGGATACGGTACCAGGAGGCATGGGAGGCACAGGCGGGACTGCAAAGCTCGGAGACAAACGTACAGGAGGCTTCCGCAAGCGCTTCTTAAAAGAAAGTCTCTCTGAGTCTGGAGTCAATAAGGATGGCAAAAGTGATTAACTTCTACAGCTCAGTGGGTATATCTCGGGCTGCCATCTCATCCTTGATAGTATCCGAGAGACCATGAGAAAAAGCAGCCACGAGGGCCTAATTGTCCACGCAACCTCTGCTGCCAAAGTATGGAGATCAATGGCATAGTTGGCAACAGTTCTCGTACTCTGTTCGATGGACATAAGGCACTTCACAGCAGAAGCGACGCGTGCGGGAACATCAAATTTTAAATGAAGCCACAAACTCAGGGTAGCTTAAGACAACAGGTTTTTGCCTCTCCCATAGAGGGTTTGCCCAGACCAAGGCTCTCTCAGAAAGCAAAGATATCACGAAACCTACTTTTCTTCTGTCCATGAGAAACGCCTGGGGCAGCATCACAAAGTATATCTGAACCTGGTTGAAAAACCCTCTGCATTGGACTGGATCACCCCCAAATCACTGGGGAAGTGGAGCGGAACCAGACATACTTCTTATAGAGGTAACACTCAAGGTGGGTGCCTGCACAGAGACTGGTGCAGCAGCAGGGTCCGTCTGCAACACAGGTTGTACCGGGGCGACCACAGTGGGAGATTCCAGGTGAGCCGTGAGACTCAGGAGCGTTTGTAACACCATGGTGAACTGATTAATGCGGTGATCCAGTTCATTCAATCTGGAAAAAATATTACCAACAAGTGGATTGTCAGAAACCATGAAATCAGACTGAGACAGAAGTACAGTTAAATCACACTTTTTTAATATTAAAAGTAAAAAGAACAAACGTAGTCAAAACAGACAGAGTTCAGTAACCGGAATGGATAGTCAGCCAAGCCAGAAGTCAGGGATTAAAGTAGTGGAACAGCAAGCAGGATCTGGAGCCAGAAGGGATGTCAGCAAAGCCAGTCTTTAAACAGGAACGCAGGAGATGTTTCTTGTGATGTTGACCAAGGCGAAGGCAGAGACCCTCTGGACTGAACGGCTTAAGTAGGCAGGACTGACGAGCAGAAGATGAACAACAGCTGAGTAACTGTGGAGAGAGATGGGAGCTGTCAATTAGCCTACAGCTGAGCTGCCAGCTCAGAGAAGGAAGGGCTGAGCTCAGCCCTGACAAAAATAAAGATTCCAAGGCTTTATTTACCCTGTTTCCCCAAAAATAAGACCTAGCGTGATTGTCGGTGATGGCTGCAATATAAGCCCTATCCCCCAAATAAGCCCTAGTTAAAGTCCTTGTAGGTCTTATTTTCAGGGTAGGGCTTATTTGGGAGGTCTTATTTTCGGGGAAACAGGGTACTGACATTAAACATTGTGTGTTAGAACTTGGTAGAAGACATTTTCCTGGAAAAGTTATGTAACCAAATAAAAGCCGCAATCAGAATTTGTAAATTTCCAAAGATATTTATGGCAAGGAGAGATCTCAGAGATGCACAGGGCAAGTTATCTGCAAAGTAAATTTTAAGTAGAACCCTCACTCAGCTTGCTTATCCTTCATTGTTCTCATTTAACAGACACAAAAAAATGCAGTTACTTTTCAACACTCTTAACCATCAAACCAAACATAACTGTATTGCCAGCTTTATTCATAAAAAAAGTACGGTAATCTGTCCAAATAAGGTTTTCTTATCTCCATTGTCTCAAATTAGCAGCTAGTATTGGATAGAGAATGGTTAAGCATCATTGCCAATAACAGCAATCCCATGGCTTACATATTAACTGTCAGGAGGTGCTAATTTGAGTGTTTTAAGATTGCATTAACAAGCATGTTTACATGCTTAGTTCCACCTGGACCTGTTTGGAGGTTTGTCAAAAAACCAACAAGCAGAAAAGATTGCATTTGAAAATACACATGCATGTTTAATTAAGCCAGGGCCACTGAACATCTTTCAAAATATCTAGCGGCTGAAATTTCAGCGTCACTAGAGCATCAGGCATTATCACCTTTTGAAATACAATGGAATGTATAATATATAAAGTGTAAATAAAAAGACGTATTTAAAAAGTAATGTTTGCTCACTAAACAAGCTTACCAGGGAAACCAGTAAAACAGATGCAGTTACAATTCAAGCACATGATTACGAGTAATCTTTGCAATAGGTCATGGGATGATATGTTGATTATACGTGGGCTAATTAAAAATTCTAGAACAAATCAGTTTTATCATTGCTTGGGAATAATTACTCATTATTGCTATATTAATTTACCTCTTTAATTCTGACAAGCCAGGGGCTTTTATGAAAAGGCCATTGTCTTAAAGCCATACATGGTCGAACTTCGAACTAATTTTCTTTTCAAAATCAGAAAGTTCATTTTTTTTGTGATCCAGTGATGCCACCATTGATTTTCGAAATTCGGCCGACCAAGCCTTCAATTTCACCTCATGTTGCTACAGAAAAGAATTTTCGTGGGCGGGAATCTTCTTTTCTCTCCGTAAATTTTCTTTTCTTATTACATTTCTCGCACGATTCTCCCATCATTGATTAGAAAATCGTTAATTTTCAAAAAATTTCCAACATGTCCGATTCCTCAAATTTGATTGCCGCGTGAAAATTGGCCGTTGTTGCAGCCCACTAATGGTGCGAAATTCATACGAAAATTCTTTGAAATTCGAACCATGTATGGCCGGCATAAGGGTCCTTTCACACAGGCAGTACGCCTCACGGACTTCGCTTTGATCCGCTGATCCCTACTGAGCTGGCGGATGTAGGTCTGTCTCCACTCACTGTGCTGAGATGGACCTGTCAGAGTCCCCCTCTCCTGTATGAGGCGATCGAATGAAAATGGACCGCCTGTCCATTTTCATAAGATCCCATCCAAACCCATCCTCCAGACGGATGGAAAATAGGGTCACCATCTGTCTGGATTTCACAGACAGGATCGGATCAGATAGCAGCGTGTGTCAGCGGTAGGGATGAGCCGAACACCCCCCGGTTCGGTTCGCACCAGAACCCGCGAACGGACCGCAAGTTCGCACGAACGTTAGAACCACATTGACGTCTATGGGACTCGAACGTTCGAAATCAAAAGTGCTCATTTTAAAGGCTAATTTGCATGGTATTGTCCTAAAAAGGGTGTGGGGACCCGGGTCCTACCCCAGGGGACATGTATCAATGCAAAAAAAACGTTTAAAAACGGACGTTTTTTCGGGAGCAGTGATTTTAATGATGCTTAAAGTAAAAAAAAAAAAGTGAAATATTCCTTTAAATATCGTACCTGGGGGGTGTCTATAGTATGCCTGTAAAGTGACGCGTGTTTCCCATGTTTAGAACAGTCCCTGCACCAAATGTCATTTTTAAAGGAAAAAATCTCATTTAAAACTGCTTGCGGGTTTAATGTCATGTCGGGTCCTGGCAATATGGATGAAAATCAGTGAGACAAACGGCATGGGTACCCCCCAGTCCATTACCAGGCCCTTTGGGTCTTGTATGGATATTAAGGGGAACCCCGCACCCAAATTAAAATAAGGAAAGGTCCCTATATACTCTGAACAGCAGTATACAGGCGGTGCAAACAAGACAGGGACTGTAGGTTTGTTGTTAAGTAGAATCTGTTTGTAATTTTGAACATTTTTAACGTGTTTAGCTCCAGCCAAAAAATCTTTTCTAAGCTTTTTGGAAAACATAGGGAAGGGTTATCACCCCTGTGACATTTGTTTTGCGTCTTTCCTCCTCTTCAGAAGATTTCACCTCACTTTTTTGTCCCAATGAAAAATGTTTTTTGAAAATTTGGGTTTTTTTGTGGAACAAGGATTGGAAAGCATCAGTGGAAAGGAGAAATTGTTTTCCCATATTAACTCTTACATGAGAGAATTTCCCTTCCTAGGGGTAGATTTCATCTCACTTCCTGTTGTCTCCTTCCGTTTGCAAGTAGGAGTTGTTTGTAAGTTAGATGTTTGAAAGTAGGGTCCTGCCCTATATACTCAGCAGAAATTTGGGCCTTAGGTGTTGCTGTGGCCAAAACACTGTAAGCCCTCACAGGGCCCTGCTGTGAAATATTAGATCAAGAATTGTAATTACATGCCCCTGTTGAACAGGAGCTGAAAAATTAGGCCTTATGCCGCGTACACACGAGCGGACATTACGGCGGACTTTGCCCGGCGGACTGGATTTCGTCGGACAATTCGATGTGTGTGGGCTCCAGCGGACTTTGTTTTCTCAAAAGTTCGACGGAATTAGATTTGAAACTTGTTTTAAATTTATCCGTTGAAATCGAGTCCGGTCGAAAAGTCCGCCGTCTGTATGCTAGTTCGACGGACAAAAAGCCACGCTAGGGCAGCTATTGGCTACTGGCTATGAACTTCCTTGTTTTAGTCCGGTCGTACGTCATCACGTACGAATTCGACGGACTTTGGTGGATTGTGTGTAGGCAAGTCCGTTCATTCACAAAGTCCGTCGGAAAGTACGTCGAAAAGTCCGCCGGGCAAAGTCCGCCGTAATGTCCGCTCGTGTGTACGCGGCATTAGGCACTGGTGCTGGTGCCACAACACTGCAACCCCTCACAGACACTCTAGTTGGAACGCAGGAACGAGCCCTGCTGCAAAGTATTGCATCAAAAATTGTAATTACACGCCCCTGTTAGACAGGGGCAGAAAAATTGGGCCTTAGGCACTGGTGCTGGTGCCACAACACTGCAACCCCTCACAGACACTCTAGTTGGAACGCAGGAACGAGCCCTGCTGCAAAGTATTGCATCAAAAATTGTAATTACACGCCCCTGTTAGACAGGGGCAGAAAAATTGGGCCTTAGGCACTGGTGCTGGTGCCACAACACTGCAACCCCTCACAGACACTCTAGTTGGAACGCAGGAACGAGCCCTGCTGCAAAGTATTGCATCAAAAATTGTAATTACACGCCCCTGTTAGACAGGGGCAGAAAAATTGGGCCTTAGGCACTGGTGCTGGTGCCACAACACTGCAACCCCTCACAGACACTCTAGTTGGAATGCAGGAACGAGCCCTGCTGCAAAGTATTACATCAAAAATTGTAATTACACGCCCCTGTTATACAGGGGCTGAAAAATTGTGCCTTAGGCACTGGTGGTGGCGCCCAGAACCAAAAATGTTCTTATAAGCTATCAGCGTGATGATTGAGGAGGAAGAGGATAATTACTCAGGGATAGTCACTCAGCATCAGCATAGGCAGTCTTTGAAGGGATCTGAAAAAAATTATTCAGTTACATCAGCATCAGGTGCTTGGTAGCTGGTGGTGATCCAAGACTGATTCATTTTTATGAAGGTCAGCCGATCGACCGAGTCAGTGGACAGACGCACCCTGTGATCGGTTACCACGCCTCCAGCAGCACTGAATGTGCGTTCCGAAAGAACGCTGGATGCAGGACAGGCCAGTAGCTCAATTGCATACTGTGCAAGCTCTGGCCAGTGATCCATCCTCAAGACCCAGTAACCCAGAGGATTTTCGGTGGGAAAGGTGTCCAAGTCTGATCTTGCCCCTAGGTATTCCTGCACCATGTAAAACAGACGCTGGCGATGGTTGCTGGAACCGATCATACCTTGGGGCTGCGGACCAAAAAATTGTCTGAACGCATCGGTCAGACGGCCACCTTCTCCACCGCTCCTTCTTTGACTGACCGAAGCCTCAGCAACACGTTGTCCAGAAACAGGAGTTTGTAACCTCCCAGTCTCTGGGAACGCGTTGCACAGACCTTTCTGCAAGGCCTCCCGAAGATGTTTCATCCTCTGCTCCCTCTGCGATGGCAAGATAAGGTCCGCAACCTTACCCTTGTAACGTGGATCAAGGAGGGTTGCCAGCCAGTATTGGTCCTTCTCCTTGATACCACGAATACGAGGATCCTTACGCAGGATCAGGGAGGCCATGCAGCGTAGGTTTGCTGAGGCATTCGGTCCGGAGTCCTCTGGGTCACTAAGGACAACAACGTCCGCAGCCACCTCCTCCCAGCCACGTACAAGTCCATGTGTTCCTTGGGACTGATCCCTTAAAGACTGCTGATGCTGAGTGCCAGGCTCCACCTCCATACTGACACAATCTTCCTCCTCCTCCTCCTCCTCCTCCTCCTCGTCCTCTTCCTGTGTGATCGGCGGGCACGCAGGAACACTGTCTGGATAAAGGGGGCCTTGAGAGCTAAGGAAGTCCTCCTCTTCCTGCCTCTGTTCTGCCTCAAGTGCCCTGTCCATTATTCCACGCAGCGTGTGCTCCAACAGGTGGACAAGGGGGACAGTGTCACTGATGCATGCACTGTCAGTGCTCACCATCCTCGTGGCCTCCTCGAATGGTGACAGGACAGTGCATGCATCCCTGATCATGGCCCACTGGCGTGGGGAAAAAAAACCAAGGTCCCCTGACCCTGTCCTGGTGCCATAGTCGCACAGGTACTCATTGATGGCCCTCTGCTGCGTGTGCAGCCGCTGCAGCATGGCCAATGTCGAGTTCCACCTGGTGGGCATGTCACAGATTAGGCGGTTCTTGGGCAGGTTAAACTCCTTTTGGAGGTCCGTCAGCCGAGCACTGGCATTATATGACCGGCGGAAATGCACACAGACTTTCCTGGCCTGCCTCAGGACATCCTGTAAGCCCGGGTACCTGCCCAAGAACCGCTGCACCACCAAGTTAAGGACGTGAGCCAAACAGGGCACATGGGTCAGTTGTCCCTGTCAGAGAGTTCCCTTGGGCATGCGCGCTGTTGGTGGGCATCGCGGCGCGTCGGCGCGCGTCGGCAGGCGCGCGCGCCCGGTGTTTGGCGCCAACCTGCCTATTTAAGCCATCTGCACAGGGGGCTCGGTGCTGTCCGATCTTCAGCTTCCTGTGATCCTGCTTCCTGTTTCCTGTTTCCTGTTTGATTCCGATCTCCTGACCACCGGCCTGTCTCTATTCCTCCTTGTTTGCTGCCTGCCACTGATCCCGGACCGTCCTGACTACGAATCTGCCTGCTCCTCTGTACTGCGTTGCCCGCCTGCTGCCGACCTCTGCCTGTGACCGACCAACCCGCTCCACTCCTGCTCTGCACCCACTGCCTGTGCTCCAGTTGACTGGTGATCTCCATAACCATCTTAACCGGGATCTTCCTGCAGCTACCCGCCAGGCTCTCATACCACTCTGTGCTCCCGTGCCTCCTGTCCATACTACCAGGGGCCGGTAACCAGATACGTAAGGGAGGCCTCCCCCTGCTACATCGGGCTCACCTGTCTGCTACGCACAAGTCTGACAGTATCGGACAGCCATGTCCGAGCCCGAGCAGGGAACCTCCCCCATGGAGGAACTGTGTAGACACCTGGCGGGTCTCACGCAAGCTGTGAAGAGCCTCCAGGAAGGCTACACAAGGCTGGAAGAACAAGTCCAAGTCCTGTCAGTTCCAACCCATCCACAAGCTGCTTCATCGGCCGGAGCGCCCTCAGTAGTTATGCTACCTCCAGAGCCTAAGGTACCCGTACCAGAAAGATTTGCGGGGGACCGCAGTAAATTTCGTGCCTTCCGCAATGCCTGCGAGCTTTACTTCGCCCTGCAACCTCGCACGTTTTCCTTGGAGGCGACCAAGGTGGGCTTTGTGATCTCCCTCTTGTCTGGTGAACCACAGACCTGGGCTCACCGCCTCCTGGAACGGAAGTCTGGAGCACTGGACAACCTTGATGCCTTTTTCACCGTCATGTCCCAGTTGTATGAGGATCCTCAGGTAACAGCGACTGCCGAAGCCGCCCTACACGCCCTTCAACAGGGGCGTAGAGCCGCAGAGGACTATGTGGTGGAATTTAGGCGATGGAGTTCCGACACTAGTTGGAATGATGCGGCTTTACGCTATCAATTCCGCATGGGGTTGTCTGATCCCTTGAAGGATGAGTTAGCACGGGTCGGTGTACCCCAAACATTGGATGAACTCATCAATCTGGCTATTCAGATCGACCGACGCCTCCGAGAGCGTCGCTCCGAGAGGTCTACCAGCCAATTCCGCCCTACCTGGATGCTACCCAAGGTTCCAAGCTCTCCCAGCCAGTCCTTCCCGGCACCGGCCACATCAGTTCCTGACACCTCCGAACCAATGCAACTCGGGCTATTCCGCCCTTCTCTCGATCCAGAAGAACGCCAACGCCGAAGAGTTAACAATCTCTGCATGTACTGTGGGGAGCCGGGACACTTCGTGAGGTCTTGCCCAAATAAGACACGTAAGTCGCTTAAGTCGCTGTCCATCTCTTCAATTTGTGCACCTGCTTTCTCTAAACCTGTTAATCATCTTGCTCTGTCTATCACCCTACAGCTTCCAGGAAAGATTATTCCAGCTACAGTCATCATTGATTCAGGAGCCTGCAGCTGTTTTATTGACCTGACCTTCGTTGCCAACCATCACATTCCTCTTCAGCCCAAAGTCCGGGGACTCTCGGTACATCTCGCAGATGGCTCCTCTCTTCGCTCCGGCCCTGTCACGCAGGAAACCATTCCTTTGTTGGCCACCATGGGCCCTAACCATCAAGAACTTCTGCGCCTGGATGCCATCTCCTCTCCCCTTTTTCCCATCATATTGGGGATGCCATGGTTACAGGCCCATAATCCCAGCATTGACTGGTCCAGTGGAGAAGTCAAGTTCTTGTCTCATTACTGCCGACAACACTGCTTACATACAAATTCTGCTGAGTCTACCCAATTACTCTGTTTAGACACCGAATCCGAGCTTCAACAGGTGGTCCCTGCACCCTATTGGGACTTTCTGGACGTCTTTAGCAAAAAAGGAGCAGAGGCCTTACCGCCTCATAGGCCTTACGATTGCCCAATCGAGCTATTACCTGGAGCAGAAGTTCCCTTTGGAAGGATTTTCCCACTGACAGAGCAGGAGCTGGATACTCTGAAAATATATATCGACGAGAACTTGAAGAAAGGGTTTATCCGCCCGTCTACCTCTCCGGCCGGGGCTGGCATATTCTTTGTGGAAAAAAAGGACCATTCCTTGCGTCCTTGTATAGACTATCGGGAATTGAACAAAGTAACAATCAAGAACCGTTACCCACTACCCTTAGTGCCCGAACTCTTCCAGAGATTAGGATCCGCAGTAATCTTTACCAAGCTAGATCTCCGTGGTGCCTACAACCTGATCCGCATTCGAGAAGGAGATGAGTGGAAGACAGCCTTTCGCACCAGATTTGGACATTACGAATACCTTGTCATGCCCTTCGGTCTGTGCAACGCACCTGCTACGTTCCAACATTTTGTCAACGACATCTTCCGTGACTTCCTGGATCTTTATGTTATTGTCTACCTAGATGATATCCTGATCTTTTCCTCCTCAGTCTCAGATCATCGCAGGCATGTCGGAAATGTGTTAGCCCGTCTCAGGCAGCATGGACTTTATGCTAAACCAGAAAAATGCCAATTCGAACTTCAAAGCATCCAGTTTTTAGGCCTAATCATTTCTGTTGATGGTATAAAAATGGATCCGCAGAAAGTATCTGCCATTCTGGAGTGGCCCGCTCCCTCCGATAAAAAAGGGGTTCAAAGGTTCATCGGCTTCTCGAACTTCTACAGGAAGTTCATTAGGGGCTTCTCTACAATAATTGCCCCCATCACCGAAATAACCAGACAAGGGAATCGATTCCAGTGGTCCCTTGAGGCACAATCTGCCTTCGAAAAACTCAAGGAGCTGTTCACCTCCGCCTCAATTCTAAAACACCCGGACCCTGCTCTACCATTCGTCCTTGAAGTGGACGCTTCGGAGGTCGCAGTCGGAGCTGTTCTGTCCCAACGGCAAGGTCCAAAGGCCCTTCTCTACCCAGTGGCCTTTTTCTCCCGCAAACTCTCTTCAGCGGAGAGAAATTATGATGTTGGCGATCGGGAGCTTCTGGCCATTAAATCCGCTTTGGAGGAGTGGCGTTATCTACTGGAGGGTGCAGCACACCCTATCCTGGTCTATACGGACCACAAAAATCTGGAGTATCTCCGAACGGCCAAAAGACTGAAACCCCGACAAGCAAGATGGGCTCTATTCTTCTCCAGATTTCAGTTTCATATAACGTATAGACCTGGTTCCAAGAATACCAAGCCGGATGCTCTTTCTCGTATGTTCCCTGATTCTGGTAAACCTGAGCATCCGGACACCATTCTTTCATCCGGAAATTTTCTTTTGCTTCAAGTGGATCTATTATCCCGCATAAAACAAGCTTCTTTAAATTGGACCCCAAGTTCCGGAGAGCTGGTGAGGGCCCAGGATGGTCTTTTTTGGCACAAGGGTAAAATCGTAGTCCCTGAAGATTTGAGGGTGGCAGTGCTGGAGCTCTGCCATGATCATAAGATGGCTGGACATTTCGGTGTGCTGAAGACAACGGAGTTAGTGCAGCGCACATTTTGGTGGCCTTTGTTAGTGAACGACTGCAAGAGCTATGTAGAATCTTGTACCACCTGTGCCCGGAACAAGAATAGCCGGACTAGAGCCTGGGGTCTGTTAAAGCCATTACCCGTCCCGGAAAGACCGTGGAAGATGATATCAATGGATTTCATTGTAGAGCTTCCCCAGTCAGAGGGTTTCTCTACCATCTTTGTCGTCGTAGACAGGTTAACCAAGATGGCTCACTTCCTGCCGATGAAGGGCACACCCTCGGCCATGGAGACAGCAAAGGTCTTCATTAAAGAGATTGTCAGGTTGCACGGAGTCCCATCGAACATCATATCTGATCGTGGTGTTCAGTTCACCTCACGGTTCTGGAAGGCTCTCTGCAATTCCCTGGAAATCGAGCTGGCACTCTCCTCCGCTTATCATCCCCAGACTAATGGGCAGACGGAGAGAACTAATCAAACTTTGGAGCAATACCTCCGCTGTTTTTCATCTTTCTCTCAGGACAACTGGGTCTCTCTGCTGCCAATCGCTGAGTTCTCCTATAACAACTCTCTACATTCGGCCATTAAGCAAACACCGTTTTTTGCCAATTACGGATTCCACCCGTCCTTTCTGCCCAGGTCCTTACCTGAATGTGCGATCCCTGCAGTCTCTGAGACCATGGACTTCTTTCTTTGTAACAACAAACTCTTGCAGGACACCATGGCTAAGACCCAAGAGTATAATAAAAAGATGTTTGACAGGAAGAGGCGGGGAGAGCTCATCCTGGAACCTGGCAACCAGGTTTGGTTATCCACGACCAATATAAGAATGGCCTGTCCTTCAAGGAAATTGGGCCCCAAATTCTTGGGTCCATTTACAGTCAAGAAGAGGATTAACAATGTGGCCTACGAACTCAATCTACCTAGTACCCTGAAGATTCATCCGGTCTTTCACGTTTCATTGTTGAGACCTGTTGTACCCAACACTTTTGCTGGTCGAAGTACTGACCCACCAGAACCCATAATGGTCGATAGCAAGGAAGAATTCGAGGTGGAAGCTATTCTGGATTGCAGGAAAAGACGCAACCAGTTGCAGTATTTGATCAAATGGAAGGGGTACGGACCAGAGGATAACTCCTGGGAGCCAGAGGGCAACTTACATGCCAAAGAGCTTCTGAGGTCTTTTAGGAATACCCACGCTTCCAAATTGGCACAGTTGGACATCCGGAGGCTGCCCTTGAGGGGGGGGCACTGTCAGAGAGTTCCCTTGGGCATGCGCGCTGTTGGTGGGCATCGCGGCGCGTCGGCGCGCGTCGGCAGGCGCGCGCGCCCGGTGTTTGGCGCCAACCTGCCTATTTAAGCCATCTGCACAGGGGGCTCGGTGCTGTCCGATCTTCAGCTTCCTGTGATCCTGCTTCCTGTTTCCTGTTTCCTGTTTGATTCCGATCTCCTGACCACCGGCCTGTCTCTATTCCTCCTTGTTTGCTGCCTGCCACTGATCCCGGACCGTCCTGACTACGAATCTGCCTGCTCCTCTGTACTGCGTTGCCCGCCTGCTGCCGACCTCTGCCTGTGACCGACCAACCCGCTCCACTCCTGCTCTGCACCCACTGCCTGTGCTCCAGTTGACTGGTGATCTCCATAACCATCTTAACCGGGATCTTCCTGCAGCTACCCGCCAGGCTCTCATACCACTCTGTGCTCCCGTGCCTCCTGTCCATACTACCAGGGGCCGGTAACCAGATACGTAAGGGAGGCCTCCCCCTGCTACATCGGGCTCACCTGTCTGCTACGCACAAGTCTGACAGTCCCTGTCGGAGGGCAGAGAGGAGGTTGGTGCCATTGTCGCAAACCACCATTCCTGCCTTAAGTTGGCGTGGCGTCAACCACCTCTGAACCTGCCCCTGCAGAGCTGACAGAACCTCTGCCCCAGTGTGGCTCCTGTCCCCCAAGCACACCAGCTCAAGCACCGCATGGCATCTTTTGGCCTGCGTACTTGCGTAGCCCCTTGAACGCCTACGGAGCACCGCTGGTTCCGAGGAAGAGGCCATGGAGGAAGAAGAAGAGGAGGGGGTGGAGGAGAGAGGTGTGTCACAATCAGCATTTTGGAGGCGTGGTGGCGGAACAACCTCCAACACTACTGCACCTTGTCCTGCATCCTTCCCAGCTGCCAGCAGAGTCACCCAATGCGCCGTGAAACTTAAGTAACGTCCCTGTCCATGCCTGCTGGACCATGAGTCAGCGGTAATATGCACCTTACCGCTGACCGCCCTGTCCAGCGAGGCATGGACATTGCCTTCCACATGCCGGTAGAGAGCTGGAATCGCCTTCCGTGAGAAAAAGTGGCGTTTGGGTACCTGCCACTGAGGAACCGCACATTCCACAAACTCACGGAAGGGGGCAGAGTCTACCAACTGAAAAGGCAGCAGTTGAAGTGCTAGCAATTTTGCCAAGCTAGCATTCAACCGCTGGGCATGTGGATGGCTGGGAGCAAACTTCTTTCGGCGGTGCAGCAGCTGGGGCAGGGAAATTTGCCTGGTACAATCTGGCGTCGGTGTACCAAAAGCAGATTGCCCACAAGTACTTGGCTGTGACACACCTAATTCTACACCTTCATTCCTCTCACTGCAGGTCTCAGAGAGGACTGAAGGTCTAGTGGGGTTGGAAATCTCAGCTGATGAGGAGCAAGGAGAGATCCTCTTTGTTCTTTGGTGTGGGTCTTTTAGATATGCTTGCCAACGAACTGCATGGCAGGTCAACATATGTCTGGTCAAGCATGTGGTACCCAAGCGGGAGATGTTTTGGCCACGCGAGATACGCTTGAGACATATGTTGCAAATAGCAGCGGTGCGATCTGATGCACTCGTCTCAAAAAAGGCCCACACCAAAGAACTTTTTGAATAACGCGCAGAGACTGCAGCGCCCTGCACATGTGGAGCTTTGGGGTGTGATGCAGTCAATGTGCTGCCCTTAGGCTGGCCCCTGGAGGGCATCCTGCCTCGTTGGTGATGTGCCGCCTCCTCCTCCTCCTCCTCCTCCTCTCTCCTATCAGGCACCCACGTTGAGTCAGTGACCTCATCATCCCCTCCCTCCTCATCACTGGAGCAAACCTGGCAGTATGCTGCAGCAGGGGGAGCATGACTGCCAGATTGCTGTCCTTCTTGGGCACCCCCTCTGTCCGTGCTCATGTTACTGCCTTCATCGAGCTCCGTATCATCATCAGAGCCTTCCAAACGCTGGGCATCCTCCTGGAGCATGTACCCAACACTGTGGTCAAACAGTTCGAGGGAATCCTCATGAGGACATGGTGGAGCTAGGGAAGGAGTCACTGATGACATTGAGCTGAGGGAAGAGGCCGCTGCTTTGCCAGACAAAGCACCCTGGGCATGGGTGAGAGAGGATGAGGAGGATGAGGACGGCTTGGTCATCCACTCGACCAAGTTTTCTGCATGTTGCGGCTCAACGCGGCCAGCTGCCGAAAAAAAGGCCAAGCGTGTCCCATGGCCACGGGCTGATGAGGATGCACCGTCTCCACGACCAGCACTAGACACAGAGCCTGCTTGCCCTCTCTTATTGGCTTGTGACTGTCTGCCTCTCCTTCTTGGCCTTCCAGACATACTAATGGCCTGTAGCTGCACTAAGCTGGGATAGAACACCTGTAATTTTCTTCAGGTAGCTTTATATACTGTAACCAGACAAGCCTGCCTGTCAGTAGGAAGATAACAGGAACGGATCTAGCTGAACACTGTGAGCAGGACGCACTGCACTAAATGTAAATAGCAGGAACGGATCTAGCTGAACACTGTGAGCAGGACGCACTGACTGCACTAAATGTAAATAGCAGGAACGGATCTAGCTGAACACTGTGAGCAGGACGCACTGACTGCACTAAATGTAAATAGCAGGAACAGATCTAGCTGAACACTGTGAGCAGGACGCACTGCACTAAATGTAAATAGCAGGAACGGATCTAGCTGAACACTGTGAGCAGGACGCACTGACTGCACTAAATGTAAATAGCAGGAACAGATCTAGCTGAACACTGTGAGCAGGACGCACTGCACTAAATGTAAATAGCAGGAACAGATCTAGCTGAACACTGTGAGCAGGACGCACTGCACTAAATGTAAATAGCAGGAACGGATCTAGCTGAACACTGTGAGCAGGACGCACTGCACTAAATGTAAATAGCAGGAACGGATCTAGCTGAACACTGTGAGCAGGACGCACTGACTGCACTAAATGTAAATAGCAGGAACGGATCTAGCTGAACACTGTGAGCAGGACGCACTGACTGCACTAAATGTAAATAGCAGGAACGGATCTAGCTGAACACTGTGAGCAGGACGCACTGCACTAAATGTAAATAGCAGGAACGGATCTAGCTGAACACTGTGAGCAGGACGCACTGCACTAAATGTAAATAGCAGGAACGGATCTAGCTGAACACTGTGAGCAGGACGCACTGACTGCACTAAATGTAAATAGCAGGAACGGATCTAGCTGAACACTGTGAGCAGGACGCACTGACTGCACTAAATGTAAATAGCAGGAACGGATCTAGCTGAACACTGTGAGCAGGACGCACTGACTGCACTAAATGTAAATAGCAGGAACGGATCTAGCTGAACACTGTGAGCAGGACGCACTGCACTAAATGTAAATAGCAGGAACGGATCTAGCCGAACACTGTGAGCAGGACGCACTGCACTAAATGTAAATAGCAGGAACGGATCTAGCTGAACACTGTGAGCAGGACGCACTGCACTAAATGTAAATAGCAGGAACGGATCTAGCTGAACACTGTGAGCAGGACGCACTGACTGCACTAAATGTAAATAGCAGGAACGGATCTAGCTGAACACTGTGAGCAGGACGCACTGACTGCACTAAATGTAAATAGCAGGAACGGATCTAGCTGAACACTGTGAGCAGGACGCACTGCACTAAATGTAAATAGCAGGAACAGATCTAGCTGAACACTGTGAGCAGGACGCACTGCACTAAATGTAAATAGCAGGAACGGATCTAGCTGAACACTGTGAGCAGGACGCACTGACTGCACTAAATGTAAATAGCAGGAACAGATCTAGCTGAACACTGTGAGCAGGACGCACTGCACTAAATGTAAATAGCAGGAACGGATCTAGCTGAACACTGTGAGCAGGACGCACTGCACTAAATGTAAATAGCAGGAACGGATCTAGCTGAACACTGTGAGCAGGACGCACTGCACTAAATGTAAATAGCAGGAACGGATCTAGCTGAACACTGTGAGCAGGACGCACTGACTGCACTAAATGTAAATAGCAGGAACGGATCTAGCTGAACACTGTGAGCAGGACGCACTGACTGCACTAAGTATAAATAGCAGGAACAGATCTAGCTGAACACTGTGAGCAGGACGCACTGCACTAAATGTAAATAGCAGGAACAGATCTAGCTGAACACTGTGAGCAGGACGCACTGCACTAAATGTAAATAGCAGGAACAGATCTAGCTGAACACTGTGAGCAGGACGCACTGACTGCACTAAATGTAAATAGCAGGAACGGATCTAGCTGAACACTGTGAGCAGGACGCACTGCACTAAATGTAAATAGCAGGAACGGATCTAGCTGAACACTGTGAGCAGGACGCACTGCACTAAATGTAAAGAGCAGGAACAGATCTAGCCTAATCTAGCTCTCAAATCAAATGACACTGTCTGTCTCTCTCTCTATCAGCACACCGGAACACACTACACAGGGCCGCCGTGCAGGCGGCCTTATATAGTGTGGGGCGTGTACTAAATCCCCTGAGCCATAATTGGCCAAAGCCACCCTGGCTTTGGCCAATTACAGCTCTCTCTACTGACGGCGCTGTGATTGGCCAAGCATGCGGGTCATAGTGCATGCTTGGCCAATCATCAGCCAGCAATGCACTGCGATGCCGCAGTGAATTATGGGCCGTGACGCGCCACACGAATTTGGCGCGAACGGCCCATAACGTTCGCAATTCGACGGACGGTCGAACAGCCGATGTTCGAGTCGAACATGGGTTCGACTCGAACACGAAGCTCATCCCTAGTCAGCGGATATGTCATCGCTGACATTCGGTGCTCCATAGGAGTGCATTGTTGCCTTATGAGGAGTTTATGGGTAATCTCCATCAGAACTGTGAATATTTGTGTCGCAATACCCCCATAGGAGCCGCTTAAGTATATTTGGTTCTGTACTCTGCCTCTCAACCCCAATAACAGTCTCAGCCCCCTCTGGCAATAGTGTTAGTGCAAGGACCAATAAGAAACACACACACATAATGATAAAACCCCGGATTTGTCTTTATTGCAATATTTCTGTGGGAAAGTAACAAACAGTAACAGTATATATATTCAAGTATTCAACTGGAGAGCAATAACTGAAACTAAGAACAATCTAGTTCAATACTATATTCAGGCTGCTTTCAGGGAATTCCAAACCTTAGAAAATCCCCAAGAGCAGAGGCACACTTAAATGGCAAATAAATCACAATATGACACTTTATATTGGATTGGTTACCTCTATTCAAATTTGGCTCTATGAGTCCAGGCAGGAGGAGAACAGAAGACTGACCCTCTTTATGTCAGACCTCTCTCTTCTGTCTCCTGACACCACAGGCCCAACTACAAACACTGTATTCAAATCAATATTTAATGGCTTAGCTTCCCACATAAACTGTCCCACACACCCATATACAGAGCCCTGAGTATGTGTGTGCGGGTCCGTATGGCACTAGTAACTCCTTTGAAGAAAGATGAGGCTTTGTATCTTCAGCTAGCCACTCTTGTTGGTGCACTTAAACTGCTAAATAGCAGGGTCAAACAACACAACTGGCTCGGATTATCAAGTAAATCATCAAGTAAGAATGCAGGATCTTCCTCAGCAAGGTGAAAGTACAATGGTGTCTGTATACAGTGCCTCTGTATCTGAATGACCTTGTGTCCTGTGGCATTACAGGTGTCAGCAAGGTGGCTAGGAGTGATGATGTCTGTATACAGTGTCCATACAACTCTGTGTGACTCAGTGTTCAGTGTCCTTGTTTCCTGCAAATGGGCAAAAGCCCTCTCACCCAATCCTGCGGTCAAGGCCCAAATTAACTTCCTGGAACAGGCAGGCTCTTCTAGTGACCCGACTGGTCACCTCACACTGGAACGATTCACACCATCGGTGCAGGTGAATATGCATCTGGGATCCCCCTCTCTCAGGCTAGATGTCCCGACTAGCTGTGGATGCCTAAAATCACACCGTGGACTGACCTGGGAGGCAACACCTCTCCTCTAGGTCTAATCTCTTCCTCTGCCTCGTGTAGTCTGAGAAATCTCCTCCAATCAGCAAGATGGAGTCTCTAGTCCATTTGCTCCCAGAGCAGATTGGCTATTGCAGTTCTGTCTCCATAGAAATCTATAGGGGCTGTTTTATATGGGGACTACATATCCCAGAACCCTTTGCAGCAGCTGCTTGTTAAAGTCCTTCTAATTTTCTCCTGTAATTGCTTCTGTAACTGGCTCTCCTCCTCCTGCCAATAGGGACACAGGGGAGAGTGCAAAGTGAGCAGCTCTGTGTGTGTCAGCGAAGAGAAAAAGAAAAAGGGAGGGGGGAAATTCCCCCTCAGAAACTGACAGGCACTTTCTCCCTCACAAAAGAATCTTGGCCAGCGTGGCCAGGCAGTGGGGTATCGCGGGGCACCCACTATAATGTGTGTGTATATATATATATATATATATATATATATATTTAGTTATCTGGACAAATACCGTATTTATCGGCGTATAACACGCACCAGCGTATAACACGCACCCCAATTTAGGAGGGAATTTTAAGGAAAAAAAACCTTTTAGGAGGGAAGTTGAAGGGAAAAAAAACTTACATTTAAATGCCCATCATTGCAGCCTTCTCAGTGCAGCCTTGCCCCAGTGCAGCCATGTCAGTGCAGCCTTCCCCAGTGCAGCCATGTCAGTGCAGCCATGTCAGTGCAGCCTTGCCCAGTGCAGCCTTGCCCCAGTGCAGCCTTGCCCCAGTGCAGCCTTTCCCCAGTGCAGCCTTTCCCCAGTGCAGCCTTTCCCCAGTGCAGCCTTTCCCCAGTGCAGCCTTTCCCCAGTGCAGCCTTTCCCCAGTGCAGCCTTTCCCCAGTGCAGCCTTGCCCCAGTGCAGCCTTGCCCCAGTGCAGCCTTCCCCAGTGCAGCCTTGCCCCAGTGCAGCCTTCGATCCCCTGTCCCTGCTTCCTGGGCTTCAAAATCGCCGACCGCGATTTAAAAATGGCGCCGCCGGCGCCGAAATATACCGAGCCGGTCCTCGGCTCTTTCCGGCGGCTCTCGTTCACTTTCGGCTCCACTCGTAGTCCCGAGCGGAGCTATCCGAGTAGGTTCGGCTAGCTCCGCTCGGGACTACGAGTGGAGCCGAAAGTAAACGAGAGCCGCCGGAAAGAGCCGAGGACCCTCTCTGTGTATTTCGGCACTGGCGGCGCCATTTTCAAATCGCGGTTGGCGATTTTAAAGTTTTGACAGCTCGGGATCGCAGGGGATCGGCGTATAACACGCACCTGCGACTTTCCCCTGATTTTAAGGGGAAAAAAGTGCGTGTTATACGCCAATAAATACGGTATATAAGGACTAAATTGGCAGGTTATAGTATAAAGAACTTAATTGATTTACAGGTTCCTTTTGTAGTGCAGGAGTTTAAGGTGGGTGTGTGATATGGGAAACCCTCTGCTAGTTACCCATCGTAGACTCAGATGCGAGAAAAGGACACCATCTAAATTAAATACTGTATCAGAGACCTTACTGGGCTGAGGTATTTGTCTAGATCTGGCCTTGTGAACCCCTTTTATCCACTTCAAAAGAGACGTTTGATATGCAGAGAATATGGCCATCTGTCCAGGAATGGACAATTTGCCCAGGATATGACGCCGTGTAACTAATGCCCTCTTTAACCGGTTCCCTTAAGATGCTGTAGGAGGCGCCTGTAGCGTGTGCCCGGAGCTGATGCGAGTGCCCGGCAGGTGCAATGAATGCCGGGCACCCGCGATCGCTCATCACAGAGCGAGAACCGGGATCTGTGTGTGTAAACACACAAATCCTGGTTCTCTTAGGGGAGAGGAGAGAGATCGTGTGTTCATACCAAGTTTGAGCACCGATCTCTCTCCTCCCCTAGTCAGTCCCACCCCCCCACAGTTAGAACACACCTAGGGAACACAGTTAACCCCTTGATCGCCCCCTAGTGTTAACCCTTTCCCTGCCAGTGACATTTATTCAGTAATCAGCGCATTTTTATAGCACTGATCGCTGTATAATAGTCAATGATCCCAAAAATGTGTCAAAAGTGTCTATTTGTCCACCGCAATATCGCAGTACTGATATAAAAAAAAAAAAAAAACGCAGATCACCGCCATCACTAGTAAAAGAAAAAAAATAAATAAATAAAAAATATGTCATAAATCTATCCCCTATTTTGTAGACGCTATAACTTTTGCGCAAACCAATCAATATATGCTTAGTGCATTTTTTTTTACCAAAAATATGTAGAAGAATACATATTGGCCTAAACTGAGGAAAAAATTTGCTTTTTTGAAAAAAAAAAATGGGATATTTATTATAGTAAAAAGTAAAAGATATGGTGTTTTTTTTTTTTCAAAATTGTCGCTCTTTTGTTTTTAAGCGCAACAAATAAAAACCGCAGAGGTGATCAAATACCACCAAAAGAAAGCTCTATTTGTGGTAAAAAAGGATGTCAATTTTGTTTGGGTACAGCGTCGCATGACCACGCAATTGTCAGTTAAAGCGACACAGTACCGTATTGCAAAAAATGGCCTGGTCATTGAGCAGCCAAATCTCCTGAGGCTGAAGTGGTTAATTAATTTCTCTTCCTATTCATTTTCTCCCCAAGAGAGGAAGAAGTTAGTGAGGGGCTGGGCTATGCTAAATTAAGGGGATGGGAGAAATAGTCCAATCCTGGATGAGATACGCCTGGAGGGAGGAGAAGGGTAAGATAGTTCCACCAATCAGGGTGGCCCTGTGCAAGTCTATGAGAAATGGGTCTTTATTAGTTTAAGTTTGAAACTGAGATGGCAGAAGGAGAAGAGATGCAGGGCGGCACAGTGGTGTAGTGGGTAGCACTTTCACCTAGCAGTAAGAAGGGTCACTGGTTTGAATGCCAACCACGACACTATCTGCCTGGAGTTTGCATGTTCTCCCTGTGCCTGCGTGGGTTTCCTCCGGGTACTCCGGTTTCCTCCCACACTCCAAAGACATGCTGGTAGGTTAATTGGATCCTGTCTAAATTGGCCCTAGTATGTATGAATGTGTGTTAGGGACCTTAGATTGTAAGCTCCTTGAGGGTGGGGACTGATGTGAATGTACAATGTATATGTAAAGCGCTGTGTAAATTGACGGCGCTATATAAGTACCTGAAATAAATAAATAAATAAATAAAATAATCTGGGCCCACACACAACCCCACTGGTAAATATCAGGACAACTCCTAGCAGGGCCAGACTGGGAATAAAAACCAGCCCTGGAAAAAAATTCATACCAGCCCCATAGCATTATTATACCAGCCCAACAGCAAACGTCATTATTTTCTTGTTCATGAAAGGGATGTGCATTTAAAAGCACATTTAAAGGGTGTATTATATATGAAAGCACATAGGGCTGTATCTATCTATCTATCTAGACATTGGGGGATGTCTAGCTCAGTGGTAGATGCCACTTGGATGGCCACACAGGGTTTCTTCTCCCAAAAACAATAACAAATAAAAAATGCCAAGCCACCTGGCTCTCTTCAGCAGTACTGCCACTTAGGCTTTTACGCTTCAGCCCTCTTGGCCATATAACAGGGTTTCTGTACAACTACTGTACCTCTTTTCAGCTTCCTTGCTGCTCACGCCTTTCACTTCAGGCTCTCATCTGTCTCATCTGTCTCATCTGTCTCCTTAGATGCACACAGCTTCAATGCACACAACGTCTATCTAGAAAGCAGCCCCTCACTGCTCTGATCCTGAGACTTGGGTCTCTGGTTTCACTAGTGCACACCTGCACTCTCTGAACTCCTGGAGACCTCCTGTCTCTCTGGGTGGAGCCCAGAACCCTTGTCCTAATTCTGCTATAAGCCCAGGACCCACCTGCTCAATCAACCAGCCAAAATCCTGGCTGTTCCCAAAACCCGGTCCCAGGATTGGAGATTCCGTCCCACCCATAACGCTATGGAAACTCCGGGCTCCAGGTCCCCAAATGGATTTTACAAACTTTGGAGAAAACTGATAAAACAGATTCCGCCACATTAAATGCCCCTGGAGCCCCTCAACCTGCCTATTAGAGAACCCTGGGCAACAATTACTAGGACAGGGAACTGTCCTGTCACATATCCCTCCCCCTTGTTTCGAACCAGAGGGCGAAACACATAGTTTCCTTTTGGCACCTATGTGCCAACTACCTCTTACAGAAGTCAAACCCTGTCCAACCACACTTCTCCTAAAGGGGAACTCAACCCACCACTTCCATTGGTGTCTCTCTTTTTGCCCCCCTGTCAATCTGCTATGGGTTTTGAGACCTTCCCAACTCTTCTTCCGGGTGCATTTCCAAAAGGACTTCCTCTCCTGAAATTTTAACAGGGTACCCTGGTCTTTCTACCAACCCCTCTGCCTTCTGGACATGGGATCCTCCCTTTCTTCTTTTCTCCCATAGACCTACTCTCCCGGGATTGTTGGGGACCCACTTCCATGAAACCTATCAGGGACTGACCCCTCTCACTACCTGACGCAACACTGACCAACAACATCAGTTTCCCAGGTTCACTAACCCCAGTGTGGTCACCCTTGGCAACCAAACCATCTGAGATCAACACCACATCCTTCTGTTTAACCTCAATAGCAATGTTCCCCAAGAGGTTTTTCAACTCAATATTATCATTGTCATCAGGACTTCTTGTCACCTTGTTTGCTAGGACAGTGTCTATGGAGGGACCATCTACAGGCAGGCAGTTATTCCCTATGGGACATTCCCGCAGTTTCACATTGCCCCCTGTTGTCCAACACTCCAATAGCGACTGTCCTACCAACGTACATTTTTTGCCACATTTTTCCACACCAATCTCTTTAACCATTTCTGTGTCCATTGGTACCTCAACCAATACCTCTGAGTTGTTCAACAGTGCTCTACAGTGCTTCTCATACACTTTTTCATTACAGTTCCCAACACTGTCATTTCCTGTCAAAGTGTCTCCGGGTACCTCAAACTGCACCTCCCTGTGAGTGATGGACCGAAATCCCACTACTGCCACGTCTTTTCTGGGCCCTTCCTTTACATGAGGTCTAACGGGTGAGACAGTACACGCGCCATGTACCAACCACTGCTCAGCCGCACCTCGGATCGCACCAGCAGGAATGCACTCCATCACACCAGCATAGGGAGAGACTAAATACACTATATTTAGTATTTCTGATTCCTCTAGCAGTTCCCCTGAGCACCTTCCACCCACAAGTGCCGCTGGAAGTACTCCCGCAGAGAACTGTGACACCACTTTCCCCAAAATTAACCAACATTGCAGTAACCAATTTTTATCAACATTGCTTAACATCGCCTGTACCACCTGTCTCCACTGATTGGTACTACGCAGTACCAGGTCACCCATCTGCGGTGGATACATGCAGGTGTACAGCGGAAAGATTTTCACCATTTCCAACAACATCTCAGTTATTTCTAGACATGCCACATCTAAACACAGAACTCTAGGGACTTTTCCCTTACTAACGACGTGGAGGGGCTCATTTGTTAAGGCTTGAGAGGCTGAGACACTCAAAGATACCTCCACCTCAGAGGCAACTGACAAAACTTGCAGCTCCCCATGAGCACTGCTAAACGCATGTGTCACACTCATCCTCATTTTCAGCAACACTGAGCCCATCCAAGTCCCTATCCATTATCCCATCATCCTGACGCTCAACATTACTCATCTCTTTTGCTGTGGACAAAACTTCTGCTATATATGCGCCCTCTTCCGATCCTTCTATCCTTCTTCCTGGAGGGGGTTAAGTTCTGCAACAGCCAATGCACCAGTGTCTACTGGCTTTGCAGCCTCTCCATTTGTCACAGCAGCAATAGTGTCCAGCTTACTATTACCTTCAGAAATGTCTTTTCACCACGCTAACACCTTTATGGCGAGACTATCCCAGTCTATCGTGTCTGTGCTCCAGTCATCAGCACTCCGTAGTACTGCTCCCTCTGCCCATGGAGACACAGGTGGACAGAGTGGTTTAGTAGCATGCATCCTGCACCAGTCACTGTCAACCACATCAGATTGTGATAATTCATGCTCCATCATTTGAGCGGTTTTCCCATTGTTTTCCACCTGAGCAGTATCAGAGCTGTCCTGGACCCCCACCGACTCCAACACAGGGAGTCCTTTTGAGATTTCCTGGGACAACTCTGCGGCACTGCCTGTGGTTACCATGGGAGACACCAAACCATCAACTTTGTCAGTAATACACTTTTCAACATCATCATTATCCACCTTTCTGCCTGGTATAGGCTGCGTTAGCACATTAGCAGTTTGAGATTGTATAATACTTAGTACATCGCTTTTCACCTCATGTGAAACACACTTGCCAGTTGGGGCAGCGACACAGTTGTCCTGGGAAACCCTGAGCTCAGACACCATGAGCTCCTGGGCGGTCTCCAGGGACACCTCTGCTACACCTGCCATGTTTGCCATGGGCAACGGCACACATTTCTCAGTGGTCACCCCTGACATTTCTGGATGCAATATCACATTTTTAATCGCATTAGCGAGCAACATATTATATTCATTTTTACCACTTGTCTTCCTGCTACACAGTACACTGCCTGAAGACAAGTCCTTAACAGTCCTCAAGCTTGCTGCAGGTTTAGCTTCAAACTGGGCGTTGCTACTATACAAGGTATTCATTTGCAGCAAGTCTCTGAAAGCAATTTTTTTTACTGGACTTATTCCCACTTCACAGGGAATAGTCCCATAACACATTTGTAACTGCAACAGTCTTACCATTCCATTTGGCAGGTGTTGAAAGCTTCAATTCTTTGCTGTGCTCTCACAAGCTAATGCCCCCACATGGACCTGGGGCAACATTGCATCCTTCTTGGATTTTCCAACATCCCCTGCAGGCCAAACAGATTTCCTGTTGCCAGGGGTAACAGAAGACCCACACACATGGTCATACCCCTTACAGGATGCTGGACACGGTGCCCTCTTCTCTGGGCTGACCACTTAACACAAGCAGCCATAACTTGAAACCACTGGTTTCTTGTGCTCTCCATCACCCCCTGCAAGCTAAAAAAAAAATTCCTTCATGGTTGCCAGTGGTGACAACAGACACTTTTGCACAAACCTCTTCACTCAGAATTTGAGCCCCATCTCTGCTGTAGCTCCTCCTTTCTGCAAACAGACTTTCTCTGGTTGCTATGGGAGACCACATTCTCCCTGCTGATCTTTTCCAGCGCTCTCTAGATTGGATTGCTCCTAGGAAATTGTCGTAGTCATCTCGGTTATGATACATCCCACGGTACACCTCTTGGTACTCCTCCATCAGAAAAGGTTGCACCAACTCAACCCAGCGACTTTTGTGCCATCCTCTGTAGGAAGCAATCATCGCAAAATCATCCAAAAAGTCTTCAACATGTTCAGAAGGCAGCATAGGCCGTATGAAGTCAGCTGTACGGATTTCTGCTTTGTTGCCACGGGCAACCGCACCCATCTGCTCACTCTTTGCACTGACGGCTTGCTTTCCTTTTTCCTTTGCTCCAGTGCGGCCAAGTGCATTTTTCACCAGTCTGGGGCTTGTTCTATTGGTAACAACCCCCCCAGCCACAAGGTTCTGTCTATTATCTCAGCAAACATTGCTTCCTTTTTGCGTTTTGACCGCCCCATCTCTGCAGTCAGGCACACAACGCTTTTTAACACAGTTCCTTTTAACACAGGAACATTTTGCTTACTGTCTCTTTAAGACTTGCAAACAGCACACTTTCACATGCAGATTCCACTGGTTCACATTAGTTGCTCCTCACAGCATTGCTGCAAAACACAGTTTCTTGCTACTCACTGTTTTTTGGTATGCGAGGATCTGGAACTCTTCCAACATGCCCGCATTCAAACACCACTTGTGACATTGGGGGATGTCTAGCTCAGTGGTAGATGCCTTTTCAGTAAGTTCACAGCGAACAGGATCTTTAGTTTAAGGGCATGGTAGCCCACTTTTAGTAAAAGGAACAAAATAAAGGAAAGTTCATACATGTACTTGGATGCCCACACAGGGTTTCTTCTCCCAAAAACAATAAGTGAAAAATGCCAAGCCACCTGGCTCTCTTCAGCAGTACTGCCACTAATGCCGCGTACACACGGTCGTACTTTTCGTCTACAAAAGTCCAACGGACGCTGACGGACTAAAGCTGGCTGGTAATCCGATCGTGTGTGGGCTTCTCCGGACTTTCAACGTACTTTTTTAGCCTCAAATCCGACGTACTTTAGATTTGAAACATGCTTTAAAACTTTACTTCGTAACTACGACGGACCCCGAAATCCGCTCGTCTGTGTGCTAGTCCGACGGACAAAAAGCCACGCTAGGGCACCTATTGGCTACTGGCTATGAACTTCCTTATTTTAGTCCGGTGTACGTCATCACGTACGAATCCGACCGACTTTTGTGTGGTCGTGTGTAGGCAAGTCCGTTCGTTAGAAAGTAGGCCGCAAGTCCGCCGCAAGTCCACCGAAAGTCTGCCGGAAGTCTGTCGGACAGGCTGTCTGACTTTTGTAGACGAAAAGTACGACCGTGTGTACGCGGCATTAGGCTTTTATGCTTCAGCCCTCTTGGCCATATAACAGGGTTTCTGTACAACTACTGTACCTCTTTTCAGCTTCCTTGCTGCTCAGGCCTTCCACTTCAGGCCAGTGGCGTCTCCAGCTTTCATTTTTAGGGGGGGCACATGGGGGGACAGGGACAAAAGTAGGGGGGCAACTATAAAATGCAATTATATATATATATATATATATATATATATATATATATATATATGCTGGGGCCCTTTACTACGACCCCACAATGGCCCTTTCATATGTTCTGCAGTGAGCTCCCTTCCTACTGTATTGGGGCCCCCCAGGGTGGCAGAAAACAAGAGATATATGTCACCAGCATACCAAGAAAATATAAGGATCCCAAGCAGTGGGAGAACTATCAGGGTTGTAAAGGTTGTCTTTCCACCTGGCCCTGGTGTTCTGCCACTGTGGGGATCCCCAGCCTCCTCTAGCTGTCCTGCCCCTGCTATTGACAGCGCTGGTCTGGCATCTCTTGGAATTAAGTATGGGAGAAATCAGTCTGTTTTTTCAGTAACTGAGAGTCCTGGTGGAGTCCTTCCTGCAACTCGCTCTTCTCCCTGCCAATGAGGATGCAGGGGAAGAAGTAGATTGGGTGGCCATGGTTGTGTGAGCGCTCGCATTATGCAGTGTCAGCGAGCAGAGGGAGGGGGGAGGAATCACCCGCAGGAGCTGTCTGGGGACTCTCTCCCTCTTAGACATTGATTTTTTGTAAAAAAAAAATATTTTTTTTAAAGGGGGGGGGGGGGGCACATGGCGGGGCACAGCATAATGTTGGGGGGTCAGGGCCCCCTCTGCCCCCCCCCCTAGGGACGCCATTGCTTCAGGCTCTCATCTGTCTCCTTAGATGCACACAGCATCTATCTAGAAAGCAGCCCCTCACTGCTCTGATCCTCAGACTTGGGTCTCTGGCTTTCACTAGTGCACATCTGGACTCCTGGAGACCTCCTGTCTCTCTGGGTGGAGCCCAGAACCCTTGTCCTGACTCTGCTATAAGCCCAGGACCCACCTGCTCAATCAACCAGCCAGACTCCTGGTTGTTCCCAAAACCCGGTCCCAGGATTGGAGATTCCGTCCCACCCATAACACTAAGGAATCTCCGGGCTCCAGGTCCATAAATGGATTTTACAAACTTTGGAGGAAACTGATAAAACAGATTCCGCCACATTAAATGCCCCTGGAGCCCCTCAACCTGCCTATTTGAGAACCCTGGGCAACAATTACTAGGACAGGGAACTGTACTGTCACAATATATATATATATATATATATATATATATATATACAGGACCCCCTTACTTTGTTGTATTCACTCCCCCCTTACATCAGTGACCCCCTCAGACTGGCCTGGCGGCACTGTCACTGACCTCCTCTCAGGTGCACCATGTAGGGCTCAATCGGCTCCAGCTTGGTGGCTATGGTTTTAACCAATAGTCTCTTCTCCACAGTCCACACACATCTGACTTCTGCCATGATCCCCATCCCGGTAGCACTCCCTCTCTTGACTACTCTCCAGACTCCCTCAGAGACTGCAGACATGATATAAGACAAGAGATGGTTAGAGGTTGTGGACATGATACAAGAGATGTCAGAGACTGCAGACATGGTACAAGAGATCAATGCAGCCTCGGAAGTGCCCATGAATGCAGCCTCACTGTGCCCATCAAATGCAGCTTCACGGTGCCCATGAATGTAGCCTCACTGTGCCCATGAATGCGCCTAACTGCCCATCAATGCAGTCTCACTGTGCCCATGAATGCGGCCTCACTGTGCCCATGAATCCAGCTTCACTGTGCCCATGAATGCGGCCCCACTGTCCATCAAATGCAGCATTACTGTGCCTGTGAATGCAGCCTCACTGTGCCTATGATTGAAGCCTCACTTTGCCCATGACTGCAGCCTTACTGTGCCCATCAATGCAGCCTTACTGTGCCCATCAATGCAGCCTCACTGTGCTCATCAATGCAGCCTCACTGTTCCCATCAATGCAGCCTCACTGTGCCCCATCAATACATGTTCACCATGGCATTGCCTAGAAGTCCCAGTATGTCCCACTTGTTACACTTGTCTCTGTAGAGCTAGATGTTCCACTGGCTCCCCTCCTCCTAACTCTGTAGAATTAGAGGTCCCAGCATTCCCACTGGTTTCTCGCTTGTCTCTGCAGAACTAGAAGTCCCAGTATGTCCCACTGGTTACTCAGTCACCATGGCATTGCCTGGATCACACACACAGCGCTCCCCTCCCTCGCTCTCTCTCCTATGTGTCACACACAGCGGGCATCTCCCGCGGTGTGTGTCATAGAGTTGGCTGGGTCTGTGTTCGGCTGTGCTGTAGAAAGGTCCCACCCCCCTAGACTGGCTCGTGTAATAGGCGATTGACTCCAGTGTTCCATTTACTATCACAAGAGCCGGTCTAGGGGGGGCGGGACCTTGCTACAGCACAGCCGAACACAGACCCAGCCAGCTCCATGACACACACCATGGGAGATGCCCACTGTGTGTGACACATAGGAGAGAGAGAGAGCGAGGGAGGGGAGCACTGCAGTCAGCCGCAGCTCAAAGCAGCCCCAGGGCAGACGGCCTACTGGGAAATTTCCTGATATCCCGGTAGGCCAGTCCAGCCATGCCTCCGAGCACTTGCAATGTATACGTGTTGGTCCTATTTATTGTTTGTTTTACTGTTTGTATTTTAATGTTTTGAGGAATATACTCTGTATTCCTTTATTTAACCTATGATTTTCTTCCTGTGTCTGTACTATAGATAGATTGCTGTGTATTAGTTTAGACCTTCTTACTATTTACCAATACATTTTTGTTATTATTATTAAAGCTTTCACTCATGGTCAAAGAACTCTCATTAACCCAAATCATATCTGAGAGATATTAAATCTCAAAATATAACTTTCGGGTAACAGAATGGAGGCTCCGATCAGGTCCACCTGAAAAACTGACAGGCAGACCTAATCAGAAAGCCCTTGTGAATAGGGCCTAGTTGAACTCAATTTTCCGTTTGAATCAGCTAAATGCATTCTAGGTGCATGAAAACAAAAGTGGTACAAAGTCCTACAGTTGATTTTCTTTAGAAAGAAGGCACAGTCTGAGCAGTAGTCTGTCCCCTGTCAGCATGCTCTGTGTAAAAGCAGCGGTCTCTCTGCAGAGGTTTAAACCCCTCCTCCCCTAAAGCTTAAAGTTTGTTTCGAGGTGGGGGGGACACTGCCTCCGCACAGAGAGCAAGGGGGTCCTTTTCTACAGAATGCTGACAGGGGGCAGACTTTTCTATTCAGGCTGTTGTTGAAACCTAAAGAAAATTAACCGTACAACTTTGCTTACCATTTGTTTTGATGCACGTGGAATGTATTTAGCTGATTTAATATTAAAGTTCATTTGGCCTTAGAGATAAGTCCAAATGTAAGCATTATAGCCTGCAGCCTCCAGGATTCATGTTAAAAGAAAAGTAGTCCTGAAAGAAATATATGGGTTAATATTCCTGACCTCCTTTAATATAACCCAGAATTCTCTATTTATTTTGTGTGAATCTTATTCTTCTAATCTCAACAACCTATTGATTATATTTGTGAACCTCGTTTGTGTTTTGTTTGAAGATGTTTGTATATCATTATTTGATAAAATTATAATGTATTTAAAAATAAATAAAGTCAAAATTAAAATCTAATTGTCAAAACTGTTCTCATAACAATACAAGAACAGCACCAATACTTAACGTAATATGAATCTATTAGAAACAATGGCTTATGCTGGGCAAAAAATCCAGTTTAAATATTTGTCCATAACATTTTATGATCATCTTCAATTTCATACATATTTTATGTTTTGTAAATAGGTGTAAAATTACCAGCTATACTCTAGCAAAGATTAGAGTAATATGCATTCACCGGCCATTTTATTAGGTACACCTTGCTAGTTTTGGGGTGGACCCCCTTTTTCCTTCAGAACTGCCTTAACTCATTATGGCATAGATTCAACAAGGTGTTGGAAACATTCCTCAGAGATTTTGGTCCATATTGACATGATAGCATCATGCAGTTTCTGCAGATTTGTCAGCTGCACATCCATGATGCGAATCTCCAGTTCCTCCACATCCCAAAGGTGCTCTATTGGATTGAGGTGAAACTCATTGTCATGTTCAAGAAACCAGCTTGAGATAATTTGAGGTTTGTGACATGGTGCATTAGCCTGCTGGAAGTAGTCATCAAAAGATGGGTACACTGCAGTCATAAAGGGATGTACATGGTCAGCAACAATACCGAGGTAGGTTGTGGCATATAGCGATGCTCAATTGGTACTAAGGGCCCGAGTGTGCCAAGAAAATATCCCCACACCATTACACCACCGCCATCAACCTGAACCGCTGATACAAGGAGGATGGATCCATTCTTTTATGTTGTTTACATCAAATTCTAACCCTACCATGTGAATGTCGCAGCTGAAATCGAGACTCATCAGACAGGCACCGATTATCCAATCTTCTATTGTTCAAATTTGGTGAACCTGTGCAAATTTTAGCCTCAGTTTCCTGTTCTTAGCTGACAGGAGTGGTACACAGTGTGGTCTTCTGCTGCTGTAGCCCATCTTCTCCAAGGTTAGATGTGTTGTGCATTCAGAGGTGGTATTCAGCATACCTTGGTTGTAACAAGTGGTTATTTGAGTTACTGCCCATTCTCCTCTGACATCAACAAGACATTTTCGTTCACACAACTGCCGCTCACTGGATATTTTGTCTTTTTCAAACCATTCACTGTAAACCCTAAAGATGGTTGTGCGAGAAAATCCCAGTAGATCAGCAGTGGATTTCCACTGCATGGTGCAAGTGGAGCCTAATATCTTTGGAGACGGAGTGGCTGTTAATCCCTCATGCCGAATCCTGTGTCTACTTTCCCAGTTTACACGCCTGTTTGACTCCTTGCCGCTGGCAGGGGGTCCATATGATTTGGTAGGAGTACCTAATTATCTTGTTTGGTGGTGGCTGCACAGTGGATGGTGAATAGGGATGAGCCAAACACCCCCCTGTTCGGTTCGCACCAGAACATGCGAACAGGAAAAAAGTTTGTTTGAACACGCAAACACTGTTAAAGTCTATGGGACACGAACATGAATAATCAAAAGTGCTAATTTTAAAGGCTTATATGCAAGTTATTGTCATAAAAAGTGTTTGGGGACCTGGGTCCTGCCCCCAGGGGACATGGATCAATGCAAAAAAAAGTTTTAAAAACTGCCGTTTTTTCAGGAGCAGTGACTTTAATAATGCTTAAAGTCAAACAATAAAAGTGTAATATCCCTTTAAATTTCATAGCTGGGGGGTGTCTATAGTATGCCTGTAAAGGGGCGCATGTTCCCTGTGTTTAGAACAGTCTGACAGCAAAATGACATTTCGAAGGAAAAAAAACATTTAAAACTACTATTGCATTGCCGACAATACACATAGAAGTTCATTGATAAAAACGGCATGGGAATTCCCCACAGGGGAACCCCGAACCAAGATTTAGAAAAAAATGACGTGGGAGTCCCCCTAAATTCCATACCAGGCCCTTCAGGTCTGGTATGGATATTAGGGGAACCCCGGCCAAAATTTTAAAAAAAAATTACGTGGGGTTTCCCCTAAATTCCATACCAGACCCTTCAGGTCTGGTATGGATTTTAAGGGGAACCCCGCGCCAAAAAAAAAAACAGGCCACATGCCCTCAACATTGGGAGGGTGCTTTGGGGTAGCCCCCCAAAACACCTTGTCCCCATGTTGATGAGGACAAGGGCCTCATCCCCACAACCCTGGCCGGTGGTTGTGGGGGTCTGCGGGCGGGGGGCTTATCGGAATCTGGAAGCCCCCTTTAACAAGGGGACCCCCAGATCCCGCCCCCCCCTGTGTGAAATGGTAAGGGGGTAATTACCCCTACCATTTCACTAAAAAACTGTCAAAAATGTTAAAAATTACAAGAGACAGTTTTTGACAATTCCTTTATTTAAATGCTTCTTCTTTCTTCTATCTTCCTTCATCTTCTTCTTCTTCTGGTTCTTCTGTTTCTTCCTCCGGCGTTCTTGTCCAGCATCTCCTCCGCGGCGTCTTCTATCTTCTTCTCCTCGGGCCGATCCGCACCCATGGCATGGGGGGAGGCTCCCGCTCTTCTCTTCATCTTCTTCCTTCTTCTCTTTTTCTCTTCTTCTCTTCTTCATTTTCTTCTCCGGGCCACTCCGCACCCATGCTGTCATGGGGGGAGGCTCCCGCTGTGTGACGGCGTCTCCTCGTCTGACGGTTCTTAAATAACGGGGGCGTGGCCACCCGGTGGCCCCGCCCCCTCTATCGCACGGTGACTTGACGGGACTTCCCTGTGACGTTACGGGGAATGCCACAGGGAAGTCCCGTCATGTCCCGTGCGTCAGAGGGGGGCGGGGTCACCGGGTGGCCCCGCCCCCCGTTATTTAAGAACTGTCAGACGAGGAGACGCCATCACACAGCGGGAGCCTCCCTCCATGCCAGCCCGGAGAAGAAAATGAAGAAGAGAAGAAGAGAAAAAGAGAGGAAGAAGAGAAGAAGATGAAGAAGAAGATGAAGAGAAGAGCGGGAGCCTCCCCCTATGCCATGGGTGCGGAGCGGCCCGAGGAGAAGAAGATAGAATATGCCGCGGAGGAGATGCTGAACGAGAACGCCGGAGGAAGAACCAGAAGAACCAGAAGAAGAAGAAGATGAAGGAAGATAGAAGAAAGAAGAAGCATTTAAATAAAGGAATTGTCAAAAACTGTCTCTTGTCATTTTTAACATTTTTGACAGTTTTCTAGTCAAATGGTAGGGGTAATTACCCCCTTACCATTTCACACAGGGGGGGGGGCTGGGATCTGGGGGTCCCCTTGTTAAAGGGGGCTTCCAGATTCCGATAAGCCCCCCGCCCGCAGACCCCCACAACCACCGGCCAGGGTTGTGGGGATGAGGCCCTTGTCCTCATCAACATGGGGACAAGGTGTTTTGGGGGGCTACCCCAAAGCACCCTCCCAATGTTGAGGGCATGTGGCCTGGTATGGTTCAGGAGGGGGGGGCCCCACTCTCGTCCCCCCCTCTTTTCCTGTGGCCTGCCAGGTTGCGTGCTCGAATAAGGGTCTGGTATGGATTTTTGGGGGGACCCCACGCTGTTTTTTTTTTTTTGGCGCGGGGTTCCCCTTAAAATCCATACCAGACCCTTCGGGTCTGGTATGGAATTTAGGGAAAACCCCACGTCATTTTTTTTTAAAATTTTGGCCGGGGTTCCCCTAATATCCATACCAGACCTGAAGGGCCTGGTATGGAATTTAGGGGGGCTCCCACATCATTTTTTTTTTTAATCTTGGTTCGGGGTTCCCCTGTGGGGAATTCCCATGCCGTTTTTATCAATGAACTTCTCTGTGTATTGTCGGCAATGCAATAGCCGCGAGTAGTTTTAAATGTTTTTTTTCCTTCGAAATGTCATTTTGCTGTCAGACTGTTCTAAACATGGGAAACATGCGCCCCCTTTACAGGCATACTATAGACACCCCCCAGCTACGAAATTTAAAGGGATATTACACTTTTATTGTTTGACTTTAAGCATTAGTAAAATCACTGCTCCTGAAAAAACGGACGTTTTTAAAACTTTTTTTTGCATTGATCCATGTCCCCTGGGGTAGGACCCGGGTCCCCAAACACTTTTTATGACAATAACTTGCATATAAGCCTTTAAAATTAGCACTTTTGATTTCTCCCATAGACTTTTAAAGGGTGTTCCGCGGCATTCGAATTTGCCGCGAACACCCCAAATTGTTCGCTGTTCGGCGAACTTGCGAACAGCCAATGTTCGAGTCGAACATGAGTTCGACTCGAACTCGAAGCTCATCCCTAATGGTGAACTCTCTTCATGCTTTTTCCTTATGGATGCAGACTAGATCTATTTCTACCATCTCGGAACTGTTCTCAATCTATGAGTCATTCCTATTTTCTACGGACTTATTGTGGATCTATCAAGTTTTTTCACTTTTGAATTAAGATTGATAGACACACATGATTTCATTTGTTTGTATTATGCACATGTTCATATATGTATTTATGTCTATGCAGGTATAAGCCATTATCCTTGTATATTTGATACACTCTTATGCCCCATACACACGATCGAATTTTCCAACAACAAAACCGTGGATTTTTTTCCAAAGGATGTTGTCTCAAACTTGTCTTGCATACACACGATCACACAAATGTTGGCCCACATTCCGAACGTGAGAACACGGTGACGTACAACAGGTACGATGGGACTATAAAAAGGATGTTCAATGGCTAGTGAGCCACCCTTTGGGCTCCTTCTGCTAATCTCATGTTTATCTTGTGTTAGTAGAAGTTTGGTGAGAGACGATTTGTGCTTTTCAGCCTCGTGCTTTTCAGTTCATTTCTGCTTTTCAGTTTGTGCTTGTCGGTTCATATCTGTTCGTAAGTGCGTGTTGTCAGTTCATTCCTGTCTTTCAGTGCGTTCTTTTCATAGTTCACTTCTGTTTTTCAGTGAGTTCTTGTCCGCTCATTTCTGATTTTCAGATCGTTCTTCCGAGGTCCTTTCTGATTTTCAGTGCGTTCTGTTAGTTCGTTCTGACCAGCCGGCCATTTTCTAGCCATGTTGCGGTTACGTTCTCCTCAGAGAGCTTGTGCCATTGTTGGGCTTGGTGTTGGAGTTCTTGCTCCAGCGTAACCAACTCTGTCACATGCCTTTGCTGCGGGAGATCCAGGAGAATAATCCTGATGATTTCAGGAATTATCTCCGGATGACGGACCCCATTTTTCACCGTCTGTTGGCTTTGCTGTCCCCTTATATTACGAAGCAGGACACCTGCAGGACACCTGTATGCAGCAAGCCATCACTCCCGAGCAGAGGCTCGTCACCACCTTGCAGTACTTGGTGACAGGGAGAAGTCTCCAGGATATCAAGTTCATGACTGGGATCTCCCCCCAGGCTCTGGGAATCATTATTCCGGAGACCTGTTCTGCCATCATACAGGTCCTGCAGAAGGACTATATTAAGGTAAATGTTATCCTTTAACATCACATTCTATGTATCTAATGTTTGCTAATGTGTTGTATTTATTTCATCATTCCATAATTACCATGATTGTAATATGCTGTGAATGTCCTCTTTGTCCTCATGCATGCTGAAAGCTTTTAATGCTCCTTTTTTGTCCTTCATGCATATTTGCCTTCACTAACCTCCCCAGCATGCTATCCTGGGCCCATACACACCTAGCCTAGTCACTTAACAATGTATTTTGTCAGCTCCATTGTAGTGCTTACCCTAAACACCCCCTAAAATGTGTCCAAATGTTATTGTTGTCTTTAAATTCATGCAGAGTGCAAGAGGCTTTTTTGGGGGGGCAAAACTCATTTGGAACCCTCCCTCCCCCCAACCACTAAGTCAACCGATAACAATACTCTATCTGCTGACTTTGCCAAAGCCATACACACTATACTTACCTCGTTTGTGTTCATATGTATGGATAAATTCACCAAAGCATGTAGTGCAAGTGCCTGCCTGAATACTTTCAAATGGTACTGTTTCAAGTTTTGTTCTCCTATTATCTTGACTTTATATTATCTTGAATATATATATTATCTTGATTATATTATTTTGGCAGGTCAAAGTAACAAACATTATGTATGCATTCAGCTCTCAATGAAGTGGAGAGGGTTACCTGTCCAAAACATCTCTCCCCCTAAAATTTTTACATTGGGCCATTAGAGGGCATGATGAATCTAATAAGTGGACCTTATACTTTTGACTTTAAATACTCATTTCAATAAATTTTATACTTATGTTGGCCAAGAATGTTTGTGTCTAATCTGCTTGCAATGTTATGTGCAAAAGTACTATTTTTTTTGTTTGACTCCACAGTTTCCTTCAAACCCACAGGAATGACAGACTGTGGTTTCACAGTTTGCCCAGCAGTGGGACTTTCCGGTGGGGCAATAGATAGGAAAAACATCCACATCATCCCACCCCCCAACTCGGGGTCATACTATTATAATTATAAGGGGTATAGTAATTTAGTGTTGTTGGCGGTATGTGGACGCGGAGAAGAATGGCCGGATGGTGGAGTCATCGCCCAGACGGAGTTCTACAGAAGGCTCCAAAATGGTAGCTTGGGCTTGCCACCTCCAGAAGACAACGTGGCAGGACTCCCATTCATTTTCATAGTGGATGAAGCATTTTCGCTTTGATGTAGGGAAAAGACACACAGTATGTCAACATGTGCTATCTGCCATCATGGGATATCAATGTACACGTTTTGTGGGTGCAACCCCTTCCTCGCAACTAAAGTAGATGAGAGGAAGGGGTTGCACCCACAAAACATGTACATTGATATCCCATGATGGCTGATAGCACATGTTGACACACTGTGTGCATCTTCAAAATTTGGCTTTCAAATTACTTTAAAATTTATATAAAATATTAAAAAATAACGACAACATTGAATTTTTTTTTTGGTTAGATTTTGGCTAAAACATCAATGATGTTGGTGAGTCTTTTTTCAACATCATTGATGATACTTAGCACACATATATTTGAGGCAAGAAATAGTAATATGAAACATTGCTTGGAAGTGTTGTCCAATTGTCTGTTTTGGCCAAGTTCCAAGCTGAAGACATGATTTTTTCCCTTTCCAAAGCTGGAATACTTACCTGTTTTGTTAAAGTTTCACACATGGAGAGACCCCTAGTATCCACTGGAGCACCTGCGTGGGACACCATAAAAAGGGTGTTCTGGTGTCCCACACTAGTGTTCCTGCATCCAGATGTGTAAACAGCTGCTGAGCGTCCTCTCCTTACACTGAATCTAGTTTGCATTTCATGGGAATGCAGGCCGCACCTACCCTCCCCAAATACCAAAACTTATATGTCTTATTTAAATAATAACTCAAGACACTTATTGGCAAAGAAATGGCCGCAGCACTTTTATTGGTGTATTCATATCAATAAATAAATAATAACCATATTCTGATAATTTTATTGCTTCATAAAATTCTTATATTTCAATCAACTTAAAAACAGCTCAGTCTTAAAGGACTCAAGCATACACAAAATTTTTAACCAAAGTCCCCACATGCCGGGTTTGAAATTTCAAGCCCGGCCTACCCCACAACCATGGCCAATTCAATACAGTTTTGCAATCCTACATTAAATATGTCTAATCCTATGTCAGACAGATGAACTCCATCTGATCTATATAATCCAGGAAAACCACCCTCTATATCAATATGTTTATACGAGAAACCTCCAATGCATGGCATAAATTTTTCCATAAACTTGTTCAATCGTTTCCTAATTTTCTCAAAATTTTTAAATTGTGCTTCTTGGAGCCATACTAGCTGAGGGACTATCTCCAAAAAGATAATTGTGGTATTCGGAAATGACAACTTAACTCTATATGAGTCACGTCTAAACAAAGACATGAGGTTCAACGTTCTAATTTTCCCCACATTATTTCCTCCTAGGTGCACTATTAAGACATCCGGGGCTGGCCATCACTCAATTAACCTAGAGACATAAAAAAAACAAATTAGCCCTTCGAAGACCTCTAATTCCTTTATAGAAAATTTGAATTTCTCCAGGATCCAAAGACAAATTGGACGTATAGCAGCGCTTCTTGGCTCTTTTAATATACCAGTATACAAAAGAGTGGCCCAGGATCCAAACATATCTTCTATTGCCTAGAATTAAAGAAAAAGATCAGGTCTAGCATAAATCTGAAAACGTTGAGATTCTCATTTCCCCAACTGTTTGATTATTGTATCACCCAATCCCATCCTAGCAGCCTCCGTAGCTGCCCCGATCCTGAAAGAATGAGAAGTAAACTTAAAATGATGTAAATCCAATTTTCTCATGCAAGCCTTTAGTATGTAATTGAACTGATACTGAGTAAGAGGGGACCCATCAGCGTGAAGTAAAAAAGCAAAAAATGTCCTTCTCCTATTGGCCTAACTGCTAGGTAACCAGTTATGACTCTAACTGGACATATATCCAGATCTCCACATTGGCTTAAAGATACCCAACTGCCTTTTCCTAACCTATCCGTCTTTGACACGGATGAAAAATCTGATCCCTGTCTCAGAGACAATCACATTCTGTTTTAATAAACCCACCACTACCTTTTTGTTTTTTGGCAGCAACTCAGATTTTCTGAGAGCTCCAAAAAAGGCTAGTACAAAAGCGGTATTAAATAACATAAAATAGCCTCAAAACTGGATGAACACACTGAATGTGTAGTAACACACAGCTGTTTTACCAAGTGAATCGAAATGGGTCTCCTATTATCTGGAATGGAATGGCTCTTCCTGTATCCTTTCAGGGTCTGTTGAATAGAAAAGAAGGCTGTGCATGGAGGTACGTTTCTCAATTTGAAGAAAAAGGATAACCCAGCTATGATTTTGGAAATGTGACTATGTGACCATTCTAACTGCATTTAACTACATAGAAACATCTGAATATCTGTTTCAGAAGGAGAATCAAATTGTATATCCATTTCCTTATCAAAGTTAAACCACCTATTCCATGCGGTTGTATACTCAACCCATGTACTTTCTGCCACAGAGTGTCTTATTGCATTTGTAAAAACTCCTAAATTAGGCTCCACAGATGTTCTGGGCATGCGTAACCTTCCTTGTCCGCATTTGGCAGAAGTTGGCGAAATTGGTATACCTGAAATCGAGATAAGTCATCCGCAATTTGATTCTCCTTCCCTGGAACGTGCCTGGCTTTTAGCCAAATATTACATTTAAGACAAAGAAACACCAAATATCTTATGCCGCGTACACACGGTCGGACTTTTTGTCTACAAAAGTCCGGCAGCCTGTCCGACAGACTTTCAGCGGACTTTTGGCGGACTTGCGGCGGACTTGCGGCAGACTTTCTTACGAACGGACTTGCCTACATACGATCACACAAAAGTCAGACGGATTCGTACGTGATGACGTACACCGGACTAAAATAAGGAAGTTGATAGCCAGTAGCCAATAGCTCCCCTAGCGTGGGTTTTTGTCCGTCGGACTAGCACACAGACGAGCGGATTTCTGGGTCCGGCGTAGTTACGACGTAAAGATTTGAAGCATGTTTCAAATCTAAAGTCCATCAGATTTGAGGCTGCAAAAGTCAGCTGAAAGTCCGCTGAAAGTCCGGGGAAGCCCACACACGATCGGATTGTCAGCCAGCTTTAGTCCGTCGGCGTCCATCTGAGTTTTGTAGACGAAAAGTCCGACCGTGTGTACGCGACATTAGTAATTTGACCACATGTATAGATTTAGCTGACATGCAATTCACAGCATATATGACTCCTTTATAATCCGAATTAATCAGGATTCTTGTATTTGCAAATTGCTCACCCTATATTTTTATCGCAACCACTAGAGGGAAAAGCTCCAACACTACTATACTTTTGGTGGATTTATTCATCTCCCACCTCTCAGACCACTTACCACAGCACCAGTGAGTCTTCCAAATGGCCGCGAATCCATATGAGCCCCCAGCATCTGTATATAACACAAGGTCGGACACAAATTGCTCCTGAAAAATTGATCTACCATCATATACAGTGGGGGCGGAAAGTATTCAGACCCCCTTAAATTTTTCACTCTTTGTTATACTGCAGCCATTTGCTAAAATCATTTAAGTTCATTTTTTTCATCATTAATGTACACACAGCACCCCATATTGACAGAAAAACACAGAATTGTTGACATTTTTGCAGATTTATTAAAAAAGAAAAACTGAAATGTCACATGGTCCTAAGTATTTAGACCCTTTGCTCAGTATTTAGTAGAAGCACCCTTTTGATCTAATACAGCCATGAGTCTTTTTGGGAAAGATGCAACAAGTTTTTCACACCTGGATTTGGGGATCCTCTGCCATTCCTCCTTGCAGTTCCTCTCCAGTTCTGTCAGGTTGGATGGTAAATGTTGGTGGACAGCCATTTTTAGGTCTCTCCAGAGATGCTCAATTGGGTTTAAGTCAGGGCTCTGGCTGGGCCATTCAAGAACAGTCGCAGAGTTGTTGTGAAGCCACTCCTTCCTTATTTTAGCTGTGTGCTTAGGGTCATTATCTTGTTGGAAGGTAAACCTTCGGCCCAGTCTGAGGTCCTGAGCACTCTGGAGAAGGTTTTCATCCAGGATATCCCTGTACTTGGCCGCATTCATCTTTCCCTCGATTGCAACCAATCGTCCTGTCCCTGCAGCTGAAAAACACCCCCACAGCATGATGCTGCCACCACCATGCTTCACTGTTGAGACTGTATTGGACAGGTGATGAGCAGTGCCTGGTTTACTCCACACATACCGCTTAGAATTAAGGCCAAAAAGTTCTATCTTGGTCTCATCAGACCAGTGAATCTTATTTCTCACCATCTTGGAGTCCTTCAGGTTTTTTTTTAGCAAACTCCATGTGGGCTTTTTATGTGTCTTGCACTGAGGAGAGGCTTCCGTCGGAAGCCATAAAGCCCCGACTGGTGGAGGGCTGCAGTGATGGTTGACTTTCTACAACTTTCTCCCATCTCCCGACTGCATCTCTGGAGCTCAGCCACAGTGATCTTTGGGTTCTTCTTTACCTCTCTCACCAAGGCTCTTCTTCCCTGATAGCTCAGTTTGGCCGGACGGCCAGCTCTAGGAAGGGTTCTGGTCGTCCCAAACATCTTCCATGTAAGGATTATGGAGGCCACTGTGCTCTTAGGAACCTTAAGTGCAGCAGAAATTTTTTTGTAACCTTGGCCAGATCTGTGCCTTGCCACAATTCTGTCTCTGAGCTCTTCAGGCAGTTCCTTTGACCTCATGATTCTTATTTGCTCTGACATGCACTGTGAGCTGTAAGATCTTATATAGACAGGTGTGTGGCTTTCCTGATCAAGTCCAATCAGTATAATCAAACACAGCTGGACTCAAATGAAGGTGTAGAACCATGTCAAGGATGATCAGAAGAAATGGACAGCACCTGAGTTAAATATATGAGTGTCACAGCAAAGGGTCTGAATACTTAAGACCATGTGATATTTCAGTTTTTCTTTTTTAATAAAAATGTGTTTTCCTGTTAATATGGGGTGCTGTGTGTACATTAATGAGGAAAAAAATGAACTTAAATGATTTTAGCAAATGGCTGCAATATAACAAAGAGTGAAAAATTTAAGGGGGTCTGAATACTTTCCGTCCCCACTGTATATCAAAGAACTTAAACCAAACTAAAAGGTCCTCCTTGAGGTCAACTGTCAATCTGATGTGAGAAAATTGAGATTTCATTCCTGACATGGCTAAGTACAAGCGCTGCGAGAAGATTCTGCCAACTGGCATAATCCTTGTCGCAAATGCCATAGGCCCAATAAAGATTGGAGTTCTTTTAGTAAAATTTTTTTCCGCCTAATCAAAACTGAAATTAGCTTTAATCTTGATGATTTTAGATTCAGGTAACTGAAATTCAAGCTTAACAGTGTCAATCTTGACACCTAGGAATTCTATCATCGAGGAAGGAAATACAGTTTTCTCGCTAGCTAGTACGATACTGAAATGTTGAGCTATTGCACTAAACAGATTTAACATAAAATAACAGATAGGAGATTGTGCTTTGTCCAATGAATAAGAAGTCGTCCAGATAATGTAATATACCATGGTAGCCAGCTTGAAAAGCTACAACCCATTGGAGAAAGGTTGCACATTTTTCAAAATAGGCACAAGATATGGCACATCCCATAGGAAGGCACATATCAAAGTAATATTTACCCTCAAAATACATACCTAAGGAGTTGAAGGCTATCGGGTCAATCGGTAGAAGCTTGAAGGCCGCCTTTATGTTTGCTTTCACAAGCAACGCACCTTTCCCAAATTTCCTAATTTTCTGAATAGCGTCTTCAAATGTGCAATAAGATACCAATGACATACAAGCATCTATTTCATTGTTTAAAGAGCTACCCCTTGGGAATGACAAATGGTGAATTAGGCGAAAGGTATTTGGCTCCTTCTTGGGTATGATGCCTAACGGAGATATCCTAAAAGGTGAGAAAGGAGGGGAATCAAATGGACCTGCTATCCTACCCTCCTTAATCTCCTTAATTAACTTCTCCTTAACCATGTGTGCATAATTAGCCACTGACTTTAAATTTTGTACTATCTCACACCCTTCACCCTGAAATACTGGCAAAGGGAAGCCTCTAGAGAAACCTTCAATTAAAAGCTTGGCTGTCTCCTGGTCTGGATATATGTCCAACCATTGCTGCATGTTTGCTAGTTTCACTGGGGTGTGAGCTTTTTGCATAATTATCCCTCTGGGAGCTTTGAAAATTGGAATTCCTTTTCAAACACCTAAGTAAAGGGTGGGGTTCTGAACAATTCGAGCATTCATGCTTGTACTTGCACGACCTCCCCCCATAAACACTGGTTCTCGTTGTAAGCAAAGCAATATAGCCTTTTATAAGGGGACGCTGTAGGTTGTGGCTGCTGCCTAGTGAAACCCATTTTCTGTGGCACCATCAGGTTAAGCCACAACCCAACGTCCTTATTGCCCCACTTCAATGATGGGTATATTGATAACTTTTGTCTAAATGCTTCATCATATTGGAACCATCCTAGACCTCCAAAACTCTTATATGCCTCTAGCACATGTTCCATATGTTGAAACAGCCCGCTGTATTATACCGGGTGCTTCTCACCTAGCACACTGGAGTATATAGCAAATGACTGTAACCGATTATTAAAAGACTTCGCCACTGGTCTTCTCCTATTATCCTCATCTTTCTCGTCTGATTTTTTGTCAGTTCTGTTGACAAATTCTTTCTTTTTTTTTTCTTTCTTTCTTTTTTTTTTCCTTTTTTTTTAATTCATTCTCTTTATTGTTTTTCATATTGCAAAGGTTAAAAACATACAGCGTCATGCGTTATCATACAATGATGTAAATTGCAAAAAATATTATTATTATACTATATCCCCTCACCCTCCCTCCAACCTAACCTAGTCCCTCCCCCCTACCACACATCACTCAAACATTATCTATACCTGACAGCATGTCTATTATCTAACACTATAACCGGAGAGGGACAGGAAATCCTCTCCATTAGCAGATGGAAGACATATGGAAGGGACCATAGGATAGAGAGAAAAGAGAGAAAGAGAGAAAAGGTGGAGACGAAGGCCTGACGGTAGGTGGGAGGAAATTCTCCTCAACTCGCCGCCATCCCCTCATACGGGCATCCCATCTCCTGCAGCCAAGGTCTCCACATTTTCTCAAACTTTCTGAGGTTGTTCTGTCTAATATACAGCGCTCTCTCACTCCAAATCATAGAATTGATAGTTTCAATCCAACTCTCCACCGTCGGTGGGGTCTGAGCCTGACATTTCTGTGCAATTAATTTTCTTGCTTCGAACAAACATCTCAACACTACCTCGGTGGTACCAGGCAGGACTCTATTTTACTCCAAACATCCTAGTAGGCATATCTTGGCTTCAGGTTCTAATGAGCTCCTAAAGGTTTTATTTATCCTAGTAATTATCTCCCCCCCCAGTATCTAAAGAGCTTTTGACACTTCCAAACCATATGAATAAGGTCTCCTGATGCCTGAAACCTGGGGCACTCATCATTTTGTTTCCATCCAAGCTAAAACATTTTTTGGGGGTATGCTAGACTCTATGGATTAGAAACAAATGGGAAAGGGGAGATTGAGACCGGGGCTCCTTTGTTCTAATATCTTATCCCATTGTGCCTTAGGGATTGTCCCTACATCTCTCTCCCACCCCTCTCTACTCTTAAGAGGACCCACTCCACTTATAATACTCTCTGCCAGACTAGTATACATCTTGGAAATTAGACCTTTAGTAGAAGCTGAATTGATGATTTTTAAGAGTACGGGTACGGGGATCTGGGTCCACTCTATAATTTGAGACCTGAACTGTACTTGAATGGCATGTCTAATCTGCAGGTATTTATAGAACGCCTTCTTTGATATGTTAAACTCCCATCTTAGATCTAAAAAATACTTCATAAGGTTGCCCTCGTACAACTGAAACAGACGGCTAATACCTTGCCTTTCCCATTCCCAGGGTCTCTCTATACCCCTTATTTCAGCCAGATTTTTGTTATGCCATAGAGGGGTATATTCTGTTACCCCATTGTATCCCATTAGTGCCTTCGTTACTTGCCACACTTTACTAACTAGTTTTATCGTCGGGCATCTATAAGTAAAAGAATCTGCCTCTAGTGCCTCAACTAGTGTATTGTGTGGGACCTCTTTATCATCATTCTATTATTAGAATTTTCGTCACCTATGGTTCGACAAACCACTAGGTGTTGCAGCTTAGATGACAAAAAATATAGTCTCGGGTGTGCAATCGCCATACCGCCATCTTTAATCGGTAATTGCAGTGTTTGCAAGCTAATCCTAGATTGGCCCTTTTTCCAAACTAATTCCCGAAAAAAGGGATTCTATTTTCTTGAACCACTTTTGACCTATCCAGGTTGGAGAATTGTGAAGCGTATACAATATCTGCAGTAGCCATACCATCTTTATTAAATTACAGCACCCTGCGACAGATAGGGGGAAACGGCACCAGGTGTCTCCCTTTTGTTTTAGTTTCAATAACAATGGGGCTAAGTTATTATTGGCATACTGATTTATATCACTCGTAATCCAAACCCCCAGGTATTTCAACTTGGCCACTACTTTCAGGTGGGAAATTCCCGGTGGTATCTGGTCACCAAATGGGTTGATCGGTAACAAAGCCAACTTATCCCAATTGATTAACAGAGCAAAAATGCGCCCAAACTCACCCACCATTTGTATCACTGGGTTTAGCGAGGTTTCAACGTCCCCAAGAAAAAACAAGATGTCATCTGCGAACAGTGCTATCCTGTGCTCTTCCAGCTGGCGCCGGAACTCCTGTATGCCTGGCCTTGATCTAGTCACGATTGCTAGGGATTTCATTGCAAGGGTGAACAATAGGGGAGACGGGGGACAGCCCTGTCTCGTCCCTTTCTCCAACTGGAACACTTCTGAATATTCGTTGTTAATTTTAATTTTTGCTCTTGGTTCATTATCTAATAGCTTCACCCAACTAATAAAGGAGGGGCCAAACCCAAATCGGATTAGCACCTTCCATAGGTAGTCCCATTCTAGGCTATCAAAGGCCTTGGTGGCATCCAAGGCCAAAATAGCCTTAGGACCTAAGTTATCAGTGTGAATCTGCATGTTTAAGAAGACTCTTCTAATGTTAATGCTTGTTGATCTATTGGGAATGAACCCTGACTGGTCCAGATGTATCACCCCTTGAATACATTTATTCTTTTGTGGATGGAATAAGAGACAGAATATCCACGAATTGACCTTTCCATTTTTTTTCTTTAGTCTGAGGAGAAAGATGGTAACCTAACGGCAATATCTCACATGGTAGTGTCTCTTTAAAAGTGCCTATTTAAAACAGGGTTAGGGAACCTTGGCTCCACCGGCTGTGGTGAAACTACGAATCCCATCATGCCTCTGCCTCTAGGAGTCATGACTGTGATTGTCAGGTTCTTGCAATGTCTCATGGGACTTGTAGTTTCAAAACAGCTGGAGAGCCGAGGTTCCCTACCCCTGCTTTAAAACATACCTCTGGTACCGATGCGCTAGATATATTCATCTCAGCTGGTAATGAATGCTGAGGATTAATGTTAAATGACGGAGTACTATTGGCATTACTTACATTGCCTAAGCTGACAGAATGTCTATTTTCATTAGACCAAATACTACCATAATTACTACTTTCAATTACAGGTGTATTCATACTTTCAGCTAATCTATTAATGGATTCCATGATGCTATTAAGTGTGTATGCTAACTCACCTATACTGCTAGGTGGCGCTGGAGCATTTGGTATATCTGAAGCAGCATAATGCTGCTTTCTGTTGCCTCCAGTGGCCATCTGCGGGATGTCTGTGACACTCACACTGCCTGCAGCGTCATGCTGTGATAATGATACACTGGGCAGAGTTTGCCTCTCCACACTTACAACCTCAGACACCGCCTCTATCCTCTGCATGGATGCCGCTCCTTTCGCCCGCCCACCGATACCCCTGGGCGGTGATGGGGACCGAACCCTCCTCTTCATTTTTTCTTTCAGGCTGACCCGACGCTGCATAGTAGGTGCTGATTCTTCCAGCCGTGCTGAGCTGCTGTCTTCTATGTCCTGTTTCACCAGCGGCGGCGGAGACAGCCCGTGGCAGCGTGTCTGGCAGTGCTGCATGTTAGTCACAGCTGTTCTACCTCTGACTTCAGGGGGGTTGCTAGTAGGGATGAGCTTCGAGTTCGAGTCGAACTCATGTTCTACTCGAACATTGGCTGTTCGCAAGTTCGCCGAACAGCGAACAATTTGGGGTGTTCGCGGCAAATTCGAATGCCGCGGAACACCCTTTAAAAGTCTATGGGAGAAATCAAAAGTGCAAATTTTAAAGGCTTATATGCAAGTTATTGTCATAAAAAGTGTTTGGGGACCTGGGTCCTGCCCCAGGGGACATGGATCAATGCAAAAAAAAGTTTTAAAAACGGCCGTTTTTTCAGGAGCAGTGATTTTAATAATGCTTAAAGTCAAACAATAAAAGTGTAATATCCCTTTAAATTTCGTACCTGGGGGGTGTCTATAGTATGCCTGTAAAGGGGCGCATGTTTCCTGTGTTTAGAACAGTCTGACAGCAAAATGACATTTTGAAGAAAAAAACACATTTAAAACTACCCGCGGCTATTGCATTGCTGACAATACACATAGAAGTTCATTGATAAAAACGGCATGGGAATTCCCCACAGGGAAACCCCGAACCAAAATTTAAAAAAAAAAATCATGTGGGAGTCCCCCTAAATTCCATACAAGGCCCTTCAGGTCTGGTATGGATATTAAGGGGAACCCCAGCCAAAATTTTTTAAAAAAAAGACGTGGGGTTCCCCCTAAATTCCATACCAGACCCTTCAGGTCTGGTATGGATTTTAAGGGGAACCCCGCACCAAAAAAAAAAAAAAAACGGCGTGGGGTCCCCCCAAAAATCCATACCAGACCCTTATCCGAGCACGCAACCTGGCAGGCCGCAGGAAAAGAGGGGGGGACGAGAGTGCGGCCCCCCCCTCCTGAACCGTACCAGGCCACATGCCCTCAACATTGGGAGGGTGCTTTGGGGTAGCCCCCCAAAACACCTTGTCCCCATGTTGATGAAGACAAGGGCCTCATCCCCACAACCCTGGCCGGTGGTTGTGGGGGTCTGCGGGCGGGGGGCTTATCGGAATCTGGAAGCCCCCTTTAACAAGGGGACCCCCAGATCCCGCCCCCCCCCCTGTGTGAAATGGTAAGGGGGTACTTACCCCTACCATTTCACTAAAAAACTGTCAAAAATGTTAAAAATGACAAGAGACAGTTTTTGACAATTCCTTTATTTAAATGCTTCTTCTTTCTTCCTTCATCTTCTTCTTCTTCTGGTTCTTCTGGCTCTTCTGGTTCTTCCTCCGGCGTTCTCGTCCAGCATCTCCTCCGCGGCGTCTTCTATCTTCTTCTCCTCGGGCCGCTCCGCACCCATGGCATTGGGGGGGAGGCTCCCCTCTTCTCTTCATCTTCTTCATCTTCTTCTTCTTCTTCATCTCTTCTTCCTTCTTCATTTCTTCTTCGGGCCGCTCCGCATCCATGCATGGAGGGAGGCTCCCGCTGTGTGACGGCGTCTCTTCGTCTGACGGTTCTTAAATAACGGGGGGCGGGGCCACCCGGTGACCCCGCCCCCCTCTGACGCACGGTGACTTGACGGGACTTCCCTGTGACGTCACGGGGAATGCCACAGGGAAGTCCCGTCAAGTCACCGTGCGTCAGAGGGGGGCGGGGTCACCGGGTGGCCCCGCCCCCCATTATTTAAGAACCGTCAGACAAAGAGACGCCGTCACACAGCGGGAGCCTCCCTCCATGCATGGATGCGGAGCGGCCCGAAGAAGAAATGAAGAAGGAAGAAGAGATGAAGAAGAAGAAGAAGATGAAGAAGATGATGAAGAAGATGAAGAGAAGAGCGGGAGCCTCCCCCCCAATGCCATGGCTGCGGAGCGGCCCGAGGAGAAGAAGATAGAAGACGCCGCGGAGGAGATGCTGGACGAGAACGCCGGAGGAAGAACCAGATGAGCCAGATGATGCCTTTACAGGCATACTATAGACACCCCCCAGGTACGAAATTTAAAGGGATATTACACTTTTATTGTTTGACTTTAAGCATTATTAAAATCACTGCTCCTGAAAAAATTTGTTTAATGACAATAACTTGCATATAAGCCTTTAAAATTAGCACTTTTGATTATTCATGTTCGTGTCCCATAGACTTTAACGGTGTTCGCGTGTTCGAACGAACTTTTTTCCTGTTCGCATGTTCTGGTGCGAACCGAACAGGGGGGTGTTCGGCTCATCCCTAGTTGCTAGGCACTTCCACCGCACTCTGAACTGACTGTACCCCTAATAATACACTTTGCTCATTATCTTCTTCAGCCAAAGCCAGGCATCTTCTAAGCCATTCTTCTCCACCTTTATCTCCAGCTTTCTCCAACACTTGCCTCATTAAGGATTTCATGGCTATGAATGCAGCACTTCAGGAGCTTGTTGCACCTTCACTGACTGGCTGGGAAGTGGCGGTAATACACCTGTGAGAGGGTCCTATATATAATAAGCTCCTTATTAGAACATTACCCAGGGGTCCCATGACCATCTGGGATATTACCAATAGCCTTGAGACCTTTAACCCCGCCCCCCAGCCCCATTTGCCATTCTCTTAAAGGGACATTAACCCAAATACATTAATCTGTATATAGCCTTAAATATTTATAATATTAATTCTATTCTATTTATTTTTAGAGGGAGGGGCGACCGCATGCCCATGCTGTCAGGCTCAAAGCCTTAAGCCCTCCTAGTTCATTCTAGTTACAAACACATCTAGACAACAATGTACTAAACTTCTTTTCATATAAATAGGCATGAACAAATGTAGTTAACCTGCATCTGCCAAAAACGCCGTATTAGTGGTCAAACGAACGATGTTAAATACGAACAATTACTGTGCCCACGAACCTCAAACTTGCCATTTTAAACTGTACAACAGTAAAGAAAAGCACATGTACCAACACGAAAATAATAATAATAATAATAGGAATACACGACAAATACTTACTTTTTAGAAGCAGTTTCCTGATCCTTCTGTACTGATCGTGCTCCCTTAATTTCAGGTCTGACCAGCGTTTCCTTAATTGCTCATAACTTTAGTCATGATCTTGGCCTTTCTCACATTTGGGTTTGGGTAAGGTCCATACTTCCCATTATAGTGGACCCTCTTCAAGATGTCCACCATCTCCACTATCTCTACAAAGGACATATTTGAGGCCTTATATCTCCTCCTGGATGTGGAACTGCCTTGCTCTGGGCTTTCCTCGTCCTCCTCTCCACCTTCCAACAAAAAGGACCAGGAAGGCGAGGATCTTGGAGGAGTCAGCGACTACTGTAATTCGCCAGGCTACTGCGGTCCTCACAACAACCCCTGGTGCCCCTGAGTCGTATGGCTGTCTGACAGCTAGTAAACTGGAACAAATGGAGGAGGGCCAACACCTCATCTGTGAGAAGATAATACTTCAGGCACTAAACAAGGGGATGAGGGCCAACTCACAACTAAAAGCCACGTGTGCGAGTTGGACCATACTCCTCCACCACCTCCAGCAACACCACCACCACCTCCAGCAACACCACCACCACCACAGCCACCCAACCCACCACAGCAGCATGGAAGGAAGCATGGAAGGAAGTGTTGAGAGTGATGGCCTGGGTTTGGTGTGGTCTGGCAAAAGACGCAGACTGTTCTAAGACCACAGCCTCGGGACATATATGTCATCTGCTGCTGCACCCGATCTCTCAGAGACCTGGACCATATTATGCTCCCTATTAAATGGACTCCTCAGGTTATCAATTTGGCCTGTCAAATAATTGATGTCTGCCCTGGGGTACAAAGGCTTCACCAATTCCAACTGTTTCTCCAGCATTGCCTTCCTCTTTATTTTTTTAGGACCCCTAATAAATTTTAACTTTTTGTTTTGACAAATACTTGGCTATATGTTTTACTTAAAAAGGACAGTTTGTTTGTGAGTAGGCAGGGACATTTCAAAAATACAACGTCAAATTAACAAACACCAACCAACCGATTTGAGGTAAACAAAAATACAAGATAATAATGTTGCTGTGGTAACTTGACACACAAAACAAAAAAAATATTATGGAGATCACTATAAATTAAATATTATTCTGGAGATCTGGAGAAATAAAAATAAAAAAAAGGAGATCACTATAAAAAATAAAAAAAAGATTTTTTCTGGAGATCTGGAGATAAAAATCAAAAAACAAAAACAAATATTATTCATGAGATCATGAGAAATAATAAAAAAATCAGTTGTCAGAACTCTGTGTGAATATTAGCAGCATAGCAACTTCATTATTCTAGCATTATAAAGAAGAAGAGAATGTGCAGCATTGAAAGATTTCCAAATTTGCAGCGTGACGAATGTGCTATCTTCATTACGAAGTTACTAGTTTTACAAGACTGAGCGCTTCCATCTCTTACTTGATTCTGAGCATGCGTGGACTTTTGTGCGCAGACTTGTGTACACACGATCAGACTTTCCGACAACAAAGACAACCTGCTCTCAAACGTTTGTGTGCGGAAATTCCGACAGCAAATGTTCTATGGAGCATACACACGGTTGGACTTTCCGACAACGGGCTCACATCGAACATCTCACGTCGGAAAGTCCAATCATGTGTACGCGGCATAAGTGTTGCACCTACACTTTAATTGTTTGCATATTTGCACATGATTATTTAGCGCTGCACTTTATTATTATTTCTTCATACACAATCTGTCTAATTGTAGTGTTAGCAGATTTTCTACTTATTTGGTGCTGCAGTAATGTTTCAATTTTACTTACTATGGCAATAATAAGTCTGGTTGGGAAAAGGTCCATATAGTTCAACCAATAAAAGAGAAAAAAAAAGAGAAAACAAAAATTACTATTCTATATACAAAATCCTATACCTACAGTTGATCCAGAGGAATTAATATTATTGATGCATTGCCTCTGTGATATTTTGGAAGCACAGAGTTACTAACTGATGCATGTGCACAGTTATCTATACTTAAACAACAAATCAAAATATATTTGACTAATTTGTCATTTGTCAGTTTGTAAGCATAACCCTTAATAATTTCTTACCAACAGGTAACTTTGGAAAGAATACATTAGTGTGGAAGCATACACGGACGGATCCTGACAGGTGCTATTGTATCATGTGTAGTAATTAGTTATAAATACATTTGTTATTGTGGAAGAGCTCCAAGCAAATCAGCAAACAAAATTGTTCCAGTACAAATTTCATCATCAAATATATTTTACAGGTCAACCCATACAATAACACAAATGGTGAACATATTTGCTAAGTATTACAATAAATAAAAAATTAGACTGAATTGAGACTGAGTTTTGAAATTCAATTAGGTAATTTTTAAGTTATACTAATTGTTTCATTTAGAAAATGAAACATGGCAGCTAGGGATGAGCTTCGTGTTCGAGTCGAACCCATGTTCGACTCGAACATTGGCTGTTCGGTCGTTCGCCGAATTGCGAACGATATGGGCCGTTCGCGCCAAATTTGTGTGGCGCGTCACGGCCCATAATTCACTGCGGCATCGCAGTGCATTGCTTGCTGATGATTGGCCAAACATGCACTATGACCCGCATGCTTGGCCAATCACAGCGCCGCCTGAACAGAGAGCCGTAATTGGCCAAAGCCAAGGAGGCTTTGGCCAATTATGGCTCAGGGGATTTAGTACACGCCCCACACTATATAAGGCCGCCTGCACGGCGGCCCTGTGCAGTGTGTTCCGGTGTGCTTAGAGAGAGAGAGAGACAGTGTCATTTAATTTGAGTTAGCTAGATTAGGCAGGACAGTCAGTCAGTTAGCTGCACTTAAAGTGTATTGTGTATATATATGCATCCCAGGTGTTGCATATATATATATATATATATACACTGTATTCAGTTTAGCTAGATCCGATCCTGTTATCTTCTAGACTATTTACATTTAGTGCAGTGCGTCCTGCTCACAGTGTTCAGCTAGATCCGTTCCTGTTGTCTTCCTACTGACAGGCAGGCTTGTCTTGTTACAGTATTTACAGCTACCTAAAGAAAATTACTGGTGTTCTTTTGATCCTATTAGTACCACGGTCAGGCAGCTAGACTATTTACATTTAGTACAGTGCGTCCTGCTCACAGTGTTCAGCTAGATCCGTTCCTGTTATCTTCCTACTGACAGGCAGGCTTGTCTTGTTACAGTATATAAAGCTACCTGAAGAAAATTACTGGTGTTCTTTTGATCCTATTAGTACCACGGTCAGGCAGCTAGACTATTTACATTTAGTGCAGAGCGTCCTGCTCACAGTGTTCAGCTAGATCCGTTCCTGTTATCTTCCTACTGACAGGCAGGCTTGTCTTGTTACAGTATATAAAGCTACCTGAAGAAAATTACTGGTGTTCTTTTGATCCTATTAGTACCACGGTCAGGCAGCTAGACTATTTACATTTAGTGCAGTGCGTCCTGCTCACAGTGTTCAGCTAGATCCGTTCCTGTTATCTTCCTACTGACAGGCAGGCTTGTCTTGTTACAGTATATAAAGCTACCTGAAGAAAATTACTGGTGTTCTTTTGATCCTATTAGTACCACGGTCAGGCAGCTAGACTATTTACATTTAGTGCAGTGCGTCCTGCTCACAGTGTTCAGCTAGATCCGTTCCTGTTATCTTCCTACTGACAGGCAGGCTTGTCTTGTTACAGTATATAAAGCTACCTGAAGAAAATTACTGGTGTTCTTTTGACCCTATTAGTACCACGGTCAGGCAGCTAGACTATTTACATTTAGTGCAGTGCGTCCTGCTCACAGTGTTCAGCTAGATCCGTTCCTGTTATCTTCCTACTGACAGGCAGGCTTGTCTTGTTACAGTATTTACAGCTACCTAAAGAAAATTACTGGTGTTCTTTTGATCCTATTAGTACCACGGTCAGGCAGCTAGACTATTTACATTTAGTGCAGTGCGTCCTGCTCACAGTGTTCAGCTAGATCCGTTCCTGTTGTCTTCCTACTGACAGGCAGGCTTGTCTTGTTACAGTATTTACAGCTACCTAAAGAAAATTACTGGTGTTCTTTTGATCCTATTAGTACCACGGTCAGGCAGCTAGACTATTTACATTTAGTACAGTGCGTCCTGCTCACAGTGTTCAGCTAGATCCGTTCCTGTTATCTTCCTACTGACAGGCAGGCTTGTCTTGTTACAGTATATAAAGCTACCTGAAGAAAATTACTGGTGTTCTTTTGATCCTATTAGTACCACGGTCAGGCAGCTAGACTATTTACATTTAGTGCAGAGCGTCCTGCTCACAGTGTTCAGCTAGATCCGTTCCTGTTATCTTCCTACTGACAGGCAGGCTTGTCTTGTTACAGTATATAAAGCTACCTGAAGAAAATTACTGGTGTTCTTTTGATCCTATTAGTACCACGGTCAGGCAGCTAGACTATTTACATTTAGTGCAGTGCGTCCTGCTCACAGTGTTCAGCTAGATCCGTTCCTGTTATCTTCCTACTGACAGGCAGGCTTGTCTTGTTACAGTATATAAAGCTACCTGAAGAAAATTACTGGTGTTCTTTTGATCCTATTAGTACCACGGTCAGGCAGCTAGACTATTTACATTTAGTGCAGTGCGTCCTGCTCACAGTGTTCAGCTAGATCCGTTCCTGTTATCTTCCTACTGACAGGCAGGCTTGTCTTGTTACAGTATATAAAGCTACCTGAAGAAAATTACTGGTGTTCTTTTGACCCTATTAGTACCACGGTCAGGCAGCTAGACTATTTACATTTAGTGCAGTGCGTCCTGCTCACAGTGTTCAGCTAGATCCGTTCCTGTTATCTTCCTACTGACAGGCAGGCTTGTCTTGTTACAGTATTTACAGCTACCTAAAGAAAATTACTGGTGTTCTTTTGATCCTATTAGTACCACGGTCAGGCAGCTAGACTATTTACATTTAGTGCAGTGCGTCCTGCTCACAGTGTTCAGCTAGATCCGTTCCTGTTATCTTCCTACTGACAGGCAGGCTTGTCTTGTTACAGTATTTACAGCTACCTAAAGAAAATTACTGGTGTTCTTTTGATCCTATTAGTACCACGGTCAGGCAGCTAGACTATTTACATTTAGTGCAGTGCATCCTGCTCACAGTGTTCAGCTAGATCCGTTCCTGTTATCTTCCTACTGACAGGCAGGCTTGTCTTGTTACAGTATATAAAGCTACCTGAAGAAAATTACTGGTGTTCTTTTGATCCTATTAGTACCACAGTCAGGCAGCTAGACTATTTACATTTAGTGCAGTGCGTCCTGCTCACAGTGTTCAGCTAGATCCGTTCCTGTTATCTTCCTACTGACAGGCAGGCTTGTCTTGTTACAGTATATAAAGCTACCTGAAGAAAATTACTGGTATTCTTTTGATCCTATTAGTACCACGGTCAGGCAGCTAGACTATTTACATTTAGTGCAGTGCGTCCTGCTCACAGTGTTCAGCTAGATCCGTTCCTGTTATCTTCCTACTGACAGGCAGGCTTGTCTTGTTACAGTATATAAAGCTACCTGAAGAAAATTACTGGTGTTCTTTTGATCCTATTAGTACCATGGTCAGGCAGCTAGACTATTTACATTTAGTGCAGTGCGTCCTGCTCACAGTGTTCAGCTAGATCCGTTCCTGTTATCTTCCTACTGACAGGCAGGCTTGTCTTGTTACAGTATATAAAGCTACTTGAAGAAAATTACTGGTGTTCTTTTGATCCTATTAGTACCACGGTCAGGCAGCTAGACTATTTACATTTAGTGCAGTGCGTCCTGCTCACAGTGTTCAGCTAGATCCGTTCCTGTTATCTTCCTACTGATAGGCAGGCTTGTCTTGTTACAGTATATAAAGCTACCTGAAGAAAATTACTGGTGTTCTTTTGATCCTATTAGTACCACGGTCAGGCAGCTAGACTATTTACAGTTAGTGCAGTGCATCCTGCTCACAGTGTTCAGCTAAACCTACAAGTTAGTGGGGTGCGTCCACCTCACAGTGTTCAGCTAAAGCTACCTGAAGAAGGTTGGTGGTGTTCTCATACTACAGGCAGGCAGTTGATTTTGCTAGCTGCAGTATCAGTACATATATATATATATATATATATATATATATATATATATATATATATATATATATCCCAGCTTAGTGCAGCTACAGGCCATTAGTATGTCTGGAAGGCCAAGAAGGAGAAGCAGACAGTCACAAGCCAATAAGAGAGGGCAAGCAGGCTCTGTGTCTAGTGCTGGTCGTGGAGACGGTGCATCCTCATCAGCACGTGGCCATGGGACACGCTTGGCCTTTTTTTCGGCAGCTGGCCGTGTTGAGCCGCAACATGCGGAAGACATGGTCGAGTGGATGACCAAGCCATCCTCATCCTCCTCATCCTCTCTCACCCATGCCCAGGGTGCTTTGTCTGGCAAAGCAGCGGCCTCTTCCCTTGGCTCAATGTCATCAGTAACTCCTTCCCTAGCTCCACCATGTCCTCCTGAGGAGTCCCTCGAACTGTTTGACCACAGTGTTGGGTACATGCTCCAGGAGGATGCCCAGCGTTTGGAAGGCTCTGATGATGATACTGAGCTCGATGAAGGCAGTAACATGAGCACGGACCGAGGGGGTGCCCAAGAAGGACAGCAATCTGGCAGTCATGCTCCCCCTGCTGCAGCATACTGCCAGGTTTGCTCCAGTGATGAGGAAGGAGGGGATGATGAGGTCACTGACTCAACGTGGGTGCCTGATAGGAGAGAGGAGGAGGAGGATGAGGAGGAGGAGGCGGCACATCACCAACGAGGCAGGATGCCCTCCAGGGGCCAGCCTAAGGGCAGCACATTGACTGCATCACACCCCAAAGCTCCACATGTGCAGGGCGCTGCAGTCTCTGCGCGTTATTCAAAAAGTTCTTTGGTGTGGGCCTTTTTTGAGACGAGTGCATCAGATCGCACCGCTGCTATTTGCAACATATGTCTCAAGCGTATCTCACGTGGCCAAAACATCTCCCGCTTGGGTACCACATGCTTGACCAGACATATGTTGACCTGCCATGCAGTTCGTTGGCAAGCGTATCTAAAAGACCCACACCAAACAACAAAGAGGACCTCTCCTTGCTCCTCATCAGCTGAGATTTCCAACCTCACTAGACCTTCAGTCCTCTCTGAGACCTGCACTGAGAGGAATGAAGGTGTAGAATTAGGTGTGTCACAGCCAAGTACTTGTGGGCAATCTGCTTTTGGTACACCGACATCAGATTGTACCAGGCAAATTTCCCTGCCCCAGCTGCTGCACCGCCGAAAGAAGTTTGCTCCCAGCCATCCACATGCCCAGCGGTTGAATGCTAGCTTGGCAAAATTGCTAGCACTTCAACTGCTGCCTTTTCAGTTGGTAGACTCTGCCCCCTTCCGTGAATTTGTGGAATGTGCGGTTCCTCAGTGGCAGGTACCCAAACGCCACTTTTTCTCACAGAAGGCGATTCCGGCTCTCTACCGGCATGTGGAAGGCAATGTCCATGCCTCGCTGGACAGAGCAGTCAGCGGTAAGGTGCATATTACCGCTGACTCATTGTCCAGCAGGCATGGACAGGGACGTTACCTAAGTTTCACGGCGCATTGGGTGACTCTGCTGGCAGCTGGGAAGGATGCAGGACAAGGTGCAGTAGTGTTGGAGGTTGTTCTGCCACCATGCCTCCAAAATTCTAATGATTGTGACACACCTCTCTCCTCCACCCCCTCCTCTTCTTCTTCCTCCATGGCCTCTTCCTCGGAACCAGCGGTGCTCCGTAGTCGTTCAAGGGGCTACGCAAGTACACAGGCCAAAAGATGCCATGCGGTGCTTGAGCTGGTGTGCTTGGGGGACAGGAGCCACACTGGGGCAGAGGTTCTGTCAGCTCTGCAGGGGCAGGTTCAGAGGTGGTTGACGCCACGCCAACTTAAGGCAGGAATGGTGGTTTGCGACAATGGCACCAACCTCCTCTCTGCCCTCCGACAGGGACAAATGACCCATGTGCCCTGTTTGGCTCACGTCCTTAACTTGGTGGTGCAGCGGTTCTTGGGCAGGTACCCGGGCTTACAGGATGTCCTGAGGCAGGCCAGGAAAGTCTGTGTGCATTTCCGCCGGTCATGTAATGCCAGTGCTCGGCTGACGGACCTCCAAAAGGAGTTTAACCTGCCCAAGAACCGCCTAATCTGTGACATGCCCACCAGGTGGAACTCAACGTTGGCCATGCTGCAGCGGCTGCACACGCAGCAGAGGGCCATCAACGAGTACCTGTGCGACTATAGCACCAGGACAGGGTCAGGGGAGCTTGGTTTTTTTTCCCCACGCCAGTGGGCCATGATCAGGGATGCATGCACTGTCCTGTCACCATTTGAGGAGGCCACGAGGATGGTGAGCAGTGACAGTGCATGCATCAGTGACACTGTCCCCCTTGTCCACCTGTTGGAGCACACACTGCGTGGAATAATGGACAGGGCACTTGAGGCAGAACAGAGGCAGGAAGAGGAGGACTTCCTTAGCTCTCAAGGCCCCCTTTATCCAGACAGTGTTCCTGCGTGCCCGCCGATCACACAGCAAGAGGACGAGGAGGAGGAGGAGGAGGAAGATTGTGTCAGTATGGAGGTGGAGCCTGGCTCTCAGCATCGGCAGCAGTCTTTAAGGGATCAGTCCCAAGAAACACATGGACTTGTACGTGGCTGGGAGGAGGTGGCTGCGGACCATCTCGTCCTTAGTGACCCAGAGGACTCCGGACCGAATGCCTCAGCAAACCTACGCTGCATGGCCTCCCTGATCCTGCAAAGCCTGCGTAAGGATCCTCGTATTCGTGGTATCAAGGTTAAGGACCAATACTGGCTGGCAACCCTCCTTGATCCACGTTACAAGGGTAAGGTTGCGGACCTTATCTTGCCATCGCAGAGGGAGCAGAGGATGAAACATCTTCGGGAGGCCTTGCAGAAAGGTCTGTGCAACGCGTTCCCAGAGACTGGGAGGTTACAAACTCCTGTTTATGGACAACGTGTTGCTGAGGCTTCGGTCAGTCAAAGAAGGAGCGGTGGAGAAGGTGGCCGTCTGACCGATGCGTTCAGACAATTTTTTGGTCCGCAGCCCCAAGGTATGATCGGTTCCAGCAACCATCGCCGGCGTCTGTTTTACATGGTGCAGGAATACCTAGGGGCAAGATCAGACTTGGACACCTTTCCCACCGAAAATCCTCTGGGTTACTGGGTCTTGAGGATGGATCACTGGCCAGAGCTTGCACAGTATGCAATTGAGCTACTGGCCTGTCCTGCATCCAGCGTTCTTTCGGAACGCACATTCAGTGCTGCTGGAGGCGTGGTAACCGATCACAGGGTGCGTCTGTCCACCGACTCGGTCGATCGACTGACCTTCATAAAAATGAATCAGTCTTGGATCACCACCAGCTACCACGCACCTGATGCTGATGTAACCGAATAATTTTTTTTGAAATCTCAGATCCCTTCAAAGACTGCCTATGCTGATGCTGAGTGACTATCCCTGAGTAATTATCCTCTTCCTCCTCAATCATCACGCTGATAGCTTGTAAGAACATTTTTGGTTCTGGGCGCCACCACCAGTGCCTAAGGCAAATTTTTCAGCCCCTGTTTAACAGGGGCGTGTAATTACAATTTTTGATGTAATACTTTGCAGCAGGGCTCGTTCCTGCATTCCAACTAGAGTGTCTGTGAGGGGTTGCAGTGTTGTGGCACCAGCACCAGTGCCCAAGGCCCAATTTTTCTGCCCCTGTCTAACAGGGGCGTGTAATTACAATTTTTGATGCAATACTTTGCAGCAGGGCTCGTTCCTGCGTTCCAACAAGAGTGTCTGTGAGGGGTTGCAGTTTTGTGGCACCAGCACCAGTGCCTAAGGCCCAATTTTTCAGCCCTTGTTTAACAGGGGCGTGTAATTACAATTTTTGATGCAATACTTTGCAGCAGGGCTCATTCCTGCGTTCCAACTAGAGTGTCTGTGAGGGGTTGCAGTGTTGTGGCACCAGCACCAGTGCCTAAGGCCTAATTTTTCAGCTCCTGTTCAACAGGGGCATGTAATTACAATTCTTGATCTAATATTTCACAGCAGGGCCCTGTGAGGGCTTACAGTGTTGTGGCCACAGCAACACCTAAGGCCCAAATTTCTGCTGAGTATATAGGGCAGGACCCTACTTTCAAACATCTAACTTACAAACGACTCCTACTTGCAAACGGAAGGAGACAACAGGAAGTGAGATGAAATCTACCCCTAGGAAGGGAAATTCTCTCCTGTAAGAGTTAATATGGGAAAAAAATTTCTCCTTTCCACTGATGCTTTCCAATCCTTGTTCCACAAAAAAACCCAAATTTTCAAAAAACATTTTTCATTGGGACAAAAAGTGAGGTGAAATCTTCTGAAGAGGAGGAAAGACAGCAAAACAAATGTCACAGGGGTGATAACCCTTCCCTATGTTTTCCAAAAAGCTTAAAAAATATTTTTTGGCTGGAGCTAACCACGTTAAAAATGTACCCGTTCAAAATTACAAACAGATTCTACTTAACAACAAACCTACAGTCCCTGTCTTGTTTGCACCGCCTGTATACTGCTGTTCAGAGTACATAGGGCCTGGTGGCCCCACACCTTTCCTTATTTTAATTTGGGTGCGGGGTTCCCCTTAATATCCATACAAGACCCAAAGGGCCTGGTAATGGACTGGGGGGTACCCATGCCGTTTGTCTCACTGATTTTCATCCATATTGCCATGACCCGACATTACATTAAACCCGCAAGCAGTTTTAAATGAGATTTTTTCCTTTAAAAATGACATTTGGTGCAGGGACTGTTCTAAACATGGGAAACACACGTCACTTTACAGGCATACTATAGACACCCCCCAGGTACGATATTTAAAGGAATATTTCACTTTTTTTTTACTTTAAGCATCATTAAAATCACTGCTCCCGAAAAAACGGCCGTTTTTAAAAGTTTTTTTTGCATTGATACATGTCCCCTGGGGTAGGACCCGGGTCCACAAACCCTTTTTAGGACAATACTATGCAAATTAGCCTTTAAAATGAGCACTTTTGATTTCGAACGTTCGAGTCCCATAGACGTCAATGGGGTTCTAACGTTCGTGCAAACTTTCGGTCCGTTCGCAGGTTCTGGTGCGAACCGAACCGGGGGGTGTTCGGCTCATCCCTAATGGCAGCATTAAACAACAATTTTTTTTACATTTTACAATCTTTATATCCTTTAATGAACTTCCTGACATAGTGTGAAAAACTCACTTACTCCAATGAATTTATGGAGAGAGTCATGGTTGTCACTAGACAGCACTTTTTATTGGACTACAAATATATCTTTCCCACTCCATCTCCTTTGAAGGCTGGGGTCTTCAAACTTTCTAAACAAAGGGTCATTTTTCTGTCCTTCAGACTTTAGGGCTGAACTGTGATTAGTGGGGGTAGAAAATGCTTCAGGCTTGGTGGTCAGTGGGAATAAAAACATGATATAGTGCCTGTGGTCAGAAGGAGGAGGAATATTGCCCCATCATTGGTATTAAAAGGAGGAATAACACCCCTTCATTAGTGTCAGTGGAAGGAATATTTTTTTTTTCCAATAAAGATTTTTATTTAGTAAACATATATTTATAACAGTAATATAAAGACAGCATTCCACTGTGTCACACTTTACATCAAATACTTGTTATATTAAATAACTTTTGCATATTAATACAGTAACTGATTGTGCAGACAACCCCTGTAAACAAGAAAAAAATCGTAAGTGTGAACTAATCTTTGCATGTTGAAAACATCTATTTTTGTTCGTTGTAGATTGTTCCTTCAAGAGTATTATCAAGGTTAGCATTATTTTTAAAAGGGGACAGAGAAGGATTGATAAATGACATGGTGGAGAAGGGGGATAGAGCGAGGAAGAGAGAGAGAAAAAAAAGAAGGGAGAGGTTCAGATAATTTCACCGGTGGATAGATGTGTAAAATATCTTGTGGTTCAAGATTGTATCTTCCTTCAAGATATAACCTCAAGCTATTATACTTCCATGTATCAAGAGCTTGAGCGTGATTGGTGGGAGAGAGCCAGCTATAATGTCCTACTGTGTTCAGGAACTGGGTACTGAGGTCAAGGATCTATAATCATTATCATGTTGTCAACCGTTTTGCATCTTTGCAAAATAATCAGAATATTTAAAGAGAAACCATGATTTCCATAATTTGTGGAATTTTTGGCTATTCTTGGAAGCCATGGCTACTGTTTCTTCCATTTTGTATAAGGCATCCAAGGTGGAAAACCATTCCGCCACTGTGGGTACATGCATAGTTTTCCACTGTTTGGGGATAATTGCTTTTGCCGCATTTAACACGTGGTGTGGATTTTTTGTATTTACTCAGCGACTAGTTAGAAATGTGCAACAAGCAACATTCTGGGGTGAGTTTCAGTTTGGTTTCTGTGATATATGAGTACAGACACCATCCCAGAAACTGCGCAGAAGTGGACAGTCACACCATATGTGCAGCATGGTACCTTTATCAGAGCCACAGTGCCAGCATACATCTGAAATGTCAGGGTACCATGTACCATGTTTGCAGCCTGGCTGGAGTGAAATACCAATTCATTAGTAGGGATGTGCGAACGGTTCGTACGGATGTTTTGCGAACACCGAACAATATGCGGTGTTTGGGGCAAATTCGAAAGCTGCCGGAACACCGTTAAAGTCTATGGGACACTAACATGAAAAATATCCTTTAAATATTGTGACTGGGGCGTGTCTATAGTATGCCCGTAAGTGGCGCATTTTTCCCTTGTTTAGAATAGTACCACAGCAAAATGACATTTCTAAAGCAAAAGTTGTCATTTAAAACTGATCGCGGCTGTAATGAATTGTCGGGTCTCGGCAATATAGTTAAAACTCATTGAAAAAAAGAGCATGGGATCCCCCAGTCCATTACCAGGCCATTTGGGTCTGGTATGAATATTAAGGGGAACCCCAAACCAAAATTTAAAAAAAAAATGCGTGGGGATCCCCCTAAAATCCATACCAGGCCATTTGGGTCTAATATGGAAATGAAGGGGAACCCTGCCTCAATTTTTTTTTAATGGTGTAGGGGGCCCCCCAAAATCCATACCAGACCCTTCAGGTCTGGTATGGATTTTAAGGGGAACCCTGTGCCAAAATTGAAAAAAAATGGTATAGGGGTCCCGAGCACGATAGCAGAGAGCGCCCCCCCATTCCTGAACCATACCAGGCCACATGCCCTCAACATGGGGAAGGTGCTTTGGGGTAGCCTCCCAAAGCACCTTGTCCCCATGTTGATGGGGACAAAGGCCTTATCCCCACAACCCTTGCCTGGTGGTTGTGGGGGTCTGCGGGCGGGGGGCCTATCGGAATCTGGAAGCCCCCTTTAACAAGGGGACCCCCAGATCCCGGCCCCCCCCTGTGTGAAATGGTAACGGGGTACAAGTGTACCCCTACCATTTCACAAAAAAAGTGTCAAAATGTTAAAAAAAACAAGACACATCTTCGGACAAGTCCTTTATTAAAAAAAAATAAATAAAAATGTCCCATGATGTCCATTCATCTTCTTATATCGCTCTGCCGACGGAGCGAAAACCGGGTGACACCCTCCCCATGTTGAGGACATGTGGCCTAGTATGGTTCAGGAGGGGGGGCGCTCTATCGTCCCCCCTCTTTTCCTGCAGCATGCCAGGTTGCGTGCTCGGATAAGGGTCTGGTATAGATTTTGGGGAGACCCCTATGCAATTTTTTAAAAATTTTGACACAGGGTTCCCCTTAAAATCCATACCAGATCAGGTCTAGTATGGATTTTGGGGGGACCCCTACACCATTGTTTTTTAAATTTGGCGCAGGGTTCCCCTAAATTTCCATACCAGACCTGAAGGGCCTGGTACGGGTTTTAGGGGGACCCCCAAGCAATTTTTTTTAAAATTTTGGTTCAGGGTTCCCCTTAATATTCATACCAGACCCAAAGGGCCTGGTAATGGAATGTGGGGGGACCCATGCTCTTTTTTAAATGAGTTTTATCTATATTGCAGAGACCCGACAATTCATTACAGACGCTATCAGTTTTAAATGACATTTTTTCCTTTAAAAATTTCATTTTGCTGTGGTACTGTTCTAAACACGGGAAAAATGTGCCACTATACAGGCATACTATAGACACCCCCCAGGCATGATATTTAAAGGAATATTTCATTTTTATTGTTTCACTTTAAGCATTAAAAAAATCACTTTTCCCGAAAAAACAACCGTTTTAAAAAAAAAAATTTGCATTGATACATGTCCCCTGGAGCAGGTCCCAGGTCCCCAAACACTTTTTATGACAATAACTTGCATATAAGCCTTTAAAATGAGCACTTTTGATTATTCATGTTCGTGTCCCATAGACTTTAACGGTGTTTTGTGTGTTCTGCTAAATTTTTTGCCTGTTCGCATGTTCTGCTGCGAACCGAACAAGAGGGTGTTCGGCTCATCCCTATTCATTAGTACCTTATATGGCGTTTCCTGAGTACTTGAACTGATAGAACATTTGTGTGCAAGAATACAGGTGTTAAGCCATTTTTCATCCGTAAAGTTTTTCTTAAACGCTACTTCCACTCCTGCTTATGTTTACAAGGTAACCTGTTTTTGTTGGATTGCAACCAACTGTACATCAGAGAGGTTGCTTTTCCGACTGGGTTTCCCATAATACATAGTTGCTCAAAAAAAGTCGTCTCTCGTAGGAAATGTTGTCTGCTGTCTGAGCAGAGAACATAGTCATGTAGCTGTCTATACTGCCAATACATAAAATGCTTTGCTTGTAATTCTATCCGTAGTTGGTCATAGGTTTTGAGCTTGCCCCTTTCCACACAGTGAGAAATCATCACAGGTGTCGTGTCCTCCCTATGGGGGAATGATATAGTGGTATGGCCCTGTGCAAAGTCCTTGTTGTGGATCAATGTTGTCAGTGGACCGGGAGTGGAGGCTATGTTATACTGTGGTGTGACTGAAAACGCTCAATATCGGTCCAATGGTAGGGTGTAGTGTTAAATTTGTAGGGTGTGCTTCCTTGGAGAGCCAAGGTAAAAATCTCAGGGGTATTTTGGTCTGTAGGCCTTCTATTCCTACCCGATCTTTGGAAGAGGCATGACAGTTCCAATCCAGAATTTGCGCTAGTAGTGTGTCACGTAGTAGTAGTGTTTAAAGTTTGGTAGTTAATCCCACTGTGTTTGGCGATGTCAGGGTCATCATGCTGATGCATGATTTCTTCCCCGCCCAAATGAATTCTCTCAGGATTGTGTTCAATTGGGAGAGAAACCTTTTAGGCAGTGAGATAGGCAGGTTATAAAACAAGTACAGTATCCTAGGTAGTATAGTCATCGTCACTACAGCTGCTCTTCCAAACCAAGAGTGGTTTGAGGTTCCAGAGCTGCATGTCCTATTGTATCTTGAGTAGGATAGGGTGAAAATTTTGTGCGTAGAGGCTAGTCAGGTCGGGTGTAAGCCATATCTCTAAATATTTGAGCACGGAGTCCACCCATTTAAAGAGGCAGTTGGATTTGGTCTCATGTAGGGGTCTCGGGCCAGAGAGATGTTGAGTGCCTCTGACTTGTCGTAATTGACCTTGAAATTAGAAATGTATCCATACAGCTCAAATTCTTTTAAAAGGTTAGGGATCGATATATGGGGTTGTGTGAGGACAAATAAAAGATTGTTTGCGTAAGCGGCTAATTTATAATGTGTATTCCCTAGTGATAGCCCCTGGATCGATGAGTTTCCATTCACGGTGCTCAGGCACGGCTCCGGCATGAGTATGAATAAGATCGGGGACAGGGGGCAGTCCTGCCTGGTGCCATTTCGTATCTCTACTGGTTATGAGAGTGTCCCATTAATCTTCAATCTAGCTGTCGGACCTCGGTATAAAGCCAATATCCAAGCTGGCATGTTGGGTTGTAGTCCTGTATGCCTGCACACTGTGAAAATGAAGTCCCATGCAACCCTGTAGAAGGCCTTCTCTGCATCCGTGGACAGAAGAAGGCCCTTTTCCATATGTCTTTTAAGCGTGTGTATGAGATTTATGGCTTTAGTGATGTTATCATGTGCTTCCCTTCCTGGCATGAAGCCCACTTGTTCCAGGCCAATAATGTCTGGTAAGTGTCTGCATAGTCTCATAGCTATGATTTTGGACAGAAGCTTTATGTCCAAATTAAGCAGGGAAATTGGCCTATAACTAAAGCAGACACTGGGGTCCTTGCGGAGTTTGGAAATCACCTTGATGTGTGTCATATTAAAGGAGGATGCGTGTTCTTTACATGTTCTCAGTGAGTTCAAGGGGTTAAGCAGGAGTTTTGCTAATAGGGACGAGAAGGTTTTATAATAAATGGCTCAGAAGCTGTCTGGTCTTGGGCTTTTACCAGGTTTCAGGGTTTTGATTGCCTGTAAAAGTTCCATTATGTCAATGGGTTTATCGATTTCCTCTGAATCAGAGGTTGACAGACAAGGTAAATCGCTTTGTCTCAGATATTGTTCTATTATCAGGGGTCTAGTTCCCTCAAATGATGCAGGTTTGTGTGTAGGTGGAAGGTCGTAGAGTTTGGTGTAAAACCTCTGGAATTCTGAGGTCTGGTCAGTGGTATGTACCAGCTTGTTTTCTCTTTTTTTAATCTGGGTAATAGTAGTAGTGGAACAAATGTCCCTCAATGCTCTTGCCAAAAATTTGCCGCTCTTATTAACATGTTCGTAGAAAAAAACTTGTCTAAAAAATAGTTTTGCTTGCATGTTCAATTTAGCCTGCAACTCTTTGCGAAGAGTTAAAAGGTCGTCGGCCAATTTAATAGCCGCCGCTCTTTTATGTTGGGCCTCAAGTTTCAGCACGTTGTCTAGCAGGGCTTTCAGCTCTTTTTCTGAAGCTTTCTTTTTCTGTGAGGCTAGGGTCATCAATTTGTCCCGTAGCACACATTTGTGAGCTTCCAAAATAGTAAGGGGTGATACGTCGTCTGTGGTATTCTCCCTAAAGTATGTCTTTATAGTGTCCTCTTAGGGCTCTGTGAGCTCTTTCAAACTTGATCTGAGTATCTGTTTGGTGCTTCAAAAGTTCATTAAAAATGTATTGTAGTGCAGATGGGATGTTACCTTGCTCAACCGATTCAGGGATACCCCTCACCCTGATGTTGTGTTTTCTCCCCCTGTTATCTAGATTCTCTAGTTGTCGGTTCATTTCAATGAGATGTGCTGAATGGGAGTCTGTAACTCTCTAGGCGTGTGATGGCCTTGTCTCGTTTGGCACCAGCATTCTCTACCCCCTCCAGCTTCTCACATAGGGAAAGAATGTCTGCCTTTAGTTCGGTAATAGCAGCCAAGAATGTGCTCTTTATATCCACCGCTATCTTCATCATAGCGGTAAGAGTGAGGGAGTGATCGGGTGGGGGGTTATCCCTTACCTCCTCCTCATATGTTGACTGTGAGTCCTCACTAAATTCTTATTCCCAATGAGGCTGCTCCATCATGGATTGGGTCTTGTGACTGCGGGGCTGTTATTGTGATTTGAAGATGTCTGGAATGCTCCGGGAGCCAGAGAGGGGAGCGGAACATCGCGATCGGTTACTGGAGTTGTGGCGAGGGAGTCTACTCATGTTTCCTCTGCTATCGGTGCCGTTATCGCATTAGGAGCCAAGGGTATGGCGGAGCTCCTCTATAGTGCTGCCATCCACTCTGCGCACCAAGCCACGCCCCCCAGTGGAAGGAATATTAATACACTTATTATTATACAGGATTTATATAGCGCAGAGCTTCACAATATAAAGGGAGACAATACAGTAATAATGAAATTCAATACAAGAGGGTTAGCTCTTGGGGGCTTACAATCTAATAGGGAGGGGCTGGTGAAATAAAAGGTAATAACTGTGAGGAATGAACTGATGGGAGAAAAAAAAGATTCCCTGAAGAGAGTGTTCAGGGATCACCTAAAGTGGACAGAGTACGGGGCGTGGCCTGACACGGCATGGAGTAGGACGCATCTACACAGAACTCCGTCCATTGATCCTGAAACCCAGCTAATCCTGTGACTCATAGACATCCTCTTGGACCCTGACTTACCTGTAGAAGCACCCCAAGACTCCTGACATCATGTTCCCGTCAAAGGCTCAGAAAACCGCAGCAGCAAAACTTGAGCAATACCGCCGGCGAGAAAGAGATGAATCAGAGGAAGATGGTGGCGCTGTGAAGGCCGGGGGGAAGTGGGTGGGAGGGGAAACTGACAGACTACTAGAAGCAATCAAGTTTAGCCGGACCTCACTGAAAGCACAAATTGAGTTTGAAACTTTCTAAACAAAGAGTCATTTTTCTGTCCTTTAGACTTTAGGGGCTGAACTGTGATTAGTGGGGGTAGAAAATGCCTCAGGCTTGGTGGTCAGTGGGAGTAAAAAAATGACATATTGCCTTTGTTCAGAAGGAGGAGGAATAATGCCCCATAATTGGTATTAAAAGGAGGAGGAACACCCCTTCATTAGTGTCAGTGGAAGGAATATTAATACACTTATTATTATACAGGATTTATATAGCGCAGAGCTTTATAATATAAAGGGAGACAATACAGCAATAATGAACTTCAATAAAAGAGGGTTAGCTCTTGGGGCTTACAATGTAATAGGGAGGGGCTGGTGGAATAAAAGGTAATAACTGTGAGGAATGAACTGAAGAGAGTGTTCAGGGATCACCTAAAAGTGGACTGAGTAGGGGGGGTCGTGGCCTGACACATTGATGCTGAAACCCAGCTAATCCTGTGACTCACCAGCATCCTCTTGGACCCTGACTTACCTGGAGAAGCACCCCAAGACTCCTGACATCATGTCCCCGTCAAAGTTTTAGAAAACCGCAGCAGCAAAACTTGAGCAATACCGCCGGCAAGAAAGAGATGAATCAGAGGAAGATGGCGGCACTGTGAAGGCCGGGGGGAGCGGCGGGAGGGGACACTGACAGACTACTAGAAGCAATCAAGTTTTCCTGGACCTCGCTGAAAACACAAATTGAGGAGGTCAAGGTGGACATTTCACTAATTAGGTAGGATTTCCAGAAACTCCGTGACCGGGTCAAGACCACGGAGACCCAGCTAGGCTCCGTGGAGGATGCCATCCCGCCATTACAGACAGGGTCTGACCGCATGCAACAGCAGATCAACCAGCTCCTGATCAAGCAGGACGATATGGAGAACAGGCTCAGGAGGTGCAACCTACGCTTTATTGGCCTACCTGAGGGAGCAGAAGGTAAGGACCCGACCATGTTCCAGGAACAGCTATTTATCACATCCTATGGCAGAGAAGCCTTCTCCTTCATGCTGGCAGCTGGGAGGGCACACCGCATGCCGGCCAGACCCCCCCAGGGAGCTCCCCCCATACATTCATAGCTAAATTCCTTAGCTATAAGGACCGGGATACAGCCCTGAAACTTGCCAGAGAAAAGGCTAATATTCTCTTTGGGAATCTTAAAGTAGTCATCTTCCCTGATTTTTCGGCGGAGGTCCAGCGTCACCACCAGAGCTTCATGGAAGTCAAACGCCGACTGAGAAACCACCACCTCAAGTACTCCATTAACTTCCCTGCACATCTCAGGGTAGAATATGATGGCCGTGTCCTCTTTTTGAAGACCCTGATGAAGTAATCACTTGACTGGAATGCCGAGGTGCCCATGAGAGAGCTGAATAACTGAGTTCCAGGAAATGCGTGGTGTGCTACCTACTCACATCCACAATTGTCTAATTGCAATACCACCTATAGATGTTAAATAGTCATACTGGATTCTGGTGTCACAATCTATGTTATCTTGGCTCCCACTGGCTATTATTCATTGTGGAGCAAACTGTGACCTACATCTTGGCTAAATACATCTCCACAATCCTTGGTGCATACATGTGCAAGAGACTACCAAGAGTCCGGGTATCTTATCTATAAGAGTCAAATTTCTGTTGTTTATCACTCCTCCTGGGGTTCTACACCTTTCCATGCACTATGCTGGACACAGGAGCTCTGGGGACATAGCAGTCCTACAAGACGCATGTAAAGTACAGCGTGACTTTGCCCCACTTACCACTAGGACACACAGTTATGTTGATTGGGGAAGCTGCTGGAACCGGACTGCTCTATTGGGCATACTCAACATGGGTCACATAACTCTGCTTACTGCTGTCTTTTTACTATGGATGATGACCCAATATTCCTCCATGTCTCAGTTGCTTCACCTGTTTTTCTTACTTTTTACTTATTGAGTGATCTATTTTTCTTAGTTAACATTCACACTTTGTTATGGGATCATGTCCACACCAGTTGGGAAGGTGTAGGGCGGGGTGGGTGGAGGGAGTTGTTCTTCTTTTACCGAGTAACAATGTGTATGACATGCTCCAGATACAGGTAACACAGTGATGTTTATTCTTTCTTAGTTTTTTTTATGCTCTTTCAAATTTACTACTTTTATTGCAATGTCCAGGTTACGGAGATTTCACTGACCTGTTTGTAGGAAAACAAATGTTCAGTATAACTGTAATATGTTATTGTGCAATATTTAAATTATGGCATCTATAAAATTTCTTACTTGGAATGTGAGGGGCCTGCGCGTCAAAATTAAAACCTCGGCAGCCCTCACATTCCTTAAAAAGCAGCGTGCAGATGTGGTGGTGCTGGTTGAGACACACGTACAGGGAGGGCTGCAGATGGCTCTCTGATGCCCATGGGTTGGGTGGGCCTTTCATTCTACCTATACATCCCATGCTCAGGGAGTCTCAGTCCTTATTGCCAAGTCAGTGCATTTTGAACTGTGTGAGGTATCCACTCTGACCCACAGGGGTGCTATGTATTTCTATCCACTAATCTACCTATATGGGAATCCCCTTCTCTTGCTAGCCTTCTACATTCCTCCCCCAATCTGCGCTTCTATAATTATGAAGATTATTTAATTATGGCTAAATCCTGCCATAAACAGGCTCCAACCATCACCGCCAACTACAGGGACTGTCAATGGCACTAGATTCTCAAAACTCATTTCCGCCTTCCACTTGGTAGACACATGGCGATACAAGTTTCCACACACCCAGACCTATTCCTGCTTCTCGTCCACTCACAATTCCATGTCTCACATAGATTTTATCTTGCTATCCCACACACTCACACAGAGATTACTAGAAGCAGCCTTCTGCCCTAGGCTACTATCAGACCATAGCCCTTACTGGATTACTGCAAGTATCCCCATTGACAATCCACCATGATCCTGGCGCTTAAACCTATTCTGGCTCTCTTTAATGCCAGAGGATGAAGAGATCATGAATAAATGGAGCGACTATGTTTAAAAAAAAGGTAGAACAGGGTGGGACTTTAATTGTGCCTCAGAGAAGTATAATAAAAAATAGAATACACATTCTTGAATTATAGAAACATATATAAACTTTATTAATCTGCCATATGGCAGTGCCTTCTAAGAATAAACAGGTTAAAATAAGTTACAGTGTTTGAATTTTGAAATCAGGGTGTGCAAATCCCAGACAAAATAGAAAAGATGGCATATGCATTTCGCAGACAGTTCCGCTTTGTCAGGGCCTTGGAAGTAGCACAGTTGATATCACATGGATTCTAAAAATTTTAACAAACAATGCATAAGTGACATAATGACTTGTAGAGAGAATTAAACTCTTACATGTAGACATTCTCTATATTCTCTTCAACCTGCATTTATATGAATATCCGAACTTGAACACTCCATGCATGCGAAAACGCCGCTGTTCATGAATATCTATGTAATGTAACTGTATATACATATTGTTGGATGTTCTATAATATAAAGTGTAGTTTGCATTAACAAATGCTTTACACAATATAATATTTATATACACCTATGCGAAACAAATGTATTATATCCTTTTTCTCTTTTTTATTTATCTGTAATTCTTTATTCATGTTAATTATGTCACTTATGCATTGTTTATTAATATTTTTAGAATCCATGTGATATCAACTGTGCTACTTCCAAGATCCTGACGAAGCGGAACTGTCCGCGAAATGCGTAGGCCATATCTTTTCTATTTTGTTTTGGACTTGCACACCCTGATTTCAAAATTCCAAGACTGTAACTTATTTTAACCTGTTTATTCTTAGAAGGTACTGCCGTATGGCAGATTAATAAAGTTTATATATTTTTCAAGCACGTGTATTCTATTTTTTATTATACTCCTCTGAGGCACAATTAAAGTCCCACCCTGTTCTACCTTTTTTTTTTAAACATAGTCGCATATTCTTAGGGGATGGTGCCTCTGCAGGAGTATCTGTGATTCCATGTCTACCCCAACCCCTACACATGAATAAATGGAGGTTGTACTTTGCAAAGAATAATCATTCTGCTCCCTCCATCGGCAGTTTGGGACTCCTTTAAACTATGTGCCCGCACATTCCTAATCTCACACATTAATAGAATCAAGGCAGACTCTGCTGGTGCCTTTGATAAGGCAGTGGCGGAGTTGTCCTCCACACAACAATGCGTCTAACCCAACTCCCGCTAAGGCAGACCTACTCAAACTACAAACCAGCTTGGTGAACCAGCTACAGTTTGATAGAGCAAGACAAAAACTATTTTTCTCTAAACAAAAGTTGTTCAAAAATAGGGAGAAGGTTGGCAAACTGTTGGCATACCTAATGCATAGTGAAGACAGGCCCCCAGTTACTATTTCTCTACATCAACAACAACAGATCACAGACCCACCCAGTGTAACACCAATGTTCAGAGATTTTTTTGCAAGACTGTACACATCGACAGTTTCTACAGAAGTTGAACCGATGCACCTTTTCCTAGAGAGCATTACTTTTCCTCAATTGACAAGCGACCAGGTAGATTCCCTAGAGGCACCTCTCACCATCGACGAAATTATGACTGCAATAGCTAGTTTCGCCAGGTTCAGATGGATTACCCATTGAATTCTATTCCCAATTCAGTGAGATACTTACCCTTAAATTTCTAGCCTTATCTAACCACCTTTTCGAGATCTTCACACAACCCCCTTCCATGAGAGAGGCAACAATAGTCCTTATACCTAAACCAGGAAAGGATCCAGGCTACCCTGAATCCTATTGCCCTATTTCCCTATTACAAGTGGACATTAAAATATTAGCCAAGGTACTGTCCATTCGTCTTAACCAGGTCATACTGACCTTGATAGATGCTGGTGCAGGTTTTATGCCCGATCGCAACACCGCATTCATCCTGACGAAACTATACATTAATCTGCAGGCTACACTTGCTGGTGATGACTCACAGGTTGTGGTGACTTTAGATACGGCAAAAGTATTTGACTCTGTGGAGTGGAGGTATCTCTGGAGATGCTTGGAGGGATATGGCTTCGGACCTAAGTTTATCAAATGGATCCAACTATTGTACCAGGCTCCTACAGCTAAAGTGGTGGCTAATGGATGTCCGTCTCCGGTGTTTGACCTCACTAGGGGCACAAGACAGGGTTGCCCGCTATCCCGACTGTTATACAGTATGCCTTTGCTGCAGAACCCCTGGCCATATCTATCCGAGCAAATCAAGAGATCTGAGGGCTGAGTTTAGGTTCCCTAATGGAAAAAAACAGTATGTATGTGGATTATACATTGGTGTACCTGGCCGACTCAGGTCCCTCTCTTTACACTTCAGACGATCAAACAGTTTGAGACATTTTCTGGACTCAAAATCAATTTGGGAAGTCCCAAATCTTACCCATTGACAGCTTCCCACCTTCTGAGCCCCAGGCCCGACTACCACTACAACGTGTTAACACTATTAAATACCTAGGGATACACGTATCCAGATCCCCAGCTGATTACATCTCTCTCAACATCAAGCCTCTTTTCTCCATTATTGAATCCAAAATACAAACCTGGGCCCGTCTACCTCTGGGTGTATGGGGCCATATAAACCTAATAAAAATTATTTTGTTGCCCAAAATTCTATATATTTTATGGCATACACAGATATACCTACCTCTGAAATACTTTAAATCTCTGGAAACCCTCCTTAAAGCGGAGTTCCACCAACATTAATTTTTTTTCTAAACCCATCTGATAAGATGATCCTAATGCAATCACTATTCTCACTAATAGCGCCACTATATTTGTTATTTTTTTTTAAAACTAACCTTATATTTCCCTGTCTTGCACGGTTCTGTCTCACTTGTGGGCATGCAAAGCCCACAAGGATATTCTTCTGGGATACAGTGCTGCTGAATAACCAGCATGCACCGCCCGATCTTGCGCATGCACAGTATATATGTCTCACAGCGCTGCTGAGCGGCGGTGATGCTCACTGACTCCTGGAAATTACGACAAACATCTCCCAGGAGCCAGTGCGCAGCCGGATATTGGGCACATAGCAACAGTTGGAAGAGACAGGAAGTCGTGAAGAATGCCTTATAAACAAGGTAAAGAAATTGTGTAAAAAAAATGCCCATTGCAGTGCATATGGCAAAGTCTGAAGCAGATGATGTGGACATCAAAAAGTAAGTGGAACTCTGCTTTAAGCCTTTTGTCTGGGGGACTAACAGACATAAACTTACTTGGCAAATACTTAAGAATCCAACAGACCTGGGGGCACAGCTTTACCTGATTTTAACCTGTACTACATTGCATCCCAGCTATCCCAATTATTCCACATAGACAAAACCGATAGTGAAAGATTTTGTACCCTATTGTGTCCGGCCTGGGCGAGGAGCACTTGAGATCCGATATGTGTGATAGCAGTAGGTTCCGGGGGTGCAGAATCAGGGGGAGATAGAAAGACCCTTTTGTATCATTATAGGTGCATATGGGACCTCGCTTCTAACAAACTAGGGATACCACAATATAATAATTATACTCCACTATGACATAACAAACTCCTCTCTGAATTCCTCCAGATGCAGAATACAAAGGTCTGGAGCACTCAGGGGATATACTGCTTACACCACCTGCTGTCAGATGGAAATCTTAAGACCTTTGACACGCTTCGCGAAGAATTCACGCTCCGGAACCACATGTTTTTCAGAGTTTTACAGGTCCGACATACCGTCCAATCACAATTTCCACAATCCCTCCCACAACCTACCCCCAATGCCATTATGGCATTATGGCAGTAGTCAAAAGCACAGACCCCCGAAAATTTACTTTTTACAGTATGCTTTCTAGCCCTGTTTATAGCAAACTAGCGTATGATCTTAAACCCCGCTGGGAGAGGGAGGTAGAACCAATGGAGGATGAGGAATGGGAAGAGGCACTGGAGTCCTGCAAGGCTGTGTCTCCTAAGCTCTCGGATAGACTATCCCAAATTTATATACTCCATCAAGTATACCTCACTCCCCCGAGAGTGGCTAGATATAAACGTTGGCAGTCTAATGCTTGTTTGATGTGCAACAAAAAGGCGGGCACATTCTTCCACCTAATTTGGGCCTGCCCTCCCCAAAATACAATGCCTTTGGGCACAGATTTTAGCCTTTCTACATGACAGCATGGGTTCCCCTCTTGCTCTAGACCCGAAACAGTGCCTACTCGGGATATTTCCAGATTCTATTGATAAATACACAAAGATATTCTTCCATGAAACATTGTTCTCGGTCAGGAAAATTATTGCTAGATAATGGATGAGACCTTTACCTTTTAACTTTGTGGATTGGAAGATGGACGTAAATACTACCCTACCTTACAAGAAATTCTTATACATTAATAGGGGATGCCCAGCTATGTGCAATAAAATATGGGACCGCTGGCTACAAGAACAAAAACCTGCACATGAAAATAGTATGATTCCTTAGAAATATAACCTATGAGGTATGTTTGCACTATATCTCCTTTATTATGAAGAGCTCAACATTTATACCCTGATGGGAAATTTTTACTATTACAAAATAATTTGAAACTTACACTGTATCTGCAATACATATGTCGATCCTCATATAATAGATGTATTGTACATATAACATGCAAGTTTAATGTGTATGCACAATTTGTTTAATCAAAACTTTTGTCTAACAAAAAAAAAGTGGACAGAGTAGGATATAACCAGATGGATTGAGGTAGGGAGTTCCAGAGAATGGGAGAGGCTCTGGAGAAGTCCTGGAGATGAGCATGGGAGAAAGAGACAAGGTAACTAGAGAGCAGGAGATATTGGGAGGCAGATAGGATGGTCTGGGTGATATTTGGAGACAAGATTGATGATGTAGCTCAGGGCAGAGTTGTAAATTGCTTTGTATGTTATTTTTAATGTTTTGAATTTTAGTTGTTGGGCAATGGGAAGCCAGTGAAGGAATTGGCAGTGTGGGGTGGAGGACACTGAAGGGTTGGTAAAGTGGGTGAGTCTGGCAGCAGCATTTATGACAGACTGAAGAGGGGATAGTCTGCGAAGAGGTAGGCATATGAGGAGAGAGTTACAGGAGTGAAGGTGAGAAATAATAAGGGAGCAAAAAAGTTGCTTAGTGGTTTCAATGGTTAAAAAAGGGCATATTTTGGAGATGTTACAGAGGTGAAGTCTACAAGGTTTGGACAGTGGTTGGATTTGGGCTGAAAGGACAGGTCAGAGTCCAGGATTATACCTAGCACAATGGCATGAGGGGAGGGACTGATAGTTGTATTATTGATCTTGATGGAGAAGTCAGCGGAGGAGGCATGGACAGGAGGGAATATTATGAGCTCAGTTTTAGAAAGATTGAGCTTGAGGAAGTGGTGTGGCATCCATGCTGATATGTCAGTTAACAAATTAGCAGAGTCAGAGGAGACTGAAGGAGTGAGGTGAGGAGTAGAGCGATAGATTTGGGTGTCATCAAAATAGAAATGGTACTGGAAGCCATGGGAATTTATCAAGTGACCAAGGGAGGAGGTGTAGATGGAGAAGAGGAGGGGTCTAAGGACAGAACCTTGGGGGACCAGAAATAGGAAGTGGAAAGATGGAGACAGAGTTGTAGATAACATTGCAGGAGTACTGTGATAGGCCATTGGTTTTAGCAGTTAGTAAATCATTAGTGAGTTTTAGTAGGGCTGTTTCAGTGGAGTGTAGTAAGTGAAAGCCTGACTGTAAGAGGTGAAGAAGGTTGTTGTCAGTGAGGTAGGCTAAGCATTTTAAGAGTTTAGAGGTAAATGGGATCAAGGAGATGGGTCTTAAGTTGTTCAAGTGGATGGGGTCCATTGAGGGATTTTTAAATATAGGGGTGATCAGTGCATGTTTTAGAGGGGAGGGGAAGTTGCCAGTAGAAAGGGAGAGATTGAAAATGTGAGTGAGGGAGCATAGGATAGAAGAGGGTGACCGTAGTAGTTGTGAGGGAACAGAATCCAGCAGACAGGTGGTAAGGAGGGCTTCTGAGAAAACTTTAGTGATCTCTACTGTAGTAGCAAGGTCAAAAGAGTTAAGGGTGGTTTTGTACAGGGTATGTTAAGTGGGATAAATATCTGTGCATTGGAGATTCCCCAGCAAATTGCATCAATCTTGTTTTTTAAGTGATTGGCAATCTCGTGAGCAGTGAGGAAGTTATTGGGTGGAGGTGGTGGTGGAGAATGTAGACAGTTAAAAGTAGAGAAGAGGCAACAAGGACTAGATGACAGAGTATTATTGATACTGACAAAGTAGGCTTGTTTGGCAGCATGGAGGGAGAAATTGTATTTTAGGAAAGCAGATTTATGTAGGGTGAATGCTTGCTGGGATCATCTAAGGATGATGATGAAAGCTGCCACCAATTATCACTGCACTGTAAACATAAATCCTTGTGACTGTTTATGGCTCTGAATCGTACTGAATCCCGCTTTAAGTACACTCTGAAAATAATGAAAAATAATGACAACTATACTCTTATGCCGCGTACATACGATCGGAATTTTCGTCGAAAAAGCCTACAATGTTTTTTCCGATGGAATTCCGCTCAAGCTTGTCTTGCATACACACGGTCACACCAAATTCCGACCATCAAGAACACGGTGACGTACAACATATACAACAGCACTATAAAAGGGAAGTTCAATACCCAAAGCGCCACCCTTTGGGCTCCTTCTGCTAATCTCATGTTTATCTTGTGTTAGTAGAAGCTTGGTGAGAGACGTTTCGCGCTTTTCAGGCTCGTGCTTTTCAGATCGTTACTGCTCTTCAGTTTGTGATTGTGGGTTTGTATCTGGTTTTCAGTGCTTATAGTCAGTTCGTATCTGTTTTTCAGTGCGTTCTTGTCCGTTCGTTTCTAATTTTCAGCTCGCTCTTCACAGGCCTTTCTGTTTTGAAGCCATGTTGCAGTTACGTACTCATCGTAGAGTTTGTGCTGTGCGGGGGCTTGATATTGGGGTTCTTACTTTGACCCAAACCCAGTCCATGAACAGGGCGGGGAGGAGTTCATGGACCAAGAATTGGTTGCTCCAGCGTGACCAATTCTGTCATATGCCTTTGTTGCAGGAGATCCAGGAGAGTAACCCTGATGATTTCAGGAATTTTCTCCGGATGACGGACCCTGTTTTTCACCGTCTGTTGGCTTTGCTGTCCCCTTATATTATGAAGCAGGACAACTGCATGCGGCAAGCCATCACTCCCGAGCAGAGGCTAGTCGCCACGTTGCAGTACTGGGTGACAGGGAGAAGTCTACAGGACCTCAAGTTCTCAACATGCATCTTCCCCCAGGCTCTGGGGATCATTATTCCAGAGACCTGTTCTGCCATAATTCAGGTCCTGCAGAAGAACTATATTAGGTTATTAGGTTATATTATAAGTTTTCTCCTTTAACATTACATTCTATGTATTTCATGTATGCTAATGTTTTGTATTTCTTTCATAATTCCCTAATTACCATGATTGTAATATGCTGTGAATGTCCCCTTTGTGATGAAAATGTATAAAAACCTTGCACCAAAAAATAGTGTAAAATTGACTAATTAAGTGTAAGCTGCTAACCCCCTAAACTAGATGAGAATTCTAGTGCAAGTGAAAAAGTGAACTGTGGGGGGCACTAGGTCTATATAAACGGTGAACTAAATGACACCTAAATTGTTATATTCAAATGTATGAAAAAACACAATTTTTTTTTTGGTATTCACCTTTGTTGTCACTAAGAAAATATTTTACTCTATATGCAGGGATCATACGGTTGTCATCCTTTTGGCATATGCACTTGTGGTATATAGTCTATATACTCATATAGCATTTTTGCATGGTACACTGTTGTGTTTTTTCATACATTTGAATATAACAATTTAGGTGTCATTTAGTTCACCGTTTATATAGACCTAGCTCCCCCCACAGTTCACTTTTTCACTTGCACTAGAATGTCCCCTTTGTGCCCATGCATGCTGTAAGCTTTTAATGCTCCTTTTTTGGCCTACATGCACATTTGCGTTCACTAACCTCCCCAGCATGCTATCCTGGGCCCATACACACCTAGCCTAGTCACTTAACAATGTATTTTGTCAGCTCCATTGTAGTGCTTTAACCTAAACACCCCCTAAAATGTGTCCAAATGTTATTGTTGTCCTTAAATTCAGGCAGAGTGCCAGAGGCTTTTTTTGGGGTCCCAAACTCATTTACAACCCTCCCCCCTAAAATTTTTCCAATAAGCCATCAAAGGGGGTGAGGAATCTAATAAGTGGACCTTATCTTTTTGTCTTTAAATACTCCTTAAAATAAATGTTATACTGATGTTGGTCAATAATGTTTGTGTCTAATCTGCTTGCAGTGTTATGTGCAAAAGTACTAATATTTTTTTTCTTTTTTGACTCCACATTTTCCTTCAACGCCACAAGAATGGCAGACTGTGGCCTCCCAGTTTGCCCAGCGGTGGGACTTTCCTAATTTCGGAGGGGCAATCGATGGGAAACATGTCCACATCGTACCACCACCCCACTCGGGGTCATACTATTTTAATTATAAGGGTTTCGATAGTATCGTGTTGACGGTGGTGGTGTCAGCGACATATGAATTTTTATATGTGGACGTGGGGAAGAATGGCCAGATGTCATATGGTGGAGTCTTTGTCCAGACTGAGTTCTACCGATATCTCCAGAGTGGTGGCTTGGGATTGCCACCTGTGGAAGAGAACATGGAAGGACTCCCATTTGTTTTTATCGCTGATGAAGCATTTGGTCTGGGTGATCACCTGATGAGGCCATTCCCCCCAGAGGACCCTCACCCCGGAGAAGAGGGTTTTTAATTACCGGCTGGCCAGAGCCAGAAGAGTCATGGAGAATGCCTTTGGGATAATGGTCAGCAAGTTCCGCCTATTTCTTACGGCAATTAATATGGCGGAGTACAAACTGAACCACATAGTTCTAGCATGCTGCATACTTCACAACTTTTTAAAGAGAAATGCTCCTAATTATGTTGCCTCAGTTGAGTCTGAGGCCGGACTTCCTGAAAATACACTGACAGCCCTGGAAGCTGGCCATCCTGGCTTGCCCCCCTAAAGCGCCCATAAAGCGTGGCAAAAATATGTTGATTATTTTATGGGTAGGCGGGCCATTGCTATGCCAGCAAATTTGTAAATATTTTCTATTTGAAAAAAAAATTATCTGATAAAATCTTGATTTTGATTTACTGCTTGTGTTTCTTTTAACTGTCTCCTCGGTTCTGCCAAGTGGTTTTTCCATTATTAAATAACACCCATTGTCACTGTAAACACCAATTTAATACAAAAACTGGTATTGAGCAATGAAAGAAGAAGCCACACATTGTTGAATATAAAACCTTTTACTCCATGCACATGCACATGCACATGTGAGTTATAAACATTTTTGTGTAAAAAAACAACATCTTGGTTTTCTAAAGTTTTACCTTGAAATTTTTTTTTTTAGTACATAAACAGGCATGTTTCAAAACATAACATACACAACTCAGGAACTTACAAAGTTCAACATTGAAAAACTGAAGGCAATATCAGACATTATAGTATCAAAAATGTTATGATCTTGCCTTCATCAGATGGGGTGATGTCACCCCTGTAAAAGCCAAATTTTGAAGATGCACACAAATTGGGGGTCAAACTGGGGATATCCCTCCTGATCCCATGCGTAATGTCAACATGTGCTATCTCCCATCATGGGGGATCAATGGACGTGTTTTGGGGGTGCAACCACTTCCTCTCACCTACTTGAGTTGCGAGGAAGGGGTTGCACCCACAAAACGCGTACATTGATATCCCCTGATGGCAGATAGCACATGTTGACACACTGTGTGCATCTTTAAAATTTGGCTTTTAAAATGCGACAAACATTTTTAAAACATTTTCCAAAAAGATCTAAAATAGTGGCATTTTCTTGTTATTTAGATTCTCCCTGATACATCAATCATGTTCTTCAGTTTTTGTTCAACTTCATTTGTTTTTTGCTTTATGATGTCTAAATCCCGACTACACACCATTATCTCCTGGATTAGTATATGTGCACTTGCACTGTTGAAATGAGGAGCTTGTTCTTCCACAACATGCACATCACCTAAAAGAAAAAATACACACCATGTATTATAAATATGCAGACATACCTCTATTACCTGAATCTGTGGTGTCAGACACTCACCTGTTGTGGTGACAATTTCAACCACATCATCCATCTCTCCTCCCTCCACATCCTGAGGTTGTGGTGTCCTCTGTTCCCCTTCTTCAGAAGGTGGGGGGTTCCTGGTGTCCTCAGACGTCCCAAGTCTTTTCTCCCCTATGAGAATGAAACAAAAGGTATACTTAGCACACTGACATTTGAGGCCAGAAATAGGAATATGAAACATTGCTTGGAAGTGTGGTACAATTGTCTGTTTTGGCAGAGTTCCAAGCTGAAGACATGATTTTTTCCTTTACCAAAGCTGGAATACTTACCTTTTTTGGACAAGTTTCACACATGGAGACACCCCAAGTATCCACTGGAGTACCTGTGTGGGACACCCTAAAAAGTTTGTTCTGGTGTCCCACACTAGTGCTCCTGAGTCCAGATGTGTAAACAGCTGCTGAGTGTCCTCTCCTTACATTACACTGAATCAAGTTTGCAATTCATTCTAGTTTTTAAACACATCTAGACAACAATGTCCTAAACTTCTTTTAATACAAATTAGCATGACCAAATCTTGTTAACCCTATATCTGCCAAAAACATCATATTTAGTTGGCAAATGAACAATGTTTACTGCGACCGATTACTGTGCCCACGAACATGAAAGTAGCCATTTAAAACTGTACAACAGTAAAGAAAAGCACATGGAGCAGCATGCAAGTAATAATAATAATAGGGACACATGACAACTACTTACTTTTTAGAAGCAGTTTCTTGATCCTTCTGTACTGATCCTGCTCCCTCAATTTCAGGTCTGACAAGCGTTTCCTCAATTGCTCCTTGGATCGTCGTACCCCAAAATTCCTGTGCAGACTTCATACTACTTTAGACATGATCTTGGCCTTTCTCACATTTGGGTTTAGGTAAGGTCCATACTTCCCATCATAGTCAGCCCGCTTCAAGATGTCCACCATCTCCACCATCTCTACAAAGGCCATATTTGAGGCCTTAAATCTCCTGCGGGATCGTGACATTTCTGGCTCCGGGCTTTCCTCCTCATTACTGCTATTACGCACCTGCTGAGTCTCCACCAAGTTCCTCTCCCACTGCGACGAAAGAGAAGGGGCGGGGAATATTCTAGAAAGAACGTCAGGGGCGGGCGACACGGGTAGAGTTCCACGCATGCGCAGTGTATATAAAGCTAACATGCGTGTGTCGTACCTACGTTCTGTGTGCGGAGGAAAGAGAACATTCTAACAAAGGTAACATTTTAACTTGGGACATCATTGGCCTATACTGATTCGAGATTGAGGCCTATATTGGGATAAGATTAGGAGAGTTTAGACTGATACTAGAAAAGCTAAAATTTCTGGGGAAATTGTGTAAAGTGTTCTTGCCTCCACCAGTAGTCTGCAACTGGAGTGGGCTGAGTAACTGGGAGGAGTGGCTTGAGTAACTGTTGTGTGGTTGGAGTGGCTGGAGTAACTGTGGAAAGGTTGGACTGGGCAGAGTAACTTTATGGAGTGGGCAGAGTAACTGTGTGGAGTGTTTGGAGCGAGTAAAGATAGTAAACATTACACTAACCAATTGATTGATCAAATTTAAAAAGTGCATATGACAAGCTTGATAGAGTGAGAAATGCATTTCAACTTTTATTTATTTATGTAGCACATTTAATTGCAACGTTGTTGCCCAAAGTGCTTCACAGTTACATTAAAACATACATTTATAAAAACATTAGCAGCATTATCAAGCCTAGCAGATGAAGGTATGACCACATGCATTTGGGGGGGTCTCAGCATCTTGACGTAGAATGGAGGTGAAGGTGTGCTATCTGTTTGATGATAATCAGTGTTTACAACCACTGTTTCCTGGCAATGCTCATGCCCTGTTTATGCTTTACAACCACTGCTCAAAACACAATACACAGGATCATGATAGCTGTAATAACTGTGCAGTACTTCAAACGGCCGTATTTTAAAAACTATAAATCCTACAGCAAAGAGCTTTATATTGTGAGAATCACAAGACCCAGGCCTAGATTTTGATGTATAGTATGTCTCTGAAATATTAAAAATGAAGGCACAGTTGCCATTTAGATATTGCCCTTCAAATTTGAAGTGGCTAAAGTGTAGTTTCAATGAATGTCAGTGGATGGCATGAACTGCAAACAAATGGTCATAGTGTGAAAACTATCAGGACTATGGCTTAGCTGTGGACATCGTTAGTGGCCGCAGGGATAGCTGAACGTTTTGATATAAGATTTGTGTAGGTGGGCTTGAAAATGAGGGAGTGGTGGCAGTTTAGAAATTGAACATTTCGCCATTCATTCCTATGGGACCAATTTCGCCGCAAAAACGACGATATTTCGTGAACCATTCGGCGAAACGTTCCACAAAGTAATGGGGAAGTAAACGTTCCACAAAGTAAACATGCCACAAAGCACACCAATCAGGAAAAATCTGCACATTTCGGTATATTACTGTCTTTGTAGTGTAAAAGCTGTGGGAGGAGTTAGGGTGGTAAATTTGACTATAATAAGAATAATATATGTGAGATAACAGTAAGTGGTCTTGCTATGCAAGAACCCTTATTAGTGTTTTTGTCTTGTGTTTTGTCTTGCAGCAAATATGAAACAATTTAAAGACCCTGAATTCATGGGCCAGTTCATATACAGATACAGGGATATGAGAAATTTGTGGGAGGTTAAAAACCCCTTATATCGAAATAAACCAGCTAGGAAGGCATCGCTGGAGAAACTGCTGCAATTTGTGAAGATGCAGGTCCCCAACGCAGACATCGAGTTTGTGGATAAGAAAATTGGTAGCTTGAGAAGCACGTATAGGAAGGAGCTTAATAAGGTCCAGGCTTCCATGAAATCAGGAGCAGCAGCAAAGGATGTGTATGTACCCAGTCTGTGGTACTACAACAGGATGTGGTTTCTGGAAGACCAGATTGAAGCCAGGGAATCACTTTCTACACTTCCATCCACCCTTCCCTCAACCCCAGCTGAGGCTTCCGAGGACCAACCTGGGCCTTCCATCCTGGAAGAAGTTAAGGAGCCCAGCTGGAGCCAGGTATAGTATTTTTTAACATATTAATTGTCTGAAAATTATTGTTGCTAACTAGATGTTATTATTGATAACAAATGAATGATTTAACAAAAAGTGTTTTACATATCAATAGACAGTAAAATGATTGTGACAAGAATGAAAAATGCTGGGCTCAGAATGATAGTCTTTTCTATTTATTCAATTTGCAACAGTCATGAGCTGAAAATTGTGTGTGACTGATGAACCAAAAACTAAAACTATGTCCCTTTTTCATACACAGGAAGACCTCAGCCAGGACGAGGCTCTGGAATGTGGCACACAGGTGGAGGCGGGGGAAAGTGTCAGCCAGGAGGTGGGGGTTAGTGTCAGCCAGGAGGTGGCGGGGCCGAGCCTCACCCAATCCCAGGTCCCTCCCCTCCGCCTTCCAACCAAAGGACCCAGGAAGGGGAGGAATGTGGAGGAGGCAGCACTGGGCCTCATAAGGGAGGCTAATGCGGCCCTGAAAATACCCCCCGGCGCTGAAGAGGCCTATGGCTGCTATGTAGCTGCAAAATTGCAGCAAATGGAGGAGAGCAAATGTCTCATCTGTGAGAAGATTATTTTTTAGGCCCTTCATAAAGGGTTGAGGGGTCAAATGACTGATAACATGCACTTATGTGAGCTCACCCATCCTCCTCCTCCTGCCACAAGTCCACCCCCAGAGCCACAGCGTCCAAGGAAGGCTGCAGGGAAGGCTGCAGGGAAGCGTGGAGGGAAGGCTGCAAGGAAGACATGAAAGTGATGGCCTGGGTTTAGTCTGGTCTGACAGAAGCCCCAGGCTGTGGTAGTACCACAGCCTGGGGACATATATGTCATCTGCTGCTGTTCCTGATCTCTGGGAGTCCTGGACCAGATTGTGCTCCCTATTATATGGACTTCTCAGGCCACCAATTTTTATGTACAAAGAGTTGATGTGTGCCCTGGGGTACAAAGGCTTCGCAAATTCAAGCAGTTTCTCCAATGGTTTTATATCATGGTTGCTTCTGATTAGGGATGAGCCGAACACCCCCTGGTTCGGTTCGCAACAGAACATTCGAACAGGCAAAAAATTTGTACGAACAAGTGAACACAGTTAAAGTCTATGGGACATGAACATGAAAAATCAAAAGTGCTCAAAGTGCAAAAAAAGTTTTTAAAATGGCCTTTTTTTCAGGATCAGTGATTTTAATAATGCTTAAAGTGAAACAACAAAAATGAAATATTCCTATAAATATCAAGCCTGGGGGTGTCCTTAGTATGCCTGTAAAGTAGCGCATCTTTCCCGTGTTTAGAACAATAGCACAGCAAAATGACATTTCTAAAGGAAAAAATCTCATTCAAAACTGCTCGTGGCTGTAATCAATCGCGTGCCCGTGGGGGCGCGCAGCGCGGCGATCGGTGGTGTAGTGTGTCAGTCTGACACACCGCATCACCGATCTTGATTAAGAGCCTCTGATGGAGGCACTTTACCATGTGATCAGCCGTATCCAATCACGGCTGATCACGATGTAAACAGGAAGAGCAGTTTATCTGCTTTTCCTCACTCTGACAGATGCAAGTATAGGAGAGCCGATCGGCGGCTCTCCTGACAGGGGGGGTCTGTGCTGATTGTTTACCCCCCGCGGATGCCCACCCAGGACCACCAGGGATGCTGCCAGGACCACTAGGGATGACCACAAAGGAACCCAAATAGGTATGCCAAACTAGACCATCAGGGTTATGCCAATCAGTGCCCAGGTATCTGCCAATCAGTGCCCATCAATAATGCCTGCCAGTGCCATCAGTGCAATCTATCACTGCCAGCCGTGAGTGCCAAGCAGTGCCGCCTATCAGTGCCCATCAGTGCCCATCAGTGCCACCTATCAATGCCCATCAGTGCTGCATATCACTGCCACCCATAAGTACTAGACATGTGCATTAGTTTTCATCTGAATGCATTTTCGTCCGAATTTCGGGTATTTCGTTATTGTTTTAATAAACGATAACGAACGTGCAGAATCCGAAAACCGAAATACCCGACATAAACAAATGCTTTATTTTCGTTTTTGTTGTGACAACAGTTCGATACAGATAGGAGATTCGACATGACGCTGACAATAGCGATCTGTGTCCATCGAACCTGTGGTCGAATGTGCCTAACCTTAGCTCTATTAGTCCAAGATTATTCTACATAGAGAGAAAAGATTCAACATAGAGAGAAAAGATTCGACATTATAGAGACAATAGCAAAAAAGGTCGAATGTGCCTAACCTAACTCTATTAGTCCAAGATTATTCGACATAGAGAGAAAAGATTTGACATGAAGATTCGACGAAGCAGTCGCAGTGTGTGGACATTTATGGTCAGATGCTCCGCCCATAGGCTATAGAAGAATTCTAATGTTGGTTGACTAGTAATAATAAATAATAAATATAATTATTACTAGTGTCATACAACATTATAATTCTACTATAGCTTGTAGGTGGAACATTAAACCGGAAATGTACGATTGCGGCGTCGTACAGTTTAGCTGCTCCATCGAATCTTCTTAGAACTTTCTACAGACACCATAAGCCAAAGATTTGACTTTTGTATGTTTTTCATTACTTTGTCGAATCTTCGTCGTTCATGTTGAATGGTCTACTCTACCCCAAGAGTCAGCCAACTTTCACATTAGTTTCTCAATCTCCAAGTGCAATGGCGGGCGCGGCATCCGACGTTGTGTCAGATATTGATATGGCATTATAATATAGAATCTATAATAATAAATCCCCCCCACAACACGGGCAGCCTCTGAGGCTATCACAACACTAGCAACACTAGTATCACTATCAAGTTCACAACACTAACACAATAGCAGCAGATTATTTTGAAAAAGTTAAGTTGAACTGTAGCTTGCTTCACTATTGTTCTGCTGCTGTGCTTATGCTTAATTGCTAAATAATTCAGGTTCTCTGACAAACGGACCAGCTAAGATTGACTGTCTTCTGAAATGATTCAGTGTGTGTGTCTCTCTCTGCTAGCAAATCGTAAGTGAAAGTAAGTTGGCTGTACGTGTGTACTTAATTCTAGCCATTTTACTGCCCCTCCTCTTTGGTTACAATCGGCCAATAACATTCATCATTATCATTATTTTTATTTTGCTTCCCCCACCCGATTCCAGCAGCGATCTTTTCTCTCTATGTCGAATCTTTTCTCTCTATGTCGAATCTTTTCTCTCTATGTCGAATCTTTTCTCTCTATGTAGAATAATCTTGGACTAATAAAGTTAAGGTTAGGCACATTCGACCACAGGTTTGATAGACACAGATTGTTATTGTCAGCATCATGTCGAATCTCCTATCTATATCGAACTGTTGTCGCAATGAAAATGAAAATAAAGCATTTGTTTATGTTGCATCTTTCGGTTTTCGTATTCTGCACTTTCGTTATCGTTTGTTAAAACGATAACGAAAATACCTGAAATTCGGACGAAAATGCATTTGGATTAAAATGAATGCACATGTCTAGCGAACACAGCATAATATTCACTGTTCAGGGAACACCCAATGTTCAAGTCAAACTTACGTTCGACACAAACATCGGGCTCATCCCTACTTCTGATAACAATATTTCACCCGATTAGCTAAGAGTTGAGAAGACATAGATAAGGATGAAAGATCATGAAGAGAACTACAGTATGCTTCTTACACAAAACTTGAAATGGCAAAAACTTTTTTAGAGTAAGGCACCAGAAGTTTATAGATATCCATACTGAGCAAATTGGTGTGAACTTTGTCATTTCTGGGTTCACGCTAATTGCTTTACACATCTCTCACCTTTACCTTATTATGTTCTTTCTAGTAGGTATTATTTATCATTGATAACACCTGATGTACACAATTTCAAACACATTACAAAAATATAATACTATAGGGCAGATGAACACTTAAAATAGTTATCATCAAAATGCAGTCAAGGCTGGAGAGGAAAATAGAAGTGTATCTATACAATATCAACAATGTTATTTGTCATCATATTTTTGTTTCTATTTATTAGTTCAGATTTTTTAACCTCAGATACCTAAATTTTTGTACATTTCCTTAACAGTAAGGTCCAATTACATTTATCGTCTAACTGCTGGATAAATTAAAGGGAACAGAGAGAGAGATATGCCTGCTAACCTAACTCACATAATATTTTATAGTGTGAAATGATTATATTTTTTCTGCATGGTCACAAAATAATAACTCAATAAATAATAAGAACAATATAAGTTGATCATTAATGAGAATTGTGCAAAGCGTAAATAGGATTAAATGTCCTAGTCATGGACAAACCAATGCATTTATGCACTTGTTTACACGGTTGATGTTGTAGAATTGGTTACAAGTTATTCTTAGCTGTCTCTGTCATATCTCAGTGGTCTGCACATAGCACTTAGTACGGTAGTAACATAAAGCAGGGTCACTGACATTATCTAATAGGAATGCATCACACTTAATAATGACTTGTAGCACTTTGTATCCAAAGATCTCAGTGACTCTCTGACAAGTTACACATTGTCCTTGCTACACTATTGGAATTGGTTCTCATTTTCTCCAGAGGATAAGTATATAAATTGACCTTGTCAGAATTTGAACAAGTAAACTGCAGCTTAGACAAATATCAAACGAAAATACCAAGTTTATAGGAGATCTGTCATCGCTTGAACTTCTCATCCTTCTAAAAAAAAGAAAAGAGAAAAAAAGAACAATCAAATTACTATTTAATCCTAGTACAGTGCTGCAACATTTCAGTTTAGATAGAGTGTTAAAGATTGTTTTGATGTTTTAGTTGCCACACTGAGTCATTCCATCAAAAACTGACAAGGGCTAAGCTAATGTTGCTTGTTGATGAATGGTCCATCTGGAGATCATTGCTAACATAGTTATTAAGTGAGCAGGGAAAAACACAGACATAATTATGATCCGGTTTCCTATCTCTAGCATACATTTTCCTCCTTAGCTCTTGTTAAACCCAACGTCAATCAACATGTTAACTGTGCAGTGTTAGAACGCCAAATCGAATATTAAAAAAAACCTTTATATTTAGAAACTTTTCCACATATGTATACACTACTAGTTGTACATTATCAGTGAACTTAACTCAGCTTCAGATTGTCCCCAGAGGCCCAGTTTTCCCCCACTGGGTACCTCCATCTTGTATCTTGAAAAACATAGATGAGATGTAGGCAGGTTGTTACAGACAAACTTTAACCACTTCAATACCAGGCACTTTTGCCCCTTCCCGCCCAGGACAATTTTCAGCTTTCAGCGCTGTCGCACTTTGAATGACAATTGTTCAACACTTTACCCAAACTAAATTTTTATCATTTTCTTCACACAAATAGAGCTTTCTTTTTGTGGTATTTAATCACCTCTGGGGTTTTTATTTTTTGCTAAACAAACTAAAAAAGACCGACATTAAAAAAAAAAAAAGTTTTCTTAGTTTCTGTCATAAAATTTAGTTTTCTCCTTCACTGACGGGCGCTGATGAGACGGCACTGATGGGCAATGATGAGGTGGCACTGATGGGCACTGATGAGTTGGCACTGATAAGGTGGCACTGATAGGCACTGATGAGGAGGCACTGATATATAGAATTGAAGGGCACTGATAGGCGGCACTGATATGCAGCACTGATGGGCACCAATAGGTGGCACTGATATGCAGCACTGATGGGCACTGATAGGCGGCACTGATGGGCACTGACAGGCAGCACTGATGAGTACTGACCAGTGGCACTGATTGGCACTGATAGATGGCACTGATGGGCAGCAATGATGATGAGGTACTGACAGGTGTTACTGCTGGGCACTGATTGGCACTGTGATGGGCACCGATTGGCACTGTGGTGGGCTCTGATTGGCACTGTGGTGGGCACTGATTGGCACTGTGGTGGGCACTAAGAGTCTTTATTTAGGGGGCACTGACTAGCAGCTGTTGGGCACTGATTGGCACATCTGGTGGGGGCTGTGCTGATAATCAATGTGCTGATTATCAGCACAGATCCCCCTCTGACAGGGAGAGCCGCTGATCGGCTCTCCCTGTCACCGTGAATCAAGGAATGCCGTTTACTTTCTGGTTACTTTCTGGTTACTTTCTGGCACTTTCTGGTTCACGTGATGATTAGCTGTGATTGGTCACAGCTGATCACGTGGTAAGAAGCCTCTGTCAGAGACTTCTTACCACGATCGGAGATGCGGAATGTCAGACTGACACGACAGACTTGTGATCGCCACGATGCGCGCCCCCACGGGTGTGTGCCAACATGTTATTCTGCTAGACATCATATGATGCCCAGTCAGGATAACAGAACCACTTCCCGGCCGTCAATTTGCTATAGGCCAAGTGGGAATTTGGTTAAAGACATCTCAGCCCATCCCATTATAGCCCAAACCCAATCAGGAGTTCATAGAGCTATTAAGATATTACAGTCTTTATCAAGCCCTAACATAGGTATTCTATTGCAGCTCATTGTGATTCTAATAACATCCACTGCTAAAGCCCAAAGGAACTGGGAGGCCTTGCCCCCAAAATATGATTGATGTATTTGATGCTCTTAACTAGGGATGGGCGAACGGTTCGGCCCGAGCATAAGTTTGGGCCGAACTTTCGTTGTTCGGACGTTCTGCGAACATCCGAACAAACAGGTCATTTGACAATTTGTTTGGCCCCCGAACCGACTGCAATGCATTGCGGCGCTGAACAGTGCATTACAAGCCCTGATTGGAAGCAGTGAAAGCTTCAGCCAATCATGGCACAGAGCACTGTCAGAGTCATGATTGGACTGTTATCATGACTTTATCCAATCATGGTTCATTCCTGCCCCACAGTATAAAAGTATTCTTTCAATGGCAGCCATTTTCAGTGTGATTTTGGCATGGAGATAGATAGAACAGAGCTCTGTTCAGTGCTATTAGTTAGTTAGTTAGTTATACTGTGCTATTTTGCTTCAATTGTTAGTGTAGAATATTAGTTTAGTGTCAGTCTAGGGATAGTGTGAGTGTAGTGAGGAAGACCATCATTCAGCTTTACATAGTGTGCAGCTAGAGTAGGGACAGCTCAGATAGTTTCACTGTAGTGTAGTGAGACCGTGTCGGTAGTCTTTACATTAGTGTATAGCTAGAGTAGGGACAGTTTAGATAGCATCAGTGTAGTGCCGGTTGAACACCGTCTATTTGGTTGCGTTACTGACAGTTTAATGCTATTTACTTCTGTGTGTGTGTTACTGACAGTTTAACGCCATTTACTTCTGTGTACATTACTGCCAGTTTAACGCCTTATAGTTCTGTGTGCGTTTTTGCCAGTTCAACACCATATAGTTCTGTGAGTGTTACTGCCAGTTTAACAACATATAGTTCTGTGTGCGTTGCTGCTAGTTTAACACCATATAGTTCTGTGTGCGTTACTGCCAATTTAACGCTGTGTAGTTCTGTGTGTGTTACTGCCAGTTTAACACTGTATCGATTTGTGTGTTACTGCAAGTATAACGCCATTTACTTCTGTGTGCGTTACTGCCAGTTTAACTTCATATAGTTCTGTGTGCGTTACTGCCAGTTTAACGCCATATAGTTTTTTACACGTTCCAGCCAGTTTAACACCATATAGTTCTGTGTGCGCTACTGCCAGTTTAACGGCATATAGTTATGTGTGCGTTACTGCCAGTTTAATGCCATATAGTTCTGTGTGCGTTACTGCCATTTTAACGCCATATAGTTCTGTGTGTGTTACTGCCAGTTTAACGCCATATAATTTTGTGTGTTGCTGCCAGGTTAATGCCATATAGTTTTGTGCTTTACTCCAAGTATAACGCCATTTACTTCTGTGTGACTTACTGCCAGTTTAACATCATTTACTTCTGTGTGCGCTACTGCCAGTTTAACACCATATAATGTTGTGCATTACTGCAAGTTTAACGCCATATAGTTTTGTGCGTTACTGCAAGTTTAAAGTAATTTACTTCTGTGTGCGTTACTTCCAGTTTAACGCCATACAGTTCTGTGTGCGTTACTGCCAGTTTAACGCTATATAGTTTTGTGTGCATTACTGCCAGTTTAACGCCATATAGTTTTGTGTGCATTACTTCAAGTTTAACGCCATATAGTTTTGTGCGTTACTTCAAGTTTAAAGCCATTTACTTCTGTGTGAGTTACTGCCAGTTTAACACCATATAATTTTGTGCGTTACTGCCAGTTTAACGCCATATAGTTCTGTGTGCGTTACTGCCAGTTTAACGCCATATAGTTTTGTGCGTGTTACTGCAAGTTTAATGCCATATAGTTCTATGCGTCACTGTACGTTTGGCACATTATATTGCAGTATATTATAGAGTATTCATGGAATGTGTCTGTGTAGTGTGAGTACTCAAATTAAGGTGCACCAAACACCACTTTACATTGATTAAAGTGCATCTATGTACAGATTTCAACTTCTTCTTTACATTTGCTTATAAGCACCGCCCCCTCTCTCCCAATAATGTCTGGGAGGACAACAAGGAGAGGCAGACGTTCCCTTGGCACTGTAAGGGGGCCAGCAACAAATGTGTCCACAGGCAAAGGTGGATGTGGTGGTCAGTCCTCAGGCAGGGCATCATTTCCTCTGTTTAGTGAGTTTGCCCATGCTATCCAGACACAACAAGCAGAGGAAGTGGTGGACTGGCTTACTAAACCTTCCTCATCCTCTGTCATGCAAGCAGAGACACGTGTGCAGTCTCCTGCAGTTGTTAGAGTGGATAACCCTGCCTCCTTGTCCACATCTATTCCTGCCATAGCCCCAACATCAGCCATGGAGGAGTCAGCTGATTTATTTTACCATAGCGTCAGCCACTTGCCCCTTGATGATGTCCAGCCATTACTGGATTCAGTTGTTGGTTCTGAGGTTGAGGATGACAGGAACATGAGCCTAGAGAGAGGGGAGAACACTGGTAGACAAATTGGCATTCATGTTCCCCCAGCCGCAGCGTATTGCCAAGTTGTCTCCAGTGATAATGATGATGAAGATGGAGTAGATGGAGTCACTGATGCGACTTGGGTGCCAGATAGAGCAGAGGAGGAAACTGAAGGTGAGGCGGCACAACCCCAAGGAGGCCGACATCAAGAAAGAGTAGAGAGCAGACACCCTATTCCATCACATTCTGCAGCTGTTATCTCCCAGCTCACTCCCCAAAGCACAGCTGTCTGGGCCTTTTTCAGCACATCTGCAGCAGATTGCACTGTTGCTATCTGTAAACTGTGTCTCAGGCACATCAAACGTGGCAAAAACACCAACCATTTGTGTACCACATGCTTAACAAGGCATTTAACGTCCAACCACTCAGCCCGTTGGCAAGAGCACCTAAAAGCCACACAAAAGGGGCGCAAATCTGTCCCTCCTCCTCCTCCTCCTCCTTACTCGCTTCAGTCTGCCACTTCTATACCAAGTCATTACCTCTCAGCAGCCTCCACTGACAGGGATGATGGTATAGCACAGAGTGTCCCAGGTTCCAGCAGCACACCACCAGCTGTAGACTGTAGCTGGCAAATTTCTCTGCCCCATCTGCTGCAGCAGAAAAAAAATACAATCCCTGCCACCACATGCCCAGCATCTAAATGCAAGCTTGTCAAAGCTGTTGGCTTTCCAACTTCTGCCTTTCAGCCTGGTGGATTCTGCCCTCTTCCATGAATTTGCACAATGTGCTGTACCACAATGGCAGGTTCCCAGTCGCTACTACTTTTCACGTAAGGCCGTTCCATCTCTCTACCACCACATGGAAGGGAATGTCCTGGCATTATTGGGCAAGGCAGTCAGCCATTAAATCCACCTTACTGCTGTCACGTGGTCCAGCAAGCATGGGCAGGGATGATATATTTCATTCACAGAACACTGTTTGCAACTCGAAAGGATGCAGGACAGGGCTCGATGCTGCAGCTTGTTGTGCTACGTCTCCATACATCTGGTGGTGATGATGCCAAACCTGTGAGCTCTACCCCCTCATCCTTCTCCTCCGCCACCTCCATGCCCTCCTCTGCAGAATTTCCCTATGAACATCAGGTACCCCCTAAGCATTCAAAGGCTATTCCCATAGTCAGGCTAAAAGGTGCCATGCAGTGCTTCAGCTGGTGTGTTTAGGGGACAGGAACCACACCGGAGCAGAGATTCTTGCAGCTCTGCAGTGACAGGCCCAGAGGTGGTTCACACCACACCAGCTGGAGCCAGGAATGGTGGTGTGCGATAATGACTCAAACCTCCTGTCTGCCCTTAGACAGGGAAGGTTGACACATGTCCTCAATTTGGTGGTGCAGCGTTTCTTAAATAAGTACCCAGGATTGCAAGATGTGCTAAAGCTGGCCATAAGAGTCTGTAGCCATTTCAAGTGGTCATACACAGCCAGTGCTTAGTTGGCTGAAATTACATCTGCCCGTAAACCACCTGATTTGTGACATGCCCACCAGGTGGAACTCGACTTTGGCAATGCCGCAGCTACTATACATGCAGCAGAGGACCATCAACGAGTACCTGCACAAGTATGGCACGACGACAGGCTCAGGCCGCCTTGGCTTTTTTTCCCACGCCAATGGCTGATCATTAAGGATGATGCACTGTATTGTCACCATTTGAGGAGGCCACAAGTATGGTGAGCTGTGACAGTGCATGCATCAGTGACACAATACCTAATGTGTTCCTGCTGGAGCAGACTCTGCATGACATTATGGACAGGGCACCCGAGGCAGAGCAGCAGGAGGAAGAGGAGGACTTCCTTTCCTCTCAAGGCCCACTTTATCCAAATACCATCATTCCTATGTCACTGAACACACAGGAGGAGAGAGGGGAGGAGGATTCTGGCACTTTCATAGGCTTCGAAGAAGAGGAAGACATGAGTCAATCTGTAAGCGATGGCTTTCAAATCCCCAGGACCCTTGGGAGTAGTACATGGCTGGGAGGAGGAAGTTCCAGATGTTGTCATCCTGAGTGACCCCGAGGATCTGCTTCTCAAGCCTCTGCAAATTTGAGGCGCATGGGCAACCTCATGCTTCAAAGCAGAGAAGGATGATTACTGGTTGGCAACCCTCCTTGACCACTGTTATAAGGAGAAGGTCTCAGAACTAATCTTGTCCCCACAGAGAATGCAGCAGATAAAATCTCTTGAGGACATGTTAAAGAGGATTTTATTGAGCATTTTTCCTGGCTCCAGTAGGTTACAGTGTCGTGTTAGTTTTGAGTCTTCTGTTGATCAAGAGAGGAGCATTGGAGAAGGCATCTGCCTAAGTGAGTCATTTCAAATTTTTTTTAGTCCTCGCTGCCCAGGGCTGTCAGCTTCCACATCCCATTGGCAGCATCTGCACCACATGGTGGACGATTACCTTGGAGCCAAAACAGAGATGGAGAGCTTTCCAGTTGACGATCCACTGACTTACTGGGTCATGAAGATAGACCACTGGTCAGAACTTGCCCAGTATGTTATTGAGTTGTTGGGCTGCCCTGCATCCAGCGTACTTTCAGAATGGGCATTCAGTGCTGCAGGAAGCCTTGTTACTGTTCATAGAACGCGTCTGTCCACAGACTCAATGGACTGTTTGACTTTTATAGAAATTAATCAGTCCTGGTTTGCCAGCTATGAAGCCCCTGATGCCAATGTCACTGATTAAGTCTTTTTGAGAAGTGGAATCTCTGCAGGACTTCGAGGATGCCTAGCTTTGAAGGTGTTCAATAATTTTATCTGGAAGAATGCAACGTATATAAACCCCCCTTATAGGATGAGTGGTACCACAGCTAATATGTATGTGCACACTAATCATATGCTTTGGAGGCTATGACAAACAACAGGTGTCGCACAACATACTGGGTCCTACAGCGTCTGGAAAGGAAGCCAGAGGCTATATTCCATAATGTGCATTTGCTAGAAACCATATACCAATGCGGTGATGTACATATATATTGTGCTATCCTGATCTAATACCATATACGTATTAGGCATAAATTACAATTGCATGGAAACAAAACAAATATAGTAGCCCAGAAAATCCAACAGTTAAATCTCCAACATGTATTGTAACAGTCCCATATATTGATGTTATATGACTTATTCAGATTCCCACAGGTGACTTTGGTGCTGCAACAATTTGTCAGGTGACTCTCGTGCTCCCCCTTTTGGTTGCCTACTCACCAGCTCCCAGAACCCCAACAGGGGTATAACGCTTGTGGTGTAGTACGCTGGGTCACTTCACTTGCTGTTTCATCTGGTAGATACTTGTGTTGTAATCAGCTCCCCAAGCCCCGCGCCGGGGTAGTACGCCTGTGTTGGGAGATGGAACGCCTTGCTGCTATGTATTGTGCTGGATGTCTATGCTTTTCAATCCTTGGAGGTGTTGCTTCCCCTCATATATTTAAGAAAAAAGAGCTTCCATGGCGTAATAAAGTATGACCACTTTATTTAAAAACAAGAAATATGATCGATCAATTATCTACTGGTTGTGCCACATCCTAAATTTCAAATTTGAAGCAGAAGAAATTCCCCTAGCGGACTTTAAAGGCACATTTAAGAAAATATTTAGAAAAGTATGTAGAGTAGATAACAATTTATTAATAACAAAAAATAATCAAGTACATCACATAATCACATAGTTAAAAACAAGGAATGCAGTTCCATAAATACAAAGACCAATGATACCAATACATTTGCACCCGACGCGTTTCGGAGTTACTTATGCCTCCTTCTTCAGGGGTGATTGTAGGGTTTGCAACAAGAATTTTCTATATGGGAAATAGTATGTATAACATAAACATGGTAAGTGCACAGTGAAAAGATCATAAAGAACAAACTCTATAGTTGTATGAATCTGTATATATATACATACATTTTTCTGTTTACACTTACATTGGTATCTATGGATATAGATTATGCATTCCAAGACGAATTTAAAAGAAACATAGAAGTATTGACGTGCTGCCCATCGGACGTGTTCCCTGGTCGTAATGTGTGGAGCCTTAGTAAAGTATAACAGCAGTATTTGCAAAGCCACTGTCGAGGTGGAGATAGAAAGGTATGGATATATAGGATGGTTTTATTCTTCCTTCCAATGGGAAGGAGGGCCCATTGTTAACGGGCGTATGGCAGTTTAGATCTGAGATCACACTGGGGCCAAATGTGTATCCTGTAAATCATGAAGATATATACATATATGTAAGAATGTGTGTACATATGGATAGCCAAAATAATACATGGAAAATCCAAAAAATGTGTCCTACCTGGTCCGCCTAAAATTATCAAGAACAGTAACTGATGGTGAGTATGGATCAAGTGTGGTCCAAATAGCTGGAAAGTCAACATGGAAATGGAAGGTAAATTAGAACCCTGATTTATGAAAAAACAGGGGGGGAAAAAAGAGGGGGGAAGGGGGAGAGGAAAAAGAAATAAGGAGGGGGGAGGGGGAAAGGGAAGGGAAAAGAAGGGGGGGGGGGGAAATGGAATGAGGGGGGAGGGGGGGCAGGGGGGGGGGGTTGGGAGAGAAGGGGGGGAAAAGATAGAAAGGGGGGAAGGGAAAGGAGGAAAGAGGGGAACAGGAAAGGGGGGGGGAAAGAAACAGAAAGAAAAAGATGGTAAGTAAAAAGACAGAAAAAAGAACAAAAGAAAAAGTGTAGGGCCTCCAAATAGCATGAATGGCTAATGGTTTCAATAAAGGAGACTAGATAATTGGATGTATTATAAGAGAAAGGGGTAAACCCCAGAACATAGCAGATAGCGGATGAGGCAAGTGAAGCATGAAGGACAACAAGCAGGATTTATAGTCAATAGTTCCAACAAAGAAGTCCATGTCAATAATATGTGGTAGGTTACTAACCAAGTGTTACAGCACCTCACACCGAAAGCGTCCTGTCAGCAGCAGATGACGCCTGGTGTGGGCTAGAGCCGGGTATATAAAGCCCTCCCCACCTATCAGCTGTTGATGGACAAGCCTCAACAGCTGATTGTGGTGAGGGAGGGGCGGAAAACACTGTGACTGGCCCCCCGGGTGGAGCGCGCGCCGCCAGGCATCTACAGCGCATGCGGACGCATACGTCGTGAGGCGTGGCCACGCCTACTGCACCCGCCGGCACGTCTAGCTTCTCCAGCGGACTGCGCATGTCCGTTGGGGTCGCAAGATGGAGGACAGATGATTCTGTACCTCACACAGCGCCACCATGAGTCCAAGCTTCGCTCAGGCGGCTCTTTTCGTGCCGGGCGGATCACAGATCATGGTGTGGAACCAATAAGAGAGAAGCATATGTTATATGCAGCTAAATAGAGAATACAGTGCCAAATCTTGTTGCTATAGCAGGGAAAACAGGGCCGATGGACAGTGCAATACAGGTTGGGAAGGCAATCTGATGGAGGAAAACCTAACAAAACATAACAAAACAATAATCACATACAGATATTGAGAGTATAGTTCGAGGGCATGTTATACAAATAAAGTGACATCAGATATATATGCATATCATTTAGACATCAATAACCTCAAGTATCATACAGTATACAGGATAGAAAACAGCATTTCAATACAAGACCTAGAGTGACATAATATATAGTATAGGGACTGTATGTCCCATAATATACGAGCCAAGGGGGAGGGGGGGGGGGGGGTTTGGGGTTTAGGGGGGGGTTTTGGGGGAGGGGGGGGGGGGAATGGGGGTCCAGTATGCAGTGGTCAGGCTCGGCTGCTGCATTGGATATTGAATACGGAATCTTTCCTTTCCTATTATTGGGTATGAATAGCAGATATATGGGGGGTACACCAAATGTATATGGGGCCGTATGGCCAATAGTATAGCCCCCCATATTTGGTGGTAATAATAGATGGAGTAAGAGTAGTTAACTGGTCCATAGTGCCACCCCAAACATGTCGTTGTCTATGGGGTGGTCCTCCCTATTGCTCTCTACCACCAGATGAAAAACCTTCGAGGAAGGGTTTAAACCAAATGGTTTCGTTTAGGCCTGGGGGCTCGGTGGCTCTTAAGTTATATATCCACCGAGACTCTAGTTGCAGCAATGTCTTGTTCCAGTCCCCTCCCCTTAACTCTGGATGTACCCGATCCAAGATAAGAAATTTGATTTTTGGGCATATGCCGTTATGTACTATTAAGGTGTGCCTCCCCAATGGGAGGTCCGGGTCACCAGTTTCCATGCTTACTAAATGTCTGTATGCTCTCTTCCAAAATTCATTCTTAGTTTTTCCTACATAGAAGCAGGTACATTCACAGAGGAGTAAGTAGATCACCCCAAAAGTCCTGCAATTGGCAAAATGTTTGGGGCGGAACAGCTGTCCATTTGGAAGGGTCGGGTTTCTGGTTGTAAGCATATATTTACAGTATCTACATTTGCCACACATGAATGTCCCCTTGTGTTTGCAGTGTGTCTTGTTGTTCCCTGCCTTAAATTCACTAGCTGTGATTTTATCTCCCAGGGAGGTAGTTCTTTTAAATGTAAAGAGGGGTCTCTGTGGGACCAAGGGTCCTAGAGTTGGATCGCATTGTAACATGTGCCAGTACTTTGTCACAATGTTCCTCACCTGTCTGTGTTGGTTGTTGAATTTGGTAATGATTCTAAGAGTACCCATATCATTCTTGTCAGATTTGTTGGTTTTTTGAGAGTATAGCAGTTCTTCTCTAGGCTGCAAGAGGGCTTTTTTAAAAAAGAGCGTTTCAAAGATGCATGGGAGTACCCCCTTAGTAATAGCCTATCACGCAGCTTATTCGCCTCTAATTTGAAGGTGTTACTGTCTGAGCAGTTCCGTTTTACTCTCAAGTACTGGCTATATGGGATAGAATTAAGAAGGGGTTTGGGGTGAAAACTGCTTGCATGCAGTATGGCATTGCTTGCGGTTGATTTCCTGTACAGTTTGCTAGTAACACTGCCTTTCTCACCTCTACAGACCTCTACATCAAGGAACGTGATGCATTGTTTGTCAAATGACATGGTGAAATTGAGGTTGAAGTCGTTACGGTTCATCCTCAATAGACACTCCCTAAGGAGGTCGATTGGTCCGTCCCAAACGATGAAGAGGTCGTCGATGTACCGGTACCAACACAGTATGTGGTCCGTGTACATCGACAAGCTCTCATCGCTTAGGAACATGGCCTCCCACTCCCCCAGGTACAGGTTGGCATATGATGGGGCACAACATGTCCCCATCGCAACCCCCTGCACCTGGAGGTAGTGGGAGCCATTGAAGGTGAAAACATTATGGCTGAGAATATGTTCCAAAAGTGAAGTAATGAATTCACTATATGTAGGGTCCAGATCTTGTGCTGTGCGTAAAACGTGTTTTATGGCTGCTACGCCCTTCTCATGGGGGATAGAGCTATAAAGGGATTCAACGTCAATTGTGACAAACATGGCATGTTCGGGAATTTCTTGCTGGTCAATGATTTGTAGAAAGTGTACTGTATCCTTTACAAAAGAGGGGAGGGCATGAACAAATGGTTTGAGTACTTCATCTATCAGCCTGCTCGCATTTTCACTGATAGCCCCTATACCGGAGATGATCGGTCTGCCGGGGTGATTTTTGATGTCTTTATGGACTTTGGGCAATGCATAGAATACTGGTGTACGTGGGAAGTCATTTCTGATAAACTGCCATAGGGATTTGGTGATAGTAGAGTTGGAATATGCCGTATCTACCAATATGTAGAAGTCCTTGTTATATTTTTTGACCAGACTCGCCGGTATAGGACGGTACCACTCTCGGTTGTCCAGTATTCTATTACACATCTTGATGTAATCCTTATTGTCAAATACTACAATGTTCCCACCCTTATCTGCATTTTTAATCGTGATATTGTCATTTTTTGACAATGATTTGAGCGCTGCCTTCTCATTTTTAGTGAGGTTTTCAGGAAATTTGTTGTGGATTCTTATTTTATCTAGTTCTTTGCCAACTAGCCTTAAGAAGGCTGCTGCGTTTGGATGGGTACTTGGCGCAGGGCAGAAATCAGACTTCTTTTTAAGTGTAGAGATGTTTCCCTTCAGGGGTTCGTTCGATCTTTCAATAGAGTCTAGTATTTGGGATAAATTAATTTCATCTATGAGATCAGTTGGATCATTCTCATCGAGAAGGGATACCAAATGCTCTAGTGCTTGGTGTTCCTGTGGCGTCATGTTGGTAGGTCCTTCCTGCTTATGATAGAGTTTTTTTAAAATAAGCTTACGTATGAAAAGTTGGAGGTCCTTATAGATCTCGAACTTGTCCAGATTTTGATTGGGACAGAAGTTTAGGCCTTTTTGTAGGACATTGGTTTCATCATAGGAGAGTTTATATGATGAGAGATTAATAATGTTAAGACTATTGGGTTTCGATTCTTGATCAGTATCAGGGATAGTTATAGTGCTATTTGGGTGTAAGTATTGGGGTTGGATTGCGTGGGTTGTACGCCCATCAAGATTTTCTCTAAAAAAGATGGGTCATTGGAGATTGTATCCAATGTTGTGACTGTTGAGGGGTTAGATTGGGAATTCATATCCCTTGTCAGGGTGTGTGTGTTGCTCTGTGCATATAGTGTTTTGGGAGTTGGTTCCTGTGTCACTGTGGGGGGATAAGTTTTTTTAGGGATATCGAGGGTTAGTTTCTTTGCTTGTTGCCCCTCATTGGGGTCACCCCGAAATGTGCGTTTGGTACTGTGTCCCGTATTTGGTTTCTGGAGTGTTTGGTTGTGAATTTGGGGTGGATTGGGGGTGGTTTGTGAAAGATTGGTTTGGTGTCCCTGATATTGATGGTTTCTGTTCTGATTAGTCCTATTTTGAGTCCATCTATAGGCCCTTCCATCTTTGAACGCATTCCTGTCACGGATGAGTTTCTGTCTTTTTTTGATAAGTACATCTTTATTAAATGTTTCTAAATGTGTTTTCAGTTTATCTTCTTTATTAGTGAGTGGTCTCTGCATTTTTAATTGCTGTAACTTGTTGCAGAGAGTTACAATATCTGAGTCTAAAATGTTGGATCTCTTTTTATATTCCTCAATCAGGATTTCCATTAGACTTTGCGAACATGCCCGTAGTGCATGTTCCCATTTGCTTTTGAACTCCGAGTCCAGGCCCTCCAGTGTCGGGAAGATCTGGACTCGCAGTCCCGCAGGGTTGATATCCTCTTTAATGTAGTCCTGAAATGATTTGACATGCCAGTAAAATAGAGATTTTTTCTCCAGAGTTTTAGATAATCTGGAGAAAAGGGAAGATATCTCAGAGTCAACAGATTCCTTATCTCCAAAATCTTTTAGGTACCCCTCCATCAATGTTTCCCACCCGTCACCCGTAAAGCTGGTCATTTTTGTCTCTTAGTAAGTAAACCAATATTTAAGGAAAGATTGTTTAGTGTTAATTCCACTAAAAAAGGAGGATAAAAAACGAAAACAAAAAGTAGATTGTTGGCGGTCCAGAGTACTCAGCCAGAGTTCTGGACGGCCATATGGAGATAATTGTCGATCTAATGCGGGGAGCGGTATCTACTACCAATAAACTAAGAACAAGAAATATGATCGATCAATTATCTACTGGTTGTGCCACATCCTAAATTTCAAATTTGAAGCAGAAGAAATTCCCCTAGCGGACTTTAAAGGCACATTTAAGAAAATATTTAGAAAAGTATGTAGAGTAGATAACAATTTATTAATAACAAAAAATAATCAAGTACATCACATAATCACATAGTTAAAAACAAGGAATGCAGTTCCATAAATACAAAGACCAATGATACCAATACATTTGCACCCGACGCGTTTCGGAGTTACTTATGCCTCCTTCTTCAGGGGTGATTGTAGGGTTTGCAACAAGAATTTTCTATATGGGAAATAGTATGTATAACATAAACATGGTAAGTGCACAGTGAAAAGATCATAAAGAACAAACTCTATAGTTGTATGAATCTGTATATATATACATACATTTTTCTGTTTACACTTACATTGGTATCTATGGATATAGATTATGCATTCCAAGACGAATTTAAAAGAAACATAGAAGTATTGACGTGCTGCCCATCGGACGTGTTCCCTGGTCGTAATGTGTGGAGCCTTAGTAAAGTATAACAGCAGTATTTGCAAAGCCACTGTCGAGGTGGAGATAGAAAGGTATGGATATATAGGATGGTTTTATTCTTCCTTCCAATGGGAAGGAGGGCCCATTGTTAACGGGCGTATGGCAGTTTAGATCTGAGATCACACTGGGGCCAAATGTGTATCCTGTAAATCATGAAGATATATACATATATGTAAGAATGTGTGTACATATGGATAGCCAAAATAATACATGGAAAATCCAAAAAATGTGTCCTACCTGGTCCGCCTAAAATTATCAAGAACAGTAACTGATGGTGAGTATGGATCAAGTGTGGTCCAAATAGCTGGAAAGTCAACATGGAAATGGAAGGAAAAGGAACAGGAAAGGGGGGGGGGGAAGAAACAGAAAGAAAAAGATGGTAAGTAAAAAGACAGAAAAAAGAACAAAAGAAAAAGTGTAGGGCCTCCAAATAGCATGAATGGCTAATGGTTTCAATAAAGGAGACTAGATAATTGGATGTATTATAAGAGAAAGGGGTAAACCCCAGAACATAGCAGATAGCGGATGAGGCAAGTGAAGCATGAAGGACAACAAGCAGGATTTATAGTCAATAGTTCCAACAAAGAAGTCCATGTCAATAATATGTGGTAGGTTACTAACCAAGTGTTACAGCACCTCACACCGAAAGC